>CM073135.1:50477224-51077224 GCA_037039145.1 Fundulus diaphanus
GCCTCTTGGTAGATCTGGTGGAGTCTGACAACAAACCCGACAGCGACTGAATCAGAACCGGGGTTAGCCGCCCAAGTTGCTTCAAACAACAAGCAATTTGACTTCAGTTCCACTTTGCTCTCCATTAAAACGTTCAAAAAGGTGAATAGAAATATTTACCCATAGACGCTAATTTAGTTAAACGCGTGAAACTCACCGTCGACCACAACCGGGACGTCTGGGTACAAATCTGTTAACGACCTGCAGAAACAGTGGTTCCTGCAGCACTACACCCCCGCTCCTTCTGGCAACGCAAACAAGTCAGCCGCGTTCACGGTCAACGTGAAACCGTCTTACTGCCAATCGTCCGACAGAAGCCAGTGAAACAAGAACATCGGGGGGGCTGGCCGCATCCAGCTTTGGCTGCGAGTGAAGAAAGCATGAGGCAAACATGTGGCACAGAGACAAGACTGAAGACAACGCCTGTGTGCACAAAAACTGTTCAAACAGCACATATGCATGGAGTAGGGGTGGGATAAACCAATATTCTGGAGCCGTACGTTGATGTTTTAATCTATATATATTTATATAATAAGGCACATTTTTGGTACCTCTTTGTTCTTGCTTAGTCTGACAAACAAGCCTCTGTGGTAGATTGACGCTTTTCTGGAAGTCTGGACACTTTTTCTGATTGTTGATTGTTATAAAACTATCGCAGGATTGCCGTGTCGTGAAATTGTCACATATTGTGCCGCGTGTGTCGTCGGGTGACCTTTAACCTCCCACCCCTAACATGGACACATGTAAGGACAGCAGACGTTAAAAGATGGAGGCTGGCAGCTGGACGGACAGATGGAGTTATGAGACTTGATGAAAGACAGAAGAAGTGTAGATACCTCGGCAGCAGAAATAGCCAGGAGTGACCGTCACTGAGAGACACAAGAGACAATGTAAAATAACCGCATGCTCGTGGTGGGATGAAGAAAGTTTTGCACACAGAGTGAATAGTTCTTGGAGACATCCTATAAAAACACAACCAAAAGGGTCCAGACGAGCGTCTGTCGCCCGAAAACTGGAACATTTCATAAGCTTTCATAAGCTGGGACAGACAGGAGGAAGGTAGCGGGACAACCAGGAAGACGTAGCGTTAGTCTGGAGATCACAGTCAGCAACGAGGCCAGAATCACACAGATAAACAGGCAGAAATGATGCAACCAGAGAGAGAGAGAGAGAGAGCATGAAAAGGAGGAGAAGGAAGACACCTGGTGACTATCCAGGTCAAAACAAAACAAAAAGAGACACGCAGCTAAGAGAAAATGTGAAAGAAAGCCAACCTATACGAGATGAAATGGAGCTACTGGAATCGGAGCGGAGGATCTTAAGTCCTGGATGTTGCACTGAGGAAAGAGAGAGATAGAGAGAAAAAAGGGAGGGAGAAAGACAAGGAGAGGAAGAGGGAGTAAAACTGAGGACCATGCATCATGCAATACTACGCTTTAATTTCAGAAAGTACAGAGAGAGACCGAGGGCGTGTCCACACAGGGATAAAACTTTAAACCAAGAGGATGGGGACAAAGAGAGACAGAAGACGCCGACGTCAGCGGGAGGAAAGACTGCAGGAGAGCTGCATCCCCTGCTGACAGACGGCGGGACAACGAGCTTCACAGTGAGCATCAGGATGCATCTCTGAGCCTTGGTGTGTCCCTGCTGTGTCTGTATGAATGCGAGAGCCTGACTGGTTAAAGCTTTCCCTCTGCAGACAGCTGCCACCGCCTCACGGCTCAGTTAAAAACCGCTAACCTCACAGCAACCTGAAGCTGAACGCCCATGCGGGGAATTATACGGCTAATTACACGTCAAATTACCCAACCGATAATCAGCCGTGCCGATATTTAACTGCAACGACATTAAACAACTTAAAGAACCTGGAATTAGAGAGACCAGAACAGGGATGCACCGACATGAAAATCTGAGCCAGTAGACGATATTATAAATAAAAGCCCGATCAAAATCTTTAGACTGTGGCAAGAATTTGTATTTTGCACTATTGGCTCGTAAGAAGGTTCTAAGCAGAACTTCACGATGCTAAAAGAAGAAATGGGAGCCTTTAAAGTCAAAATCTGCACAATAATTGGGATTAAATGTCGTTTTGTATTTGCAACGATAAGACCTCCTGATGGCAGAAACGTTTAGTTTTAAACGTGGCGGGATTATAGCCTTAGATTACGCAGTGTGATATTTTTCCAGTTCATATTTTATTTTTATTCCTTCTTAAACATCAAAAATAATGTTTTAAGACACTTGTCATGTAAAAACAAAAGGCTGATGACGACAAACTGAAGGAGCGAGCCACCGCCACTAGGGTGACTCGACCTACTTTTGATCATTAAACATGTAAAATAAAAATTAAACTCCTTGTTTTTTATGCGCAGTAGACTCTGGCATCAGCTGCATCATCCTATCTTTATTCCATCTAAAAACATCGTAAAGTTTGAGCTAAACTTTTCCCACACAAATGCTAGCCGCTGCTTTGGACTCTAACTACCGACAATGAAACGCCGTAAAATAACGGATTTGTTTTGGCACGACGGCAGCAGAAGTTATGGAAACTGCAGCTACCGTCACTGATGAAGCCTCAAATTCAGAAGTAAGGTCATCTGGCTGCTACGCCGCTGCGCCGCATCTCCTGGAACATTTAACGCCGGGCTGAGTTTGATGTTTCTTTTCAAACTATCTCTGTTAATAACCCATGTTAGCTGTAATATAACAATCGCAAGTGGAAATAAATGCGTGCTGTGTGTACTACTTGAGCATCAGAATAAAAAATAAGTAAATTCTGTAGCCGGATTTTAATTATAACGTCTTTGGCAGCCACATTTATCAGGCGCAGGCACCAAAAATGGTTTCACTTGCATCAAGTGACGTAAAGTTAGCTGTGTGATCAGCAGATCGCTGGCGGTTTATCAGAATCAGCTTTATTTACCTGGTCTGTGTACACATGAGTGTGGACCGGTGGTACTGATGGCCCCGACCAATTTCAAATGTGTTCCCCGGTCAAAAGGCCACTGCATAGATAAATATTTAAAAACGAGCTGATTATAATGTTGAGGGACAAGAGGTTGCGTGTGCTGCAGTACGATCCTTCAGGTCAGAAGCCTCCAGACGAGCCTTTTATTGTAACCCTATAACTGTAAATGTATAATTTTTGACCTCTGCCTCTTCAACAAAGTTGTTTTTTTTCTGAACATACAATTTACAGCATAAAAATGTATATATTTTACACACCCTATATAAAAAAATGTAGAAAATGTATTTTTTTTGGTCTAACCTATCAGTTATGATACAAAGATTTGAAAGCCTGACATTTTATTTTTTTTAAATCAACCAAAAATATATATATTTTTTAAAAGTTAGGTTTCCTCACTATTACCTGAATCAGCCTTTAGAGGGTTAAAGGGGCGTGTTTGAGCGAGGAAACGGCTGAAACACGCGGGATGCTGGACCCCAGGAACTGAAAACCACCAATGTTTCGCTAGGAAATGAGAATTGGCAAAAATACAGCAGAAGAGGCAGCTAAGATGTTATATTCAGGTTTTACTTTGGTGTAATGAGGATGTACCTGCTTTTTTTTAAATCAATATTAACGCCTATTTATGCCTGGATGCAGATCGATTGGCCGGTCTGGGCCTGTTTTAAGTGTGAAAAGGAAAAACTCTGGTAATGGGGCAACATGTCAGGGTGAAACGTTACGGCACACGGCTAAGAGGGGCTAAAAATGAAAGAAAACTACGAAGCTCGGAGCTGGATCCTGCAAAACAATTTGAATTTAGCCGAGCAATCGGTTTAAAAAGTAGAATATTTTGCACATCCTCGTTGACCTTTCTGATAAAACCTGCTTCTTCTGAATCCACCGGCTGAAAATCAGTTTTAGACCCAAAAAAACATGGCCACTGATACACATAATGACCCGAATACGCTCATGTGAAACTGTTAAAGATCCAGAACCAGTCAGGCCCTTGCAGGTCCACATGTGTGAAGCACGATGAGACAGAGCGGCAGGTGGGAACCGCACTCACCTCTGCACGGATCGTTCTTGACGAGGAACTCGTCCAGAGCCATCCAGCCGCCTCCGACCCGCACCATCACCGTGCTGCGGAGGATCCGGACCAGACGCAGCTGCTGCGAGTCGCCGAACTGAGGAGGTTCAGAGAGAGGGAAGGAGGGAGGGAGGAAACGGGACCAGAACCGGGGGAGAAATCCAGTGAGCGGAACCGATTTCAGATCTCACGTCATCTAAGACCGAGAAAACCCACAAACCAAACCTGAACCTACTCATGCAACCACAAAATAAATAAAAACATGCACTGATTCTCAGCCCGATTGCCCCAGACACTCAAAGCAACGCTTCAACGCTTCAATTCATGTCCCAGAAAATAAATAAATCACAGTCATAACTTTTCTAAACCATCCAGTGAAGCGTAAACGAGCACAGGAGGAGTCCTCTGGTCGTCTCTCCAAGCGGCTCCACAGCTTCGGCGCTCCATATTCTCACCTAACCACTAATTAGCAGTTGAGCCGTGTCGCTGTCGCTCGGCTCACGTCGAGCAATTAGTCAAACAAATCACAGCACGAACACAAGCGGACGGCGAGAGCTGCTTCCACGTCGCACGGCCGCAGAGCTGCGCCGCTTCTTCCTCGTTTTATTCCTCTCGTTTCTAACGCCGGCCGCTGCTGAACGAGCGTTTTTTTTGACGTGGAAGCAGCTTCCCGCCCGTCCGCTCACACCAGCGGCTTGGCACTTTACCTGGTTTCCGAGGAAGAACTAGAAAAGGTCCGGGAGACACAGGAGGCGGGGGGGGACACAAAAGGGAGGGGGGGGAAAGAGAAACAGAGCGAGAATGAAACATCGATCACAGGATCAAGTCGTGCACAACATGTTGCTGAACCGCCGCGTCTCCGAGGTTAGCGGTGTTAGCATGAGGCGCGTGATGAACAGCAGCTGATGAGGAAAACAAGCGTGCAGGCAGACGCAGACAGACGTGACCGTTAGTATCTCCAACGTCCTGCAGCCGGACATCATCAGGATGATGATGATGATGATGATGGAGCAAACTGTGATGATGATGAGGATGAAAATGGTCAGAAGGAGTTAGCGGCAGCACAGACACACCGACTCCCGACGGAGGGCGCAGCTCAGACTCATTATTACTCCAAAGTAGGGCTGGATGATAATTCAATAACGATATAAATCAATCTATAGACGTATATCGATGATAAGAAAAAAAAGAGTTAATAAAAAGTTCAATAGAATAACAGTTTTTCCCCTTTATGCATTCTAGCCATGTAGGTTATATTACGGTTATTACATCCTCCCAACCAATCACAACGCAGACCCATGAACTAAGCTCCGCCCCCTTCAAAGAGTTCAGAGAGCGTGAGTTATTTTTAGTTTTTTAAACACTTGCAGTTTTGGTAAAAAGTTGGTTGAGTAAAAGGTTGAGTTTGAATTCAGTGTTTTTGTGTCTGTATCTAAAAACAGGTTGCTAAGCAACAGCATAAAATGGCCAGAGCTGCAACTAAAATATGTGTTTTGAATTTGTTGATAATTATCGATATCGATCAATATTATTTCTATTTTATCAATGCGTTTTTTTCCCTACATCGTCCAGCCCTACTCCAAACTAAAAATTACACTTTTAAATAATCAAGCAAAACAATAGAATACGGAAAACCTGATAATTATATACAATATAAGGTTAAAAGAAATCGAATGATTAAAAGTTTATAAATATAAAGGCTTCAATTTTTTTTTTTTTTTACATAAAAATGTTTTTGAGCCAAGAAAGTATTTAGTTTATTCAAGGCTGCAAAATACAAGGAGCCCAATTAAATTTACATTTTGTTATAGATTTTTTAAAAGATTGTCTTTGAAAAATCCTATTTAACTCAAACTTTTACCCCCTTTCTGGTACTTAGACACAATATAAAACCGTGTTTAAGTATTTTAACGGCCTCCTTCAGGAACAGGAAGTGTGTCTGTGCTGCCAGACGTAAATACAGACCCATCATACAAGCAGCAAACGGCACCAAACGGCGTTTCTGTTAAATGTGATTCATAAATGATGTGGATTAAAGGTGCGGTGATGGCAGACAGTCCCGCCGAGCTGTGACGTGTTACTGAAACGTCGACCCAGGCGAGATGAACCCCTGTAAATACAACATGGCGGCGTAACACAGGAGAAATGCAGCAGCAGGTTATTTAAAGCCCCAGGTGGAGATGCAGCCTGTAAGGAGTTGTTGTTTTAATCTGAACGGGGTCAAACTGTTACTGCAGTAAAACTTTTACTTTCTTATAAACTTCAGTCCGGATTGGTTGGACAGAAAGTTAAGGCCTTCACAGAACGGCTGCGTTCATACTCAGGATAAAAAGGTTTATTAATGAACTCAGCGGGTTTCAGAGTAAAAGGGAAATAACTTTAAGAAAAAAACCTTCACTACTTAGTCTTGTTCTGTAAAATATCAGTAAAATTTGGTCATAAAGTGGCAAAACCTTAAAGGTTTAAATGCTTCTGTGATATTCTAAACTCTGATTTTCACCATTTTTCTGTCCTGTCATGTTTCAACTCTGTGATTCTGATGAGAAACTCTGCTGATCGTCTCTAAAAACACTAATTATCATCATGACTAACACAGTCTGACCCGAGTTCTGGGACAGCTCTAACTGATGCGATCGGACAAAGCGGCGTTGAGCAGCACCAGACGCTCACCCTGTATTTGTTCTCGCCGATCTGCTCCACCTGGAACCTCTTGGCGCACTTGCACTGGGCCACCTGCCGGGTCACCTGCGCCGACGCAAACAACAAACCCGGTTACATCCCTGCGCGTTTGAGCTCGTCCTGACCTTCTTCCTTTTTCCCGCGTCTCTCTTTTACCTCGTCCTCTATCTTGTCGGCGTCGGTGGTCGGCCTGTAGGCGTCCTTGTTGGGGTGAAGCGCCGCGACAAACTCGTAGTAGTCGATGTAACCGTCGCCGTCTCGGTCAAAGATGTCCGCCACGGCCGACATCTCCAGCTTGCTGGTTGGGAACTCTGATCAGGGCGGGAAAAACAACATTGTTTTCTGCTTTACGTCTTACGTGGGAAGGGAAACTCTACTGCTGAGCGAGAGGCGAGAAACTGACTGGAGGCCAAGATGCCATCGATGAACTCCTGCCGCGTGATCTTTCCATCCTGGTCCTTGTCGATGCGTCTGAAGAAATCCATGACGCGGGACTTCTTGTGGTTCATCCAGCGCATGTACTTCTTCCTCCACACGTCAAAGTCAAAGTTGGCAAACTCTCGCAGCTGCGAATGGAGAAAATACTTTAATGATTATGTGATGTAATAAAAAAATCAGTTAATTTCTGGTAGGAGAGACTGAATCAGATGGAAAAAACTTGGCACCGTTGGCCAACAGCTCCCCCAAATCCTTTTTTCTATTATTTTACAATTAAATTAATAAACATCACGGACATGCATAACGAAACAGGAGTAAAAATGAAATATTTCATTCATACTCTACTGCCAGCATATATATTGGGTCAAAATTTTTTAATCCAAACTAAGCAAAAGGTTTTATTATTAACATAAATTAACATTAGGACAGAAAGTAGAAGACTGGTTTTCCATTTCACCCAGAATTTATCACGTTTATTGTTATAATTTTTCTTTAAGCTGCAAGAATGTCTTGTTTGGTGAAACAGACGGAAAACTCAACCCTCAGATTTATGATAATAATCTATGAGTTATACTGTCCAAATTCTCTCACCATAAATCCAGGATCTCCAATCATACGGCAAATTCACTGATATAAAGAATTATAGTTTATCAATAATGGACTGCAAGAGTAAAAAAACTACTTAAAAACCTGTGATTTATTTTAAAAAACACGTTAATATACTTTAATTTTTTGTTAGTTCTTAATGAAGTTTGCAAAAAAAGGAATAAAACACAGTCGGCACAGTTTTTCCAGTTAAATTCTGTTACCCCTTTCATCCAGTAGGGGGCAGCTTGATTATTGAGGACCTGCAGGTTTTTTGGCTCTCAGAGAGAAACATTTTAAAATTGTAAAGATTTATCAATATTTACTAATTTATTTTATTGTAAAATTAGGGAACCCTAATGCATTTAACTTGGACCATTTGTGTCATTCTGTTGTAGAAATGTTATGCATTAAATGCACAAAAAGAGGAGCTTCCTTTTCCTGATTTCTGTCCAGTTTTTGGTCAAAGTTATCAAGAGGCGCTGCCAAGGCTGAAGATTTTATGTACTGGTTGGAAAGATTTTTGTTTTTTTTCTAGAGTTGCATACGATGATAGAGACTCTTAATAAATTTAAATCTCTTTTATAAACTCATCTTTTTACACTGGCTTTTAACACCAGAGAGCATGACCAGTTTTATGTTTTATGGTTTTTATCCCATTATTTCTGCTTTTATTATTTTGACTATCATCTATTTTTATTCATCTGTCCAGCACTTTGGGTGCTTTACTGTACATTAGAGCGCTTTATAAATAAAGTTTTGATTTGATTTGAAACAAATTTTGATTTATTTTACTGCTGTTTGCATTCACCCAATTTGTAATCAGGTTATTTTTTTTCCTTTCTAGAAGTCTGATAACTTTATTAAAGTTGTTTCTTATAAGATGCCGAAAACTATTTTTTAAGTCATATTTTTCAGAGTTTTTGGAAGTTATTTTGAGTTCAAATAGAAAGAATCCTGTTTAATCCGGCAAGCGGAAACCCTTTATTATTAGCTGGGCTTTTCTCTCTAATATAAGGCTTTTAACTGTTTCTTAAAGGAAGTTTATTAAAGGTACATCCAGTGTTTTGTGTCCCCCAGTATTTAATGTCCCGTCCAGTTTACTTTATAATTAACTTAAAACATTTATTCCTTAATATTTTTGTTTGTATTTCCATTTTTATTCAACGTCCCAGTGCTTAAAGTCTGGTATGAATCCAGTTGTGACCGTAGCGCAGCCTCACTGTTACACTGGAGACAATTTGTGGGGAATCTGCACACAGATTTAGCTGTTTTAATAACTTGATCTTCCTAGTGGAGATTAGCTTATTTCTGGAGAAAGAAAAACGGCGTCACCTCCTCCTGCCGGTCCAGAGCGTCGTTGAGTTTCCGCTGGCGGTCCAGAGCCAGCAGCCACACCTGCTGCCACCGCGCACAGAGCTGGATGAGCCGCGGGTTTCCACCTGAGACCTGCATGCTCGGCTGCTGCTGCTGCTGCTGCTGCTGGTGTTTGCCTGGAGGGGAAGCAGAGGGTTTATGACGGGAAACACGAAGCCATGCGCTGCTGAGAAGGAGCACTAGAAGGTGACGTACGGGCGCCTCTCCTCTCAGCCAGGCTGCTGGGAGGCTCCGCCGGTTTCCTTTTGTAGCTTTTGGTCACTTTGTCCACGTCCGGCTGCTTCCTGGTCATCTCCTCCATGAACGTCTGGGAACCACAAACACCAGATTCAACCAACTCCGGGTGGAGCCAAGCAGAAACCTCCACCGCTGGAGTTAAACGAGTGACTTCCAGCCCACCTGGTGCTCCGTGATGAGCGTTTTGATTTGCGGGATGTCCTGAGGAAGCGGCTCGGTGTCTCTCTGGACCAGCGTGGTCTCCGCCCACTGCAGCCATGACAGCAGCTCCTCCAGCAGGTTGGCGTTGTTGAGCACCTCCGTCAGCGCCGTCTCCAGCCGCTGCTCGTGTTGTTTGGCCCACGTCAGCACCTGTGCAGCAGAAGACCCAGCTGTGCTGATCCATTCTGCACCTCCGGCTGAATAAAAGTCTACCTGATCTACATGTTGCACGTTAACAGAACCGGCCGCTCCTCCCTTACCTCCTCAAAGCGCGCCCTGATGATGGTGATCCAGTGTTTGATGGTGGTGATGGAGTCGGGGTGGCAGACGGTCAGGATGCCCTCTCCCATGCCGGCGGCCTTGTTCACGTCGGCCCTCTTCTCCTCCACCGTGCCCATGAAGTCCCGGTGCGTGTGCAGCAGCGCCTGCAGAGTCTCCGCCTCTTCGGGGAGGACGCCGCGGAAGCGCAGCGTCTGCTCTGCCTCCGAGAGCCACTCCAGCAGCATCTGCACCGCCGTGCGAAACTCCTCCGCCTGATGGGAGAACCAAAGGAGACGCAGCGTGGCGTTCAGGACCGTCGACAACCTCTTCTTTCAGCGTTAAACAGACAATCATTCATCTTTTTCCAGACGTTTTTACATAAATGAGGAAACGTGTTAAACTTCTGAACTCCTTTTACTTTTTACCGGCTGCCTTGCAAAGAAGAATGAACAAAGAAATTCAGGCTCCGGGTGTGAAAAATTTCCAAACAAACCCTGAAAGATCAGACGCTGTTATTGGAGTCAAAGGTTTTTCTACAAAGTGATTTTTATTAGAAGGATCTTTCCCAAATTCCTCTCTCCATTTCCTCGCAGGTTTCCGGTTATGCGCCACGTTGTGCTGATCTACGGAGAGTTTGGACTTCCTGCTCTGACCGACAACCTCTTCTTTCAGCAGAAAACAGACAATTATTTAGGGATGGACGATAATTCAGTAACAATATATACTGACTGATAGACGTATATCGATGATAGAAAAAAAAGGTAAATAAAAAGTTCAATAGAATAACAGTTTTCCTTCCTTTTGCATTCTAGTCATGTAGGTTAATATTACAGTCATTACATCCTCCCAGCCAATCACAACGCAGACCCAGTAACTAAGCTCCGCCCCTTCAGAGAGTTCAGAGAGCACACGTTCTTTTTGTTTTTTTAAAACTTGCAGTTTTGGTAAAAAGTTGGTTGAATAAAGGTTTGAGTTTGAATTCAGTGTTTGTGTGTCTGGATCTAAAAACAGCATAAAATGGTCCAGCCCTGTACTTAAAATATATGTTTTGAATTTGTTGATAATTATTGATATCCATCAATATTATTTCTATTTTATCAATATGCTTTTTTTCCTATATCGTCCAGCCCTACAATTATTCATCTTTCTCAAAACGTTTTTACATAAAAGAGGAAACGTGTTTGGATTCATCCACCTTGAGTCAATAGTTACAGAACTCCTTTTAATTTTTACTGGCGGACAAACCCTGAGATTTCTGACGCTGTTATTGGAGTGAAAGGTGGTTCTACGAGGTGACTTTTCAGATTTTTACAGTAACGCGCCACGTTGTGCGGATCTACGGAGAGTTTTGCACTTTGTGCTCTGACCTGTTTGAGCGCCTGCTGGAGGCGGGTCTGCTTGGTGACAGACAGGGCGCACACTGTGTCCCAGCGATTGCTGAGCTCCTGCAGCTGAACTTTGACCCACGCCGTGTCATCCCGGCCGGTCTCCATCAGGTCCCGCGCCGACCGCTTCAGAGCCTGAACGCTGCTGGTCCGCTTGCCCAGTTCTTTCTGGAAAGCCTGGAGAAGTTGACACAAACGCGTGTTGAACAGGACTGAACGACATCGCGTCCATCTTCATCACCATCATCATCATCATCCTAACCCACCTTGTGTGCATCCATGAGGTTGGACACCAAGTCCATGTCACCATGAACGGGTTGGTCTTCAGCCAGCTGGGGCTCCACTCGGTACAGCCAGTCCACCAGAGCCTGAAGAGCTTCGGCAAACTGACCCGAGAACAGCAGCGCCTCCTCCAGCTTGTGCTGCCTGGACACACGAGAAAAAGAGAGTTTTGTTTATTTTTGTCGGCAAAGTATATTTATTGTAGGGCAGATAATTCAATAACAATATATATCGATCGATAGAAAAAAAGGGTCAATAAAAAGTTCAATAGAATAACAGTTTTCCTTTTGCATTCTAGTCATGTAGGCTAATATTACAGTCATTAGATCCTCCCAACCAATCACAACGCAGACCCAGGAACTAAGCTCCGCCCCTTCAAAGAGCTCAGAGAGCACGCATTTTTTTCTCTTTTTTAAAAACTTGCAGTTTTGGTAAAAAGTTGATTGAATAAAGGGTTGAGTTTGAATTCAGTGTTTGTGTCTGTATCTAAAAATAGGTTGCTAAGCAACAGCATCAAAAAGCCAGGGCTGCCCTTAAAATATATGTTTTCAATTTGTTGATAATTATTGATATCGATCAATATGATTTATATTTTATCGATATGTTTTTTGTATATCGTTTAGCCCTAATTTATTGAGCTTTTTTTAAAAAAAAAAAACAGAAACAAAACAGCAAACCCTCAAAAACAGCAAATAATGCAAGGAGGAAAACAAAAAACAAAACAAAAAACTAATTATTATCCAGGTGACAAGGCAAAAACATACTTATAGTCACACAAAGCAAAATAAAAGAGAAACAAAACCAAAGAAAGTCCACAGTGGTTATCCAAAAAGACATTCAAGAAGAAAATAAATCTTATTCAGAGTCAAAATGCGTAGTTGGTTGTTCTACATGCGAGATAAATGGACGGCCATGTCAAATCAAACTTAGTCACTGATACATTCAGTGTGAATCTGATTTTTTCAATTTAAAAAAAACCAAACAATGATAGTGACAGTGAAACTGTTCCTTTCACCACAGGTGGAGATTAAAGAATAAAATCCAGTGGTGCTGAACTGAACAAACTGAATCTTTATGAAATGCCTGACTTGTAAATATCTGGAAAAGTTATGTGGAGGTGAAGAGAAATTCTTCTGTGACCTGATCAAAGGACATGAAAATCCCATCCCTGTACAACATCTTAATATTAAGAACCCCATTAGTCTGCCATAGATTGAAGGCATAAAACGGTTTTAATTAATTTCTTTAGTTAAACGAGGGGCTGTTCAACCGGCCGTCATCTCACGGCCTCTTCACCTTTCAACGCTCTTGCCACAGACGGTGTCCCACTTGTCCCGAACTTCCCCCACCAGGTGGTCCAGTTTCTGCTGGTCTGCAGGCAGCTGGGCTTTGTCCCGCATGGCCTTGCCGGACCTCACCGTAGTGTCGTATACAGGCTGCTTGGACCCCAACGCTTTCTGAAACTCCTGTTTGAAGAGAAGGAAAACACAGATTTCTGGGTGAGAAAACGTCGACGGTGGAAACCGGAGGAGCAGAAATGGTGGAGATTCCTGCCGGCGGCACCTTGTGTTTGGTCAGCTGAACTTTGATCTTGTCTGGCTCGTTGGAGATCTCCACCTCAGAGTCGAGTCTTTTCTCTGCTTCCTCCAGCCAGTCTGTCAGCTTCCTCCAGGCCTCGTGGAACTGAGAGCAAACGTAGAAGTTTGAGTCAGGTCCAAGTTACACATTCATAGACAAAAAGTATTGAGTTGGAGATTAAAACGCCGCCGTAGATCAGTAAAATACCTGTTTGGCTCGTTTCCGGGCCTCATCGAGATGTCGGCCCCGGTCCAGGGACCTCTGAACCAGCTTGTCCCAGCGGGCCTGGACACTGAGAAGCAGGTTCTTGATCAGGACCACGTCCTGCTTCAGACTGGCGAAGCGAAGCTGGGAGCCGGCCTTCTCCAGAGCCAGGACCTGCTCTCTGTGGGTGTTCACCTCGTTCACAAACACCTGGACAAAAACACAGACATTAAAATAGAGCTGGAGTCTGAAGCCCAGGGTAGATTTTTCAACACCATAAACTAGGTTTGTCAAAAGTATCGATACCAAATATTTTAGGATATGAGGCAAACGAAAAATGGAAACTTCTTGACAAGCCTGTGTGCAAACAGAGCTTTAAAGTGGTGCAACAAAGTCAAGCTAAAACAAAGACTCCTGGATAGGTGTCAGAATAAACTGAGTGAAAGTCTGGCTGCCTCCAATTTAAGCCTCTTTGCTGTTTTGATGACCCGTATAACTTCATAAATATAAAGAATAAAGAATAACCTTTAACTTAACACATCTTATTAGCACGATATATTGTTTCAGTCATTTATATTGGCTTATATATTCTAGGTTGCGGCGTTTTCGGTCCTCTGCACTTACTGAACACACATATTTTATTGATATTTGTGTCTGAAGCGAGACCGAGAGTTCACCTTGTGCTCGTCGATCTGGAAGAGGACGGTGTCCAGTATGAGGCTGGGGGGTTGGGCCATGTTCAGCGTCTGCTCAGCCTGCGTCAGCCAGTTGATCGTGTCCTGGAGAGACGTCTGAAAACCTGTAGCCAGAGAAACCGCCTCCTCCAGCTTCACCTGGAAGGTTTTTTTTTTTTTTTTAAACAACCTTAAAGTGAAAAACCATCCAGCGAGACACGTCGACAAACCCAAAAAACACAGAATCTCCAGACTTACCCTGCGGTCATCCATCTTGGTGTTGAGACTGGCCCACTTGTTCTGCAGCATGGCCAGGTTCTGCTGGGTCTGGGTGGTCCCGGGCCCCGCCTCCTCGCCTCCGCGGGCCAGCAGCATGGACTCGCCCTGGTCCAGCAGGCGGTGGTACTGCTCCGCTCGCTGGCTCAGCTGAGCCTGCAGCTCCTGCAGACACAGACGACACAGACGGGCTGATCACCTGGCCTCAGTGGTCCATTTGGAACAATGAAACTCATTAAAGTTTGATCTGGACCATACGCCAGGTGTGTCTGCGTAGACTGGCTGAAGGGTTTCTGTGTAACAAGATATATACATACATATATTCTTTTCTGAACACCTTTAGAAGAAAATGAACTCCTGCTGGTCAGATCCAATCTAAGGTCCAGTGAATATCTTATAATCTCTCCCGGAGAACGGCTGTCAGTGTAATTTGATTCTCCTTTACCAAGTGCTGCTGTAGCTGCTCTCTGGCTGTTTCTGGGAGGCCTCCTGTTGGTTTGGCTGCAGACAGCTGGCTGTCCGTCCTCCTCAACCATTGCAGGAACTCCTCCAGCTCTCCATGGAAACCTTCAGCCTACAGGCGGGAGAGGAGGAGGAAGTCACAGCTACGTCTCTCTGACTTCTACCTGCTTTTTTAATCAGAACTGATCGTACCTGCTGCAGCGCGGCCTCCAGGAGTTTCTGGCGCTCCTGGGTTTTTAACAGCAGACTCTCCCAGCTCCGGTTCAGCTGGTCCAGCTGATCTCGCAGGTGGCTGGCCTCGTCGCCCGGCGAGGACTCCAGCAGCTCGGCGGCGGCGCTGTTCACCGTCTCCACCGTGGCGTGGTGGGACAGCACGTCGTTACGCAACACCTGGACGAGGCGAAGATTTAAACGCTCACCGTCAGAATCGGTAACCGCGTGAAGAAGAACCGAGGCTAAAGACTCCCAGACGTACGTGGTGCTTCGCTAGCTCGATCTCGATGGCTTTGGGGTCGGAGCTGACGGGTCGCTGCGTGTCCAGGGTGGTGTGGGTGTGGCTCAGCCAGGCCTGCAGCTCGGAGAGGGCGTGCTGGAACTGACCGAGAGCCAGCAGGGCGCCCTCCAGCTTGTGCTGCCGAGAAAAAACACGGATGTTAAAGCTTAAACATTAATCGTAATGGTAATAACTGTTATTTTGTCACTGCTAGCATGCAGTCCACTGATGTGTCTGATGCATTTAATCCATCCCTTAGGAGGCAGCGTGCTGCCACTGGGGGGCGCCATTCTGGGGCAAAGGCTCTTTTTCTTTTTTAACTCATATTTTTATTGTTGTTAAAACAGATGTACAGTGCCATTCAGATTGTAATGTTTTACAGCCGTTACAATTCCTTTGACGACAGTGTACAATGTAACAAGAATTACACAACATTTCAACATTTTTATAATTTTATAAACCCCATCCAACCCCAACAATCCCTGTGCCGGCAAAGAAAAAGTGAATAAGTTATACTAAAAAAAAGGGGAGGGGGGATGAAATTATTATCCCAAAATGAAAGTAATTTACGTTGAGATTTGTTTAACTAATGAGAGGAGAGAGTTGCAAGTTTGTCAAAATAACCCAGTAAAGGGTCACATACTTTGTAGAATTTTTTGGTTGATCCTTTAAGAAAGTATTTCACTTTTTCAATCTTTAGGAACATCATCATATCAGAAAGCCACATTGATGCCTTAGGTGGTGATTGGGATTTCCATTCTAAGAGTATTCTCCTTCGAGCAATCAGAGTTGCAAAAGCAATAACAATTTTCTTGCTAGCTATCACAGCTTCAACCCCACATATAGCCGTTAAAGGACTTGGTTGTAGATCTAGGCCAAACGCAACATTAAAAATCCCAAATATTGATTTCCAAAACTCTCCCAGCTTAGAGCACGACCAGAACATATGAGCTAAGTCTGCGTTGGTGGCTCCACAGCGATCACACGTCCCGTCTGTTTCAGGGTATATTTTAGCAAGGCTGACCTTACTGTAGTGAGTACGGTGGAGAATTTTAAACTGAAACAGATGGAGACGTACACAAGAAGAAGTTCCATTCACACGGTTAAGAGCTGTAACCCACATGTCATCTGAAATGACTGTCCCTAATTCTTCTTCCCTGGGCGAAGGCTCTTGAGGGACCCGGAGTGGCAGTCTGTTTGGACTAGATCTAAGGAACTTGCAGCTTTTCCAAGAGCCAATCACCTCTAGTTAGTGTTTCTACACCAAAATATCTCCAGTGCCATCACTGTTTGCATCTTCCTTACCTGTCTTTGGGTGATTTTATCGCCCAGGTTCTCCCAGAGGTGTCTCAGTTCTGTCAGCGGCTCCTGGATCATGTCCCGGTCCGTCTGGTCCGACACTTTCTTCAGCAGCAGCTCCCCCTGGTGGCAGAGCTTCTCCATGTCGATCTGCTGCTGGTACACGTCCACCTTGTACTGCTGCTCAGGGGAAAAAACAGAAAGAAGAGGATTAACCTTTGGACTCACAAAACGTCCGCAGTAAGTTCTGTGAAGAGGTCGTACGAACCTTGAGCTCTTCTATCTGCTGTTTGACGGTTCCCAGATCAGTGCCAACCGTCGACATGTCGCAGAGTTTGATCACGGCGTTGTCCAGGTAGTCAAACATAGACTGGAGACGACACAAAGACACGCGGTAAAGCTCCGGATCTGAGTACAGCGGCTGAGACGAGCCGTGAAATTACTGGGAACGTGCAGAACGTCGTCTGTGAGAACCTGCAGGGCGTCCTGGTACTGAACGGAGGCGGTCATGGCCTCCTCCAGCCTCTCCATCCTCTCCCTCCACGTTCGGTTCAGACCCTCCCAGGCACCGTTCATCTGAGAGAAACACAACCAGGGACGGCTCAAAGCGTGCCGCGTCTGTCATTTATTTCTATTTTTATTTGCAAAGTAAAAAAGGCCATGTAGACAAGGATGCTACCGTATTTATTGGACCATAAGGCTCATTAAATATTCTTCCTAAGTGTGTAATATCACTCCTTCACGTCCACAGCTCTCTATCCGTCTCTATCAGGAGGACCATGTTTCTAACATCAGGCCAAAATAAACTTTATATTAAATTAACTTACTAGGTTTATTGTTGCTAGCTCGTACTCCAGGCTGCCTTACATGAATGCACTTCTAGTTTAGACATTACAGTCAGGCAGTCTGGTAGACAGCTCAGGGGTCCTACAGTGTACCGTAATGCTCCTAATATCCAGTGAGTGGAGCGGCTTCGTTGCTAACCAAAGTCATAGTTACACATTTGAACAGATTTATGACGCATTGTACCACATAAAATCAGTCAGTTAGCACAGCATTGATCATAGATAAGGAGCACCATCAATTTTTGAGAAGATTTAAGGATTTTAAGTGTCTTATAGTCCGTAAAATACGGTAAATATTAATTTAGCCGCTTTTGATCGGCCCGATGAGACGTGGAGGACAATATTTCCTTCCATAAAGGAAGGTTTAATCTGAACGGGTCTCATCATCGCTGCCACTGGAGCTGATTTCCCTTCGCAGGTCTCACCTCATCTATGGTCTTCTTGACCTCGGGTTTCTCGGTTTCCCCGCAGGCGAAGATGAGGTCAGCCCCGAGCGTCCGCACGAACTCCAGCTCCTCCCTCAGGCCGTCCGTCTCCGCCTTGATGGCCTGGGGAACACATCGCAGCGAGGGATTTAGCTTCGACAGAGAAAACGCGGCTCTGCAGACCATCTAACTCCTGTCGGGGTCGCGCTCCGAACCTCGGCCGCTTCAATCTGCTGTTTGATGAGCGACGGGTCCACGCCGGGGTCCTCCAGCTCCCTCACGATGTCCTGGGAGTCTCTGAGCGTGCTCAGTAGAGCCGCCACGTCGGCCCAGAACTTCCCGGCCAGGTCCAACACGTCGTTCAGCTTGCTCTCCCTTTCCTCGGCTCGCTGGCGGATCTCGTCCCAGAGGGAGCGCAGGCGCAGGAGGCGGGAGCGAACGGCTGCAGGAGGGAAAACGGAGACCGGGCACGTTAAACCGGGTCCGAGCGGGTCAGAGGTTCTCGTCCGGCGCCGCCTCTCACCCTGAGCGGCCGGGTCGTCGTGGGCAGCTCGGCCGATGAGCTCCTCCCCGCGGGAGCAGAGGGCGGAGAAGCTCGGCAGCAGCTTGTCCAGCTCCAGCCCCTGAGCGCGGTGCTCCGCCAGCTGCTCCCGGATCTTCTCCACCTCGGCGGCGACCGGCGGCGGCTGCCGGAGCCGCTGCACCGCCCCCTCCAGAGTCTCCAACAGCGGGTCCATCTTGTCGTGGAACTGAGGGGAGGAGAGAGGAAGAGGAAGGTTACGAGGAGGAGGAGGAGGAGGGTTGGAGTCTGGGTTTTGGACGTCTGAGTAACGCGTTGAAAGTGGGAAGGTGAGATGTTACGTTGGTGGTCGGCCGTCTGCGCCAGGATCCTGACAGTCTAATCAGAAACAGTGATCCCTAACTTCTTCACCCTTTAAAAAGCTGCGCTCCTCTTCCCAACGCTCCAGTTTATTGTTTTTATTACGATCTGGTGAAGCTGGAGCCGTGTGTTCAGGGAGGAAACGCCTCGGTTCTCACGGTTTCAGCCGCTGGCAGAATAAACCCAAACTGGAGCTTCCTGTCTTTAGGCTGGAAACGTCGAGCTCCTAAACCTCTAAAAACTTCACAGTGATCAACAATAACGATAAGTAATCAAATCACTTATTGTTACTGAATCAGGAAAACGCTGCTGTATTATCAACAGTCACGGTAAAGTAAGCACACCCTCTGATCCACATGCAGCAGCGGTTTTCTGTGCGGGGAGTTTGCTCCAACGTTGCTGCGACTCATTGAGGGTTGGAGGTAATCGTTTCTGACCAGCTCTCTGAAGGTCCCACCACACCTTCTCCATCAGATCGGGGTCTGGACTTTGACTAGACCCTTGCAAAACACCTCCACTCTTCCCTCTTTTCAGCCCTTCTAGATCTGCTGCAGTGTTCGGGCTCATGGTCCCGTCGGTGACCCGGCTGGGACCGTGCAGAGGAGCTCATGGTCACGGCCAAACATCTCTACTTTGGAGCAGAGGACACAGCTCTGGAGTCTGGAGGTGTTAAGCAGCCATCTTGTTTTTATAGAAAAGTGAGTTTCTAGGTTAAATCTTTGTGTCAATGAAGCCTGTGGAGTCTGAGGTGGAGCTCTTGGTTTTTGGTAATTTCTCTAAGATGGATTTCGGATGGTTTGGAAATTGAGTCATAAGCCTTTCCAGATTGACTGGCAGCCACATTATTGACTTTCTCTTTGGTGAAAAATATCTTTTATTCTTCCTCATCATGTTAAAACACTCCTCTATGCTCCAGAGCAGCAAACTGACTAAACGGCTGTGCTTTAATTATAACCCGCTCGCTGCTTACTTCCCAGTAAGACGTCACTTTTAGCACTGAGCTGACTGAAATACATCTTTCCATCAGCACAGTTCTACATCTATGTTTATTTTAATTTTTGAAGAGCTCAGTTCCTTTTAAATTACATTTACTTTCCCTTTTAATAAATCTGAATGTTTTAATGTTGTAGTTAAAAATGCTTTGGAAGTGTAGCTAAAAAAAAAAAAACTACAGGAATTTGCGACCGTAGACTCCCGGTTAGGAATCACTGTTCCTTTAAGTAAAACAACTCAATACGTCACTTTAAACGCGTCAACCAGGTCTCAGAGATGTGACAAAACTAGACTCCATCTATAGAACAGGAGGGAAAGGGGAAATATTTTAACTAAAGAAATCATAAAGTTTCTTATGAATGTAAGAAAAATGCATCACTATAAAGTAAAACTAATATTCTTGACACAAAAAAACAGGTTAAAACGATTTGAGGAAAGTTTTAGCTACAACTAGATCTCAAAGAACTAGACTGTCGTTAAAAAAGTTTCATATTTTTTGTTTCTCGTGTCAGAAAGTGAAACTTATATATATATATATATATATATATTTATCACCCATAGTGAAATATTTCCATCCTTTATTTCTTGTGTTTTTGATGATTATGACTTACAGAAAATAGTTGCGTTTCCATTACAAATGTACGCAAAACATTGTCCATATTTTGCTAATTTTGATGAAACACATTTTCGCAATTGCGGCGTTTCCATTTGTTAATGTAATTAAAATCGTACATTCATATGTTTATTCATGCGAGTATCTCGTCCTCGAGAAGTATTTGAATTTTATTTATTTTTTATCTTGTCCACTGGTTCCACTTTTGCCGAGCTTCCTCTTCTCCTCCAGGTATTTCTGTTTCAGAGTTTTTCCGTTCTGAACGTAAGATTTTCCACGGCTTGTGGAACCCCGCTTCCTTCATGGCCGCTTCAAGATCTTGGTAAATGCTCGCATTTCTTTGCTGTTTTGAATCTAGTATGTTGTTGTCACGAACTAAATGTAAAAAATACGCTGCTACTTCCTGTCGTCTTCTTCGTCTGTTTCACCAATAGTAACGTCCGGTTGTTGATCACGTGACTCGTGTGACTCGAAAAAACGGTTTCCATTGCCGTTTTGCAGCATTGCTGCAGCAATTGAAGCAAAAGGAGCCCAGAACTCTGACATTTCTGTTTAAACTGTCCTTTTTTATTCATCTGATAATATTCCAATCTTTTTTGTGTTTTTTTTGTCCCCCCTCTGTAGCCAGAATCATCAGAATAACCTGAAATATTTCACACTGCGTCTAATGAATCTACAGAATATACGAGCTTCACTTTCTGATACGAGAGACAAAAATAAAAAAATAAAACACAGAACTTTTCCCCCAATATTCTAATTTTACTTTTCAGCATGGAGGTGACTTTAATGTCTGAGCAGCTGAATGAGAGCTACTCTTTGACGCACGTCTGGAGTGGAGGGCTGGATGTCTTACCTCGACCAGCTTGGTGATTGCAGTGAGCAGTGACCATGGAGAAAATGGTGGTGAGGGGCAAGAACACACACAGCAACATCCCACAATGCACGGGGGGAGGGGTGGGGGTTAGATGGAAAGGATGAAGGTGGGGAGGAGAAGAGGAGGTGGATGGAGGATGGTGGAGAAGGTGTGGGTGGAGGAGGAGACGGAGCGAGACATGGAGTGGTTCAAAAAGAAGGGTGGAGGGAGGGTGGAGAAACAACACGGTGAGTTCAGTCAGTCATGCTTTCAGTTACAGAACAAAGCGACCAGATGATGTCTCATGAGATGAAGCGCAGAAATTACAACATGGCTTCAATATTAGGCAAGATGCAATAAAAAAACATCAATCAAAAAACGGTTAAAGTGAGCATTTTAGGGCTGGACGATACAAAAAAAACCCAAAAAACATTGATCGATAAAATAGAAATATCAATCGATATCAATAATTAGCAGCAAATTCAAAACATAGATTATAAGTGCAGCTCTGGCCATTTTATGCTATTTTATGCAATTACATCACAGATATTATACTTTTTACCAAAACTGCAAGTTTTTAAAAAAGAAAAAAGAACACGCGCTCTCTCAACTCTCTAAAGGGGGCGGAGCTAGGTTCCTGGATCTGCGTTGTGATTGGTTGGGAGGATGTAATGACTAATATTAAACTACATGACTAGAATGTATAAGGAAAACTTTTATTCTGTTGAGCTTTTTATTGACCTTATTTTCTATCATCGATATAAGTCTATCGATCGATATATTTTTATTTATCTATTTCTATATATTGTTATTGAATAATGGTCCAGCTCTGGTGAATTTTGCTTCATCCAGTCAGAGTGGTGCCTGCTAGCCAAGTAAATCCTTTAGAGCAGGTTGGGAATCATTGACTCAGATATTTAACATTCAGACAGATTATCGCAGGTCTGCCAGGATCTGAGGATGAACTCTGTTTAAATCTGGACCCACGACTAATCCACTGCTGATAAATCTGTAAATATATAACCTGCCTTCCCAAGGAAAATAACCTCAGGACCATAAAGGCAGTTAAACATTAAAAAGGGTAAAATTAGCCCTTTTTTTAGCTTTCCTGTAAACACACTGAGTTAAGTAAGTTGAAATCATGAGAAACAGTGTGTAGCTTTAAATAAAGACATTCAGGAGAGTTTGCAGGAGTTTCTGTGTTTTCCAGAGTTTTCAGTCAGTTTTTATGAGGTTTTAAAAGTAAAATGTGCAAAAACAAGATGATGTAAAATGATTCATGGATTTATTGACTGGTTGGTGGATGAATAGATGAAGAAAAGCATATAAACGGAAAAATTAATGGATGGATGACTAGATGGATGGATGAATGAATAAATAGATGGATGGATGGATCCATGGATGGATTATGAATGGATGAATAAATGGATAAATGGATAAATGAATGAATGATTAAATGAATGGATGAATAAATTGATAAATGAATGGATGATTAAATGGATGGATGATTAAATGAATGGATGAATAAATGGATGGATGAATGGATGAATAAATGAATGGATGAATAAATGGATGAATGGATGAATAAATGGATGAATGGATGAATAAATGGGTGAATAAATGACTGGATGATTAAATAGATGGATGACTGGATGAATAAATGAATGGATGAATGAATAAATGGATGGATGAATAAATGAATGGATGATTAAATGAATGGATGGATGGATGAATAAATGAATGGATGAATAAATGCATGGATGGATGGATGATTAAATGGACGGATTAATAAATGGACGGATGAATAAATCAATGGATGAATAAATGGATGGATGAATAAATGGATGAATAAATGGATGGATGAATAAATGGATGGATGAATAAATGGATGTGTATCTTTTAGCTAAGCAGGTTGATAACAGGCTGTTTTTATCCAGACCTGGGAATCGTTAACTCCTGTGTTAAACTGTTCTGGACTATTTGACTATTTGGACTGTTTGGGATTAATTTTGTCACCAGAAACACGATTTGCTTCTTTTACCAGATAAATGCAAACAGAGGAATAAATGTGGCTGATGCTGCCGTTTACCGGAGCTCGGTTGTGATTTCCAACCCGTCCTGTAAAACTAACCGAACTGGAGACGTGTTCATGTGTAGAGCAACAAACACTTGTTAGTTTTTTAACAAACATCACAAAAACATTTTTAAGACATTTAAACACGACCAGAACCTTCATGCTGTTTAGTAATGATGCCTGTAAAGCCAGAACCTGCGATGAAAGCGCTGCAGTAAAACCGGTTTATTAAGCTAATACTCCATTTATCAGTGACCCGGCGGGCCGTACCTGTGCAGACTGAGACACCGCCTCATCCAGACCTGCGGCGCGACCTTTCACCTCCTCTTTGATGGCCAGGTAGCGCCTCTCCGCCTGGGTGTAGCGCTGCCTCACCGTCGCCCCCTCCTGGAGGCTGAGCTCCGCCAGCTGAGGTCCGATCTTCAGCAGCTTGTCGATGTGGGGCTTGTGCTCGGCGATCGACTCCCTGAGGAGCTGCGGGGGGGGGGAAATGGAAACCGTTCAACATGCGGGTCGTTTGAAAGCTGCGGAGGACAGAGCCGGATGTCTGACCCTCATCTGGTCCTGCTGCAGCCGCAAGGCGTCCGTGTCGATGGCCGGAGGGGGAAGCTGAGCGATGAGGGCTTCCGTCTCACCCAGCCACGGCTCCAGCTCCTCAAAGGTCTCCCAGAACCGAGCCACCAGGACCTGGGCCTGCTCCAGGGCTGAGAACCGCTCGCTGTGGCTCTGGCTCACCGCGTCGTAACGTGCGCTCAGAGTATCCGTCTTCACCTGCGGGAGGAGCCGACGCGTTACTAGTCGCTCGCTTTCTCTGCAGACACGCGCCGTCCGGACGGCGAAGCGTCGACGTACCATCAGGGCGTCCTTCTGGGCCTCGCTGCAGGCTTCCAGCACCTCGTCCCTGACGCCGAGCAGCTGATCGACGGTGTCTTTGTGGCGAATGATGTCGATGTTGAAGGCCCTCTGCACCTGCAGCTGAGCCACCGTCACGTCCGGCTCCAGACTCAGGGGGCCCAGAGACGCCAGCTTACGCTCAGTCTCGCCGACCCAGGCCAGCTCTGCGTCCACCGCCTCCTCGTACTGCGCCACAGCGGGTTCACAGTGAGCAAATTAACTGATTCCTCAAAGAAAGAAGAAGATGAAGCGTCTTGCAGTACCTGCTGCGACCTCTGGATGGCGGCTTGCACCAGCTGCACCCGCTGAGTGATGGTCTCGTCGGCGTGCCGGTACCGCTGGTTGGCGTCGGCCACCAGCCGGTCCAGGCCTTCGCGGGCCCGCCACGGCACCAGGTCCAGCAGGGCGCTGCCCACCTCGTTGACCGTGTCCAGAACCAGGCGCTTCTCCGCCGACACCTTCTTCAGCTCCTGCAGCAGAGCAACCCGAGCATCGTTAAAAACAAAAAACACGTGACGCTGAATTTCTCTGAGAAACAGGCACCCGGCCTTTTAAAAAGTAAAATTCTGAAAACGTCGTCTGGGGACAGAAAGTCTACATTACGCAACATAAAATCCTTTCAACAGCTTTCACAAAATGTTGCCGAGTTCCAAGAATAAAGAGCGTTTCCATGGAGACTCAGCTGTGGGTGGGTTGATGCTGGAATCATAGAAAGCGCCACAACAGACAGGAAGCATCAACCAAAACAGCATTAAAGCTTTTTAGGCTCTGATTAAACTGGCTTCAAACTGACTTTTCAGACTTTTTTTTTTATAATTGGATTTCAATATATATATATTTTTTATAGATATGTTTATTAGTTTTTTGTTTAATAACAACAAAACG
Organism: Fundulus diaphanus; assembly: GCA_037039145.1. Classification (NCBI taxonomy): domain Eukaryota; kingdom Metazoa; phylum Chordata; class Actinopteri; order Cyprinodontiformes; family Fundulidae; genus Fundulus; species Fundulus diaphanus. The sequence continues at coordinate 50,502,194 of CM073135.1, forward strand.
TAACACAGAAGAGAAAAGCTCAGCAGTGCAGTCCAAAGGAGATAAAAATAAAATAGCGGGCGTACATACTTCCATCATTATATAGTCCACATCTAAACATTTATGAAGGCTCGAGACAGGATGGATTTCAAAATAAAAGTTTACACCTGTACGCCCCAACATTGCCTGAAGCTGTTGGCCTGTCTGGACCAAAAATGTCTCAAGCCTACCACTAGAGGGAGCTCACGTACGCAAAACAGGTCAATAGAAATATTACTAGACAATCACAAAATGGACCTTCTAGCACCTGAAGAACATTTCCAGGATTAAAGGACTGATGTCTCAGCAGGATCTGGAAAAACTAATCCATGTTTATCTTTAGTAGAACTGATCACTGCAACGGTGTTTTCACAGGTCTGCCTAAAAAGTGGATCAGACAGCTGCAGCTGATCCAGAACGCTGCTGCCTGCGTCCTCACTAAGACTAAGAAAGTAGAGAACATGGACCCGGTTCTGAAGTCCTCACTAAGACTAAGAACGTAGAGAACATGGACCCGGTTCTGAAGTCCTCACTAAGACTAAGAACGTAGAGAACATGGACCCGGTTCTGAAGTCCTCACTAAGACTAAGAACGTAGAGAACATGGACCCGGTTCTGAAGTCCTCACTAAGACTAAGAACGTAGAGAACATGGACCCGGTTCTGAAGTCCTCACTAAGACTAAGAACGTAGAGAACATGGACCCGGTTCTGAAGTCCTTCCACTGGCTCCCTGGATCTCAGAGAATAGACTTTAAAATCCTTCTGTTAGTCTATAAATCCCTGAATTAGCACCTAAATACATCACAGACTTGTTATCAGTGCATCAACCCTCCAGACCACTCAGGTCTTCTGGCTCCAGCCTGCTCTGCAGAACCAGAACCAGAACCAGACACGGAGAAGCAGCATTTAGTTCCTATGCTCCACTGATCTGGAACAAACTCCCAGAAAACTGGAAAAGTGCTGAAAGCCTGAGTTCCTTTAAATCAAGGTTTAAAACACATTTGTTTAGGATTGTTTTTGACTGTTGTAGTTAAACTGTTTTACTGAAACATCATTTGTTCAAGTTTGTAGTCCGACTGTTTTTAATATTTGCCTTTAGTTTCCATCTTACCATGTTTTATTTTGTTTCTACATTTTATTCCAACTTGCTTTTATTCTGATTTATTTTTCCATATTTTAATCATGTAAAGCACTTTGCCTTGTCTCTGTACTGAAATGTGCTATAAAAATAAATTTGCCTTGCCGAGAAACTTCAAGAATAAAGTGTTAAACTAGGGCTGGACGATAAAGGAAAAAAAGCATGTGGATAACGATGATTATCAACAAATTCAAAACATTTATTTTAAGTGCAGCCCTGACCATTTTATGCTGTTGCTTAGCAACCTACTCTTAGATACAGACACAAACACTGAATTCAAACTCAACCCTTTATTCAACCAACTTTTTACCAAAACTACAAGTTTTTAAAAAATAAAAAGAACACGTGCTCTCTGAACTCTTTGAAGGGGGCGGAGCTTGGTTCCTGGGTCTGCGTTGTGATTGGCTGGGAGGAGGTAATGACTGCAATATTAACCTACATGGCTAGAATGCAAAAGGAAGGAAAACTGTTATTCTATTGAACTTTTTATTAACCCTTTTTTTTCTATCATCGATATACGTCTATCAGTTGATATATATTGGTATTGAATTATCATCCAGCCCTTTGTTAAACTACAAGAAATTGCGACCTGATCTTTTTGCCTACACGGGACTCATATCCGTATTTTTCAGGGTGGACGGCCCTATTCCGATCTTTTCACCCCGGAAAAAATCCGATCTGTGCCACTTCCATATGTGATACTAATTCAGATCGGATTTTTTTTCAAAGCGTCCACAGTCTGAACGGTCACGTCGCATTTTATCCGTCTTTCACGTCACTGTTTCTCACCACACATCCACACACGGCGGTAGCAGCTAGCGCTCCATAAAGACCGTTATTAGTAGCTTAACACAACGGTGTAGTGTTAAACGCTTTACCACCAGAGCTACGATCCATCACTGAGCTGGGAGCCTTTAAATCACAGCTAAAATCTGTTCAGACAGGCCTTTCACTCCTAGCTGTTCAACTGTGGATAACTTTGGTTTATTTTGTGGTGTTAGTTTTCTATATAGCTCCAAAAATTGTTTTGAATTGAGCTGTTATGCACATTTCAGTTTTTATCTCTTTTTATCTTGTCATTTTCCTATACATTTTTATATTTTATCTATTTTTGCTTGTATTTTAGCTTGTAAAGCACTTTGTGCACCATATGGGTTGTTGAAAAGTGCTATATAAATAAACTTTGACTGACTTTGAATAGCTGTGCTGCTTTCCTCTTACCTTTCTTCATCTTGCTATGATGTGGTCTTAATATTGTCAGCTTCCTTTGCTCAACATAATAACAAGGAGAGACGACGGCCGGTATCCATGTTTTATTTTCCTTCCTTTCTAGTTTTTTCTTTTAACCAAAACTCTATTAGACGCTTCTAGAAACAATTACTTTCACCATTACTTTAATAAACAGCGCGCTGCTCTGTGACGTCTTCTGTTATCGACGCACGTGGGTCGCTGTGCATCAAGACCTGTAGTGTAGCCGCTGCTACAAAATAAAATGACTGATTTCATAAATATGTACTCAAAAAGTTAGATTTTTCACAGACTAAAATTAAAATGTATTCATGTCTTAGAACAAAATTGATCCTGTAACTTTTAAAAAGGAAAACAAACTATTTATTTTGTAGAATGCGGCCAGCTGAGGCTGATGCCCTGAAAGATAAGTAGCCGACTTAGAAATAAAAACTAAACGTTAAATTACTCTCAAATTCAGCCCATTGGTGATTCATATTTTAAACAAATACTGCATTAAAAAAAAAAAAAAACGGCTTTTTAATTTGAGACAAATCTCCTCCCACCTTCTGTCTCTCCTGGTAGGCAGGTGAGGCATCAGGCTCCACGTTGTTAAGCTCCGCCTCCAAGCCGTCCAGCCACTGGTTGAGGTCGTCGTGTGCCGTGGCGAATCGCGTGGAGAGCTGCAGCGCCTGCTCCAGGGTGCGCAGGGCCTTGCTGCTGCCGGCCGTCATCTCGGCGTAGCGAGACTTGATGCCGTCCAGCTTCTCCTGGATGAGGAGGACTTCCTCACCTGCCAGACGAGACGGCAGATCCCGTCACGGACCGCCCAGGACGTGACGGGATCTTTTTTGGGTCGTTTTGAAACCTGAAAAGGAGCTTACCTGTGGTCTGCTTGAGTAAAGATTGGCCGTTCTTGATGGCCTGGTCTACAGTTTTCTTCCTGCTCAGGATTTCCTCGTTAAGAGCCTGAAGAAAAATAAATAAATACAGAAAGCAGCTGAATTAACGCTTCATCTCTCTGCGGCTTCTCTAAAAAGGGACAGAAAGTGCTCTTTATTTCAGGAGATGAACCCTTAAAGGCGTCTCTACTAGGGATGCACCGATATGAAAATTCAGGCCGATACGATATTCGATATTAATATTGCTGTTACGTCCGATAACACATATTTACCGATGTACATACACGTTTAAGTTTCTGCCATGATTAAAGTTTACACAGTTTTGTACCGAAAACTGAAAACTATTCTAACTGAATCTTTGAATGTGGGAATGTGTAACATTTCTCACATTGCATCCGTTTCATTAAAAACAAAAAACATAATCCTGGCTGTGATGCATTATTGTCAATATCACATGATTCACAAACAAAAAAGCACGACTAACCCCCTGAAAAATAGCCACAAAGGGCAACTAGATGGAAATAAACATCGGTTCTTAACATCGGTCCAGTTTTACTTATCGTGCCGATACCGATATGTAAAAAAAAAAGACTAACATGGGCCGATACGACGTTAAAGCCGATATATCGTGCATCCCTAGTCTCTACGCGTGATCGTCAGGGCCTACCAGTGTGTGCTTGTGCTGCTCGGCCAGCGGCTGGGGCAGGTAGCTCTGCACCGACACCTGAGCCAGCCTCTGAGCCACCTCCGCCAGCCAGTTCAGCACCTCCACCTCCTCCTCGCCAAAGAGCTGCGCGTTGGCCAGCGCCTGATCCAGCAGGGCCGCCCGCCGAGCGCACCAGTCGGCGAGCTCGGAGTGGCCCGACCTCACCGCCCCCACGCGCTCCCGCAGCCAATCCCGGTCGGCCGCGCAGCTGAGCGGCGACAGCGACTGGCTGAGGGACTCGAGGCGGTCGACCTCCGCTTCTCTGGAGGACACGTCCTCTTGGAGCGCCTGGGAAGTGTGTGTGTGTGTGTGTTTGTGATTTATGTGAGGAGATGTGAGAGAAAAAAAAAAAACGACAGAAAACAGATGGATGAAGCACAAAATACGAGCATGCAGATGAGAAATTATAAATAAAAACAAATAAAGGCAACGTAAAACATTAAAAGATGACAGAAACAACTTAAAATACACTCAGGTAAAATAAAATGTGAATTAAAGCGGACATGGATGTTGGGTGTGTGTTGTCTTAATTAAATAATCCTAATTATCATTGTAGGGCGGCCCCTGGGGACCGTTCTGGGGCTAAGGGTCTTGCTCAGGGACCCTGAAAAGCAGTCTGCGGGATTTGAACCAGCATCTCCCCTCTTTCAGCCACCAGTCCCCCGGTATTTTTATCATACGGAGCCCCCTGACTGCAGCTGGAAACGTTTTTTTAGTTTTTCTTCGAACAGAAATGTTTGATTTGTTGTGCAGGATTTTAAAATGTAATGACTGGTCAACCAGCGGCGTCACCAGGGGAGAGTGAGATGGGGCCGTGGCCCCCACAGCACATTGGCCCCCACAGACGAACAGCATCCATGATGCTTTGAATCTAAATGTAGAGAATGAGCAACTAGATGCAGAATCTCAGAAAATCTGCGGATTTCTTTTAAAAATTATACTAATTTCTAATTAATCTGCACTGATCATCGCATGAATTCACAAAATAACTTTGGTGTGCATATTGGTTTGTGTGCAGAAGCTCCTTATAAACAGGAACAAACACAAACTTTGTGTTTTTATTGTGACTTTTTTAAAAATCCCTCCTGAACTCGTGTGAAAATAGAACATTCTGCTGAAATAAAACAACCAGAAACGTGGTCCAGAAACGGCAATAAAACAAAACCACCGTACAGTTAGTGAGATGTTGCAGAAAGGCAGATCAAATTAATCAGATTTAATCCATTTCCTGAGTCCGTTTAATAACTGAAAGCGCTGATGCTTCACAGTTTCAGACCTTTAACCGCTCGATAACTAATTATTACATAAATGGAAGACTTAAAGTAATTAAACGGGATAAAAACAAATACTTTCTTCCAACATTAAACGTTCCTTCACGTTTATGTTTCTATTTATCCACCAATAGGCCAACATGGTTGTCTTTTGGTTGCTTTCTGTCATTTGTGAAGCACAAACAGCCAAACGACACCAACACGTAACACGCAGTTTGGTTTTAATCTCATTTCCTGCTTCTGGGGATAAAAATCAGTTCCTGGACAGCAGCTAACAGGGATTTTCAGCCAATCACGGCCTTTTCAGCGCTGACGGACCCCTCGCCAGGTTTCTGACCCGCGGCAGGCAGACAGTACCTTGTGCTTGACGATCTGTTGGCTGATCTTGGCCGTCTGGGTTCCCATGGGCTCGGCGGAGCTCAGGCGCCTCTCGGTGGCGCTCAGCCACTCTCCGAGCGGCTCAAGGGCTTCGTGGAAGTGAAGAGCCAGAACCTGCAGCTCCTCCAGCTGCCGCTGCCTGAGCCGGGACAGAGGAGACGAACACAGGTGAGGAGCCGCACTTTTACTGCCGCTTTATCGCTTTTGCCGGCTGGTTTCTAGTCGTGCAGCTGTCGTCCTTTCTGCAAACCAATTTTATTAAACATTCACGAAGCCTTTATTAGACACAAGTCTATCTAAAGCTCTTAGAAATGGATTTGTCAGACAACTGAAGCTTATTTCATGAGTGCATGAGGAAAGCCAGCAGTGTGTTCGTAGCAGACGGTTTTAATCGTGCTTCATGCTTTCCAACATGGCGTACAGCAGGGTGTCCAAAGTGCGGCCCGGGGGCCATTTGTGGCCCCTGGACTGATTCTCTGCGGCCCCCAAAGGCATTTCAAGAAAGGTTTAACCCAGCAGCAAAGATGGTTGATGCAGAGGCCGAATATTTTTAGCTTTAGAGCAAATTTGTTACAGAAAAGTTAAAATCCTCCTACAATGTAAAATGGTACAACACGATCGCTTTTTACATTCTCTTTAATTTCAAAGTGAGCAAGACCACAAATATTCAATGACTTTTACTCAAATGCAGACTTTGATGCACCAAAATCTGCTTTTAATTTGTGTATTTAAATTGCAGCGTGTCTTCAAAGAAAGATTGACTCAATTTCGGTTTTATTGCTGAGAATTTCTGTCAATTTTTTTTAAATCAAGCACAAGAGAATTTGCAAACTGGACCATATTTCAGTAAGCCTCTTTATTTTTTTTTATCTACAATGATTTACACACCCTTTCCTAAAGAAAATCTAACTAGTTTGTTTAATGATATTATTCCAGAGGTTAGTAATTTTATGTTTTTTAAATAACATTTTTTGGCCCTCAAATCCTTTTGACTGCACAGTTTTGGCCTCCGTGACAAAAAGTTTGGACATGCCTGCTTTACTGCATCCTTCCATGAGCGGATTTCATTTATTGTGGTTTCAGTGTTTCAAACAGAAATTACACCACAGGAACCGAGTTTCTGTTCATTCCTGCTGACGACTCGCGGCTCCAGGTTCCAGCTGACGGAGAAAAGCTGCATCTAAAGCCTCAGATTTCCTGTTTCAATGAGAACCACAGCGAAGCGATTATGTTTGAACCGAGCCGTAATCACAGCGCTTCTCTTCTGGTTCTGGACAGCCTGCAGCTCGGCACGGACCCGTATGACGACGTTTAAGAAAAAATATATCACGGTATTTTTACTACAACACAAAATGTTGTTATTTCAAAACGTCTAGATTAAAAAAGAAAAAAAGGTTTAACAGTCATTCATTTTTAAACAGTATCTTAAACACAGGAACACAAGAAATATGTATTTAAACAACTGAATTATTTTGAAATAAAAATAAATAAATGCAATCCTTAAACTTGTAAAAAAACAACAGGACCTTAAGACTCTCTCTCAACACTTTTGGAGACTTTACTATGAACATTAAACATAAGAAATATTTACAATTATATTATGTTTAAATAAAAATAAATGCAATGCTTAAACAAATAAGTTGTTAATAAATACTATTTTGTCTCAACACTTTTGCAGAATTTATCTTGAACATGGAACATTCCCCTTCAGTGTGTGCATTCATACTTATCATTTTTGCCGTCTAACACAATGAAGCTAGTTAAGGGAGTTAATTAAGGGAGTTTTATTGCCTTTTAGATTCCAAAGTGGTGTTTAACGTAGATATTGTATATAAATACGGCATTCGGTTCTTTTGACTTCAATTCAATTAAGACTAAAACACAATCAAACAGCTGAAAAACACAAAGTTGTGACCAGTGCAGACACCAGCCGCCTGACTCGCTAACGCGGCGGTAAATGTTTCCCATTGACGCTCGAGGCTAAAGCTAGCTTGTTCATTTCAAAACAGGGACGACCTAACCCCGAATTTCACACGCAGCAACGGGTGCCGTTCCTGCAGATGCGCCATCGTGTTTGAAGTGAAACCGTGACTTTTTCATATCGGGGTGTACCTTGAAAGCGGTAACCGGCCCATGCCTACCTGCAGGTATTTGTTCAGCTGCTTTTATTACACCCTGACTGACTTTACTGTGACTCTGGAGAAGTTGGCGTTAGTCGTGCTCGCCTCGCAACGCTGCAGCTCGTCTCCTGAGCCGAACTCACCTCACCGGCTCCCTGTTCATGGTTAAAGTTTTATTGTTGACTCGTAAGGCACTGAAGGGACAGGCTCTGGACCTCCTGCAGCCGTATGCGTCCTCTAGATCTCTGAGGTCTAAGGATCTCATGTTTTCAGGTTGATTCATGGAGACGATCGAGCGTTTAGGGCTTTAATCCCCAAACTGGGTTCTTTTTATTTCACCTTCTGCTGTAATTTATGCTTTGTGGCTCTTTAAATCACTTTTGTGAACACTAAAGTTGTTTTTATGTGCGCTATGCAGATAAACTTGAACTGTAAAGGATAATTTCACCATGAGAAACAGATACGACCCTGAAATAAGACACCAGGAAATAAGCAGGAGATATCCTGATGTTGATGCGTTACCGATTAGTTATTTTAAAACGCTGTGAAAACATTCCTTCCCAGAAGGATTCTTCAGGGGGTTAAACCCAACGGGATCAGAGGTCAGAGCTGGTTGGTTTACCTGCCGCTGGCCTTGTCCAGCAGGTCCGACCATCTCTGCGACAGACTCTGCAGCTGGCTCTGGATCTTCTCTCGGTCCTGGGAATCTGCCGTGGCGGCGATCCTCGCTCCCTCTGCACGGATCATCTCCACAGTCGGCCTGCGGTCGTCCAACAGTCGCTGCAGCAGCTGGACAACAGACAGTTTAAACATCTTAAGAGGTGAAATTTGAAAAGGTGAAACTCACCCTTTAAAGGTTTCTGATACTTCCTGCTCAACAGGATATTAAACATATTCAGCTGATAAACCTAAACTTTGATCCAGGTTTATATAAACGCTCAACAATAATAAAAGGAATAAATATTTTTACCTTGATGGACAATAAAAAAAAAAAGTATGATTCTGGATAAATGTTTGTTTTTTTCCTTCTCTGTCAACATTTTCCAAAAATAAGCCGAACCAATAAACTAATTTTAACAAACAGATGCTGAAAAAATTAACTAATTTAGAATTTACCATCAGCTGTTTGACCATAAATTTATATTTTATCTTTTATTTTTAATCCTCAGGAAAGTGGTTCATCTTCTCCTAAAGAAGGCTGGAAAGCTTTTATTTAAATTTTCTCTCTTTGCCTTTTTAGAAAAATCATGTAAACAAGTTGTTTTGCAATGTTTTGACGCCAGATTGCTTATTTAGACTCTAAAATAAAGAATCTTAACTGCTGCATCGGGTAAATGGTTCTGGTTCTGCAAGAATAATAGCCGGACCACGTGACCTTTACACAGATTTCTGCCTCAACTTAGCAGCAGCTAAAATAAGAAACTGCTGTAAATATTTATGCACTTTGTTGCATTATGTTCTGTTTTTATTTACTAATTTATGCATTTTCTATTTCTGTTACCAACTATTTAATGGTTTTTTTTTCACACTAATCTGCTATGGATCCCTGAGCAATGCTGCCTTGTTTTTATTTTTCAGTTTACAATGAATTTATAATAATTAGATCTGATTTTAATGTGCATAACTGAAAGCTCTGAATTGCCTCTTAAATTGTTGCAATGAGCTTCTCATTTTTTTTTTTTTAAAACAACATTACTGGTAAGTAAATTCAAACAGTTTATGAAGCCAGATACGAATTAACAGTTTAATTTAGAGATAATCACGTTTGATTGTAACTTTTCTCTCAAGAGAAAAGCAACACAGATGGACTACAGACTCGCCTGCCGTGAAACGTTTGTCACGATATTCTTCCTTTCATCCCTTGAATACGATCCTTTGTCTCACAACCAGAAAATCCCGTCTTCTTCGTTACAAATAAACCTGTTTTCCATCTAATTTCCTACAGATAATTTGATTATTAGAGCTGGTAGATTCTATCGCAGATATTGGGGAAACTTTAATTCCCTCAAGTTGCCTTTTTTTAAACATCATGAACGTCTCCTCCTCCTCGCTCCGCTCCGCACTCCCGTGTTTGCTTTACGTCACAGAGGTAAACAAGAGTGATTGATCTCCAAACGAGCCTGCAGGACTCGCATCGCACAAACAGGAAATGTGTGTCTCTGGCCTGGCAGTTGATTCAAGACATTGTTTCTAACAAGCTATAGAGAAAAATAAACGTGATGTCATAGAGATGCTTTTGTAGCAGAGTGTTTGTACCTTAAATCCATTGTTTTACCTTTTGCTCCTGGATCTGAGCCTTCACTACGCGGTACTCAGCAGACGGAGGCCTCTGATTGGCCACCAGCTCCTCCGTGTCGCTCAGCCAACTGAGCAGAGGCTCCAGCGCGTCCTGAAACTTCCCACAATGCAACAGGGCCTCCTGCAGCTGGGCGATCCGTTCTGCAACCTAAAGCCAGAAAACAAACCCGCATTCGTCGTTATTCCCACAGAATCCTAACCTGACAAAAGCCAGCTGTATGTCGCTCCGCCTAGCTCCACTCACATACATCTGGGACACCTCCATAGGAATTGCCTTTACAGAAGGCTGGGCCTTATCAAAAATTCTTGCATATGATTGGATAAGCCACTTGTCTGTCATCTTTATTGACGTGCTATTTCAACCACTCACACCGAAGCTAACCCGTGACGCTGATGATAGCGACGCAGAAAAAAAAAAAAAAAAAAAATAATGTGTTTGCGGCTCTAGTGGCACGCGTTTTATTGACAGTGAGCTGACAGGAAGAGGGGGGAAGACAGACGGCAAAGCGCCGCGGGTCGGAGTCGATTCCGGGGCGACCGCGTTGAGGACTATAGGCCTGCTAACATAGTTAGCGCTAACCGCTAACCGCTCCTCGGCGCTTCTGCGTCCGCCGCGGACGCGCCCCGGAAAACAAAACTTGCCAAATCTGGTCGGGAGAAGGGCGAAAACATCGTTTCCACCAACAAAAGCCTTCAGAGGCGTTCTCTGATGTTCTTTTAATGAAACAATATTAGGTAGATTGGACAACACGGAAGAAATAGCAGCATCAATGTTAACGCTTGCTTCCTCGAAGAGCTGCCATTGCTATCAAAACAGTCTCACGTCATGGTCGCGTCTCCACTACGTCACATCTATGAAACTCCAGCCCTGCGTCCTGATTGGCCAGACAATAAAATTGGTTGGAGAAATCATTCTCTATCGGCGGTGTCCCAGATGTATGTGAGTGGAGCTAGGCGGAGCGACATACAGCTGGCTGTTGTCAGGTTAACAGAATCCACCTGAATATAAACATCAACCATTCATTCTGGACTCAAAGCAAAAAAGACAAAAATGAGCTAAAAAAGGAAGAAAAATGCAAAGATCTTTCTGTGATAACCAAACAAGATATAGAAAAATTTAATATTTAATGTGATGAAATAAATACTGAAACCCATAGAAGTGCATCTTTGGAGCAACAAGCTGGGAACTTAAAAGATGCAGTCAACAAATACCTGATGTGCTGATAACTTGTTTTACTTTAATTTTAATGAAAATGTCACAAGATGTAGCAAAGATGCGAGGAAAACAAATCAGCTTAACTAATTTTAAAAATTTAGAACCACATATAATTTTGAAAAACTGAATTTGTAATTTCCTAAAATCTTCTTTAAAATAACAAAATCAACTGAAAACGTATAAAATAAAAGCTCAAAAGCGTGCAAGGAACCGTCTGATGCAATTTCATCCCTCTGTCCTGCTTATTTATTCTTAGTGTATTTCATTTGTGAAATATTTCTATAAAAATATTTGTGTAAAAGTGAAATGAAAACAAATCTCTGAAAATTAACAGAGCAAAGACCATGTTGCTTGTAAATAAATCATCCTGGGATTGTCAGTATGAAGTTTATTATGATGATTTATTATTATTACTATGATTTATTATTATTATTGTTATTATTAGGGATGCGCAATATCGGCTTTAACATCGTATCGGCCGATGTTAGTCATTTTCTGACATATTGGTATCGGTCCGATAAGTAAAACTGGGCCGATATTAAGAACCGATGTTTATTTCCATCTAGTCGCCCTTCATGCCCGTTTCAGGGGGTTGGTCATGTTTTTTTTTTTTTTTTTGTGTGTTTGTTTTTGGATCATGTGATATTGACAATAAGTCATCACAGCCAGGATTGTGTGTTTTTTTTTTTTTTTTTTTAACAGATTCAATATGGCCGTTTTTCACGGTGTCTAAAGAAGACACATCCCAACATTCAAAGAATCAGAATACTTTTTAGTTTTTGGTACAAAACTGTAAAATTTAATCATAGTAGAAACTTAAATGTGTATGTACATCGGTAAATATGGGTTATTGGACATAACAGCAATATTAATATCGGATATCGACATCTCCGATATTAAATCTTCATATCTAAATCTAAATTTTCATATCGGTGCATCCCTAATTATAATAATAATAATAATATTATTTTATTCTGGGACTATTTCATGTTCAATGGACACGAGAAAAAACAATGAGAAAATGCTAAAAAGGGAAAAAATGTAACAAAAATAGAGGAGAGGAAAAGGATGAAGGAAAGATGAAGGTTTAAAATCGCAGCAGAACGTCTGGTTCTCCGGAGTCGTACCCGTTTGTTGAGTGAGTTCCACCGCAGGTTGGTGGTCTCCAGGTCGTGCTCCAGCGCCTGGGTGTCGGTGTGCTTGGCGGCGCTCTGGATGAGACCCTGACCCACGGCGTTGACGTGCTGCAGCTTCGGCTGGATGCCGTCCACCGGCTCACGCTCCACAGCCTGAGAGAAGAGCAGAAATAAAACGTTACCCGACAGGAAGGAGCCACCTGCAAAGATGCCGCGGTCATCTACCATGCTGCCGTGTTTCAAGGATATATTACAGCTGGACATTCAGGGCAGAGATTAGTCTTTTGACTACTTTAAATCATAGCGACCAAAGATCACGGGTGGAGTTCCTCAGGGTTGCCTTCTCGAGCCACTCCGATTCAACATCAACATGCTGTAGCTCTGATTATAGGTATTATTATATGTTGACGACAAACGTCTCTATGTTCCTGTGTCACCACAGGACCGCAGGCCATCACCGTAGCAGACTTAGTGTAGCAATAAGATAAATAAATGGACGGATCGTTATTTTCTCTGGTTTAATGCAAAGAAATGCACTGTATTTCAAAGTGTTACTCAACAAGTGGTTCCAATTTGAGTCAATTCAGTCACATCGTATAGAAACATTCCAAGTCAACTTCATAAATGTAAGTTTGATCCGGATTAAAATACTAGATAAAGTCTTTAATCAAAATCAGATACTGTCTAACAGGCTAACGATACGCTACTATCTAACAAACTGACAGGATTTAGGGATTTCTGTCAAAGTAAGACCCAGAAAAACTGATGGATGCTTTTAATGTTCAGTAGATTGTTGCAACTTTGTCTTTATGTTCCTTAACCAGACCAGGAAAATCTCAGCATTACATTCATTATTACATACATTATTAATGCACTTCCCTTCCACATAAATGTTCTAAGCCAGAACCTTTTTCTTAGGTCAGGGTGAAGAATTTAGGGAAAAGAGTTAATGGGACCGATATTTTATGAGTAATGAATTAAAGAGGAACACGGTCAATGTTTAACAAACAATACGTAGCTACATTTAGAAACGAGTGGATGTGAGGAAGCAGGGAGGCAGGAAGGGAACCAGAACAACGAGGGAGGAGGGTGTTTAAAAACAGGGAAGAGGGGGTGGATTAGGAGGATTAGACTTCAGGATGAGTGAGTAGCCGGCTGGGAAAGGCTGACTCGACACACGCTCGTTCTGCACTTCGTCACAAACGTCCATGAAACACACACAACGTCGCCTGTCTGGTCACATTACTCACACACACACACACTGATAAGACCAGGAGCCGCGCTGGGATGACAATGGAAGCAGCCGTCAGACACTAAAGACAACCAGACGGCGGTTTGCTGGCTGGAAACCAGCCGACGGCAGCCAACACGTCTCCCCTGCTGTAGTAAAACTCGGCCGCTGCTGTAACCGAATACGTTCACAGGACGCTTCGTCTCACCAGTGAGAACGGCTAGACTGAACTGTATCCTTTCAGCAGCAAGTCTGCGCCTCATCCTCCTTGTTTAAGGTAAAAAAAGAACCAATAAAACAACATAATATTAATATTTATGAAGTCAGGTTTGACTCTTAATGGTTAAGTGATACAGAAATTACCACAGATTGTTAAGCATCGCCTTAACTTGGCCGCCTCAGACAAAATGCTACTTTATTTTAGAAAAGAATGAAATAAAAACAACTGCATGAGGTAATATGGAAGTAATTTTGTACGGCAGTGAGATAAACTTGTTTGCAGGACTTGGTCATAAACGGAGTTAACCACTTAAGTCAAAAGTAACCAGATAACTTAACTTTGCATTGACTTTGAATTGTAAAAAAGTGTTTTTAGGGAAAAAAAAGGTCATGTTAACTGCAGCAAACCAAATATAAAATGTTTTTTGGATCAAAACGACTAAATTAACACGGTCAAATACAGGCTGAAGTTAAACGTGATGTAACTATCATTTTCATTTAATAACAGAAAAATTAAAGATTAAATTATTCAACCTGAGTCACAAAAATCTGAATTGGAAATTAATATACTGAATTAGCTTGTGTCATTTTTAAGTTTTCATTCTTATAATTATTAATATCCTTAATAATATTATTATTTTACAATAACATCACATGTTCGTCCCTGCAGCCAACAGCCAATGTTAAACTGAATTCCTCCAAACCATCCTTTCATACTCAATAATTTGCTAAATCCATAATTTCACCCTGGTTTGTCAAATAGCTGACCAGCGGGAACTCGATAACGCCACTAAACGTTTTCTGGCTGCGCCTGGGACAGATTCCTGCAGAGTGGGGGTCCGCTGCAGCGATGGGAGTTATGGGGGGGTCTGAAAGCTGCTGAAATCTTGACATTCAGAGTAAACCCACAGAGGGGGGAAGCAGGCATGGCGGTGATTTGCAAAGCTGCAGCAGCCAGACCCCAAACAGCCACACAAAGAGACGAAACCCACACATGCAGCAGATTGTGGTAAAAAACGAGGCCTGCAGGAAAATATCTGAGTAAAAACACGGAGGGGGTAGGAATCCACAGGAATGAAACAGAAAACTTGTCATTTTATATTTCACCTTATTATGGTTTGGCTTAATTTCTGTTGATAAAGATCATTCATCCAAATATAGTTGTATTTTTCAAATTTTTTAAATTTAAATTACGCATCCAATGCTCTTAAAATAATTCCTCTCATTGGAGTTGAAGCACATGGTGCGGCTGTAGGACATATAATAATAATAATAATAATAATAATTATTATTATTATTATAGGATTGGGCAGGAATCATTTTTCATGTTTTCAAATCATACATAAAAAATCTTTTTTGAATAAAGAAAAGTGAAATAAAAAACAATTTGACAACAAAAAACATTTATAACACAAAACTGGCTCAGAGTTCAACCGCTGGATTTTCAGCAGAGCAGAACCTTGTGGAAAAAAACTAAAATATTACCTAAAACGCTAAAAAAATATGATAATTTGTGCACATAATTCAATTCAATTTATTTCTATAGCTCCAATTAACAACACATCATCTCAAGGCTCTTTCCAAAGTCAGACTCCATCAGATCCTCCAGGTTGGTCAGAAAGTTTCCTCTCTAAGGAAACCCAGCAGGTTGCATCAAGTCTCTCCAAGCAGCATTCACTCCTCCTGAAAGAGCGTAGAGCCACAGTGGACAGTCGTCTGCATTGTTGATGGCCTTGCAGCAATCCCTCATACTGAGCATGCATGAAGCGACAGTGGAGAGGAAAACTCCCCTTTAACAGGGAGGAGAACCTCCAGCAGAACCAGAACCAGGCTCAGTGTGAACGCTCATCTGCCTCGACCCACTGGGGCTTAGAGAAGACAGAGCAGAGACACAGAAAGCACAGAAGGCCAAATTGTTCAAATAATACCACAGAAAGACTGTAAATAAATCAGGCCTACAGATTTTTCTCATTAATTTTGCCATTTATTTTATTTTTTAACAGACAAATCAACCGGTGTTGGAAGAGAAGAGGCTCCGGTCCGCAGCAGCCTTCGCTTGTGTCCACGTTTGCAACTCTGAGCCGTTACTAAACCCTCTTCTCCTCTGTAATAAGCGGCGGGTTATAAACATTTGTTGGATGTTTTCTGAAGTGGTAAAGTTTGGGTTTATGTGCTGAGCAGCCGAAGAGACGCTCAGGAGCTAAGATGAGACGACAGGAAAGACAAAGCCGGCGGAAATCTGCTGCTAAAGTCGTTTGTTACCTTTTCTCCAACTAAAGTATTGATTTAGAGGCAGGACTGGTTCCATCTATACGGGCCTGGATGTGTTAACGACCACAATAACCTTTGGCATTTTTTTAATACCAGTTCATCGTGTCGAAATTGTTATAAATAAATCAAATCTAAACCAGATGAAGCCATAAATAACTGATTTGTTTTCCTTCGGTGCACTCCTGGCCAAACCGAAGACTGTAAATAGATTATAAGGAGCAGATTTTCTTTATTTTGGTCATGCTGGAGGTGGTAGTAATATACACAGGATTCAGAGTTTGACGTGTAAATATTTTGTTTTAGGGAATTTGAGAATAACAAAAGTCTAAAACTAATTTTAACAACTAAAATGGCTGTTTTGGGAGAAAAAACAAGACGTCAAGTCCAAATGTCTCAAAGTATGACCACATAATGCCTGGAAATACGTTTAAAAACTGATTTAATGCAAAAATCCAGACAAAGTAAAGATCCAAACAGCACAGAACAAGTTTCTGCACCTGAAACGGGTTTTAGACTACAGCGGCGGTTCTTATTTAACGGCGTAATAAAACGGTTAAGAACCGGTTTGGTTCTCCACAGCCAGAGAGCCGGTAGCATGTCATGACGTCACTAAAAATGCCTCTTCCAGTAAAAGTTTAACACCGAGTTCCTCGTTATTCCTGCAAACAGGTATGAAAACTACAACCTATAAGAGACGTTCTTTAACACGTTGTGTTTGCAAACGGCATCTTTTAATATCTGATCAGTATTTATAAGCAGCGCCGCAAACAGGAGCAATAAAAACGGTTTCCAGCGGGATTTAAACTCCTTTATCGTCCCACAATGAGGACGTTTAGGCACGAGTTGAGAAAAAACACAGGGATGCAATGTAATGTAATCTAAAGTTAAATAAAACACATGAAATAGTTTATAAACTGAGGTGCATTTGGCATTTATAAATCAAGGTAAAAAGAGCAAACATGAAAGCAGATTGATGCTGTGGACTAAATCACTCGCACTATGGACTTTATTGCTATTTTTATTGAATTTTAATGCTTTTATTGACTTATTTGTCGAGACTGTGTGAGTGAGAGCAGTTGACGAAGTAATTTCCTTCTGGATGAATAAAGCTGAAATCTATCCATCAGTCCACATCCATCCATCATCTTCCGTTTATCCCAGATCGGGTGGCGGAGGAAAGCAGCTCCAGCAGGGAACCCCAGACCTCCCGCTCTCCTGCCACATCCTCCAGCTCATTCTGGGGGATCCCGAGTCGTTCCCAGCCCAGACGGGACCTATAGTCCCTCCAGGGGGGTCTCCTCCCAGTGGGACGCAGCAGGAAAACCCCCAAAGCGAGGCTCCCATCCTGATCAGAAGCCCAAAGCACCTGAACCGACTCCTTTTGATGCGGAGAAGCAGCGGCTCTACACTGAGCTCCTCCTCCTCCTCTCTCTGGAAACAGCAGGAACAGCCCAGGACGTGTTCACCAGTTTCTCAAACAGACATTTATAGATAAACCCGCCATTTTTCTCCCCTTCCACGCCACACAGGTTTTCAGCAACACCTTTGACTATAATATTGTCACAGAACAATGATCAGAAAACTGCGTTTCAGTAAATCCAGAGTTAACTCGACTGTTCCTGTCGAAGCTCTTCTGCCTTAGTTAACGCGGGATAAAAGTTTAACTAACTCAGGAGTTTTTAGGCACACCTCTCCCAACATTTGGGATTTTTCTCACTCTATAGAGTTCTACTGTTCTCCAGTTTTGCACTGCTAGTCGTCATTTCAGCTTCTAACTTTTTGCTCTCTCTCTTTTTCTTCATAGTAAGTACACCTGGTCTGACGTTCTGTTAGCTGTGACATCATCCAGGGAGGACAGATCACCTGCTATTACCATCTAATGTAGAACAGATTACTGGATCAATGTTTGCTTCTGTGCTTGTTTGTCTGTCTTGTTGTGTCTCTGCTCTGTCTTCTGTAACCCCCAGTCGGTCGAGGCAGATGACCGTTCATACTGAGCCCGGTTCTGGTTCTGCTGGAGGTTTTTCCTTCCCGTTAATGGGGAGTTTTTATTTCCACTGTCGCTTCATGCTTGCTCAGTATGAGGGATTGCTGCAAAGCCATGGACAATGCAGACGACTCTCCCTGTAGCTCTACGCTTCTCCAGGAGTGAATGCTGCTTGGAGAGACTTTGCAGCAATCAACTGGTTCCCTTATATAGGAACATTTTTGACCTAATCTGTATAATATGATTGATTTTGACTTTGTAAAGTGCCTTGAGATGACATGTTTCATGAATTGGCGCTATATAAATTAAATTGAATTGAAATTGAATTGAATTTTGAGTCATTGTCGGCGTCCCTGAGCACGCAGCTGAGCTCTTATATCAGAGTTGGAGCCGGGATGGAGACGCTTCTTTCACTACAACAGTACATCTCTCTAAAAACGAAACAATCCGAGCGAAATCTGAGAAACATCACAGCTCAGAGCAAATCTGGTCGCTTCACACGGGGGGTTTATGACGTGCTGCTGTTTGCGGCCTCTTGTCTTGCACCGTGGGTCTCGAGGAAGTTGTAGAGCGGCGTGTCTCTGAGTCTCCACAGAGGCTCCTGATGGGTTCACACCTCGGCTCGTCTGGTCTGAATGAGGCGAGGCTGCAGCCGCGTCATGTCGGGTTTATGTGCGCTCTGCAGGTATGGATGCGTGTGCAGGATGGAGGGCTGGTTTTTGTTTTTTGTTTTTGTCGTAGCGTTGGGCGTCGCAGCTGCCTGGAACAGGAAGCCTGTCGGCCAGAACAACAATGGCTGCGGCCGTGACCCCCCCCCCCCCCCCACCCTTATCCTGACGCGTGTGTTTCTAAGATACGGCGCACCGGAGACGGAGAATAAATCTAACCCTCCTATAGGTTGGCGATACATACAGGGATGTATATAAATGGGCTGCAGCCTGTTTGCTGCCCCCCCCCCCCTTTCAGCTTCCCTCTCTGCTTTTTCTCTGCGTCGCCACTTCTGAGTGTTTGAATAAACCACGGCTCTGGAAAAAGTCCCACATACTTGTCATTCTTCCCACCTCTGCCAGCAGAAACCACGCACTCTCCAGGCTGAGCTCATTTAACCGTCATCCTCCTCTTCCTCACATCGTTACTCCCTCCCACCACCTTCTACACTTCCTTTCTCCGTCCAGCCATCCCTTCGTTTTACTTCCCTTTCCGCTCCTCCGTGACTCAGCCTCTCTTTCTGGATCAGAACCTGCCGCCGTTCTGAGAATAAAAACCCAGTAAAGCCGTCTGGACAAGCAGCTGGTGGAGTATTTTCCAGGTTTGCCAAACAGGTGCAACATTCTTTCTCTTAAATTCTTCTTCTTTTTTTTTATTTAATTTCTGTAATTAATGATTGAATCTGCAGACAAAACCCACATCAGAACATCCTACACTGGATCAAAAAAGGTGAGGGTGAAGGTTTGGAAAAACAACGAGACCATAACGGATAATTTAAAGAAGTCTTTCCCCTTTTAATGTCACTTCCTGTACATCTTAAATTACCAAACTAGTTTTTTTAGTGGAAAAAAAAAAGCATAAAATAAAAACCAATCTGGGTGCATAACTACAGTCACCCTAAATAAAACCTTTTAAGGCCTTTTTGAGTCGATTTCAACGTTTAATCTTCTTCGGTTCACATCTACAGTCGATTCCAGTGAATTCCTCAGTAGGGCCCTGAACTGGACCGGCCATCTGTTAACCTGCCAGGATAAGCGAGTAGAGACAATAGATGGAGATCCTGGATTCCTTACATTCACTCACTGAGGTCCTTTAGCAAAAGCCAAATTTTAGAAACGTATCAGTCAGGAGAAGAGACCCAAAAAATATCCACGGTGACCTGACTTTATGGATAAAATGTGGCCAACGGTGAACCTCCAATGATTACTGCCGGTGTTCTGCATGTGGCAACAATCCCCACATGACTGGAGGTAAGCAAGTCGGAAGAAAGAACTTCGTCCAAAGAAAACATCCAGTCCAGGACAAAAATATCCGGTATCAGGATGTCTTACGGTCCAATTAACAGGCTTCAAAAGGGAGACGCTGCACAATCCACACAAGCAAACCACAGTGAAGCACGGCGGCGGCGGCGGCGGCGGCGGCATCATGCTCTGGGGTCACCTGTGTTCAAACAGAACTGCCTTTTCTGTACGCTGTAGATAAAGACTTTGGTCCAAGCAGACGTCCGAATGAATAAAAGAATGGCCTCAGAGTCACATTTAACTTTTAAAAAACGTCCTGAACCGGAACCGCAGTCCGGTGGACTTCTGCCGGTAGTCAGAACAAGGCTCCCAACAAAGAGACCAGGGTGCTGAAATGTAGCCGAAAGAGATTTATTGTCATTTGAAATAAACTGGATAAATTCCAGATTACTGAGGGAAAATATTTAGAATAATTTATCATGTTCTAATGTTTTTTTGTGTGAATCATGAAATCCTGGCATTTTAGTGGGAATCGGGACACTTTCAGTGAAAAAGGTCAGGCTAACTGGGTTTGTCAGCACCGTGTAGGATAGGTTTGATCGACATTAAAATACCAGAAGGTTTTATCAGTTGTCTATTTGTCCAGTTCTTAAATAAACATGATCAATCAATCGGGTCTTAAACTGTGGAAGCCTTGATTGGTCGTCATAAATGTTTGTAAATCGAATTAAAACGAAGAACCCACGACCGGATTTAAAGACCCAGTAGGACCTGAAAGCCTTTTAAATCCAGAGCACAGCAATTAAAACTAAGTATAATTTATTTCTTTAGATGTTTATTGATAGATTCAATATATTTTTCAGGACTGATTCTCCCCTCAGAGGAAGTCCAAAAAGCTTCGGTTCATCAACAATTTGCTTTGGGGCAAAGAAATATATATATATAAAAAAAAGATTAATTCAACATTGAAGGACAGTCCGAACATTTTATTCCTTCCTTAAGAAAAAGTTGCCAAAGTCCAACAAAAAAACTTTCAGAAAGCCTGAAAAACTGCAAATGAAGACAATTTTCCAAAAATATAAGACAGCCTGGCTGATAGGAAGGAAAAATAAACAATTTGATCCGAGGAAACATCCGCGATAAATAAATCTTCTTCTGAGCTCAAACTTCATCTGGATTAACGACAAACATGAGGCTGAGCTGCGTTTAAGTTGCACCTAAGACGGAAACTGAGGTGGAGAGATGTGGAGAAAGGGGGAAACTTGCAGTTTTCACAGGATGTTTTCCAACACGTGACACATGTTCAGAGATTAAAGGTGATCTTTACGTGTTTTTTCTCCCCTCTGCAGCCATAATCTGGATTTAAAAAAGGTGTCGGATTAAAACCGGAGCCGAGATCCAAAAGATTTCAGCAACAGGCTTCAAACCAGAAGGAAAAAGTGAATTTCCTGCAGCGAGGCTGACGTGTTTCTCCTGCCAGCAACATGGCAGCCAGAAACAGCTCTGCCTACACCACACCATCCTCCTCCTCCTCTTCCTCTTCCTCTCTCCGTCTCTACACTCACTCTTTCCTCCCACCCTCAAAACTAACCTCAGACCAGGAGAACTGTTTTTATGCTGCCAGCGAGGCTTTGTCTGAGGAAATCTCTCAGCCCGGGATGAAGGGGGTTAATAAATCCCATTTGAAAGCAGAGCCGACATCAACAAACAGACACAAATCTCATGCAAATATGAGCTGCATTCAAAACCAGTCGGCTGAGGCCTTCCTCCTCTTTGTTGGGGCTGACAGTTTTACTCCAGGGTGAATCGTCTACCTGAGCGCCTCTTTTTGCTTTGTTGAGGGGGAGGATTTATTGTCAGGACTTCCCCCTAAAAGCATCATCGCTTTCAAACACTAGCCGTCCTGCAGGTATGAAAGCTTGTTTGCAGAATTCGCAACTAAAAAACAGACCAACGACGACCTGCTGCATCGTTTTGCTTTCATCCCATTCTGTGCTCCCTCCATCTTTCTCATCCCGGAGGCGTCTCTCTCTCTCTTTCTGTCTCAGAACCAAAAATTATCACATCAATCAAAGCGAGCGTTTGAGCCGCAGCCACCTGCTAGTGCAGCTCTCCACCTGCGCCCGCCTTAAACCCGCAGAACGTCTAATAGATGATTTTAGATGCTGAACATCGCAGCCGACCGCTTTCGTCGGCCTAAATCGGGACAAACGGAGCTTTTTAAGGACTTTAGAGTTGCAGCTGGTCGAGGCGGAAACATTTCAGATTCGCCTGCTGCATGTTCCCACGCTTCACTTCATCAGACGGGTTTGCAAAGCCAGTCCATCTGTCTGTCTGTGGGTGAACAAACTGTGCTATAATACCAGATCCACGATAATCCAGAGCCCTGCTGCTTGTCTCCGACAGTCGGCAGCGCTCTGATCGGCCTCCCGGAGAACTAGAAGGTCCAGCCGACCTCCTGCGTCAACACCCCGGCCTCGGGGAGTCCTGCCTCCCGGGTCGTTTGCGGACCGCGACGTGGATGAAAGCGGCAGCGGCGTCTGACAGAGTCCAGACCTCGGCCCGAGTGTCAGCTGTGGCACGTCCTTATCTGGAATCTGAGTTTATGTTCCCCCAGACAACTTAACGGGATGATTGTGTTGGCAGAGGCAGACCTCCTCATGGACAGGATTTATTTCTCACCTCCTTATCTGTGCAGCAAAACCACCAAGCATGGAGGAGTGGTGGTGGTGGTGGTGGGGGGGGGGGGGGGGGGGTTCAGAGTCAAACGAGGACAGAGGGGGTTTCATCACAGCTACTCTGTCAGCTTTCATGCAGCAGTCAAGGCTACAAAGGTCACAAATCTGCATCATTTGTCTCAGTGAGGAGGATCAGGAGCTGCGGCTGATTTTTACTTCTTCAGCGGAAAAACAGCGCAGAGCTAAAAGCTTGTTATGACAATTCTGAGAAAAGAAAAACTTTTTTAACATTAAAGCATTTGTTGAAGTCATAGAATTATCTTTTTTATCGTAACTAGAAGTCAGTATTAAAGCCCTAAATGTTCTAGATGTTCCATCTGTGTTCTGTAGCGTCTGATGTTTTCTCTCTGCAGGACTTCATTTCATCGTGTTAATCATCCATCCATCAACCCATCCAGCAACCTAACTGTCCATCCATCCATCCATCCATCCATCCACCAATCTATCCACCTATCTCTCCATCTATCCATCCACCCAACAACCGTCCATCCATCCATCCATCCATCCATCCATCCACTCACCAACCGTCCATCCATCCATCCATCAACCCATCCATCCATCATCCATCCACCAATCTATCATCCACCCAACCACCAATCCATCTATCCATCCATCCATCAGTCCACGCCCACTTCTCTTAGATACCATCTCTGAGCTCTCTCTCTCTCCCGCCCATCAGAAGAAGCTTTTTCAGCCTCTTGCGTTCAGGTTCCTGTTCGTTTGGTCATGGCCTCAGTCTCCTGACCATGGCTGACGACTCGTCTAACGGTTTACCATCTCGTTACATCATCAGTGATGCATCACATAATGAATTATGAGAAACTCTACAGTTTAACTCCAGTTAATTGGAGAAGAAGAAAGGAAATGCTAGACAAGTAGAGCCCAGACTGAGAATTTATCTGGATTATATCACACCTTAAAGCAGGGCTTTGAACCGGTTCAAGGAACGAAAACGAAAACCGGGAACTTTTTGTATTTTACAGGGAACAGAAACGAAACCGGAAACTTTATTATTTTTTATGTTCTGGAACTGGAACACTTATTTAAAAATAATGGTAACCGGTTAATACCGGTTTTATTTCGTTCCTCAAAGTTTTCGTTGCCTAATTAACTAAAAAAAAAAAAAAATTATTTTCCTGCGCACGTTACCATGACGGCTGAGGTTCACTTCCTGTGTGACATCACATCACACATTCGCTGACTGAATGCAGCGAGAGCGGTGTCTCCACTAGAGCTACACATCTTAAATAAGAGGTAAATTATGATCAGTGACGGACTGGACGGTCTGGCATTTGGCATGATCGTCGGGTGTGCGCCGCCCCTTTCACCCTGTTCATTGTAGGCCTACATTATCTCTCGGCCCACTAATAAGCCAAATGCAGGGTTTCCCGCAGCACTGTCTTGGCGAGGCGGCCGTCTCGCCAAACTCACGCTACCGCCTCGCCAACATTCCAAAAAAAAAAAAAAAAAACTCAATATGCTTGCATGTTTATTTGACGTTAACACGCGGTTTTTTGTTGCTGCTTTCGCGCGTGCATATACTGAATGGCAGGGAAAAAAACACATGGATACGCCCCCCCTCGGTCCGCGCAAAACTTTACAAATTCCTGCGGGAAACACTGAAATGCCTCTTGGTTCAGTTTTCATGCATATTAAAGTTAGAGTTCAACACCAATGGGGCTACAAACTTGCGTGTTATTTCCGTGCATGTGAAGTTATATCTGTGTGTTGCGGGCGCGTGCCTGCGCGTCCCCATGTGGGCCGCTGGTTGGTGAAAATGCCAGGGCCGTTTTTTAATCCCAGTCCGTCACTGATTACGATCCATCGTTAAGTAAAACGCTCATTCCAAACAGCTGACAGGAACGAAATTAACCGTTCCGGGAACAGTATTTTTTTGTTCTAACCGGTTCGGGAACGTCAATTTATTGGTGGAACTCATAACCGGAAACGTTATAATTCCGTTTCTGTTCGGAACGAACCGATTGGGGAAAAAAATCGGTTCAAAGCCCTGCCTTAAAGGTGACGAACCCTAGCAGGTGGTTTACTCCCCATGTGTAGAAGATCTTCAGTCAAGTTTAGATTGATTTGGTTGTTCTGGCTCTAAAACAGCTGCAGCACATGTTTACAGTGAAAATAATTAATTCCCGAAAAATGTAGTCATTCTCAATCTCTGTCTTTAGATTACACTAAAACAGCCGCGAACGTTAAGCAAATAAATAACCAATAAATGTCAATTTCCACCTTAAAAAATGTCATGCTTCATCGTTTGATCCTAACAAAAAGGTCTCAGTCTTTCTTCTGTTACATAACATGAAAACCAAGTTTTTCTGAGTCCAGCCGGATGTTTCGTGTTGTCTGCAGAGCAGCTGGAAACGATATGTGATTGCATTAAACTGAGGCCAGAGCGAGCTAAAGCTAATAACCAAAACAACAGCTCCTCTGAAACATATGTAGCATTAAACAGAGCAGAGAGTCCAGGTGGGCAACGTGCAACCGATGGAAAAGATAATCTGATTAAACACTGATTGGATCACTGGAGCCCTCGGTAAACAGAAATAATTATGTTTATCTGACTTGGTGGCAAAGTTCAAAATACAAAGAAAGCCAATGTGTGCATGTAATACAGCGTAGGTTGCACAGACGTAGCCAAATACATCCAACAACAGGCCAAGAAATAAAAAGTTCTTTGCAAAATTTCAACAAAAACATCCTTTTCCATTCATTCATTCATTCATACGTCAGCTGTCTGACCGAAATCCAACAAAAAGACAGTTCAAATGAAGCAAAACCGACATGAGAAGAGCAGAAAGGGCTGTCAAACTATCTGAAACTATCTGACATTTAAATGCAGCTCAAAAACTGCAGGGAAAACATGGGAGGTCGAATACTGAATGCAATATTTACTACACTCTCAACCCATAAACCTCTGCGAGCTGCATTAGTGTAAAAAGTCAACGCAAACAAAAAAAGGTCGTCCAGAGGCTCTTTCCTATAAGCGTCCACACCACCTTCACCTCCACCTGCAGCGCTTTCCAGACTTCAGAGAAGATATTCCTCAGAAACAATCTGTGAACCAGCTACGCCGTGCAGGAAATGTTTTAAACAACATAGAGGACACGTAATCAAGCTGCAGATTGCCTTTAACATGAAAGCACCACTGATAACCCAAAAATCTGTGCATCAACAATGACGCTGACCCCCATCGTGACCCCCTAAACCCAGCGGGTACTTTCCAGTTAGCAGCAGCCTTGTAGCCTCATATTGCATCAATCTAAAGCTCGGCTGCTGAAAGACGACCAGCTAATTATGGCGTCTAGATAACTTTAGCTCCCCTCCCATCCATTTTCCATACCATGTCTACATCAGTTATAACACCCAGCTACATGACCCACTTTCCCCCCCATCCTCTGCTTCAATGAGCTCCTGTCCACATCCAATGTCATATTAATATAAACAGATCGATGAGCCAATTACAAGGATTTGCCAGCACAGTCTTTGTGTACAATGTGATAAATGATTTTACATGCTTCAATCAATCTGTTACGCATCCAGAATATCAATATGAAGCCTAGAGTATAAATCTAAGCTCTTAATGGTCCAGAAGCAAAAAATTACCTCCAGATGGGATTCGGTGTCCAAACAGTCAAACGTAGCAGATTCTTTGCCTCCTTTGGTGCTCCGATCTGCTTCTGAGAGTGGGTCTGAGGAATGTATGGTCTCTGTTTGGGGCCCCTCGACCTGGGGCCCGCATGCTTGTATCTGCCCCAACTCTGTGTGGGAGAACAGGCTTTGCAGCAGGCCCGGCTCGAGCGGATCCCAGGCCGGGTCGCTGCAAACAACGGGGGTAAAGTCCAGGGCAGAGCTGTCCGACTCCCAGTCGCTGTCGCCCGTCATTGAGCCCAGGACGAACTCGACCCCGTCCACCCCAGACTGGGTCCCCTCGGAGTACGAGTCCAAGTCGAGCTCCTGGGCGTCCTCGCAGGCTGAGCCACCTTCCGACGGACCAGGCTGGGGCCGTTCAGGAGCGGCCAGGTAAACGAAGCTGTCCGGGGAGAGGATGGACCCGTCCTCGGCCTCCTCTGGGTCATGGTAGCAGGGTGGCTTAGATATAGGACTGGGAGGGACGGAGTCCACACCTGGAGAGGGGGGGCAATCACTGGAGTACTGGGGGGGTACAGACACCGCCAGGTAAACAAAGCTATCTGACGTGACAAAGACTTCTGAGTCTTCTGCATCCAAACCTGCAGCGCAGGAGTCTGATTTCAGCTGAGGCGAAGACGCCGGAGGTGCTGGGTTTGTGGGGAGAACAGACTCTGATGTGGGGAGGCCGACTCTCGCGTCTGTTCTAGTTTCAGAAACTGGGACTTGCTCAAGCTCAGACAATCCCGAGGCTACGTTCCCAGACACAAAGGACGCCTCGTCTGTGTCACTTGTTTCTATGAAAGGCCTGCAGGAACGTGAAGGGACCGCCGTTTCTGGACCGGACGTTAGCGCATCCTGTGTACACTTAGCGAGGAGCTGGGGCTCCAGGGAGAAATCCACGAGAGCTCCCCTGTCGCTGTCCAAACATGGCTCAGATTGGTCATAAACATCCCCCTCTGTCCCCAAATCCTCATTCTCTTCATTTCCACGTTCGCCCCCTGTCTCCTCCCCTACCTCCTCTGCGTATGGGTTCAACGGGCTCCGACATGGAGAGGAAGCCGGCTCGTCGTAGTCCTCCCCATCATGCTCAGAAGACGCCCCACTGTCCAGGTCTGTCTCAGCCTGTGAACGCTTCTCAAGCTCACCGTCTGTCTGAGTGACGGCGCTGACCTCGGTTCTTTCCGGTTGGGACGTCTGGACCTCACTGGAGTCCGACTCAAGTTGTTGACCGAGAGCCGAGTCTGTGGGGTAGCTCTTGTCCTCTTCTTCTAGCTTTGTCTTATCCCGGTTATATTCGAAGTCACATTCTTCATCTATGAACCCGTGCTCCCGTTCATGGTCTTTCCAGTTTAGCATTTCCTCTATGCGCTCTGACAGATCTGCCGTTTTCACAGAATCAAATTCAACACTTTCAGGGTCTGCAGAGCGAACCGAATCCAGAGGAAGAGTTCCTTCTTTATCCAACCCACAAGTCCGTTCTTCCTCCTCTTCCTCCTCCTCTTCCTCTAAACAAGGAAGCGAGTAGGGATCACAGAGGGGTTCGGGGTCGACACTCATCTCCACCCCTTCCTCCTCTCGACACTGCCTCTCCAGCTCTAGGAAGAGGTCGTCCGACTCTGCTCCTGAGCTTGGGCAGGGCGAGGCGCTGGGGGCCCGGGGGCCTCCAAACCCTGTGGGGGGAGTCAGTAAGGGCCAATGTCCAGATGAGCTTGTTAAATCCCATCCCTCTGATTCCAGCGTTTCCCGGTCCCAACACTGGTCAACTATCTCCCTGTTCTCCAGCTTAAGAACCGCCTCCCACTCTCGTTCTTCTCTCCTGGCTCTCTCCTCCCGTTCTCGTTTCCGTGCCTCTTCCTCCTCGGCTTCTTTCTTACCATCATCTTCTCCCTCCTCTCCGAGCTCCTGAAGTATCCTGCGCTCGTCCTCTTCAAATCTGAGTTCGGACGCCGTGCGTTCTCTGAGCTCGGCGCCCCGGGCGCCCCATCCAAGGAGGCCCTCTTCCTCTCCTTCGTGACTGATACAGGGAGACAGAGGAAGCCCGCCGTATGCCAAGCCCTCCTCCACCTTTAGGAAGGGAGATGGGGGGTCCAGCAGATAGAGAGACTCCTCGTCTGTGGTGTTGCCGTCACCCAACAGGGGAGGCAATGGTGGGAGTGAGGGTAGGTTGCATCTCAGGCCGACTTGGGTCCTTTTCCCTGTCGTCATACTCCGAGGCCAGGTGCGGGCTTTGGTTGGAGGGCAGAAGACAGGCTTTGGAGGGATGAGAGGGGTGCTATCGCCATGGTCATGGTCCAACAGCGGCGAGTCCCTCTCTGAATCTGAGGTCTTCACGGCCTCAAAAGCCTCTTCAGGGATGAGTCTGATTGCAGCTTTGGAGGAGCTTGCGGTCCGTCTGTGCTCGTCCCTTTTGCCGTGTGCCTGTCGAGGCTTTGAGGGGCTGTGCTGTGGAGTTCTTCCAGACACATGGGAGGCTTGGGTCTGGCTGATGGCGGGTGACTGCTCCCTCAAAGGAGAGGAAGGGACCCCGTGGCTCTGCTTCTGCTGCCGGTGAAGCAAAGGGTTGTGTCTGCCGAGAGGATGCTGCTGTGGGCTGACGGCGGGCGTCAGGGCCGGCGAAGCGGAGACGGGAGGCGTCTGGGGGGCGGATGACAGAGGGGAAGGAGTGTAAGGGGGTAAGGAAGGTGTGGTAGATGTGGGGGTGGATGGGGGGAGTTGAGAGGGGATAGGCTGTAGGGGAGACAGAGGAATACCTGCTCCAGAGGATCGCTTCTCCGCCCCGTCAACAGCAATGAACTCAAGTCTTTCTGCAAACTCTGGAAAACTTGGGTGCATGAAAGCTTTCCAAGACCGTCTGTTGGGATTGTCCTTCTTATCTCCACCCTGATGTCTCCTTTTGACCACAGCAACCACTCCCCCAGCTCCGGAGGAGGACGAAACAAGGGGCAAACCCGAACTCCCGACAGGCGGGGACATAATCTTTGGATCACCCGTCAGCTTTAAGGCGTCGAAAATCACCCTTTCGTCAAGTTTCTTCACACCTCCGTGGTGATCTCCTCCTCTGGAGACAAAAACACCCCCCAGATCAGCTCCAATGGTACCGTTGCTTGACAGGGTACTTCCTTCTCCCCTCACCTCCCCACCAGAGCCCAACGTGCTCCTTGACGGTTGGCACAGTTTGGTCCCTTGGTCTATCTGTTCATTGATCCGCATCGTGTCATAAATGGATCTCTGGGGCACGTAGCAGTCCTCTATGTACGCCTCGTCCTCGTCGCCCTTCCCAAGGCACCGAGGACTCTGCCGCAGACAATCAGGACGGCTCAGGGGCTTCCCCATTTTGCTTTCACAAAAATCCCTTTGTGATTATGAGCCCAAGTGCCGCTTATGGCACTTCAACAAAGTAACATATAAAAAATGAACAGTCCCAGAAAATAAAAACAAAATCCACTAAATTAAGACAGTCCATCTGGCTGCGTTTTGCAATTCCTTCAGGCTTCACATTCTTAAAAAAAATAAAACGACAAACAAACAAAAAGAAAAACGTTTTTTAAAAAAATTTACCCTCGACAGTTTTTGCTCTGCATTCTTCGCTTCCTGCTAAGTCACTTCCACACTCGAGCGTTTCCTCGGTCTTTCAGAGATGCAGGTTGCCATCGGTAAGGGAGCGAGTACCACATCCCTCCCCCTCGGCACCATATTAATCAGCGGCACTATTTCTGTTAAAGGCTGCTAGGAATGAGAGAGGCGGAGGGATGAAGACACGGAGGAAGGGAAACAGCAGTCAGCATCCCCATGTCTGAGAGGTCCGACGCGAGGGGAGAGCGATAACCTCCCTTTGTTTTGCCATCAGAGCCACAGACCACTTTCCTCTCCTTCATATCTCGGAACATTTGGAGCAACTTGTTATTTCGGCCGCACTTTTCCTCCCCTTCAAGCTCCTTCCTTTCCTCCTTCCTTCCTTCCTTCCTTCCTCCCTCGCTCGCTCGCTCCTGGTTTTCTTTCTTCACATAACAGGAAAAGACAGAGAGAGGACTGGGACAACTTCAACAGTTGCAGCTTAGAGGCAGGCAGAGAAGTGCAAAACTCTCCTTTTAAGGTGTGAAAACCCACTCTTGGTTATGTAAAAAGAAATGCTGCGTGGGGTGCGATGAACAGAGAACTACCACAGTTCTGCGTTGGTCTTCGTCCTTTGTTCCAAATCATTTCTTGAACAAAAAACACAAAGAGGACGTCTTATTGAGACAAGAAATGGGAAATCTGCTTTACCGCCACCGTGTTGTGGTCTTCTCCTCTTTTTCTATCCCAAACTTT
Organism: Fundulus diaphanus; assembly: GCA_037039145.1. Lineage (NCBI taxonomy): Eukaryota > Metazoa > Chordata > Actinopteri > Cyprinodontiformes > Fundulidae > Fundulus > Fundulus diaphanus. The sequence continues at coordinate 50,532,949 of CM073135.1, forward strand.
CCTCATCTGTGTCTCACCCATTCTTACAGCCACCGCTACTCACAGATTAGCTCCATCGTCCGTGCAGCAGTTCATTATCCCCCCCCGCCTCCCAAAAAATAGCTTAAATCCAAACAAAGAGGTCAAGAAATCCCCATCAGTGCTTCCATCCTCTCTTTTATCCTCACGTCTTCCTCTCGTCTGCAGCTGCAGGGGAGCGCCGGTACAGTAGATCGAAGGCAGGCAGGCAGTAGATCCTGGAGGCGGTGAGGCTGGAGTGAAAGGGGGGCGTCGGGGGGGCTATGGAGGGAGAAAGCAGGGGGGGCTGGGGAGGGGTCGGGTTGTGGACCAGCCAGGCGAGCAGGAAGGCAAACGTGGTGGAGCTGCGAGGAGTCGTGGGACCGTATCCAGAGGGCAAAGTCCCAGACAAACCCCCTCCCTGCAGCTCCAGTGCACACTTTGCTGTGCAGGAGGAGTCTTTCCCCGACAAACCGGCAAACAACCCCGGGACACGTCGCCTTCTCCGCTTTCCTCCCCGGCTCCAGAGTGCCACGCAGGTTCTGCTGTCCTCGCCCGGCTCTCTCCTTTCTTTCTCTCGCAGCTCTCAGACCACTACACAGCTGAAATGGTTTGCAGCTGCTAAACAAAAAAAAAGAAAAAGAAATCTCCCTATTTCCTCTCACTCCCCCCCAACCCCTTCCCTCTCTCTCTCTCTCTGAGTCCCTCCCCTCTGCCTGCCTACCTCTCCCTCGCTCGCTGTTTGCGTTTGAATTCAGCTCCGTTTGTTCTGCTTCCTGCGCCGCTATTAAAAACACAGGAAGTGCTCCAATTCGAGCCGATTTCCCTTTACTCCAAAAACAAATGAAGAGGGAGAGTGAAAGACAGATTCGCCCGAGAAAAGGGGGAGATGTACGGAGGGGGATTAACCCGAAAAATAAATTAGCCGAACGCCGGGATGCAGCTGATTATCACACGCTGAGCAGCAAGCGACATTCTTCCTCAAATAAACCCCAAAAAACGAGGTGAATTAAAACGCTTTAACATCCAAGAACGCAGCCTTCAGGCAGCAGATAATAAACGGTCAACAGAAGGCAGACTTGGCAGGGAGAGGGAAGAGGAGAAGGAATCCAGCCATGTGAGATGGCTACACTATTCCCAGATTTGTAATCCCCGTTTAAAAGTCTGGAAGAAAACCTCCTCCGCCCCTCCGGAGCTCAAAAACAATGTCTGCAAAGAATGAAGTGATAGAGTTAAAGAAAAGAGAGGAGGGGGCTGGGGTGGGGGGGGGGTGCTAACAGACAGCAGAGAAAGAGGCTTATCAGTAATAAGCTGGCTCTCCTTTTCCCCCCCTAAAGCTACAGTCCAGGCAGCGGAGGAAGTTGAGATCCAGCCAGAGTTTCCCCTTTTTTCCACTCTATCGTTTACTCCATTGTCAGAGCTGCACCCATCTTTGAAGGATTTCTGTCCAAGCAGAAAAAAAAGCTCCTGGAGGTAAAACGCCGACGTGGAAAAAGAAAATAAAGAAACAAAAGGCGACATTCGCGGGGGCCACACTTGTACATTCCCCCCCAGACTGCGACTTCACTGAAACCCAATCCGGCTGAGGGGTGTGGAGAGGAGGCCGCCTCACAAAAACACCCGCGTCAGAAGGGGGATACCCACAGACATGGCAACCTGCAGCTCCACGGTCCAGACGAGGGGGGGGGGGGGGGGGGACTTTAAACCTCCTTGTTTTGCGCTTCTCATCCAAACTCACACGCTTCCTCCTCTTTATCTGCTGTGTAAGTCTCTCTCTCTCTCTCTCTCTCTCTCGCACAGAGCAACCCGTGGTCTGCATGTCAAATATGCCAGATACTCCGCTCTTTCTTTCTAACCCCCCCCCTCCCCTCCCTGTCAGTTGCTCTGCAGCTGTCACTGTCGCATCCAAGGCAAACGTCTTCATAGAAACAAAAGGGGTTTGTCACAGTCCTGCGACACACACCCACACAGGAACACAGCGATCGCAGGACCCCCCCCCCCATAAAACCACAACAACATTCAGATCCAGATGTGGGAAAGCTCCCAGCAGTAGCAACGGCGTCCAAGAGCGTACAGGAACGTTGATATTCACACCACGCTTGTTCAGATGCAAACTTCCAGATTATTTTCAACGTTTGGTGACAGAAATTAACAATATCTACCTACGGTCGTTGGGTTTAACCATCACTTTTCTCAAAGTCCTGAAACTTTCTTCCAAATTTGACCGTGAAGTAAAGGACTAATTAAGATCTCGTTTTTTTTTTTACATCTGGACCAATTTAGAAGATCTTAAATTTAAAATCCAGAAAGCTTAGAGTTGTCTAACCTGACTGGGTTATCTTTCCTGAAATACATTCTTTTTAAAAGCACAGTTTGAGGTGTGTAATGTCTCTTTTTCTGACTGTGAAAAGGTCCCAATATTTGGAATTTAAACCAGAACCAGATAAAAACCCTGATCTGAGACGGTCTGGACACCAGAAAAACTGTGAAATGTGCGTTTATTGGGGATTAAATGACTTTTTCTAAATATAAATAAATGGAGAGAGTCATTTATTCTTCAGAAATCCTCCTGGTTGCCTTTTAGATGATGAAATAAATGCTAAAGTCTGAACAATATGCATGTATATAATAAGTATGAGATGTAATGATTAATGAGCGTTTTGTAAAAATGTTAATATACTTTTGTAGGCAGACGCAGGTTGAAATATAGTAAAATGTATATGGAAACGGGTTGGCACAATACTTCTCACTCCTTGAAATCCAAATGTAACAATTCACTGCGTCATTAACTTAACTTGTTTTTATAAGGCTATTACATGTTCAATATGCTTTAATTCAACACTTTCAGACTGCATAGAAACCCTAAAGATCAAAGTTAACGTGAATTTATCAACGTAGCACATTAACAATAACAGAAGTCACCCAAAGTGAGTTAAAGTTAAACCATATAAACAAGAAAACAAAAGACGAAGCAAATAAAGCAGATAAAATGCCAAAATGGCCTTTCAGTTAAAAGTTTCCTTTTGTCTGCATGGGCGGCTGCAGCGGTTGCTCCTGCAGCCTCCATCGTACATCTGTTTCAGATTGAGCTGGACTAGCAGACGACTCCATGCGTCCAGCTGTGCTTCACTCCTCCAGGATGACCGTTCTCCATTCATTCACTTATAACTCGTCATGGCCGGAAAACCACCAGGGCACACATCAGTATGAAGGAACCAGCAAGATGTCACCTGAACGCCTTAATCTTTTACCCAGACATTAACCGATGCTTTTCTCCCGCAGCCTGGTTTCCAGAGTCAAAGCTTCATCTTTCACCATTAAGACGACTTTTCTACCATCATTATGTGACTACATGACGTATCATTGTAAGGTTGTAAAGATTTTTTTAATATAAATAACATCTCTAAGGAAATACTAATAAGAGAAGTTATCTTTGCCATATATTTAGAGTTAATATGCATTTTTTCATGTTTAAAATCTGTTTTTGGACTTTAAAGAGTAAAAAATGTCCAGTTTACTTACCCTGCATATCTAATAGAAACAGAGAAAGTCTTAACACATGCTAATATTCTGGCTCTTTTCATTAAACTTTATTTAAACTGAGCTAATTCACAACAAATCTTAGTGCATTTATGTAGGCACAAAGATCCAGTTATAAGAATATATAACAAAACCCATCAGTGTGGCTCTTTTGGGAATGTATTACTTTTTTTAAAATAAAGAAAGGTAACAAAAAGAAGACATCTAGACATGTCTAGATGAACGTCAGACTGCAAAAAAATTTTGCTTGTTACCCACAAACTAATACAGGTATATTTAGTCTTGTCCATGTATGATTCATGTGTCTGACTCCAAACGTTTGGGGGAAATTATCCACATATAAAAGCAGATAACTCAGACACTTCTGCACCTTCTCCTCACATCTAGATTAGGATCTTTACTATTAGGATTTCTCTCTCTCTGGTTAGTCTTTTACATTTATTTTTTTACAGCTCTAATCTACGAAACAGGGAAATTCGAGAACACAAATCCACCATGAAACATTGGTAGAGTTCTTTGTGGACTGAGTTTTAGACTTAGTAGCATTTATTTATGTGTTTTATGTCCAACGCTGAGCTTTGAATGCGTCCCTAAAGCACCTCCATACCTTATTTCTGATCTCTACATCCCGAAAACATTTTGGGTTGCATTGGATTTTTATTCTGCAGGAAGGGGGTTAAGCCAGGATGGAGGGTGAAATCGGACTGAACCCGAGGGTTAAACCTTTTCCCAGCGGCGTCCAGCATTGCTGTCCAGCATTGGGTCACAGTGGCCACGGCGCTCCCGTTCACAGTGCTGCCGTCTGGAGGCCTGAAACCACTTAGTGACACCAGCACAGGTGGAGGCGGCTCTAACTACTGGCTGCTCTGGCCGATTTATTTGCTCATGAGGAACACCTGTCGACGGGTAAATTATCTTTTAACCGGCGTCTCTCCCACGCTGGAGAGAATCCACCATCCAGCAGCTCAGAGCGCTGCCATTCTCTGCCACCTTCCTCCAACTACGACGTGTTTTTCAGGCCGTCTGTCCCTCCCCCCCTCTCTGGTTACCTGGCAGCAGCAGGAGGATTACAGAAAAAAAAAAAAAAACGCAGCTCTCCAAACACGCCCTCGGCTCTCACAGGTAGTTTGATATTAACCAGCAGAGCGTTTCACTTGCTGGTGTCTCTGAAAGATTCTATTGTTGTCACACAGAAAGACGGCCACTAAAAAAAAAAAGCGGCCTTTCCTTCCACCGTGACGTTCATAACACGCCGATCATCCAACGCACGCCTGACAGTGATAATGGCAGCTTCAGACATTGCAGATTTTTGTAGCTGATTAGCTTTCTGTGCGGGTGGCCGACGGTTTAACGGTAAATTAACCCACATGCACGCACACCCACCCAACAGCACACACACACACACAGATTGTTGTGGGCCAATAAACACTTCCCCCTGTTTTCATTCAGCTGGCATTCAATGTTGCAGATGTGCGATTATCGCAGGAACGGACTTTCCACATTATAAACACTTTAGAGGTCAGTTTTACTGCAGCACTTTACACCATTTCAGTTTCAATGAGATTAAAATAGCATTTCCCTGAGTTTTTCTTTTTTGTCCGTCCTTTTTTTCCACAGACAACAGCATCACCTGTGAGGCCTCCAGCTGAGGGGTCATTTCCACAGGTCATATTTCCTGTTTTAGCTAGAACGGCCCCCTCCTCCTCCATCGGTTGCACCTGAAACTCCCTCTCTCGGGGATCTTTCGTCACCTTTATGCCCCGCTCCAAACGTTTCCCATGCAACCAAATTGTTCTCCATTCTGCAGCTTATCTAGTATTCATTAAACAGCCCCGAAAATCAGCACAAGGACCCATTATGACATTGAGCTGATCTTGTGAGGACATTTGGAAAGGCATTTTTATCATGTGTCCGATTTACGACGACTCTTATGAAGTCATGTCACAAAATTGAAGTAAACAATTGTTTTACGGAAATCCTTCCAGCAGTGCCTGTGTTTTAAATCTTAAACTGTTACAATTCTAAATGTTTTATTGTTAATGTTAAAATAACTTGTATTTTATTTGTAAAAATGCTCATACATTATTTTAATATTTTTGTTTGTTGTTGTTCTGTCCTGTCCACTAAGACGTGTGTCGCTGCCCTGGCCAGGTGGAAGATCACCGTTGACAAGTGAATTTCTCGAATGTGAGATCAATAAAGTCCATCTTATCTTTGTGAAAGAGACCTTGATCTCAAGAGATCTTTTATCTGGTTAAATAAAGACTTAATAAAAAAGTGAATGCTACATGCTAGGCTCAGCTAATAACCAAGCAAGCTAGTGTCAAGCTAATAACCGAGGGAGGAACCCTGAGATTACTATGCTAAAGATCACCAATAACCAAGCAAGCTAATTTTAATGTTAGCACGCTAATGCTAAGCTAATAACCGAGGGAGAAAGCCCTGAGGTTACTATGCTAAAGATCACTAATAAACAAGCAAGCTAATTTTAATGTTAGCACGCTAATGCTAAGCTAATAACCGAGGGAGAAAGCCCTGAGGTTACTATGCTAAAGATCACTAATAACCAAGCAAGCTAATTTTAATGTTAGCATGCTAATGCTAAGCTAATAACCGAGGGAGAAAATCCTGAGGTTACTATGCTAAAGATCACTAATAAACAAGCAAGCTAATTTTAATGTTAGCACGCTAATGCTAAGCTAATAACCGAGGGAGAAAGCCCTGAGGTTACTATGCTAAAGATCACTAATAAACAAGCAAGCTAATTTTAATGTTAGCACGCTAATGCTAAGCTAATAACCGAGGGAGAAAGCCCTGAGGTTACTATGCTAAAGATCACTAATAACCAAGCAAGCTAATTTTAATGTTAGCATGCTAATGCTAAGCTAATAACCGAGGGAGAAAATCCTGAGGTTACTATGCTAAAGATCACTAATAAACAAGCAAGCTAATTTTAATGTTAGCACGCTAATGCTAAGCTAATAACCGAGGGAGAAAGCCCTGAGGTTACTATGCTAAAGATCACTAATAAACAAGCAAGCTAATTTTAATGTTAGCATGCTAATGCTAAGCTAATAACCGAGGGAGAAAATCCTGAGGTTACTATGCTAAAGATCACTAATAAACAAGCAAGCTAATTTTAATGTTAGCATGCTAATGCTAAGCTAATAACCCGAGGGAGAAAACCCAGAGGTCACTAATAAAATAAGGCCACCACTCCCCCATATCTTAACAAAGCAAGATAATGCTTATTTTATCATACTAATGCTAAGCAAATAACCAGCATGCTAAACTTAGCAACCTAATGCTCACCGAATGACTAATCAAGGTAAAAGCTTTTGTTATCATTGAGTTAAGTACTTAAAATAATAAAAAATAATAATAATAGCAGGGTTTATAAGTTAACTAGAAGCTTAGGGAATTAAGCAAGTAATGCTTATCAGATTTGATATGAAAATAACATGAAAATAGCTACATTTTGTGACACTGGAGAACAATAAAATATTGTTAATCTAAAGCTGAGGCAATACTTTTAAATCTTACATGAAAGTATAAAAGTCAGATCAGGTCTATAATTGCAAACAATAAGAAGTGAATTTAAAATCTGAAAAGGAGTGTGAGAAGCCATTTTTTATGTCTCACCAAAAAAAGAAAAACAAAAACAAAAACAAAAACAAAAAAAAACTTTTACCTAGCGTACAAAGAAACCTAAAAAAACCAACTGAATTTCCGTAATGGCTTTAAAAACAATTAAAATTAAATTAAAAATCCTCTTGCCTTACACATCAAACCATAACAGTTTTATTTTATTTAGGTGGCAAAATGCTTCCTTTTGAATTAATTGTGCACATGTGAGAAATGCTAATAAACATTTGTAGGCATGACATAATTACAGTGTTTGGTTTACTCATAATGAACAAAGGATAGGGACTGAGTGAAGCTTTCAAACGCAGCTAATGAGCAATGAGGAGGAAGGGATGTTGCACCAAGAGAATCAGGTCAGACTCCGATACATTTATCGGATATTATGAAGCACAAAGCTACGTGGCAAAGACAGATTCAGCATACTGAAAGAATGTAAAGTCTGGTGGGCACATTTAGAAAACTATCAGAGAATTTGAACTGAACCGAGAGAAACTGTAAAGACAGAGTGAGGAGGCCTGGTTGTGGCATGCCTTTCTAATTCACAACAGCTGAAACAATCCGCAGCCAGAGAGGAGGGAGGCCAACACGCTTTAACACACTGACACACACACGTACGCGTTGATTCACCCTCATTCAGGCCAATTTCAATCATACAAGCCCAACACATAACACTTATTTACCAATGCATGTTATAGATCCGGACTAAATGTGTAGGTGTGTGTGACTCAGCAGGTTACAGCAAAGTTTGAATCGGGTTATTTGATTACAGAAGGTATGCTAGCCTGATCTAATCAGCCCTGCAGAGATAAATAAAGAGACATGAACTGGGAGATCTCTGAAGTACAGGAAAACACAGATAGAAAAGGGAAAATTCAGTCTGTAAACACGGCTTCCACCCGGATGATGGATGACTTGGATTAGCTGCGGAGTCGTGGGCGGGTCACTCGGTTCCGACCCGCTGAACTCCTCTGGCTGCTCTCAACCCTTTGGGTTCGAATTAATCAAATCAACTAACCACAAACAGCTGATTAATTGACCAGATCATATTGTCAAATTAGATTACATGGCTCAATGATAAATTGTAAAACCAAAAAAAAAACAATACATTAAAACTAATGTGTTCTCATTGTGAGAATTTAAGATTTTATTTCTGAAAACGGCAACGACTGGATCCCAAACCAATACGGACAAAAGCAACGAATGTTATCCTTAAAGGAAGGAAAACTTTTTTATCCACTTTTAAAGTGTTTTCTAGAGGTTTCCTGTGTTTTTCCTGGGACTTGGCCTTTCTTTTTACTCATGTTTTCATAAATTCCTGCACATTATTGCTTCTTTTTCAGGCCGTTATATAAAGAAATGAGGGGTGGTTCAGGACTCGTTTTCACCAGACTATTTATGCATCGTACAAATTGCTAAGTAAAAGAGTATAAATCTAAACCATGGAGGCAGAATTTGCAGTAAAAACAAGGGCACGCTCCAGCTCCACGGCGCAGTTCGGCTCCACGTTTGCTCCCATCATCAAATCGCTGCTGACACAGTCAGCGCGGCGGTGAAGGTTATCGAGTCACCAGCAGATTCTCCCAGGACTGAAAACCAAAGGATCCCGAAGACTTACAGTGGAAGGGGTGCAGACGGGGGAGGCGTGCGGGAGTGATTTAGGACAGGAATTTATACAAACATGTGTGCAAAACCTTGAGCGTCCTGTACGCCGTCTACCAAGACCAACCAACCCTTCCCAGGAATGTCCATCTGCAGCCACGGCTTTAGAGCCTCCAAGCGCCCCTCTGCTGAACCATGAGGGTGTCTGCAAGCGTGTTCACATCCCACCCAGAGACAGTCAGCTGCTCGGGGACGCTGGCAGGGGAAGGGGGGGGGGCGCTGATATCACGCCCTAATGTGCGCGAGGGTGGGGTGAGGAGACAGCTGAGATTCCGGTTGCAACCCGAAAAAGACTGGAATTAGAAGCATCCTGTGATGAAGAGTGCACACCTCTCATCGGCCCACGGAGCAAACCTAAATACAAACACGGATTCCTCAGTAGCACATACGTGCAGGCGGGACGGCCAAGTATAAACATGTACATGATAAATAGCTAAACTCTTAGTGGGGAAACAGACCGACGTTTCTGGCCTCGTTAGAGGTAAATTTAACACGCTTCAGTATGCAGATGTGCCACAGGAACAGCCCAGCTCTAGGAGCTGAATAAATATCTGTAATTTCTGTCTCCATCTGGATAAACCTACAACTTTTGTTAATTTAACTGGGTTTGTTACATGGAAGCTAATGATGATCACAGACGGATGGCTTGTTAAGCATGATCTAATGCGCCTCTACCGAGTAATTTAAATGAAGATGAAGGTCAATATGATCCCAGACAGAAACCAGGAACTAACAGACATAAAATGTTTAATATTAAAACCTTTGATTGACCTTCGTGGTGTTCCTAGATGAGATGTCAGGGTAAAGACATGGAGAGGCGGGTCTCCGTAGGATCTTGTCTTCACTTTATGCAGATGATGAGGTCCTGTTTGTGTCTTGAAGCAGTGAGCCTCGTATCATAATAGCGGTCGAGTGTTTAGACTCTGAGATCATAGCTGACAACCAGAAAAGGTGGACTACCACTTCCAGGTCAGGTGTCTGGTGAAGGAGCTGCAGTATCTTTCTGCTAAGTGATTTGATGGTGTAGCGAAAGACGGATTTATTGATCAGGGATTGGTCTGCAACAGCGAAAGCCTTGCTGCTGTGAAGACAGAGCAAAGCCAGGTACAGATTTACTGATCCAGCTACGTTCCTAACCGGTGGTCATGAGATGTTCCATAACATCGGCAAGGCACCAACTTATGCTGTGTGCAGTTTATTCTGATCCGTTACCTGGGCGATACTACTGCTGGGTGAATAAATCGACTACCTTGCCATGCGAGTGAAGTTATCAGGCTTGAAATAACCATTGTTAAACAAAGTTCTGCATGTTCTTTAGCATGTCGCTTTTGGAGGTGCTCATTTAAGTTTGTGGCGTTGAATTTACCAACCTTATCGCCCACCTCGCAGCTTATGCTTTACAGACGCTGCGTGTTGCTGTGTATGATATTAATTTAAAAAAAGAAATGACTGGATCGGCATCAATCATCCGATATCCAATCCAGCTAATTAGTCAATATTGGATCCGGGTATCGGATCAGTGCAGCTCTACGCTCCACAGGGCTTAGCTCTGTGTCGCCATCCAGTTTGAACGCATTTAGCACTTTAAATAGAAGAGACGTTGTCGTCCACCACCTCAACGTGTATCTGAGTCAGATTCTCATCAGTTAGACCACGAAATGAAGACGGACAGGTTCCCCAAAACTTCCTTCCTCACCAGGAAATGTGGATGGATAAGTTTGTGTGGATTATTTTACACGACTGGAGTTACCAATTAGCATCCATGTATAAGATGAATTATTATTCAACTTCATAGTTTATTTCCTTCCTGATGGGATATTCAGCTTACTGGAAATATTCTGGGGAAAGCGAGTCCCTAAAACAATCTCTGTGCTTCCACGACCCCCCCAGTATCCTACAGTTTTGCGTTTGTAGGCGGGTGGGTGGGGGGCATGCAGAGACGGATAGTCATAAATGGTTTAAAGCCTTATTAGCTGATGTAAATCTTGACGGAGTGGGTGGAGGTGGGACTACTCCTGGTTTCTGAGTTTTCTCTGCTGGTAAAGGTTTGTGTGACGATCCGCTAACCGGACACAGCTGTGCACACAAAGCCACGTAACTCTCTGACGGCAGACGTATGACTGGTTTCCTCACCTTCCATTTGCTAAATAAAACATTTAGAATGTGATCAGTAGCTGCGTAAAATTATAAGGGAGGCTTTCTTGCACATATGTTGTTTAAACTTCCAGACTTCTGCAGATACTTCCCCCCCTGGACTTGGATGTTAAATTACAGAAGTACAAACATTTTCAGAAGATATTGGAAACAGAACTTCTAGAAAGTCCAAAACATTGTTCAGAACAATAAGAGGCTTCTTTCGAAACTATTTTTTCCCTCTTTCTCCAACTGAACTGTTTAGAAACTAAGGTTCGAGGTTGGATGATGATTAAATTACACGATAAACCGTCCTGTCCACCTCGTCAGTGTGAGATCACTGTTTATAAAGTTTAAAACCAGAATGTGACAACAGCACCACCACCCTAACCCCGATGACCCCTCATCCGCCCGTTCCCACCCACACCCCTCGTCTTTTTAAGCATCGGCATGACATCATCCCCCTGGATTTGAAACGGGGTCTTATAGGGGGGAGGGGACGGGGGGGGGGGGGGGGGATAAGGAGAGGGGAGGCCTGGTCTGCTTTGGAGCCAGACAGACATGTTTAGGTTTGAAATGAGTCGAGTTGGATCAGTTACAGAGGAGCAGGAGGGAGGCTGGGACAAAGAGATGAGAGTCGATTCAAATCTTTTTATCCCATTTTTAGAAGATCTGGTCCATATTTGCTCCAGTTACAACAAATTAAAAGACAAAACAGCAATAAATATCACCAAGTCATTTTCTAATTCCAGATTTCCTCCTTGCTGCCTTCTCATCCTGCTCTTATGTTGCTATTTTAAACCCTTTTTTTTGCTTTTTACCCTATTCTTTGTCTCCTCCCTGGCCTCCTATAAATACCCCCCAGCCCCCAGACGCAGTGACAGACCATTTTTCTCCATGCTCTACGAACCCTGCAGACAGCCGCCGTTACACATTCTGCACCGGCTTGGTTTCAAACAGGCTGTCTGCTGCTCGGTTCAGGGAATAAAATCAAGAAAAATACGACATAAGACACCAGGATCAAGATCTAATTTTCATTTCTCATTAAAACGTTCAGGTTTTTCAATTGCAAATCAAGTTATTGAATTAAAACAGAGCAGGAAACTTAACCCAAGCATGAAAACCTGAGTAGGTTAATGATTTGTCCTGAGATTAATATTTATCATCTCAGAGAGTTCGGTCTTACAACAGTTTTCCTTTAAATCACAATAATTCAGTGTCTTTAAAACCATTTATGTGAAAATATCCTGATACAGATCTGTAAAGTTTTAAACTGGACGTTATTGACACGTCTCCAGGCTTTAAATATTTTTCTCTGGGTGTTTTCCTCCCAGTTTCAGTGCACAACCCGACCCTAACAGCAAGTTATTTATTTCAATCCCCTCCAGATAAAATAAAAAATCCAGCCAAGGAACCACATCTGAAATCAGCATCTTTTCAATCAGTCCAGGAAAGATCCGACGGCACAGAGATGCATCACCCTTCAGGTGATCAACAGTTTTCAGCTCGTTTGGAGTCATTTTGTCGGAGCTGAAATCGTTTTCTTCTCTGCTAAACTGCGCAAACTGTGAGACTTATTGGATTTAACTGGGCTCATTAAAACTAGATTACCATTGTGAGATAACCTTTGGTATGAATGTGTCAGGATTAACATCAACATTAAAACTAGGGCTGCACGATATCAGGAAAAGTTGCGAAATGCGATAATATTTGTAAACGTTGCTAAAACGATATAGCTTCAGATAAATACAGAAAATAAAGCTTATCTGCTTTAAGATAATAGCAAACATGGACCCCAGATAATGAGTAGTCTGTTCAGCTACTAAAAAACAAAAACATTCACCATTTCCATCTCAAACACAAGCCTTTATGACCTTTTATGACCTTCCAACTTGTGACGTTTTGGGAATGAAAGAAGCTGTAGTTTCTTAATTTTAAACCTTTCATGTTCTATTAAACAACAAACGTCACCAAACATATTAGAGGCCCTGAGAATGAATGCAGGGTGCTTAAATAATTAGCTAACACTTACTGCGCTCCAGACAGCGATATGCATATTGCAATCCATGATATTGCGATGATAAATGACAATATATTGTGCAGCCCTAATTAAAACCAAATTGCGTAACCACATTTATTAGCATTTATTTAAGAGGAAAAGCAAGAATTATTCCTACCGCTCCAAAAATATTAATACCTATTGATTCTTAAGCGTGTGCAATTATGATTTTAATAAACAGACTTATAAATGAACACCAGATTCCAATTAAACATTAATATAGCTGATTATCCCCTCTGCTGTTCTGCTCATTTTAGACTAACTGAAGCATAGAAAACTGAAATTAGCAGGTTAATTAGTAGGGCTATCTGCTCTGGTAGAGCAGACATGGAGCACTAAGCTCTTAAACTGTCGCGTCATTAGAGTGATAAAGTGTAGTAGCACCTGTTCAGCCAGCTGACTGGCAGTGCACAGCAGCAGGTCAGGGGTGGTGGACCGCATTACTCTTTGCTGCACACGGAGACAACTCTGGTCATTCTAGAATTTTATTTAAAATAACTTTAAAACATCGAAACTGCAAGACAGGCTGCAGTTAAAGTGACATAAGATCCGATTTAACAGCTGAGCTTGGAAGCCTTTTTATTCCTGAATGACCGATAGGTCAGAGGTCAGAGTTAAGGTGTTTAATGAGAATAAAACAACATTGATCCTAAAATAGACACTGAGAAAAACAAGTTAAAAACAGCCAAAAAAAACAAAAGACTAAAAAAAAAAAACACCTTCAAAGACTTATAAACATGTCAAATGTTTAAAGTCACATGTTTTGGAGTTTATTAAATACGTGAAACATTAAAAAAAAATCCCTCAGTCTTTCATCATGAAGTGCATAAATGAACAGAATGCCCTCTGGTGCCATTTGCTTTATTTTATTATAAAAATCAGATAAGGAACATGTGCTTTGATGCATAAATTGGGTCATCTGGTTTTTCTCATATTTCTTTGCAGGGTTTAAAACCCAAACATCTTTCCAGAAACATTCAGCACATTTCCTCATATATGGTCAAGGTTTATTACATCTAAATGTTTAATTTTAGGCCTTAGAAAGAGGAAAAAAGGTAATGGCAGTCAGTAAAAACCCAATCGGTGCTAATGAGGAAGGATCATGTCTGCTTAGCAGCATCATATGTGAATATTTCCGTCCATCATTAGTCGCAGCTGAAGATCTCCAACATCTTTTTCCTCCGTCTGATCTGAGCTTTTTTCAAGCGGAGCCTCTTCATCTTTTCACCGTTTTCTTTGAATTTGTTCTCTTTGTGGTTTTCTACTTCATCTCCTCCATGGGTTTGTTCTCTGCCGCACGTTCCCCGGCTTGTTCTCATTAAACCTCAGAGAGGAGGAGGAGGAGGGAAAGCGAGGAAGAGACCCAGAAAGGCGGGTCGCAGGCGAGGAAAGTCAGGATAGGAGGGGAAACTGAGATCAAACACCTAAATAAATGAGTTAAAGGGCGATAAAAAGCTTGTTTCTCAGCTGTTCGCCAACAGGAGCGGAGAATCGGATGATTAAGCGTGACGAGTTTCAGTGTTTCTGGTCGTGTGAGACTCACTCAGACGTTTTCACCCTGATTTCTCACATACTTGTGGAGAAGAGGACAGGATTTGGCATCGCGATGAGAAAACTGTTATTTCTTTGAGTCTGAAAGACGAGTCTGTGGCCCGGACACGGAGGCCCGAGGAGAACATTAGGGGTAAATGAACCTGCCTGAAGACAGCCCATAACTTCATGCTGTCGGTGCTAAACGGCAGCAGAGGAGAGAGAACGAGCCGCTGTCACCGAGCGGCAGATTTCTGTGCAGAATGATCCGCGTAAAGAGCAGCAAATGACTTTAAATCATACTTTTAATCCTGCAAACACAATGTAGCTGTCGTTTAGCTAAATTAATTTATTTTAAACTATTAATGACAAACTTTTGAAGGTATTAGGTGCTAGTTTTTTTTTTTTTTTACCATATTTTAATGCAAGGTGAAGAATATCAGCACATTTTAACCATGGAGATACTTTCTTATCAGGAAGGTTAAGCTGCATTGTCTTTGGGCACAAAGCGTTCTTACATCCTTGTTTTAAAGTTTTCTTTTACAGACAAAACAAAGAAATAATACAGTTTAATGGGTTTAAATTTCCGACGCAGGATCTAAAACACAGGAACGCTTTGTTTTGACGGCAGTGTCCTTATCTCCGCCGAGTGAAATGGTAAAATGCCGGAGATAAAAGCAGCGGCCACAACAAAAAGCTGTCGCCACAGATTTTACAAACCACGCCTGTCGTGACCACAAGAAAAGGAGGCAAACAGAGACAGTGGTATCCAATTTAGTCTTTGGTCTGCATCATAATTACAAGATCAAAATGGTAAAAGAGTAAACATGGATCATCACGAAGACCAAAGTCAACTTCACAAACTTTCCCCAGAAAGTCAAGCAAACCTTTCTAATCTTTCCCAAAATTTAATTCCTCTTTCTTCAATCCTTTCAGATCTTTGATCCGTGCAAATTCAAAATGCTGATTACAACGCAGCTGCAAGCGGAGAATGTGGAGGATCTGAAACGTCCTCCATCAAAGCCATCCTTTTGTTCTGTTCACAGCTAAAAAAAAAGCGCTCTTATTAAAACTATTTAGTTTACAGCTTTGTTCAAACTTTGAAAGCAACAGAGCATAAAATAAATGGTTTAAATGATTTAGAAACGGGAGCAGCATGAAACACGTGCTGCAGGACTTCCTGACCGGCGATGCTACATCGAGGCAGCGTGACCCGGCGGCTCAGACAATCGCCGCCCAACAGACGAACACAACCCCTTCAAATACGAGACGTCTGGAGGACTTTCAACGGCGCTTTTCATGACCCACAAAGAGCAGCACTGTGAGGCCGACGCTTGTGTTGTATCTGCGCAGAAATGGCTTCCTGCTAAACGCTCAGAACAACGCGCTGAAGAGCCGACACTCCGAACAATAAAACTCTACAGTGGGAAGAAAACTGGTGACAGCTGGAAGAAAATGTTTCTGATGAAAAAGCAAAATCATCCGTTTTTAGGGTTTGTCCTGTTTGATATTAAACTGAAATTATTTGCATCCAAAAGACCAAAAAATTAATTGCATTGAAAATGAGTAAAAAAGAAAAAAGAACGCGTGCTCTCTGAACTCTTTGAAGGGGGCGGAGCTTGGTTCCTGGGTCTGCGTTGTGATTGGTTGGGAGGATGTAATGACTGTAATATTAACCTACATGGCTAAAATGCAAAAGGGAGGAAAACTGTTATTCTATTAAACTTTTTATTGACCCTTTCGTTTCCATCATCGATATCCGTCTATCGATTAATAAATATTGTTATTGAATTATCGTCCAGCCCTAGTACAGGTGCACCACAAGGCCGTGTTCTCGGTCCCTTCCTGTTCTCTCTCTATACAAACAACTGCCTTAGCCCATCTCCCATCACCGGATACTTCAAATACTCGGGCCAGGACTCAGTCACAGCCTGCAAAGACCCTGTTGCCCATTTTGCCTGATGGTGCAAAGACAACCATCTTCTCCTGAACGTCACTAAAACCAAAAAGACTCAAAATTAATCACCATAAAAAACATGACCCCCCCCCCCCCCCCCCCAACAATCATTAAACGCTGTCAGCAGCAAACACCAATCTATCAATGTTTAGTTAAAACATTGAAATATTTATATGATGTTTTTAAATGTTTGAAGAGATGGTGTGATATAAATAAACTATCGTTAAATTTGAAAAAAACAAAGTTCATGATATTTGGAAACATTAAAAAAAGTAATGAGATAAGGTTAAGTATTGATGATGTAGAATTAGAATTAGTTGATGAAATAAAATTTTTAGGTGTCATTTTAGATAATAAAATTAGTTGGAAGGGACATATACAGCACGTCCGGTCAAAGCTGGCCAGATGTTTGGCTGTTATAAATAAAGTCCGGCACATTCTAACCAAACAAGCTTTACACACATTATACTGCTCATTATTTCAGCCTTATTTAACCTATTGTGTTGAAGTGTGGGGTCACACTTACAAAACAAACATTCAACCATTGATTATTATGCAAAAGAAAGCAATACGAGTAACAAATAACAAATATTTTAGAGATCACACCCACTGTTTCTTCCTTGATTTGAGAGTTCTCAAATTTGTAGATCTGATCAATTTTAGAACTGCTCAAATCCTTTATAAAGCAAGAAATAACTTACTTCCTGCGCACATACAACAAGTGTTTTCTGATAGAGATGGAAGGTATAATTTAAGAGGAAAATTAAATTTTAAAACTAAGTATGCTCGAACAACAAAAAGAAGTTTTAGTTTATCAATTAGCGGAGTGAAGCTCTGGAACAGCTTGCCTGAAAACATTAAACAATGTAACAGCATCCAGCAATTCAAAAAAGAATATAAGAAAAGTATTTTTGATGAATACAAAAAAGAATAATATATATAAAAAGTTGGTATACTGTTTGTTTTACTGTAAATATTTGTCCTTTACCTCCATGACATATGTAACTGAGGGGTAGGGCTTAATAAGCTTATGCTTCATCCTACTCCTTTTTGAAACATGATGTATGTTATGAAGTATTACATGTAAACATTGTTAAATCATATCATGTTTCAAAATAAACAACAAATGAAATGAAATGAAATGAAGCCAAATTGGCTCGTGGGGACAATGAAGTATGAATCTGATCTGAATCGTTTCCTGGCCGATTTATGGTTTTCATTTGATTTTGACCAACTAGACATTTTTTTTCTGAAGACTTACACATAAAACAGACAAATAAGCTGCTTTGACAGTTCGGTCCAGCATAAAGATGATTCCCGTGATGCTTTTATGACCTAAAAATGCTGAAGTTCTCGGTTTCAATGCTTTTAATGAACAGGGAAGAAGAACCTGAGCCGATGATCAACCATCAAGGCCCGACAAATAGAAACTGTTCAGCTCTGATCTCAGGTCGAATGATTGGTGCAACTCAAATCTCACTGCTGAAGTCACAACTTTACACCTTTACAAACAGTAAAGTGACTTTTTTTCCCTTCTACTCGCCTTTTTTTATTCACGGCCAACATTCATCTCAAACACCAGCGAGTCCTACCTTGAGCTCCTGCAGCTGCTGTTTGATCGCCTCCACCTCCGTGCCGACCGCTCCCTGCGAGTTCAGCCCCTCTTCGGCTCTTCCCAGCATGCCTTGCAGCTCCGCCACCAGCCGGTAGAAGTCCTGGACTCTCTCTGCGGCGTCCTCAATCTGACCCAGCCTGGCCTGGCCGCGCTCACTCAGCTGGAGACCGAAAAAGAAGCGATGAAGGGGACGTTACGCCGCAGCTAGCTTGTGATCGTCGTCCTCCTCTTACCTTCCCAGCCTGCCGGCTCAGCGCCTCCGTCTCCCTCCTGAGAGCCAGCAGATCAGGCGAGGAGCCCTCCCTCCTCAGCATGGAGGTGCACTCTGCGGCGTGTCCGTCCAGCTCGGTCCTCAGGTCGGACAGACGGGACAGGAAGCTCTTTACGGCGTCGGCCTGCGACGCCAGGGAGTCGGCGTCGCGTCCGACGGGACTCAGGGAGTCCAGCTCATCGTCGAGGTCGGCGAGGCGGGAGAAGACGTCCCGGACGTGAGCCTGGACTTCGCCGACGCCCTGCAGGCGCGACTCCAGGGAGGAGCAGCACTGCTCGATCTGATGGAGGGGGACGGGCTTCAGTCAGGTTGTGTTTTTATAAAGAAGCACGAGTTATAAAAATTAATCTGAACGTCAGTGAAACTCTCACCACTTTATTTCATGTGGAAGTGGGGTTGAAGAAACTCGTCATTGTATCAATTATAATGAATAAAGCTTCAGTATTTATAATAATGACGTAGATTATAAAATGTATTTACATGGAAGCCACTGAATGGAGTCTCTACTGTGAACCTGTATGGTCCTCCGTATCTAAAGTCAACTAAGGAAATTACAAACTGCCCATAACAGAGCTGCCAGGTTGGTTTTACATTGTTCCATAAGAACAAACACTATCAGTATGCAACGTCAACTTTCCTGTTTCCTAGAAACACCGTCTATTCTTTTCAACCCGTTTTCTTACATAACCAAATTGTCAGATGTGATCAGTTTCATTCTTATGTGACAGGGTCAGCTAACGGTGGTCACATGATGTCACCATGTCCAAAATCAAATGCCTTAAAGAGAACATTTATTTATCAGCTATTGGAATAATTGCCCACTGAATATACTGAATAGTAAAGTATCTTTTAATTATTACTTGAGAATGCACTATTTAAATTTTGTGAGTAGTGAATTAACATTTACTGTATGAAAGTGAGAATTTATTTAATCGATGTGAATGTAATAGCTTATTCGGAATGATTTCTGATAACATCTATAATAATGTCTATACTGTTTAATTGTTAAGTGATTTTTGTTTTGTCTTGTGGACCCCAGGAAGACTATCTCGTCCCACTTTTGGTGAAAAGCTAATGGGGATTTTTTTTTTTTACAATAAACAATAAACTGTAAATTCCAGCTAAGCTTTAAAAAGCCTGGATTGTCTCCCACCATCACATCAGTCTGTGGGGAAAAAGCTGCCATGATTCTTCTTGTTCATTTTCAAAAACTACTCCGTGTTGCTCCCAGAAGCTCTCAGCACAACATTTATTATTATTTCCAACACTGTCGGAAAAGTTGCAAACAAACAAAGAGAATAAAACGCATCGAACACCAAGTGTGTCTGAATGTGTTTTAAAAGGTTTCCTTCAGATCCAAACATCCAAATGTCTAAATTCCTCAGAAAGGCTCATCTTTATTAAAAGATTAATAAAGCTTCGGTAATTAACCCGCTGGTCGCGTTCAGCCGCCGCCTTACATGGAATCTGCTAAAGCTGAGGTGCAGGAAAGCAGACGCGGCGCTGCGGGTTTGCATTCTCCTCGCTCTGGTTTACATCTCCAGCGATGATTTAGCGGCCAACGTCCACACTGACCATATATGACTGCTGCAGCGGCGCCGTTTCTGAGCTGATCCGGGCATAAACAGCTTCCTCCGCTGCACCATGAATGAACTGCTGAGGTTTCCTAACTGCTGTGGTCGCTTTCCACAGCTGCTTCCCCGCATTATTGGGGGGGGGGGGGGGGGGGGGGGGAGGGGGGGGCTGCTGTAATACACGAGCCGACCGGATCAAACTTTTTTAAACAAACAAACAAAAAATATTCAAAGATTCTTTATTGTCACCGCGTGCTATATATGAAATTTCCTTTTGGCTACTGCGGCTAGAACTACACACAAGGAGACAAATAAACAGGCCATGAACAAGGGTTGCAGTGTTTTTTCCCCCCATTATAACGTTCAAAAGATAAAAAAATATATAATAAAATAAAAATAAGATCTTATAACAATCTAGTTTTGTGAATTTCAAAATATATCTGTGGTGTGTACCCTGCTCCTGGGTTGTTGGTTATATACATTATTGCTTTGTAATTTTTGTGATTCACACCAGTAATGCAGTGTAAATTACATTGCTCTGTATATCGTATATCTTTAAGTTTAAAAAAAGAAATAAATAAAATAAGAAAAGATTTAAAAGTTTGTCTGAACTCGTTGTCCTTCGTGAGTCCCAGATAACAAATAATGAGGTAATTAGGTGCTTTTGTGCAACGATTTGTGGCTTTATTTACAGAAATGTGCATTTACATATTCTGAGATAATAGTGTGCAAATAGGCAGCAACATTAACGTGATTGTAACGTATGACGTTCGATAACGATTTTAACGTTTCCCATCAGGGGGTGATCGCCCTCACAGCTCTTAGGAAGAAGCTGTTTCTAAGTTTATCTCTTTTGGATTTAATGCTTCTGCAGCATTTTTGGAGACTTTAGGTCCTGAGCAAAAGCTGCACGCAGCGTCAGTAATTAGCGAGAGCGTCCCGAGATATTTGGAGAGAAATCTTCACCCCAACCGCCAGAATAACGTTAAATTACGTTTTAACAGATCTTCCTCCCGGCGTGATTTCTGCCTTCTCGCCTCACCTTGTCCGTCACCTCGGCGTAGTCTTTCTCTGTGTCCTTGGCTTGCACCTGGAGCCGCTGCGCTCCCTCAGCGCTGCCCCCTGGTGTCCGGGGTGCGTCCTGCACCAGCCCCTGGGCCAGGTCTTTCAGGTAGACCACCTGAGGCTGCAGGGACCTCAGACTCTCCTGCTGGTTCCTCAGTCTCTCCAGACTTTTAGCGCTGCACGCCTGCATGGAGAAGATTTTCAGTTTTTTTTTCTTTTTTTTAATAAAGCGACAGATTCCTTTGATGTTTATTTTTAAAAAAAACAGCAGGATTATTTGAGCTTATGATCATTTTACTGCAGTACCTGAGGCCCAAGAGCCTCCTGGACCTCAATCTGATGCTTGGCGGCCTCCAGCCTCCTCTCCACAGCCTGTCTCCCCTCCTCGAACTCCTTCAGGCGGCTGGAGAGCTCCTCCAGCTGGGAGGTCCGGTTCAGGAGGCCCTCGCTCAGGCTGTCCAGCCGCCGGTTCAGCTGCGCCTTCTCGTCTCGTAACTTCCAAGCATAAAAAAACGTGTTTTTATAAGGAGCTAACGTCTCCAGGAAGCTCTCAGATTCGCTCGCTGACGGCTCTCACCTCTTCCTCCCCGATGCAGCATTGCTCCAGCAGCTGGTCGGCCGCGGTATTAAAAGCCTCCAGCAGGGGCTGCCGCCTCTCCAGGTCCAGCGACAGCGCTCGGGCCTTCTGCAGCGATTCCTCCAGGA
This sequence comes from Fundulus diaphanus, assembly GCA_037039145.1. Taxonomy (NCBI): domain Eukaryota; kingdom Metazoa; phylum Chordata; class Actinopteri; order Cyprinodontiformes; family Fundulidae; genus Fundulus; species Fundulus diaphanus. The sequence continues at coordinate 50,554,699 of CM073135.1, forward strand.
CGGACGGATCCAGCGACGGTTGGATCTCGCCGTCCTTCTCCTCGCACTCCGCCAACCACGGCGTCAGCTCGGCCTTGTGCTGTTGGTACGTTTCCGCCTTGCTCAGCGTGTTCCTCAGCCTGGTCTCGCGCTCCGTGATCCGCTGGTTTAAGCCCTCCCAGTCCTGCCTGAGCGAGGCCAGGCGGGACTGCAGGGCGGCCCGCTCGTCGGCGGGCAGGGTGGCGAGCAGCGACACGCCCTCGGCCTGGATCAGCTCGTAGGAGCCTCGCTGGCTGGCGACGCCGCGCTGGAGCTCCTGGGTCTGAGCCAGCAGGGAGCGGATGGCCTCGGGTCGGCAGGGCAGGGAGTCAGACGGCGACTCGCTGGGATGGGACTGCCTGTCCAGCCAAGAGCGCAGCTCCTCAAACATCTGCTGGAACTGCTGCGTGGAGGACAGAGCCGCCTGGAGCTGAGCGAGGCCGTCGGCTGGGAGGAAGGAGAGCGGAGAGCGGATTAAAGTCGGACGTAGGGCTGGACGATAATTCAATAACGATATTTATAAATGATAGAAAAAAAAAGGTCAATAAAAAGTTAAAGAGAAAAAAAGTTTTCCTTCCTTTTGCATTCTAGCCATGTAGGTTAATATCACAGTCATTGCATCCTTTCAGCCAATCAGAACACAGACCCAGGAACTAAGCTCCGCCCCTTCAAAGAGTTCAGAGAGCACATGTTCTTTTTTCTTTTTTTAAAAACTTGCAGTTTTAGTAAAAAGTTGGTTGAATAAAGTGTTGAGTTTGAATTCAGTGTTTGTGTCCTTGTCTAAAAATAGGTTGCTAAGCAACAGCATAAAATGGCCAGGGCTGCACTTAGAATACATGTTTTGAATTTGTTAATAATGATCAATATCGATGAATATGATATATTTTATTGTATCTATTTTATTGTATTTTTCTGTATCGTCCAGGCCTAGTCGGACACATGAACCGTTTCAGACTCAGGGAGGTTCTGCTGCTCAGGACTGCTTCTCCTTTCTGCACTGAAACAACAAAGTGAGTCTGAAACGGGCCATCGCCATGGATTCTTCAGCGGTACGGCTCTGACTGAACGAGTGGACCAACACGACGCGTCGCGATCTCTGATCCAAACCTGCTCTCTCCTCTAAGCTCCTCAGCGGCCCGCTGACGCCCTCCAGCCGCTTCTTCAGCTCCTCCTTCAGGTACGGCTCGGCCACGATGGCGCTCAGCTCCCCGCACAGCCTCTCGGCCTCCGCCAGCTCGGTGCGCCTCCGCTCCAGCTCCGAGCGCACCTCCCCGGTCTCCTGCAGCCGGCGCCTCAGCGCCTCGGGCCGGGCGCTGAGCGAGGCCTGGGCGTCCAGCCTCTCGCTGAGGGACGCCACGCTGGACGAGAGGTCTCTGAGCAGAGCCTGCCGGGAAGAAGCGGAACATCTCAGAGAACGTCGGACCGGGACGTCTCGCTCCGCCGGTCCGCAGACGGCGACCGTACCTGGTAGCGTTCGCTGGTTCCCTGAGCCTGATCGATGTGGCGCGACCTCTGGGTCAGTCTGCCGGTGAGGTCCTCCCACTGCTGGGAGATGGCGCCCAGCTCAGTGCGGACCTCCTCCAGATCTTTTTGGTCCTGAGCGGAGTCGCCGGTCTGGGAGAGGATGCCCCGGGCCGAGCGGGTCAGCTGGTCGAACTGGGGCCGCCGCGTGTCAAACTCCCGCAGCATGAACTGGAACAGACAGCGTCCTGTGAGCGGCGCCGGGAGGAGAGGAAGGCGGCGACGTGCGACTCTGCGCCTCATACCTGCACCTGCTGCTTCTGCGTGTTGAGCATGTTGGGGTCGATGCTCAGGGGCCCCAGAACGCTCATCATCAGCTCCTTCTCCGTCAGCCAGGGGCCCAGCTGGCCGGCCGCCGAGGCGAAGCTGCCCAGCCTGTCGGCGCACGTCTCCAGCTCCGCCTGCCGCTGCGCTGCCGTCTGATTGGCCGCTTGCCAGCGGGAGTCTGAGGGAAGAAGACAAAAGGAATAAAAATCTTTACGCTTCTGAACGCGATCCTGAGGTTTAGTTGGGCTGGAAAATAATTCAATAACAATATATATACAAGGACAGAAAAAAAGGTCAATAAAAAGTTTAATAGAATAAAAGTTTTCCTTCCTTTTGCATTCTAGCCATGTAGGTTAATATTACATCATTACATCCTCCCAACCAATCACAACGCAGACCCAGGAAGCTCCGCCCCCTTCAGAGAGTTCAGAGAGCAGGACTTTAATTTTTTTAAAACTTGCAGTTTTGGTAAAAATACGGTTGAATAAAGGGTTGAGTTTGAATTCAGTGTTTGTGTCTTTATCTAAAAATAGGTTGCTAAGCAACAGCATAAAATGGCCAGAACTGCACTTAGAATATATGTTTTAGAATTTGTTGATAATTATCGATATCAATCAATATGATTTCTATTTTATCGATATGGTTTTATTTCTATATCGTCCAGCCCTATGTTTTTTTTTTTCCATTCACTTTTTATTAAAATGATGAAAAACATTACGATCTGTTTTGATACACAAAATTAGTCCTTTTCTTGATTTTACATACAACAAAATACAACATGGTGGCTTTAACTGGGAGCTGCAGGTAACTTTTACATTTTCAGTATGAGAAACTAATATCTAGCCATTTTATTTTCCAATTTTAGGTCAATGCAATATAGTTAGGAGCCAAGAATTATACAAAATCACTTCAAGAAGAATTATACAAAATCAGACCTGATCCATTTTCCTCAAATATAAAAATTTTCTGTCTGGGTTCTTAAAGTAAATGTCAACTTTTCTAATTTAAATATAATCTAAAATGATGCTAAACCAATCTTCTAATGTCGGGGGGGGGGGGGGGGGGGGGGGGGGGCTAGATTTCATCATTTTCTTGTTATTGTTTTACTGGATGCTAGTAGAGCCTGGAGCAGCTTTATATCCCCCCCTCTGAGTCCCAATCAGACCAAAATATATGCTTACAAAATTATTATTAATATTATGAACCTTAAACATCTGTTTTAGAACCTTGTGAATTCCTCACCAGTGTTGATTTAAAGTCATGAAAATGGTCTGCCTCCAGAGATCTGCATTTTCTCCAACATTCAGTTTTCAAATCATTAGATTTACTCTGAATGGGTGTTCTAATAATTCTTATTATGTTTTTCCAACAATGCTCACTGCAAGTTAATGAACTATGTCCACTGGAAACAACTAATTTTTTCCCAGTTTTCATTAGAAATAGCTACTTCTGCTTCGATTTCCAACTTTTTCTTAATGTCTTTTCTTGCGAGGAAGAGCGGATTATAGGACTTGGAGATTTGCTTTTTTTTCCCCAAGGAGCCTTCATATGACGCTTTAATGATTTTGAAAAAGTCGTACTCTTCTGGTTCAAGTTTAGCAACGTTGCAGTTTGTTAAAATAGTCTCTTTTCTGTAGGAACCTCCATAAATCAGATTATCTCCTTGTGTGTAAAAGAAAGAAAAGTTTTAGTCCCTCTTTGTCCATAATTTGAATTTCCCATCATTTGAGTCGGGTTTGAAATCAGTATCGTACGCACACCACCTAAAGACTTATCATATTTTCCAATTTACATTTTTTTGACTATTTTGTGCCGTATTTTCAAGGTATGTTCCACCTATACACTGCAAAAAGGGAACTAAAAGTAAAATTTTCTAGAAATCAGTATATTTTTCCTTGATTTGAGCAGCTAAATAGGACTATTTGCCAATGGAATGATTATATTTACCCCTAAAATAAGATAATTAGATATCCTGCTCTTGAAAAAAGGTGATGGAGATGAACTGATCTTATTTTAAATGCAAAAATCTTATTCCATTGGCAAATAGTCTTATTTAGCTGCTCAAATCAAGGAAAAATATACTGATTTAAAGAAAATTTTACATACTTTTAGTTCCCTTTTTGCAGTGTAACTCCTCCCCTTTTAATCTATCTGCCTATTTCTTGTCAGCTACGGTGGCCTGTAGGATCCTAATGTTTTGATAATAATAATAATAATAATAATAATAATAATAATAATAATAATAATAATAATAATAACATTATTATTTGGGTCTCCCTTCCTGCCTGGACCCCAGCAGAGTGTTTTGGGTCAGAACGGCTGATAAAAATAATCCCGTATGTGAGCGAATAAGCGGTTCTGACTGGAACACGTCCCCCTCGCTGCCTGGACGAGTCCTGCCTCACTTCCTGTCAGCAAAATATTTTAAAGCTCTTCAGCGGGGTGAAGATGTGTAGATGGCGGTTCTGAAGATCCAGAACCATTCCTGTGTTGATGTGCCAATTTATTCTGGATTATAACCAAATGATGACCCGTTTTATAGATGGTATAAGATCCGTTCTTCTGTGCTCTCAGTGGCGGGTCTGGGCTGGTTTTACATGAATTCCTGCATCGATGCGGCGTGGGGAGGAGGATATCAGCCTGGGGTTCTGCTGAGGTGTTCTGGAAGCTCAGGTTCCTCTGATACCCGCCTTCAGGTCATCTGCATTGTTGGTTCTGGTGTCTCTCATCTTCCTCTGGACCATATCGCATGGAATCACTAAAGGGTTCTGGTCAGACCTGTTTTCAGACCGCCTGGCTGTTTGGTACCTTTGGCAGAGTGGGTCGGTTCAAATAAAACACAAACTTTATTTTCCTCTGAAAAGAGCACTTTGGACCGCTGAGCAACAGTCCGGTTCTGTTCCTCCGTGGCCCAGTTGAGACACTCGTATGTGTCTGTGCGCAGCAGTTCTTGATGCGCTGATCCAGTCCGCTGTCATCGCTGTCGCTGGTGTACTTTTTCCTTCTACTCGCCTTTCTATGAACAAGCTATTAACCCTTTCACAATAATCTATTTTCGTGAGACGCAGAACTTTTCTGTCTCCAAAATCATCAAAATGACAAGAAAGAAAGGCTTGAAATTTTCTAATTACTATAAGTCGCTCCGGAATATAAGTCGAATCAGTCAAAAAATACGTCATAAAGAGGATTAACCATATATAAATCACACCGGACTATACGCATCAGCAAAGTTGTAAACCGCCTGGACAACAGAGCGGTAGGCTAGCGCTAGCTGTGATTAGCTTCACAGACAGCCCAATATGTGTATATAGCTCTAGACTCTGTGTATATATATATATATATAAATATTTTTTTTTGTCTGCACCATCAACACCAAGTCAAATTCCTTGTAAGTGCAAACCTACTTGGCAATAAACCTGTTTCTGATATCAGGGTTCTGTCTCGGTCCTTCGAGCTGGACCATGCAACGCTCCGCTGCGTGAATTATACTGAAACAGTGAAACAACATGTGTTCTTTGTTGTAAATACATTTTTAATTTAAGGTGACCAGGTTTCTCTAACGAAAACTGGAGATGTCTCTGATTCTTCCTCCATCATGTTACAATGAATATATATACTATAGACAGCAGTGTTTACTCCTTTATTCATGCTGGTCAAGATTAATTACCATTTAAATTTGATATATAAGTCACAGGATCGGCCAAACTATGAAAAAAAGTGCGACTTCTAGTCCTTAAAATACGGTAACTATTAAGAAGTTTCACTTTCAGAGATGAGGGGAAACGAGAGTCTAATTTTTCTTAGATGTATCTGTAATTGATGGAGATGCTAATATTTGTCACACTGCTAATTTAGAGGTGTTTGTTCTCCCCCACTTCAAATAAATCTACTAAATTTAAAGAGTGGATTTAAAATTTAGGAAGGCTTTGATGCTGCAATAGAAGAAGAAATGATTTTAAGGATTTTTACACCTTATTACCGGAACAAGTGGAGGATCATGACCAACTATGAACCTCATCTTAAAGAACGATTATCTGACTGTAAGGCAGCGCCTACCGATCTCCTGCAGCTGCTCTCTCCAGGCGTCGGCCTCCGGAGAATCCGGGTTGTCAGCGATCAGCTTCCTCAACGTACTTTTCAGCTCCTCCACCTTCCCGGAGTGCTCAGCCAGCTCCGACAGCAGCGCCTAGAGGACAAGAACGACAAGACTAACGACTAAAAAAAGCAGCGGTTTTAACGGTCTGGAGCCATCAAACGGACGAGAAGCAGAGGGCTGAGGTCGTCAGAGGCCAGAAACGGCGTCTTCTACCTTGTTTTGTTCGGCCTGAGCGCGCGCCGCCTCAGGCTTAGACGGCGAGGTGGTCTGTCCCTGGGTCAGGCTGTTCTCCCTGTCGCTCAGCCAGCTCCTGAGCTCCTCGGTGTTCTGCCGGGCCGTCTGCCGCAGCTCCAGGGAGGCCCGCTGGCGACCCAGATGCTCCTTCAAGTCGGCGCCCAGGGCGTCGTAACGAGCGTTCACGTCGGAGACGGTCACCTGCAGCTCCGTCAGGTCTGAGAGTGGAAGCGAAGGAAGCCGGAGGAGGATCACAAACTAATAGAATAACTAAAAGTGAGTAAACATTTCTTTAAATCAGTGGATTTTTCCTTGATTTGAGCAGGTAAATAAGACTATTTGCCAATGGAATTAGATTTTTTGCACTTAAAACAGGCACAGCTCATCTCCATCATCTTATTTCAGGTGCAGTTTATCTAATTATCTTATTTTAGGGGTGAAAATACTCACCATCATTTCCTGATGCACAGAACCGTAGAATTTAGCAGGACCTCATGGCAATATACGAATAATTAACCTAAAGGTCATTTAATTGGACTGTGGGAGGAAGCCGGAGTACCCAGAGAGAACCCACACATGCACAGGGAGAACATGGAACCTCCAGGCAGGGATTTGAACCCAGGACCTTCTTGCTGTGCAGCCCAGACTTTTTTTTATGATAGGATTTTTGATCTAAGTCAATAATTTGATTTAATTCCCACTTTATTTAAGGCTTGTTGTTCTGTTTCAGTGTAAAAAAAACCTCCTAGGAATAAAGTTTCACATATTCATCTTTTTATCTATGTAGGTGTGAATTTGTTGTTGAATTAAACCAGAATTTAGCGGCTGAAGTTTTCTGTTGGCTTCCCTTGTGGAAATAACCTTTAACAAATAAAGAAATTCTCCACGTTTAAACCCAAACTTCCTGCAATTAACATGGAGTTTGGAAGAGTAAAATGTTTCAGCGATAAACATAATTATATGACAACAAAGAGAATTTAAATGTCAACCTGTTTATCGTCTAGAGACTCGTTTTATTCTAACATTTCTGACAGAAAACCGCGTTGATCGTTCTTCAGGATCTGCAGCTCCTGAACTTGAGCATTAAGGGCCAGAGTTTGAATTCCAGTGTCTTCCCAGTTTAATCAGAAATAAAAGGTTGTCTGGACTAAAATAAAAATGAGCAACAAGCCCCCGAAACAACCAGGAGGGGCGAACGTTACTGAAGTTGTTATTGTGGCAAATCAAAGACAGAACATGTGGTTTCTATATAAAACTAAAACATTTTTACGCATCTTTGAAGCATATTAGATGTTTTTTTTGTTGTATTTTGTAAAAAAAAAATATATATTTATCCTGTTTTCAAACTCGTCTAAACCTGGATATATTTTTTCCACTCATAAAGGAAGTGCAGGAACTACGATAATTACTCCTCAGACTGGCTTTAGTTTCTGCTGCTCCCCTCCAGGGAGGTTCTGCGGTACCGGCCAGCGGTTGGTAGGCGCTCACCTTTACAGGTGTGGATGCCGTTCAGGCTGCTGGGGCCCGCCGAGCCGTTGATGTGAGGAACACCTGGAGAAGGCGACAAGCTGGGTGAGCAGAACCCGGCCAGAGAACAACCAACGAGCAAACATTTAAAGTTCTGGCAGAACAGCTGTGGTTCTTTACCGGTTCTGCTCTGAGGAGCCGTGACGTCGATGATGAGCGACTCCAACTCGGACCCGGTCTTGTTCAGGTCTCGGATTCTGGATCCTTGCGAGTCCCAGTCGTTCAGCAGGTCCTGAAGTCAGAAAGCGGTCAGAGGAGCCAGAGAACCCCCTGAAGAACCCCCTGAAGAACCGACAACCCACCTGCAGCTGCTGGACCCGCCTCTGCAGACCCTCGGTGTTGAGGCTGGCCTCCTTGGCGGGCAGCTGGTCCTGAGCCGTCTGGAGCCAGCGGGCCAGGGAACCCGAGAGGCCACGAAACCGGAGGAGCTGCTGCTCACAGGCCTGGATGGCAGCAAACCTGGGAGGAAAGAAGAAACTAGTTTACTCTCAGTTTTCTGATCCGATTACACAGAAACGTTTCATTAATCTGATCTTTATTAAATTAAAAACGTCATCTGCCTTCAACCACAGCAAGAAGAACAGGCTGCAGCCTAAACTGTAGGAAATGAGCCTCGCTCTGCTTCAGACTGACCGTTTTGGTGTCTATGCAGTCATCAGTGTTTTGTTGTTAAAGTGCTTTATAAATAAAGTTGCATTGTGTTGTACTTGAGTAGCCTTCCTACCAAGTAATTTTTTCACTCTTTAAGTAATTTCTTGTTTTGGTACTTTTTACTTTGACTTGAGTTAAATATGTTGAAGTAGAGCTTCTCTTACTTGACTCAAATTTCTACCTGCTGTGTAGAAGCAGCTGAGAAATGAGTCCAAAATAAAGCAAAATAAAAATAACAAAATGCCTTAAAAAGAAAAGGTACATATTTCCAATTTAGATGATAAAACGTAATTAACTGAAGATGGGGTTAAGATTGCATCCAACCCAATAAAGTGTCCCAACAGGTTTGAATAATTAAATTCAGTTTATAAAGGAATGTATGTTTGCTTTAAATTGCAGCTGCAGACAAACTAACAACAAATTCACTCAATGCTGAAAAGAGTGACTCACATTTAAACATTTTAACAGTTTTCTGTGTGCAGATTCAGGCCAGAATGGCTGCTTGGACTCTTTACTGATAAAAACAAACAACTAGAACAACTGGAGTCTTAGCTACTAAAAGATGGAATATGCTGAGTTGTGCCTGCAGGTCCGGTTCTGCAGGAGTCCAGCCACGGATTCAGGACCTCAGCACGCAAAGAACCCGAGACGGGTTCTTTGCGTGCTGAGAACAGCACGAAAAAAAATAAATAAAAAAAAATAAATAAATAAATAAAGTCCAAAGAACACAAGCAGCATTTCGCTCATCGCTTCCTGACAACGAAACCCGGAAAGATTTAGCAAAAGTACGATCAGGAGAAAGGCGAGGCAGCAGGGTGAAAACGGATCCACTTCAAAGACCAGAATGAAAATAAAAACTTGATTCAGATGAAGCAAACTCCTAAAAATAGAAACGACTGTGACTGGATTCATTGTGGGGCTGTGAAAGCGATTAAACGTGGTTTTAATCTGCGTAAATCGGACGACACCCCATCGCTCTCCTTGGCTGTCCGGCTCAGACGAACAGAGGTGAATCCTTTTCATCAAGCATCACTGATCCTGATTAGAAGTTTATTTTAATGATCTCCCAAAGGTTTCCAATTCACAGCCGATTATAAAACTAAGAGCGTCTCTGTTCCCGCCCGGCCCTTTAAAACCGACACAAACGAAGCGTTTTTCCTCTCATGGAGCCTCTGAGGCCCACAGGCGGCATCGACTCGACCCTGACCTCCGCGCCTCTTTGTGGGCGATGTGTGTGAACGCATGAGGCCGAGCGGCTCTGGCTCTTTGTGGACAGAAGCGTCTGGCGCAGAGAGCCGTCATTACGCCGCTGCTATTTCTGCCCTCTGGGACCCGAGGCTGCTTGGTCACCCGAGACGGACGCTTCCAGGACGGACGAGGAGCCGCGCGGCCTTGATGGGACGCCTTTCGCTCATCGTTGCTGCCGCCGGGGACCCATCTGCACGCTTGTGAGGCTCACGGCGAGGAAAGACCGCGTGAAACGGCATCTGGAGCTCAGAGACGCGTCTCACAAAGAAAGGCTCTGACTGGCTTCACATGATGGCCTCGTAAAACGGGAATTTCATCCGAGACATCTGCAGAAGACTGCGGCTATTTATCAGCGCCTGCCGCGCCGCTCGGTCCGTGGCGCTGCATCCAGAGCCGACCTTTTGGTCCGTTCCGGAGGGTTTAGTTTGGTTTTAAAAACACCCGACGCCTGTTGGCTTCGTGCCGTCAGAGGCTCAGCAGATCACGGGCTGATGTCAGTCTAGCGCCCCCCTGTGTGCGAAACGGGAACAGAGAATTTCCTCTTCACCTTTCCCTGACGTCTTCTTCCAGCCTGGCGAACCCGTCGGAGACGTCTCTGACGTTGTCCAGCAGGTTCTGAGCGTCGCTGAGGGCTTCGGACCGGCTGAGCTCGGTGCCGAGGCTGCAGAAGGACTTCAGCTGGCCCGCCTCCTGCTCCAGCTCCGATTTCACCTCCTGAAAAACATGCAAGTGGAAAGAGTTAGAGCGGCGAAGGCGGCTCTCCGGCGCAGACGTCCCGCCGGCGCTCTGCTGACCTCGACGGTCTGCCTGTAGTCGTCCACGCTGCGGTCCGGTTGGCCCGCGGGGCTCAGGGCCTTCAGTCGGCTCTGGGTGAACGCCTGGAGGTCGGCCCCCAGCCGCTCGTAGCTCTCCAGAGCGGGCAGCAGGCCTTTGAGCTCGGCTTCCCTCGCCGCCTGGCTGGCCTGAGCCGCGGCGTAGCGCTGGGTCAGCTCGTCCAGGCTGCCGTGGAGGCCCGGCGCCGCGGAGGCGTCGGCGCTCTGGAGGAGTCTGGAAACGGCGTCGCGGGTCGCCTCCACGCTGCCCTGCCTGGAGAGCAGCTCCTGCCGCAGTTTCTGGAAAAAGGAGAGGAAGAAAAAACAAGAAATCAGAAACATGTTGCAGAGAAAAATGAATAAATGACATTTAAAACTTTCTACACCGGAGAGACTGTAGAGCTGCTAAGTAATTAGGTGGTTCACTAAACGGGTCGTAATATTGTTAAATTGGTCCTAAAACACCAAAATGATCAAACTGATCTATTTGTAAACCAAAGCAACTATCGGATCTTCCTGGTTTCCTGGTGGTTTGTGGGTCAGAGGAGCGGTCCGGTCATCTGCAGGAGGCCGAGGTCTCATTAGACCTCCAACCTGGCAGAGCGACACCTCAGAAAGAGAAGATCTCTACACTGGATGGATGGATGAACAGATGCATGATGGGAAAAGATGCACGGATGACTGTATTAAGAAAACATTCGTTTAAAGTGATTAAGTTTTACTGTTGAGGGGCTTAAAACGTTTTTTTTTTTAATTAAAATATTAGACGTCTGAACGCCCGTCCCTCGTTCTACAGAATGAGACATTAGCTATGTTTACACAGACAAAAGTAACCAGAATAAACGGCCGATCGGAATAAAAAAGCATCACGTAAACAAGCCAATCGGGATATTATGATCAGATGAAGCTCAATCAGAGGGAAAATGTAATCTGAATGAGACGGTGGTTTATGCCGATTGATAATCCAATCAACGTGCAAATAAACGCTCGTCAGGATCAAGTTATTCTGAACGTCCGCCGACGTAAACGTGACGCATTTCCGTGTTATTGAATGGTGGAAATACGTCGGGAAGCAAAACTGTCGGGGCTCCTCATACAAACTTTCTGTTTGAAAAGTTAAAAGAGCTCAAATTTATTATTTATTCAGTAACGTTTCAATCGTAATTAGAACATCGTGTCCAGTCTGGGCGCTCAGAAGAGAAAAACCCGTATAAATCTGCTTTATTTACTATTTGCTGTTGTTCAGCAAAGATGGAAGTTCTTCTTCTTCTGTGTTTTTTTTTAGGGGAATTTGATAACTGCTCATGTCAGAGTGGCTCTATTCTGAATAAAGCCAGGTGCATAAACGCATATTATGATCGGATTAATTGATTGTGTGCCCATATAAATGTTACATTCCGATTATTTAATCCGATGGTGAAATTTTGTGCCTATAAACAAAGCTACTGATTGTTCTCTTCCTCTTTGCTCGTTTAAAATCTTCTAATTTTAAAGTCAAAAGTCATCTTTCCCACCTGGTTCTGGGTCAGCGCGTCCTGCACCGCCTGCGCGGTGGGCTTCACTGGTCTGGGGTTCAGAACCAGCGTGTCCAGCCAGCTGAGCAGACCCTTCAGGCCCTCCTGGACGCTCACAGACTGCGCCACGGCGGTCTGCAGCCGCTCGGCCCGCTCGGACACGGACGCCGACAGGCTGCCGAATCTCTTGGCCAGACCGTCTGAACGAGGGCGAGAAGACGCTCGGTTAGCGGAACCTGGAGGCCGCGGGGAGCAGCGAGCCGTCGCAGCGAGGACCTCACCTGCAGCGCAGAGGATGTCCACGGCCTTCAGAGACGGAGACTCGTCGGCGCTGACCAGGTCTCTGCCGGCTCTCGTCACCTTCTCCAGCTGGACCGAGCGCTCGGCCAGCTCGTCCTGCAGCAGCTGCGGACAAACACCAGAACCTTTAGCACGTCCCCGTTTGTCCCAGGAGGGACGTCCTGCTTCCTGGAACGGAGGGGGTTCTCTACCTGGACGTGCCGCAGAGCGTTCTGCAGGTTCTGGGGGTCGGTGTCGCCGCCGGACTTGGTGGCGCTTTGGTTCTGTTCGTGGGTGCTGAGCCAGGAGTGAAGGGACACCACCTCGTCCTGGTACTGCTGGTACCGCTCCAACAGGCCGGACAGACGGCCGCCCAGCTCTGCGGACTGCGCATCGGACATTTTCATTTAGTCGGCAGGAGAGAAAACGACCGGAACCTGAACCGGAGCATCTGGGCCGTCCGGCGGCTGCTCACCTTGGTGTGCAGCGTCGTGTATCTGTGGTTGGCGTCCTGCAGCTTCTCAGACACGAGCAGCTTGGTGCCTTCCAGAGCTGGATCGGAACCTCCCGCTTGCTCCAAAGCGCCCTGAACCGAGTCCAGAACCTTCTGACCGGAGATGGAAACGAAGCGAAGGTCGGCCTTGTGGCAGATGACGTCCTCGCCGAGCTGGAAGGAAGGAAACACGTGGATCAACATGCAGGAAAACCTCCTGAAGATCAGCAGAAGTTCCAAAGACCAGGACTAATTAAACTAACTAGACCAACGTTTGGAGGTCCAGATGTTCCTCAGATGGAAAAGTCTGATAGTCTGGAGAAGGTTTAGGGATTTAAGGCTGCCTGAAGCAGCGTTTTTACAGCATTTCTGGACATTTCTGGCTCATCTAGTCCTCTCCTGTTTCTCCTTCTAAGCATTTCTTTCTCTCCTGTGAACATTTAAGGATGTGGAGGTTTTAAACGTGTTTTTGCTGCACCTTCCTGTGCTCCTCCAGCCTGTCCTTCAGCCCCTGTGCGTCGGTTTCTCCGTCCCCCAGGGAACGCAGCTCCTGCTCACTTTGTTCCAGCCAGGAACCCAAGGTTCCGTGTTCCTGCAGGAACTTGGTCAGCTCGTCCTTCAGCGCCTCAGACTTCCTCAGACGCTCCTGGAACCCAAAATACTTTGTATCATCAACAAGAAGCAGCAGAATATTTACGCATTTGTCGACTAAAACGGCGTTTTCATGTAATTTAAATCCGATAAAGTCTTAATTATAAACAGAGCAATAAATTATATTCAGATTCAAAGGATTATTTTCTCTCACTTTGGGAAGATATTGTTGTTGGAAACGTCCCATTATTTATCTTTCTTTATCTATTCATACTTTTTAAAGATATTTAAAAAGTATTTAAATACATAAAAAATTTTAATTTGTAATTACTATTTTTCATATCTGCATTTATTTTCTCCTGGTGAACCAAAGATTAAATTCAAGGTAAAATTTATTAAAAAAATTAAGAAAAATCAAAGTAAAACGTCTGTCTACCTGACAGCTCTGCAGCCGGTCCTGGTGCTGTGCCTGCAGCTGGTCCAGGGCCGCCCGGAGCCGCTGCTTCTCCTCGGGGGGGACGGTGGCGTCCGGCTGGTCCAGGAGGGAGCGAGCTGCCTGGCTTACCTGCAGCAGCTGAGCCTGCTGAGCCTGGAGCTGCTGCAGCTCCGCCTGGATGGAGGGAGTCCAGCAGCAGAGGTTAAACCTGCCCGATGCTTTAAATCGTTTAAAATATTAAACCTAGAACTAAAGTCCAGGTCTTAACCTGCAGCTTCTCTGTGTGCGACGCCACGGCGCCCTCTGGTGGCGAGGAAGGAGAGTCCTGAACGTCCCGGGACGCTCTGATCCGATCGGCTTGGTTACAGGAGGAGAGGGAGTCCAGCAGGGAGTCGATCTGGGTTTGGGTCTCCTGCAGCTCCTCCACGGCTCTCGCCTGCAGGAAAAGATAATCTGTCACTGACCTGAGAGCAGCCATGAGAAATAGCAGCATGGATGAGGACGTGTTTGCTCTCACCCTCTGCGTGTTCTGCTGCAGAGTCGTGCTGATGGTGGCGTCGAGCTCCACCAGCGACGCATTAGTGGAGTCCGTCAGGGCGCCGTACTCCTCCTTCAGTCTTCCCAGCGCCGCCTGCAGGCTCTTCCTCTCCTCTGGGCTCAAACCGTCTCCTTTCTCTGCCAGGAACTCCTCCACCGAGCGGACGGCCTGAGCCACGCCCTCGGCTTTGGACCGGAGGTCCCGCTGCACGTCCTGGACCCAGAAGCAGATCAGATCCTCGTCAGGCATTGAATCGAGCTGACGGGATCAAACTAAGACAGAAATGGATCCAGGCGGGCTTTCGTTCTTCACCTGTAGTCGTTTCTGCCTCTCTTGTAGGGCGCTGACGTCACCTGACCCGGCTCCAGCCCTCTGACTGGCCAGCAGGCCCGCCGCTCCGGCCAACCACTGGTTGAGACCTTCCAGCTTCTGGGAGCACTCAGCTTTCTGCAGCTGCACCGCCTGAGAGAGAAGAAGCGGCGGATGTGAGGAGGCCGGACATTAAATCGGACCGGCGGAGGCTTTGAACAGCGCGTGTGAACATTTCCTGGCTGTTTTTTTTCTGGCATTTGCAGCTAAACGTGAACACTTGGCCAAGCTTTGAGCAGATTGTGTCCAGAGATCACACACACTCACACACACACAGACAGACAAAGTTCTCGACAGGAAAACACAGAATGCAGAGAGGAATCGAACACGTGTTTGTTGATTTGCTGTTTTTCCTCCTCCTCGCCAGTCGGCGCGAGACAAGAGGAAGAACGGAGGAGAAGCGCTGTAGGCGGAAACGGTACCGCGGCGAGGCAAGCGGCTTTCCTCTGCGGACATCTGGAAGAGCAATGCAAACAAGGTTAATACACACTTTAGAAAGACGTGCAGCGGAACAAAACAACACATCAGCCTTCAGAGTCTGAGCCGTTAGGGTGAGCAGCTTTAGTGGAGAACAGCTCGTAGAACCAGAACTTCATCCGTTTCTTTACTGCTTAAGGTTTGCAAACGTTTTGATTTGTACAGCTCTGTTAAGGCCTCGCTACACAATTCCAGGTCTGGACTTTGACTAGGCCATCGTTATTTCCTGCTCTGTGGTAGATTAGCTGCTGTGTTTTGTGACCATGGTTCTGCTGATGACCCGGTTTGGGCTCCAGCTGTTAGACGGACGACTTCATGTTTACACTCTAAAATACTTTAATGGTTTTGGCTTGTGCAGCTTTTCCTGCCACGCTGCAAAAAGGGAACTAAATTTTCTTTAAATGGGTGTATTTGTCCCTGATATGAGCAGGTAAATGAGATTATTTGCCAAAGGATTAAGATTTTTTGCAATTAAAAATAGCTTTTTTTAATTTATTTATAATTTTTCAAGAGCAGGATATATAATTATCTTATTTTAGCTGCTCAAATCAAAGAAAAATATACTCATTTCAAGAAATTTTTACTCACTTTTAGTTCCCTTTGTGCAGTGCACATTTTTTCCTTCCACTCAACTTTCTGTGAATTATGCTTGGATGGCAAACCTCTGCACCGTGAGGTTCTCATTCTCTGCAGCCATGAACCATGAAAACTCGAGGCCTGAAATATTTCACCCAGTCAGCGATGAATCTAAAATGAGTGACGACCAAAATGTTGAACTTTTGCACAACGTTCTAATCTTTTTAGCTCCGCCTGCAGATTGATGAGCAGCAGCAGTTGATTGACCTTAAAATCCTGAGGAAGCAGCAAGTTTGGTACGTTTCTCGCTGTTCCGGTGACTTTCTCACCACCAGTTAGCGTTTTATGTGCACTGCACCGCGGCCGGATTGAGTTCTAACCTGCCTGCTGTCTTTTCCTTTTCTTTACGTAAGAAAAATGGCGTTTATGTTTCTGCACCAAATGTCTGTGCGCCGTGAGCGCCGAGGCCCGAAGTGAAATCCCTTGATTTTGCTCACAATCAGGGCCAAATAAAGATGGTTCTGATAGCAGGGAAGATATTAGCTGCTCACACATACCTCACACGACCATTAAAGGAAATGACCTCCCTAAGCTCAGATGGTTTGTGACGATGGAGGTTAGTGGGTAAACATGACGTGGTTTTTAGATCCAAACAATGAAAGCATGACGAGTTAAACGCAGCCGAAACCTCGCAGAGCAACAGCGCCGTCCCGTTCATTTCCTTCCAAACCTCTCTCTCCCTTGCACTTCTCCGTTCTCTGTCCTCCTCCTCTTCCTCCCTCAGCCTCTCTCGGCGCCGCCTCTCCTCCTCTCGGGCCCGTTGGGCGGACAGAGCGTCGACCCGGGCCTGAGCGCGGCCCGACGCTCGGTGGAAGGCCGTCTGCAGCTGCTGAAGCTGCTCCAGGAGCTGCCGGCTCTGCCCGGGGGTCAGGTCCTGGGCGCGCTCAGAGATGAAGAGCTGGATGTCCGAGACCAAGCTGCTGACGTCACCGGAGCGGGTCGACAGCGACGCCTGGAGCTCCTTCAGGCAGAGAGGAAGATGTTGGAAAGGAAAACCTCAGGTTTAATAAAAAGATTTTTGACCTAAAATCTAAACCTTTGATCTAAGTAGAGGTTAAATCGAGAGCGCTGCAAATGTTAGCTCTTTATTAAAGGCGTCCAAAGCATCGTTAAAACTTTGTGTTGGTTCCTTTTTGCTGCCAGGATGCCATGGATTAAACTAGACGCCTGAACGTATAATGTTGTACGTTAGCAGCTACTCATTCACACCCAGTAACTCAGCGGCCCTCAAACTATTATTCACCTCGCCTGGTCATAATGTTATGCCTGTGTAGCCTCTGTCTGTAACAGGGAAAGTGGAAAAACTTGCGGATTAAACCACATTAAGTGAATGAAATCTGAACGAACAGATTAAAGTTGTGTTGCATTAACGTCCCTGAGATCACCTTGCAGAGACTCAGCTGCTGTGAGAGCTCAGCGTCTTTCTCGTCTTTCCCCGTCGTCCCTCCCTCCAGCCGAGCCTCCGTCTCACCCAACCAGGACAGCATATCGTCCACGCGTCGCCCCAGGGACTTCTGCTCCGCCATCACTGCGTCCTGAAAGAGGACGACACCTTTAACCCGACCGGTCCAGCTCCTCCTGCTGCCTGCGTCTGCATCTTCTCCGCTTCGCTCACCTTGCAGGAGTCTCTGCGGAGGCGCAGGCTCTGCAGGAGGCCCTGGGAGAGCGCCCGAGCCGCCTCGTAGCCTCGGCCTAAGCTCCGCCCGTCTTTCTCCAAGGCCAGCAGCAGCTGTGGAGGAACATCGGCCGGTCTGGGCTCCAACAGCCGCTCTGCAGCGCCAACCTCTTCGCTGATCTCAGACTCCAAGTCGGAGAGTTCAAGGTCCAGCGTCTGGTGGGAGGATTAGAGAAGCAAAAACAAACGTCCCATTGACTCCGTTTAGGTCTTATTCCCTGAACTGTTTATCTGATTGTGGGAAGCAAATAAAAAGCTGAGGTTGAGAATAATGGCTGCGTTGTGGCGGACGTTGAGGTCAATACTCCACCTCGGTCCGGCTGATGACGTCGTCCAGCGTGCCGAGGCTGCAGCCCACAGACTGCTGCTGCTGCTTTAGTCGGACCTCCACGTGTCGGACCACGGAGAGCAGGGCTACGATCCGCTGATCGTGCTCAAGGCATTCCTGACGCAATAAAGACGACTGCAGGATAAAAAATACTTTAATCTTAACATCCAAACAGTCTAGCAGACATCTATCAACAGCTGGATATAAACATCTTACCTTGCTTCCTGAGGATGTTGCTTCCTCTTTGCTCGACACAGTTTCGTGGCTCTTCCCGGCTTTCTCCTCGTCCTCTGGATCCGCCTCCGTCACTTTGACTGGTTCGGGTTTCACCAGAGCATCTTCTTTAGATAAAACTGCAGATTCTGGAAAATCCAGGTGTTGCCGTAGGTCCGTTAAAGATTCAGGAAGAGCCGGGCGTTCAGCTTCAGGTGGCGGACGCTTCTTCCTTTTGCCTTTCCCAGCGGCTGGATCCGGAGCACCGGACCCAGCTGAGGGCGTTCTGTCCTGTTTGTTAGGAACCTCCTGAGACGAATCAGCTGATTCACTCGGGTCTGAACGTAATCCTTCTGTAGCTTCTTGGTTCTGACCTTTTTGGAGACTTTTAGCTCCTTGAGGGTCCTCCTGATTGGCTGTACCAACACCTGAAGGACTGGCAGCGCCGGCAGGGGACCGGTCACCAGTATCAGCGCATGCTTTCCGGTCTTCAGACAAAAATCTGCCCTCTGACTTTTGCTTTGCAGCAAACTTTGAAGTAATTTCCCCTTCTGAGGGGAACGTCTCATCATCAGCCGGACCTTCAGCTGGTTTTAGGCTCTTGGGCTTCTTGGTATCTGCACCACCTGACTGATCGTCAAGGTCGACTTTCAGCGTTTCAGCTGCCTGGTCCGACGGCGGTTCTCCAGCAGATTGTTTCGCATCTTTTGGGTCTTGCAGATCTGCGGCTGCCTTCTCCATCTCAGGCTGATCTTCGGTCGGTTTTAGACTTCGGGGCTTCTTGCTCCTCCTGCTCCTCTTAGTTCTGGAGACCGACGGAGGAGTCTCGGCGTCTTTATCTGCCGTCTGAAGATGGAGGCTTGAAGACGTCTCAACGGGTTTACCGGCCCGGTTCTCTTGAACAGGTGTGTCTTCAGGTGTCCTCTCCAGCTCCATGGTGTCCTTTTGGACCGTTAATTGGTCTTTTTTGTCTTTCCGTAAACCGAGGCTTCCCCTCTCAGCATCGCCTTCTCCACTCCTACTTTCTGTATCCTTATCGCCTGCACCAGCACCTTTCCTTTGCTTCTTCCTCGCCTCCTTCCTCCTCAGCGCCTCCAGCTCGTCGGCGGCCTGCTTCTCACTCACTCCTTTTTCAAACACCTTCCTAAGAATGCTCTCTCTAGCTTTCTGTATCAAGGCAGTTTTTTCATCGTCTTTAAGAGTCGACGGTTTAATCGACTCTTCCACCTGGTTGCTCTCTGGTTCTTCAGTCACAGCCTCGTCATTACGTTCCCCTTCCACCGTCACCTCGTCCCGCTCATAAACCTTCTGTGGAGTCTTCAGTAATGTTGCCTTGGATGCACGTCGCTCCAAGTCAGTGGTGGGTTCAAAAGGAATCTCTCCCTGCTCCCGTTCCACCAAATCACTGCCGGTGTCGACTGTCCCTTCGGTGCTTTCCAGGCTCGCTACAGAGCGAGGCTCAGCAGCAGCTGACAGACCAGAAGAGTCAGATTTCTGTAGATTCTCTTCTGCAGGAGCAACCTGTGGCATCTCTGAAGTTCCCTGAGACTTTTTCCCTGGTTCTTCCATCTGTCGTTCAACCAAAACCCTTCTAGGTTCCTCTTCCTTCTCCTCAACCTTCTCTGGAGACCCGAGTGGTATTGTCCCGGCCTCTTCCTCCCCCAGTTCCACCACATCGCTGGTTGTCTTGAGTTCCCCGTCGGTCCTTTCCGTGCTCTCTCCAGACGGAGGGTCAGTAGAGGACTTGGGTTTCTCTAGACGTTCATCACACGTGATTTCTGCTACGTCCACAGGAGAAACCTGTAGCATCTCTGAAGTTCCCTGAGACTTTTTCCCTGGTTCTTCCATCTGTCGTTCAACCAAAATCCTTCTAGGTTCCTCTTCCTTCTCCTCAACCTTCTCTGGAGACCTGAGTGGTATTGTTCCGGCCTCGTCTTTCTCCATGTCAAGAGATGCCTCCTCATCCCCCTCCTCCAGCTCCACCACATCCCTGGTTGTCTCGACTTCCCCGTCAGTCCTTTCCGTGCTCTCTCCAGACGGAGGGTCGGTAAGAACAGATTTCTCTAGATTGTCATCAAACGTGTTTTCTTCGGCGTCCACAGGAGCAACCTGGGACGTCTCCAGGGTTTCAGAACCGGTCCAAGCAGTTTGAGACGGACTTATCTCTCTTTGTTTCGCAATGAAAACATTCACGGACTGCTCTTCCTCTTCCTCGTCTCTTTTGACCCCTTCCATCTGATCAGCCAACATCATTCCGGTTGCATCTTTCTCCACCTGAGCGCTTGGCTGAGGAGAAAAAACCTCCCTCTCCCGCTCAGCCAAGGCTTTTTCAGTCTCAACTGTCCCGTCGGTAATTTCTGTGGAGGAACGGTCAGTAGGAACAGATTTCTGTGGATTGACAGATTTCTGTGGATTGACAAACATGTTTTCTTCTGTGTCTACAGCAGCAACCTGCAGCCTCGCTGGGGTTCCTGCATTACTTTCAGCCGCACACTTTTTCTCTGGTTCTTCAGTTTGTTGTCCAATCAAGCACCTTGTAGATTCCCCTTCCTCTTCCTTCACGTCAACCTTTTCTGGAGACCCGAGTGATATTGTCCTGGCTGCCTCCGTCTCCAGGACAGTATTTGGTCCAGGAGAAACCTCTTCCAGCCTTAGTTGAACCAAGACCTTTTCCGTCTCAACTCTCCCATCAGTCATTTCCATGCCCTCTCCAGAGGAAGGGTCAGCAGTATCTGGAAGGTCGGAGGAATCATATTTCTGTAGATTTTCATTAAACGTGTCGTCTTCTGTGTCTACAGGAGCAACAGGTGGTTTCCCATCTGTTTGAGACGGGCCTTTCATCTCAGGTTTGTCAATTTGTTTAGTCATTGTAGTCTTCTTCATGGACACAACGTCTTCCTCCTCCCTTTTTAGATCTCCCGTCTTAACCTTTTGTGGATGCTTAGATAACGTGAGTGCAGCTTCATCTTTCTCCATCTGAGAGGTTGGTTGAGGAGAAGCGACATCCTGATCCTGCTTGACTAAAACCTTTTCTGTCTCAAATTTTCCATCAGTCCTTTCCAGGCTCTCTCCAGAGGAAGGGTCAGCAGTACCTAGATTTTCATTAAACGTGTCTTCTTCTGTGTCTGCAGGAGCAACCGATGGCATCTCTGGGGTTTCTGGACTGGTCTGATCAGCTTGAGATTCACGTTTTATCTCCGGAAGATGAGTTGCGGTTTCTACCTCTTTCCCCTTTGCCTTCTTTTTACTTTTCCTCTTCTTTTTGCAGTTCTTGTCCGGCTCTTTACCTGCAGAAGACGAGAACGGATCTGCTTGCTCCACATCTGTACTGGTTTCGGTCTCCAAAGGTCTCTCCGCTTGTTTAACCTCCTGGTCCACTGCCGCTGACCTCGGGGGATCTCTGCCTTCGCCGTTGACTCTAATTTCTGCTGATTTCACGTCTTCAGAAACAGGAAGTGTTGCTACTGGCGTCTCGGCGATGGATCCGCTCTCCACGTCTTCGTCTTTCTCTGTCTCCTTGCCGTCTTCTGTTTGGACCTCTGTCTCTGACTTTTTATCATATTGACCCATAAGCACCTGAGTGGATTCTTCAGGAGGGTCTCGTTTAACATCGTCTCCCATTCTGTCACTGGGATCCTGTTGAAGACGATTATCCAGCTCATGCTCCTCTCTTTGTGGCATTATCTCCTCGATGGCTTGCTGGATTCTTTTCTCAACATTGGATGCAAACCTGGATAAGAGATCCATGGACTGGTCAGGCTCTGGTAAGGACTTTTCTTCCACTGCCTCTGGTTCTGTTGCCATCTCATCTTCTTGACGTAACAGAGACTCATCTGAAATTTCACTTCTCAGCATCTCGTCACAATCCTGCCGGACGTCTAAACTTCTAACAGAAAGTGGAGATCTTGAGGTCGCTGAAACGTTTGCAGCGGACATGTTTGCTGGACTTTCTGTGGTTGACCCTGCGGCTACCATAGGTGTAGCGCAATCATCTGCAGAGGTTTCCTTTACCTTCTCCTGGATCTCCAAAGCCAGTTCTCTAGTCAACAGCCGGAAAGCAACGGCATCGCTGAGATTTGAGACTCGCTGTCCGGTAGCTGGATCAACCCACCCTCCACTGATAAACTGGTTGGTGGCTATTTCTCTAACCATATCATCACCTACTAACCCTCTGGCAGAAGCCTCAGGTAGGGGCAGCCTTTCACCGGTACAGATGTCAACGATCCCACCGGTGTCGGCCTGGCTTTGAAGCAGTCTCAGCGCTGGAACCGGGTCAACCTGCTTCAAAGCAACAGCCTCGGGAAGGGTCAGGATCTCCAGGGTTCGCTGATCCTGAATACCTCGGAAAGGCCTCACCTCCAAGAAGCGTTTGCCCGTTTCGATATCAATCTTACCCTGACTAACAAGCTCTGAATAGGGCACAATCCGCGCAGTTTTTGGGTCGATAGTTCCTTGAGTTACCGTGGGAGAAGCCATGACATCGGTGGCTATGCTCTCATCTAGAAGACCCTTTGACACGGCCTCTGTCAGTGTTAGCTTAGCTCCATTATCTGGGTCTAAAATAGCACCGGTTGCTGCCTGGAAAGCAATAGCTGCTGGGTTGCTTGAGGCACTCACTCTTCCTCGACAGATCCATTCTAGCTCTTCAAGCCCAGGAGCTAGGGATCGGTCCACTAGTCCTCTATCTACAGCATCAGAGACAGAGAGTCTCATTCCTGAAGCATGGTGGATTATTCCGCCTTCAGCAACCTGTCTCGCCAACACCTGATACGCCTCATCAGATGTAATTAACCCTTTCTTCGTTGCTTGTTCTAAGGGAACCGCAGACTTGGACTCCGGGTCGACGACACCCTCCATCTCTAGCTGTAAACGGGCTTTTCTGAGGCTCGTTGCAGAGTCCGTATCCTTTCCCTTGAATGCTTTTTCAAGTGCAACCAGCTCTTCTCTTTGTTCTCCTTCAATAAGACCCATGTTTGCTGCCAGCGTGACAGAGACTTTTTTATTCCTGCGCAAGTCGACAATCCCTCCAGACACAACCTGGGCTTCTAAAAGTCGAGCGGCGGTGTCGGGATCAATGAGCCCGGCCTGAGCTGCCTCCCTCACCCCACGGACCTGACCTTTCTCTGCGTCCACAACACCAGCAAGGGTTTTTTCCGACTTCAGGACACTCCACATAAGATCTTCATCTAGTAAGCCCTCCTGCATGACCTCTTCCAAGCTCAGCGGCTCCCCACTGGTGGCGTCCAGGAATCCCCCAAACAGGCCCGCCTGAGCCATCAGCCGAACTGCTGTGTGGCCGGGCAGGACACCTTGAGCTACAGCTTCATCTGGCAGCAGCTTCTCTCCTTCCTCTGTCAACAAACCTCCCTGTTTGAGCTGGACGACTAATCTCTCCAGCTCGGCGTCCTGCGTCTCTCCCATCATTGGTTCAATGCCATCAGCTACAGTCTCCGGCTGCCCAAAGTTTGTTTCGGACACATTTTGCTGCATCCTTGGGGAGACTTTTGCATCTCTAAATTCGTGAGCCTCTGTCGGATCAAAATCTCCTGGCATGCGTTCCTGCAGCACGTCACTTTTAACATCTTCCTCTGACTCTTTTGAGATCGTATCTTTGACATCCTCACGCCGAGGTGCGGCTTCAACTGCAGCCTCTTCCAGGCGTTTTCCTACAACTTCTTCTTGGTGTTTCACTGATGACATCTGACTTTCTGCACTGGACATTTCTTCTTTGTCCTGACTCGATTCCCCTGCAGCCAAACCAGCGGCTTTAACCATCAGCATGAGATCGTCATCGAGCAGCACCAGCCGTTTCCCAGAGTGTGAGTCCACATAGCTGTGAGTCATGAGGTGAAAGAGGAGCTTGTGTCTGGCTTGGTCTTCACCACCGACCCCATCGGTTGGTGAAGCTTCCCACATGAAGGCTGTGGGAGAGGCTAGAGGCGGCGGAGAAGAGCTGGTGGATGCCCAGCTTAGACGGTTTAGAGATGGCTCACCAGACTGGCTCATGTCGTAGAGGACATCTGGAATATGAATTCCTCTCAGACATCCAACAACTTTGGGGTCAAGTTCTTCTTCTGCTGCCTGACTAAGGGGCAACACCTGGAGGGTTTCTGGATTGTAAAGTCCTCCGATAGCATGTCTCTGCCTTAAGATGCTTCTTGCTAAATCCCCTGATATCGCTCCTTGTTGTAGGGCCTCAGCAATGGGCATAAGTTCTCCAGATTCAGGCCAGAGGAGTCCTGTGAAAGTCCAAAGAGACTCAAGAACCAACAGAGCCAAACGAGCAGAGAGAAGGTCTCTGCGAATGCCCTCCTCCAAATCCAGGCGTTCCCCGCTGACCGGGTCAATAATTCCCCCGTTCTGCAGCTGTCGGGCCAACAGAGCACAGGCTAGATCCTGGTCCATGAGCCCGTGGCGAACGGCCTCGCCAATCGTCAGCCGGTGGCCAGTCCGAGGGTCACTGATGCCACCGGCAAAGAGCTGGGCCTCCAGCAGTCGTACGGTGACTGCCCGGTCAATCAGTCCTTCCTGGACGGCGCGGAAGATGCCGACTTTCCTTCCAGAACGGAGGCAAACGGTTCCTCCAGGCTGCTGTTTGACAGGAAGGAGGAGGAGACCCGAGTCCTCATCAGGGATACAGCGCAGCTTCAGCTCCTCCAGGCTTACTTTCTCGGCCGTGTTCGGATCGATCAGCTCTTTGTGCTGAAGCCTGGAATGAAGCTCGTTTAGGATCCTGGGAGACATTGCCCTCATATCCGCTGCTTGCTCCAAACTCATAATCTTCCCAGACGAATCTCTGAGCCCGCCGCTGTTCAGCTGAAGCTCGAGAATACGAAGTCCCACCTCCTCTCTGACCAACCCAGACGCCACGGCTGCAGCTACGGGCGAAAGCTTCTGCTCGCCCACAGACTCCCTTATCAGCCTTAAGGCGCTCTCGAGTTCAGCCAGGGACCGGCAGGTGTGAGCGTCAGCGAGGCCTTGGGTTAGACCACGCTCCAAAGAACAAACCACAGACGAGTCGGGTCGGACAAGTCCGCCCACGACCAGCTGGGCCTCCAGCAGAACACGGCAGGTGTCCTGGTCAATGAGACCGCGCCGGGCCGCTTGAAACACTGGGAAGGTTTCCACTGTTCCCAGGTCGATGACTCCAGCGATGGCAGCCCGGTTCTGCAAAACGAAGGGAAACAAAAGTCCATTTAGATACTAATGTGTCACAGAACTAAAAGCTACTACTTCTATGCAGTTATTATGTTACGCTACATGGATTAAACATACTATAAGGAAATAAGGAGAAAAAAACCCAAACCACCACTTGCCACAAACTTCTACACGACTCTACTGAGATTAAAATCTGAATATATTAAAAATCTTAGTAGAAACTTTGTTAAAAATTTAGCAGTAAGCATGCAAGAAGCAAAGTGTACCAAGAAATGCAGAAAAAGCTCCTGAGAAGGGAGTTTACATCAACCAATCATGGGCTTGAAGGACCTTAACCTTTGACCTCATTTATCTTTTATGCTAGCTTAGTGTTAGCTTTGCTAGCTCATCGATTCTAAAACCCGGCTGAATGTGTTTGGTTCTGCTGGACCCCCTGGCTCGGGCAAAGTATCAACCGTCCCTCTGTTGGTTTGAGGGCCTGTTTAAGCATTTGGAGAACCACAGCATGATGCTGCCACCACCATGCTATCACAGCTGGAATATGGTGTTTGTGTTTGAAAGCCTCACCCTGACTGCTCCAAACATATTTCTTGTTATTATTAGTCAAAAAAGCTCAATTTTTTTCTGTCCCCATTATGAAGAAATTTCGCCACTCCACATTTGGCTTGTCCATGTGGGCAGCTAGATATTTATTTCATGAAGATGAGGCTGGCTTTAATGTAAGCAACATTTTCACTAAAATAGGCTTGAGCCTAGGTGGTTCTGCTCCTAACCTTTCATCTGAGGGTGAGCCGTTTGGACCAGATGGCTAAAACATTGACCATTTTCCCAAACAGGACAATAAATCCCAAACAAACAGGCTAGCATTAAGCTTGTGGAACGGCAAGGACCTCCAAGGTCGATGAAAAATTGTTGACTACGTCTAAAAGTTGGTTTTATGGCGCCAAAACAAGTAATTCAAACTAAATCTATCAATACTGACGTGAAGAGCAGCAGAATATGCAGCAAATTTAAGTCATAAGCTTCCTGCTGGGTACAAAAAGGGTGCTTCTTCCTAACAGGGGGGTGTATGCATGTGTCTGAGTGTTTATGTATCATTTTCATCCAGTCTGGCCCAGAGAAAAATGACAAATAATTGTGCAGGTAATCCATTATTTCACCCTGGAAAAAGCAACGATTAAAAGGATTGATGCGACGTTCAAGCCCATGATGAGGGAAAGTAAACAGTAAAAGTGAGCAAAGACACACAAGTGACCAGAGGAAGAATAAAAAACTATGCACCAGTTTAAACTAACAGGCAACGGATGAGAGAGGAAGCGAGCGCTACTTACCGTCCGGGGCTCGTCTCACGGTGCTTACAGACGCGAGGCGCGACGGACGAGAAGCTGATTGTTAGCTTTCTGCACGATAAATCTTCCACCCTGACCTGACCCTGGATTCCTCTGAGCTTTTCTTTCTAAGCGAGACTACACTCAGGCAGAGAAAACACTAAAAGTTTACTAATCTTTAATGACTCAGCAATCATTTTTCTCTGCTGAGTGATAACCGGCCTGAACCGACTCCTACTAACTCTCCTCACTTTCCCATTTTTCTCCCTGATCCTCGGCTTGTGACGTCCACATTTCTCCTCTGGCAGCTGTTAGTGAGTTTCAAGCACAAATGCAGGTTTAGAGTTTCACACGTCAACAGAATGCATTAGAAGAAACACATTTGCACATCCACACACTCTCTGTGATCTGGACACAACATGCTCAAATGGTGAGGTGAGTATTGCTGCTGGCGTCTTGCACAGCTGGCCTTCGGGTGCGCCGACTCTCTGCGACGAGTTTTCTTTTTTAGAAAGAGCGAGGAGGTAAAATCCTCACACACATTCAGTCCGACTTTGACTGAAGCGACGAGCTGCAAACACCAGGAGACGGACACTTTTCACAGTTTTAAACACAAATGACGGGATAAACGTAAGGCAGGAGGTGGAATGCAGGGTGTTGGCTTTATGCAGGGAGGGGGTTCGGGTCTTCCTGGAGAAAACTGCTCTGTGTAGCAACAGAAATGACGCTGAAGGTTTGTCCACGTTGATGCATCGCCTTTCTAAGGATGCATCGATGGAAAAATCGTTGCTCTGCAGCTTTTATGACGGGAGCAGGACTACTGCAGCACCACTGAGGCCTTGAATGTTAGCAGCTAGCCACGTGTTTTCTGATGACAATGAAGATGAGCAAATCTAACAGTTAGGGGGGTGACTGCAGGTTTTTCATGATGTGAGGATGGATCACTCCCATGCAGAGACGCGGTTCAGACGCCAACGTCCAGAAAAAGGTCTTAGCTGCGGGTAGCTTTAAAGCCTCTGGACGTGTCTGAACAGCGTCTGGGATGCTTGTTAAACCAAACAGAATCAATGGTGATGACGTTTCTCTTGGTGAACACACAACATGCTGACACACACAGACTCTCGCCGGACCACAGACTCAACATTAGCTTGCAAGCGTGTTGAGACTCAAAGCAACGCGTTTAAAAAAAAAAAAAACAACAACAACCTCACAGTAATTTCTCTTAAATCTCTCGGTTCTGTCAGAAACCCGCCTATCCATCTCAGACCATCTACCTTTCGCTCCTCCTCTTTGGCCAGCTGCTGCTCCAGCTGCTGCAGCTGCTGGGTGGAGCTCTCCCGCAGCTGGTTGTAGGTGGCCGTCAGCTCGTCCAGCTGGGCCTCCACCTGAGCACGCTCCTCAGGGGACAACCTGGAGAAGAAGCAGAGGACAGCCAGGGTCAGCGGTGCGGATGGTCCCAGAGATGTTTCTGCATCTGGAAACGGTGCTTTTTCTCTTGGTTAGAGGCAGAAAGCCTCAGTCTAGTGACGGTTTAAACTTGTGTCGAGGTTTCAAAACGGCCAAAAGATTTCCATCAAACTGTTTCAGAGGTAACAGCATTTTTACCGATATTTACAAATAAGAAATTTTGTTAATTTAAAAATTAGGCCAATTACTAACAAGAATATAAACCTAATAGAAATTTTCATTAATGCCTATAAATCAAAAATTAAAGGGAAAATTGTTTCACTTATCTATAAAAAGGCAAGATGGGAGAGAGAGGGCAATTTAACAATAACAGAGGAGGAATGGGCAATAATGCGGAGATACCAATGGACATACAGTAAATCTCTACAATGGCAAGAATTTGGATGGAAAAATCTGGTAAGATTTTTTTAATCACACCTGCTCAGAAATGCCACTATGACAGAAATCCCCCTACATGTTGGAGGAAATGTAGAAATCAAAACGCAAACCATTATCATGTCTTCTGAGACTGCCCAATTATAAAAGATTACTGGAAAGAGATAAATAATGCTTTGCAAGATATTTTCAAACAGAACACTCCTTTGGAGATCAAGCTTATGTATTTGGTATAATTCCTCAAGAAGCCTCAAAAAGAAATAAATATTTGATGAGTATTTTATTAACAGCAAGTAAGAAAAACATTACAAGAAAATGTTTATCACTGGACAAACCAACCTTAGACGATTGGATCGACATAACATTAATATATATATATATATATATATATATATATATATATATATATATATATATATATATATATATATATATATATATATATATATATATACAGGGTTTCCCGCAGCGCTATCTTGGCGAGGCGGCCGCCTCGCCAAACTCACGCTACCGCCTCGCCAACATTCCCAAAAAAAAAAAAAAAAAGTGACGTTAACACGCGGTTTGTTGTTGTTGCTTTCGCGCGTGCGTGAATGGCAGGGAAAAAACACATGGATACCCCCCGCTCCGCGGACAACGTGTCGTCGCCCCCCCCCCCCCCCCCCGCTCCGCCAGTCGGTCCGCGGACAACGTGTCGTCCAACAACCCCCCCCCCCCCCCCCCCCCCGCTCCGCCAGTCGGTCCGCGGACAACGTGTCGTCGTCCCCCCCCCCCCCCCCCCCGCTCCGCGAGTCGGTCCGCGGACAACGTGTCGTCGTCGTCGTCGTCGTCCCCCCCCCCCCCCCCCCCCCGCTCCGCGAGTCGGTCCAACAACCCCCGCCTCGCATAACCAAATTCCTGCGGGAAACACTGATATATATATATATATATATATATATATATTAACATATATAAAATGGAAAAAATAACAGCCTCTCTCAACCACAAGACTGAGCAATTCTGTCAGTGGTGGCAGATTTGGGTAGACTATGTAAAATTTAAAAGATCTGATTTCAATTTTAGAGACCAAACTTGATTAAATCCCCTCGACAATCCACTCTCCTAATATGTTAAATTGAATTAAGTTTTTTCACTGTTGTGTCCCCTTTCTTGTTTTTGTTCTTGTTCTCTTTTTATTTTTTGTTTTATAATCTTTCTCGTGGAAGTGAAATCTTTGTTTTGTTTGGACTGCTATAAGGCAATGTCCTACTTGTTCACCTTGTTCCAAATGTTGGAGTTGATCCTGTGAAGTAGAGGCCTATGTTTATGTAAACGATACTTTCCTGAGAATCTATAAAGATAAAAAAAAACAAAAAACAAAACTGTTTCAGAGGTTTTAGATCCTATAAACGAGATGCTAAAGTTCCTGGTTAAACTGGAGAGAGAGCACCACCGCCATGCCCTTCTTCTACCTGGCTGGATGAAGGCAGCACCGATAGTTAATACATAGTTCCAGTCCTTGTTGATCACTAAGAAAGGCACCAGCTAGCCGTGTTTCACAAGCTGGCAAGCTAAGAACAGCTTCCCTGTTAAATAGGAAACAGGCTACCAGACTAACTACCCAGCTAATCGGCCCGTTATGGTGCGTTCACACTGAATACGGTTCCTGCGAACTTTCCGTCTAAACCACGCGGTGTTGGCCGGCTTCACCGTGTCATCAAACAGGAGTAGCTTACTATACGCTTCTCTGTTCAACCCAACACGGCGGACCGGGACTTTACCAAGCCTGTCACGGTGCTGCGTTTAATCGGGAAAGCCTAACAACGGCAGCGGCGTCTCTGCAGGTTGGCCTCCAGAAATGCTCCCAGATCGGGGTCACCGTCGCTTACCGCGATGCTTTTCTCGGTCCAGGAACCCAAAACGTTTATTCCACGTCGGGGACGGATCACCCGTACGGCAGAAGTAGGAACAGCCGGAGATCGGAGAAAGAGACTGACAGACAGACAGAACACCCGACCGGCTACACAAGCGGCGGCTGGCCGGTCCAGTTCTGGAGCCACTTGAGGAGGACGACTGATGAAAGATTTTCCTTTAAGGCTTAAATTAAAACGGCTTTTTTTCAAAGCCACACTTAAAAAACTCTAAAGAGCATTCCTTACTTCATCTCATGTCAACATTAAAGGAGCAATAAGTAAGAAATTTACTGTAAAATCAACCTAAATCATTCTCATTTCTCACCCTGGAGGGAAGTAACGTTCCCTCTAAACCAGGGCTGTCAGACCTGTTTCTATATGGGGCCACTTTGGTGTCATGAAGTCATTAAAAGGGCCGGTTGCACCTGTACAGATGATACTTTTGATTTCATAATTTCATTTCAGTTCACATAAAAATGTAAAAAACTTTCACAGTAACATCAAAGTAGCACCTTAGGCCCAGTTTATACAGTTTATCTGCAAAAAATGAAGTTGATATTGGGGTGAGTTAGACTTTAAACTCATCATTCTGTATCACTTCTCTTTTTGGACATTTCTGGGTTGTTTTAATGTCAGGCAAAGTTTATACTATTTAAAAGGATATATGCATCTACTTTATGACACGATGTGCCTTTTTTTGGCTCTTGAGGGCCGGAGAAATTGCTTTGACGGGCCTTGAGTTTGACACGTGTGCTCTAAACAATCGGTCCTCTCCATCAACGATGTCTGAGTCACGATTTTTCTCCCTTCAAACTTAGAGGTACTGTCCGGAACTACTTTTGTTCAGAGTGCAGCCCGTGTTTACTTCCTGGTTCCTCAGCCAATCATATGAGAGTTCCCAAAGCAGAGCGCAGTATTTGGTATTTTATCTTGGCAAAACAGCAGCAGCCTGCAGACATGGAGGCCAGTAAGAGAAGCGGACCAGAAATAGAACAGAATACATCATAGACCTGTCCTGTGGAAGTAGAAATTCACAACAGCAACACACCGTTTAAAAACGGCATATTAGATTGTTGTGACTGGCAAACTGTTGTACCGATTAGCGCCACTAGGTGTCAGTAATACCTACTCTTCCTTTAATTTCCCATTTCGATTGTTAGAAGCTTTGTCTCCGTCGCATTCCTTCACCGTGTGTCACAACAGGAACTGGTCTCTGATTGGCTGCCGTGAAGCAATTTGACAGAGCAGTTCAGATTTTTGAACTCCAGCAGAAGTCTCCGCTTCGCTCGTTCCGCACTGCTCTAACAATCGCACCTTTGCATAAGGATAAAATGCAAATCCCCCGCTCAGACCACCTCAACCACGTTCGATGTGAACGCACCATAAGCGTCGCAGCGTTGCTCCATAAAAGGCTACAACTAAAACTAATCTCTTCATTTTCCCCTCATTACTTCATCAATACGCTCCAGACAAAAGGAAACACTTTCCTTTATTTCTATGTCGCTCATATAAATGAGAGGAAAATTAATCCTAAATACTGTGGAACCAAGTTCATTTTTACACAATCTCATACCGGCTCATGCGTAACCACAACTGCAACAAACCAATATGTTATATTCATTTAGAGAAGGTTTGCCTAACTATCATTTTCCATTTTAAGTAAAGGTGATTACCGTATTTTTCAGACTATATGTCACTCCGGAATATAAGCTGCAAAAAATGCGTCATAAAGAAGAAAAAAGATATATATAAGTCGCATTTATTTAGAAATTTACTTCACACAAGCCAAGACTGAAAACTGACATTTGATCTGGTAAGGGAATTTATTAAATTCCATGAATAACGTGGATCAGACCTGGGAGGTACAATGGGGTAAATGAGCTCAACAAGCCACCAACTTCAACCGGGAAAGTTCTCATCAGAGCATTTCGGTCTAATTATGCTGAAAGTAGACCGTGGGCGTAACGGTGCTACGTGCTAAGCTAACTGTACGACACGGATGTTTCAGAGCAACATAAAGCTCATGTTCATCAGAGACGTTGTAACACGCCCAGAAAACAGAGCTGTAAGCTAGCGCTAGCTGCTGTTAGCTTCACAGACGGCCCAGTAACAGGTTCTGTCTCTGAAACAGAGAAACAACAAACATGTGTTCAGTCTTTGTTGTTAATAAGTTAATGTTTTAATTAATTTTTAAGTGGTACAAGAGCAGCACATAGTTTTCACAGGCCTAGAGCACCATCTTGTGGCTGTAGACGGTAATGTTCACTCCTTGGTTCTTGTTGGTCAGTATGAATTACCATTTAAATTTGATATATAAGTCACACCTGACTATAAGTCACAGGATCGGCCAAACTATGAAAAAAAGAGCGATTTATAGTCTGAAAAATACGGTATTTCATGGTAAATACTTTTCTTCAGTCTGTGGTATTTTTAGGCAGTTATTATGCAGGAAGGAGAAAGTTGTGGACCTAAATGTTCTGTTACTGACACTTTTTTCTGATTTCTGTAGTTATCTATGACAACACTCGTTATCCCTTAGCGTTAGGAGCCTTTTTAATGAGTGAATACTTTATACATCAGAGATAAGTCGCTTATCAAACAAATAAAAATAAAGATTTCCCTGAAAATGAGCAACAGAGCAGCCAAGGTCCAAAGAAAAACTCTGAAATCTCTGAGATCTTTGGATCGACGACAGGAAACTACTGTGAAGATGGAAATAAAAGCGTTGCTTACTTGCTGGCCTGTTTGGAGCAGAGGAAGACCTGCGTGCTCCTTATAGCTTCAGCCACCTGGTCCTTCTTCCCCGCCAGCTGTTCACTGATGGCCTTCGGAGGAAACACATGAGGAACCTGCTCAGCAGCCACCTTCAGGGGACATTTCGCTGGTAAAGAACCGGGAGCTACCTGCTGAGCAGCGAGCGAGGACTCGGCGCTGGGACCACCAGTCCGACCTTGGAGGCCTTTGACCCAGCCCAGCAGCTCTGAAACCTGGCCCACCCTGGCCTGCTTCTCCTCTTCCACCTCTTTCTGTGTGGATGAAGGGATGAAAGGAGGAACTGTTGACATGAAGGCCACACCGCCTGCTTAAAGGGTGTTAATCAGAGCAGAGGAAGGCCTCACCTCCTCCTCCTCCAGTCTCCTCAGAGCATCGCTGATGTACTTCACATGCTGGGTTGTCAGAGTCACTAAGGCGGTGTAGCGCGTCCGCAAGTCCATAAACTGGGAAGATATCCACCACAGGGCATTAACTCGCCGTTTGGTCCATGTTTAGGTAAAACAACAAATGGATATTAATCCAAAATAAATGTATTACTTCCTGAGTGATGGCGTCAGAGGAAGAGTGCATCCTCCTCCTCTTCACCGGCGACTTGTGGATCGACTCCACGAAGGCTCTGTAGGTCATCAGCTGCAGCTCATAGTCCTACAAAAGAAATGCATCATGGGAATTTATCGATATGTAAAGTGAGCTCTTGGATAGATGGATAGATAGATGGATGGATGAATGCAAGAACGGATGGATGGATGCTTGGATGAATGGATGGATGGATGGACGGACGGACGAATGCAAGAATGGATGAATGGATGGATGGATGGATGGGTGGATGGATGCTTGGCTGAATGGATGGATGGATGGATGGACGGATGGATAGATGGATGGATAGAGTGATGGACAGATGAATATATGGATGGATGGATGAATGGATGGGTGGACGGATGGATGGATGGATGGATGGATGGATGGATGGACGGACAGACGAATGCCAGAATGGATGAATGGATGGATGAATTTATGGATGAATGGATGGATGGATGGATGGATGGATGGATGGATGGCTGCTTGGCTGAATGGATGGATGGATGGATGGATGGATGGACGGACGAATGCAAGAATGGATGGATGGATAGATGAATAGATGGATGGATAGAGTGATGGACAGATGAATATATGGATGGATGGATGAATGGATGGATGGACGAATGGATGGATGGACAGATGGATGGATGGACAGATGGAGGCTTGGATGAATGGATGGATGGACAGATGGATGGACGGACGAATGCAAGAATGGATGGATGGACAAATGGACGGATGGATAGATGGATAGATGGATGGATAGAGTGATGGACAGATGAATATATGGATGGATGGATGAATGGATGGATGGATGGATGGATGGATGGATGGATGGATGGATGGAAGGATGGATGGATGGACAGATGAATGAATTGATGGATGGATGGACAGATGAATGAATTGATGGATGGATGGATGGATGGATGGATGGATGCTTGCTTGGATGGATGGATGGATGGATGGATGGACTCACCTTGACGGAGGTGCAGTACTGTTTGGAGTAGGTCTGGCACTCGTCTAGTTTGGTCTGGTTCTGCTCGATCTCAGCTACCAATGCCTGAAAACACCACAAACAGGTAACCAGGTCAAAGGGCAGCTCCTCCGCTCCAACCGTCAGCGCTCGGCGACGGGAACCGACCGTCTGCTGGGCCAGCTGCTCCGACAACGCCCGGCTGTCCGTCTGGCCTGGCTGGGCGCTCTCCTGTCGCTCCGTCGTCTCCTCGATCCACCGGATCAGAGCCGAGTGGTTATCCCTGTACTGCT
Organism: Fundulus diaphanus; assembly: GCA_037039145.1. Classification (NCBI taxonomy): domain Eukaryota; kingdom Metazoa; phylum Chordata; class Actinopteri; order Cyprinodontiformes; family Fundulidae; genus Fundulus; species Fundulus diaphanus. Next base: position 50,589,459 of record CM073135.1, read on the forward strand.
GCAGCGCCGAGCCCACAACCTCCAGATCCGACCGCCTGTGGTCAAAGACAGCAGGGACGAACACGAGCGTTATGCCAAAGGCTCCGATCCGGCTCGACGGAGCCAGACGGCCATTTTTAAACGAGTCCAGACGAGCCGCGCCTCCTACCGTGTTTCCGTTTGCCTTCTGATCCCGCTCCACCTCTCCGCCATCTGATTGGCTCTCTCCTGGTAGCGTTCCAGCTCGGGGCTGCGGTCCGGGTGCAGCTTGCTGAGCTCAGCTCCCGCCTCCTTGGCCCGACCCACCTGAACCTGCAGAGCCTGGAAGATGTCCTCCTGCTCCGACAGCTCCGCCTGCCACCTCTGAGGAACGATCGAACGGTGTTAGGGTCGAGGCGACAGGCAAGAGCAACAGAACCCAGATTAAAGAGCCGGCTTTACCCCAAGCTGTTGTATGAGGCTCTGAATGGCGCCGGTGTCCGCAGGGACGACGTCCTCCTCACTCAGCCGGCCCTCGTACTTCCTCACCTGGCTCTCCGCTTCCTCCAGGCTCCGCATCAGGACGTCCACCGATTTTAACCTGAACAGGCAAAAAAAACAATAAAAACCCAAAAACATTTCACTTGAGAAAGAAGCAAAACGTTTCAAACCAGCATCATGAGAAATAAAAACCTAAATAAGTCAAGAAATATAAATTAGAAAACGAAACTAAACTTTTTAGTTGGCCGGCGTATGGCACAAACTTTACGTTTTCAGAACCTACAAAAAGAGTTTAATTTAGAAAACTGCGACTTGTGTATGTATTTATAAATTCGAGATTATTATCAAAAAGCAATTAGGCCAGAGTTAACAGGAGAAATTAACACAATTACAGAAATTCTAGGCGGTATATATAGTAGTTAAATAGAAACCATATTGGATTGAAGGAGATTTGAAGGGGGCGGGGCTTGGTTCCTGGGTCTGTGTTGTGATTGGTTGGGAGGATGTAATGACTTAGCAGCTAGGTTAGTGGTTAGCTTCGGCGTTAGCCGTTCATTGTAGCTCCCACCGTATTCTTTGAACTATGGCTGGACAATATAAAAAAAAGCATATCGATAAAATATAAATCATATTGATCGATATCGATAATTATCAACAAATTCAAAACAAATATTTTAAATGCAGCCCTGGTCATTTTATGCTGTTGCTTAATGACTTATTTTTAGATACAGACACAAACACTGAATTCAAACTCAACACTTTATTCAACCAACTTTTTACCAAAACTGTTTTTAAAAAAGAAAAAAAGAACGTGTTCTCTCTGAACTGTTTGAAGGGGCGGAGCTTGGTTCCTGGGTCTGCGTTGTGATTGGCTGGGAGGATGTAATAATGTAATATTAACCTACATGATAGGCTCGAATGCAAAAGGAAGGAGAACTGTTATTCTATTGAACTTTTTATTGACCCTTTTTTTTCTGTCTTCGATATCCGTCTATCGGTCGATAAATATCGTTATTGAATTATCGTCCAGCCCTAGTAACACTAATACTAAACTGATATCAAAACTCTATCAGGGACTAATGGCCAACAGGAAAATTCCAACGCTGTATATAAAAGCGAGATGGGAAAAAGCATTAAGGGTGGTAATAAACGACAGCATGAGGTACAACATATGCAAAACACAACAGAACACAACTAGCTCTAAAATATGGAAAACAGTTTGTTGGAAAAAAAAACTAAAGAAGGGAATATTCACCACCCAGGATCCATGCTGGAGAATGAGTGGGATTCAAGATGTGGACCATGCTCTAGTGTTTTGGCAAAGTGCAAAGCTAACAAGCTATTGGAATGATATTTATAACTAGGGCTGGACGATAATTCAATAACAATATATATCGATCGACAGACGTATATCGATGATAGAAAACAGGGTAAGTAAAAAGTTCAACAGAATAAAAGTTTTCCTTCCTTTTGCATTCGATCCTATCATGTAGGTTAATATTACAGTCATTACATCCTCCCAACCAATCATAACGCAGACCCAGGAACCAAGCTCCGCCCCCTTCAAAGAGTTCAGAGAGCACGCAATCTTTTTTCTTTTTTAAAAACTTGCAGTTTTGGTAAAATGTATAATATCTGAGATGTAATTGCATAAAATAGCATAAAATGACCAGGGCTGCAATTAAAATATATTGTTTTGAATTTGTTGATAATTATCGATATCGATCAATATGATTTCTATTTTATCGATATGTTTTTTTTTCTCTATCGTCCAGCCCTATTTATAACCGGTTAACAGATGTATTAGGATACTCATCACCCAAAACGTGTACATTTCTCTATTTTGGACATTAATCACAAGGAGACATACAAACCCAGGACATCAATTTAATCAAAAATCTTCTGGCAGCCACAAAGAAAGCCATTACAGCCACCTCCCACAATTAGATGGACATTGTGGAAGAGATTTACAAGATGGAGAGACTAACTTACACGATAAGACTACAACAACTGAAATGTCAGAAGCTGTGGAGAAAATGGACGATCTACAGGAAATTTCTAAATTAGATCATGATTGAGAAAGCATGGAACACCTGACACTATGTTCTGTCAGTACAGAGAATTGTCTTGTATTGTTTGGACAATAAAAAAATCAAAAAGCTTCACTGACTTTTCCAGGTAGACGGCGGAGAGGCTGTGCAGTTTGTCGGTTCTGTCCACGGCCTGACGGAGCTCAGACCGGAGGACGGGGACGCCGGAGGACGCCGGCTTCTCCTCGAAGAAACGGACGCAGCGGCGAGAAACGTCGCCCAGACTGGAGCGCAGGGCGTCCAGTTCGGCTTTCAGCTTCTGGATGAGAATCAGGAGGAAAAACAAAAGATGCTTCAGTTTCCGGAGTCTCTGACTGAGCAAAGCGTCATCCTGAAGTGTCGCTTGTTTATTAAAGTTAGTTCATCCAATATTTCCTTTCAATGAGTAATGATTTTTAATTATTATTATTCTATTTAAAGAAATAAATGATGAATGTTTAAAAAAAAGACGTGTTTCCTGTTTTTTTAAGCATCTAAAACTAAACTCTGGATGAAATGCAAACATTCAAAAGCATCTTCTGAAAAACCTGAAATAACATTTTTACTTTTTAGACATAAAAACCTGATTAAACAAAGACATGCAGCATTTTAGGCAGGTGGTGTTGCTGCTCTAACTGACCTCCTGCTCGGCGATCTGCAGCGTGTTATTGAAGCCGCCGGCGCCGCCTGACTTGAGGCCGGGAGGCGGCGTCTCGATGGCGCTCGTCAGCCTCCGCTCGGCCTCGTTCAGACGGAGGCCGACGTCCTGCAGCTCCGACAGGTAAGACCGAGACACCGACTCGTCCTTCTCCACTGCCGGGAAGAGACAGCAGATATTTCTCTTGCATAAAGCTTCACTTTTCCTCATGCAACGGCCTTTTAAAGGAGAAGTCCGGTCAGCAAGGAAGAATCAATGGGTCATTATCTATACCTAAAACTAATACATTCACGATGATTTAATGAATTTAGCGTTAATCAGTAAAAAAAATAAAAGTATTAATTGTCGTCGCGGTCACCGAGTCTGGGAGCAGCCATTCATGACCAAATATGGTAACGCCTCACTCCTGACATCTTCTGGAAGTGACGTCACGGTGCGGTAAGCCGAGGGCCATTCTCCGCGCTTTACAAGCAAATTCAATAGGAACTATTCTACACATCTGTGATCAACGACAATTATTTCGGATTTCCAGAGGACTTCACCATTGAAATTCGCGAGAGCCACTGTTAAAGCAACAATGCATGGCAGCTGGATGTTGCAACACATCGGGTAAAAGTGGAAAAAACTGTTATTTCACCTTTCCGAGTCATGATCCACCACATCGTCCCTTTTTGGTCTCCTCGGCTCAAACTGGTATGGCTGTATTTCGTCAAAAGTCAGGCTGCTATCGAGAAAGTCTTCCATATATTCCAAATCGTTATCAAATGATCTACGATAAATCCACGGGACTCACATCGCTGTCGCTATTAAATCCATTACTCTGTGCTTTGCATACTGCACTAGTCGTCGCCATCTTGGATAATAGCGCGTTGTGACAAACACCAGATGCAGCGTTGGGACTTGCTCTACAGCCGATACCGCACCACGACGTCACTAACTGGGAGGTGGCAGTACTGTTCTTCACCAAGATGGATGCCTCCAGTAAAGCACATTCAAATGACAATTACTCTTAATTAAAAGAATTACTATTACTATACTATTATCATTTATTGAACAGTATGTAATAATTTTATATTTAAAGTACTTTCAGAAGTTTGAATTCTGAATACGACCGGACTTTTCCTTTAAAGTCAAGAAAACGGCGCCTCCATGGCGTCCTCACCCGTCTCCATGTTGCGCAGCAGGTCCTGGCAGTGCTGCTGCGCCTGCTCCACCTGCCGCTCCAGCTCCCGCCTCTCCGCCGCCGTGAACAGCGAGCTCTCTTTGCTGTCTGACAGGAAGTCGGCCAACTGGGAGCCCAGGCGATCCAGGGCGTGCTGCCGCTCCGACGGACTCTGGCTGCGAACCTTCACCATGACACATGCGGAGAGAGGAGGTGAGACGACGGCAGGCGGGACAGCTTGACAGACTATCAGGACGGTCCTCACCGTGTCCAGAGTCCATCCAGAGACGGTCCTGATGTCTTTGAGGAGGTAGTGCCACGTCACCACGCTCTTCATGTTCACATGCAGCTGATGCCACAGGGACATTGCCTTCTGGTACAGCTGCTCCACCCTGCGTTCATAAAGGGAAGAACCACCCTGAAGTTTATTCCTGTCTGATTTATTCTGCTTCACGTTTAAAAACACCAGCGGCTGAGAATCTTCCCAACAAAACTAAATTATATTTAATTACAGCTCAGGATGGGTAGAAATATCTAAAGGTTTATTTTCCCAGAGTCATTACACGACCTGGAGGATTCTCCAGAACTTTTGGGGATCCAATTAAGAAAAGAGACAAAGACTCTTGGGACTCGGGACACGAGTTTGGATTTGGTCAAAAATATACATACACCCAGAGTAATGTGCCAGCTGCACCTCCACCACACGCTTTGCAGACATCGGAGATCTTCTGGAATCGTCCTGGCCCTTATTTGCCCTGAGGTCATTTAATAATAATAATAATTGATACTTTAAATGGGTTCCTGTACCTGACCCGGCTTTTAAAGGTGCATAGCCACGTTATTTGACCATTTTCATTTACACGTCAGTAGCTCACTCTGGTTGCAACAAAGGTTTTATGAAAGATTATCACGTCCTGCTGGCGTATTAGTTGTTATTTTGGTGTTTTATGATCTGTTTTTGATACATTTTTTAGTAGATAAAGCCTTTCGCGTTAATTTACGTTTTAATGGAAGTACGTACTGCGCGTGCGCAGCAGGGGTTAAAACAAGGAAGCGGCTAACGGCTATTAGCATCTCCATACCAAAACCAATGTCTCCGGGAATCCAGTCTGAATGTTGGTGTTCACTGAAGCGGACGCTAAACCTGCCGAGGCTCAAATGTGACGCAGAGTTGACTGACGTGAGTAAATGTTCTGATATGAGGCTCTTAAAGTTGCTGTAGATCGTTTTATTTCATTAATAACGGTTGGTCTTCAATCACGCCGAGCTGCTGCTTTACTGAGAGGCATTGCAGAGGGTCAGGCTTAGTCCGGTGTTATTTAATTTTGATTTATTAATTAAGAAAACCAGCATTATGGTAGTTCTGTGATACTGTCGCTAGATGGCGCCACATCTGTTTATATTTGTTAATCATGCCCGAGAGAAAATTAGTTTTCAGCTCAAAAAGGACCATCAAAACATTATCAGGATGGAGGCTTGGTGTATATAACCTTATTTTATAATGATCAAATAGTTTTTGGTCTTTTCTATAAGCATATAACGTGGCTATATATCTTTAAGGAGGGTTAATGAACTCCCTAAAGATGGTGCGTTGGGAAGGCCATTCCTCCAGAACCCCGATTTGTTCATTAAAATTACTTTGGATGTGTTTCGGTCTAATTTCAGCGTAAGTTTGACAACTTTCAGCGTAACGGGCCGTTATGCTGAAAATCATCTTCCTGGTTATGCTCCATGTTATTCAGCCGGTTGTGGATGCAGCTGTAATTTAATAAATCGGCTTACCAGATTAAATGTCAGTTTTTAGTCTTGGATTGTGCAAAATAAATGTCTAAATAAATGTTTATAATCCGTTTTTTTTCCCCTGTTTATGATGCATTTTTTGACTGATGCGACTTAAATTCCGGAGTGATTTATAATCCGAAAAATACGGTAGATGAAAATAATTTGGGTGAAATTCTGAGGATAACATGCAGACAAAAAAAAAGAAAAAAAAAAAGGAAAATGAAAACTATTTTTTTTTTGCTTTCAAATAAATTTGAATGTAAAAACGACCCCAGACGGTAACTTTCGTTGGCGACACGCTGAGTGTGAGTCTGACCTGTTGGACGTGTCGATGGCCTCCTGGTTGGGAGGCGGCACGGTGAAGCACACCGAGGGCACCATGGCTTCGTTCCCGGTCGGACTGATCACCTTCCACTTGGTCCTCTGAGAGTTGTCCTCCAGCACACACTCCTCCCCTCGGTTTATCGTGATCTGGGTGGGCGGGATGGGGTGGCGGACAGCGGGAGGATGAAAGGGTGATGATTGGAAAGACGGGAGAAAATTAACAGAAGCACTCGATTAAAGTCAGAGAATTATGAAAGTTTAGAAAACGAAAGGGAGGTTAGAGACGGAGAAAAAATAAATAAAAACAAACAAGCAGGAGGAACAGAAAAGCCCGTAAACCAAAAGCAAAGAGCAACAAATTCATGGAATGATCATGAGACCGGGGGGGAACTGGGATGGGAACGAAGCTGCTTTGCATCATTTAAGCTTTAACGTTCAAACAGAATCTCTTCTGATGCCGGCGCCGAACGACAACGGTTAGCGTTTAGCCTCATTTTAACTTAAACTGCCTTTCTCGCCCCTTCCCTGCACACAGACACACACATACCCATAATGCAAAGCTTTGCACGCTGCGACAAACAGGGACTAAATGAAATGTGTTCGTTACGCTCCGTCCTCCAACTCTTATCAGCTGATCAGCCAGACGCTTACAGTGATAAATACACAAATTTAGCATATTTTTATGTTTTAACTGCATCTTATGTTGAGTTTCTGTGGTTTGCTTTGCTAAACATATTGAGATACACAAATAATTTATCATTTAGGGAAATTACACAGTACTGAAATGTTATTTTTGCTCAAATAACCCCAAATTTACTGCGAGTAATTAAACTTTTAATCATTTATGGAGGAAGATGAGGTTTAGTTATTTTATTTTCATGTTTATTTTGTCTGATAACATTTTATCGTTTAATTATAGTTCCTGTTTAGAGCAGAGGTAGTTTTAAAACTTAATTCAGAAACTAATAAAGATTTGATTTAACAGTTTCTAATAGTTTAGCACCATTAACAACCAAGTAAATTATAAAAAAGAACATTAACATTACATTAAAAACATTTAGTTCATATAAATATAAATATTTTGTTTTAAGGGATTTTTGTTTATTAATTAATTAATTAATTAGTTTGGGAAACAAAAATAATAAAAACTAAATTAACGTAGGTTTAATCAACTGAAAATATTTAAAAATCTTTGAAATTAATTGCTTAAATGTTACAAATAATAAATGAATATTAATCATCTAAAAAACTGACCAGTCAATTCAAATAATATATAAATTAGTAAATATGACAGAAAATAAAAATTACAAAAAAATAATTTATTAAACAATTTCATCATTTCTAAACTTTATCATATAATCTATAATTATCATGTTACTCTACCGTGATCTTATGGTTGTTTATAATATATTTAGTAAAATAAGAAACTTGTTTAAATTATGTTTTTGTTATATTTTTCTTTATGCTACCTCGATTTTTAAAATAGAGTTTTATCAATTTATCAGCTTAATTCTGGTAAGATTTGGGTTGCAATAAAGCAATAACAGCCATAAATGGTTAAATTTAGATTCTCAGGTAGAGATAAACTTCTTATGATGCAATTAAAACTAAAAGTTTCAATTGAAAAGCTTTAAATATCTTTGAAATGAATAGTTTAAATGTTAAAAATCATAAAGATGAATAATATAAAAAACTGACCAATGAACAAGTCAATTCAAATAATATATAAATGAGTAAATATGACAGAAAACAAAATAACAAAAAATTATGGAAACAAATCTATTAAACAATTTGATAATTTCTAAACTTTTTCCTATAATCTATAATTATCAAGTTATTCTACAATGAATGAAACTTGTTTAAATTATGTTTTTTTTTTTATACTTTTTCGTTACGCTGCCTCAACTTTTAAAATAAAGTTTTATCAATTTATCAGCTTATTTCTGGTGACATTTGGGTTGAAATAGGACAATAAATAGCCATAATTGGTTATATTTGGATTCTCAGGTAGATATAAACTTCTTATGATGCAATTAGATCACAGATATTAATATTTCATCAATGACAACATGTCAGTTATGGAGATTTAGCTGCAAACAGGGAAAATAAGTAACAATAACATGTTTTTTTTAATCAAACTCCAACTTTTACTCCAAATATTGAGAGAGCTTGTATAAAATGTCTTTTAACGAGACGTGAGAAGAAATATTTGTCCTCCTAATTGAAACAAAAACCCTTTTTGTGGACAAATCTGGAGATAATTTTTATTTTAACGGAGTCTAAATCAGCTGATAAGGAAGCGAGCGGCAGCCGAGTGAGAATCTGAGGTTAGAGAAGGAGAAGAGAGGCAGCTCTACCTGAACGTTTGTCTGGTCGGCCCGACCCACAGACGAGAGGAAGAGGAGAAGGAGGAAGAGGAAGAGGAGGGGGGTGTGGAGAGAAAAAAGAAAGTGAAGCAGAGACAGATTACTGTGGTGCACGGCGACTATCCAGAGATCCTCTGCAGCCAAAGCAAACCTCCTTCATGCTTCAGCTGGACTCACCTGACCCGCCAGAACCGAGCCCTAAATATAGCAGAACTGCTGCAGGGGTGCAAACTGCTGCTCAGGGACTCATTTATGATTTATCGGCTCTTAGGCTCCCTGAAGACGTCCCCGCTAAGAGTCGGTCAGAACCAGCAGGAGGAAACTCTCCTCAGCGCTCAGCTCCAACTCCAGAACCCGAGCCATGGTGGTCCTTCAACCTTCAGCTCACCTGCCTCTGATATCGGATCGTCTGCAGAACTGGACGGCACGGTGCTGGGGCGGCTTAGCCGTCTGATTCAGGCCTGCAGGCTGCAGGACGCTGGTTCTGCAGGACTGGAGCTACAAAATAATCTTTGGCTCTTTTCTTAATTGGATCCTAATTAGTGTGGGAGCTGACGGCCTCAGATTAAATCGTTTTCTGCCTGTTTTACTCCTCATCTGGCCCACAAATCAACAATTTAAATCATATATTAAAATATTTTAGTGACACTATAATAAAGAAATTTAAATAAAGTCTATCAATATCTAATTAATACAGAATTAGATCTGAAACAAAATCAATAATTAAAACTTGATTTCATTATGTCTGAATTATATCAAATGTATTTCTTTATTTCTTATTTAATAGTCATTCATTAATCATTTTAAATTGTCACAATGATTCAAATAGTCTCCAATGATTGGCCGATCTGCTCACCAATCAGGGTCTATGACAAATTTAACGACTTAATGATAAAATCTTTATTATTTATCTCCACATGTAATTATGTATTGTTGATTTTTTTCAAATATGTTTTTTAATTATTAATGTGTGCATTTTATTTAAATGATCAAATATAAAGAACATTTACCAAAAGCTGTGTTGACTTATTGGGTTGAGGTCATAATAATTTAAAAACTGACCAATTTCTTCAAAAGTAGATTATAAATAATTATTAAAAACACATTTATGGATTTTGCTAAAACATTACAAGCCAAATATGTAATTTTTAGTCTTAAAGGGCAAAGTACCCCCGTGGTGAAAGGTGGAAAATCTAGTTGTTTTTTTCTCTCCAGTTTTTGTATTTTAGGCAGAAAAAATGAGTTTTATCTCATAAAATCATGAAAGTGACCAGAGGACTGAACTTTATTTTCTGTTTTCAGAGTTTCCAGCTGCTGGTTTGCTGCTCTTCCCTCCTGCCGTCCGTCTGATTCAAGCTTCCTCCTCTCCAGGTCCTCTCACGTATTTTTTATCCACTTCCACACGTCCTCCAGAACCACATGTGGGTTCTTTTTATCCAACAAAAATCTCTGCTCGCTGTTCTCTCATATCTGTGACCTGCCTGCCGACAACCTGAACATTTCCACCACTTCCGCCTGAACCGAGCCTGAGGAGGCTGCGCTAGTTGGTGAAGGTCAGAGGAGAGCTGGCAGAGAAGCAGCACCAGAACCGGGTCGTACCTCGATCTGTTTGTAGTCACAGACGGCCCTGACGGGCGTGGCCCCGTCCAGCCGGGTCTCGGGGCTGCGCAGCCGGAGCTGGACCACCGTCTTGGCCCGTCCCACGAGGCTCGCCACCGTGCTGCGGTACTCAATCAGCTGCTCCTTCTCCTCCTAAACAAACGACAGAAGCTTATCACCAAAACTGGACCTGAAAGGTTCTGATCCTGCTCAGCTGTAACGGTGCGATGGATGAGAACAGAGAGAAAAACGGCTGTGAGGAACCTTCAGAACCACATATAGTCGTACTAAGAGGCCGGTTCTGTAGTGCAGGTTCACGTATCGACCCATAGGTGGCGCCACACGGCAGAATTCAGACACTATTAAACAATACGGCTGAAGAAAAACGCCTAATTTCACCTGATTGGTCATTTTAACCAAAGTTAGAGCCAGAGAAGGGTAGTAACTAGTTACATTTACTCAGTTACATTTACATGAGTAACTTTTTGAGCAAAGTGTGCTTTTAGGAGTAGTTTTACTGCACATTATTTTTTACTTTTACTTGAGTAATATTATTACGCAAGTATTGCTTCTCTTTCTGGGTATTCTACCTGCTGTGAGTAACTTCATGAATAAAGAACAAACTTGTTTTAACCAAAAATGTACCAGAGAGAAAAAAACCTGGAGTTTATGTTAAAGTGAAACTTCTTATTTTGTTATTTTAAAGCTATTTTCTATCTGCTGAGCTCATTGAGCCATTTGGAGGTCAGATGAACATACAATAAACAGTAGACTGCAAAAAAGGAACTAAAGAAAGTACATTTTTCTTGAAACGAGTATATTTTTCCTTGATTTGAGCAGCTAAATAAGACTATTTGCCCATGGAATGAGTATTTTTACCCCTAAAATAACAATTAGACATCCTGCTCTTGACATAAGATGATGGAGATGAATTGTTCTTATTTTAAGTGCAAAAATCTTATTCCATTGGCAAATAGTCGTATTTAGTTAATCAAATCAAGGAAAAATATACTAATTTAAAGAATTATATACTTACTTTTAGTTGCCTTTTTGCAGCGTATTGTCACTGGAAGTACTTTGTGCTGTTCTAACATACTGTATATACATGAACCGTTGTAAGTATTGTTTTCAAGTTTAATGTTGAAAAAATGGTTTATAAAAATTTCTTCTCCCTGAATTTGTTATTTAGCAATTTCTTTTCTTTTTTTAAATGCATACTTTAAAGTGGCAGAATTTTCCCATAACCTTATATTTTTGTCTGTCCAATTACATAATTTTTTAAACATTAAATCCTCAGCTGTTATGTTACTCAGTAATTAAGTAGCCTTCTTACTGAATACTTTATTACTCTTACTTGAGTACAAGTTTTGGCTCCTCTACCCACCTCTGCTTTATGACATTACTAAGAAAACTTTCTCCTAATGGGTCAGATGATCACTGCACTGTTACACCACCCGTCTCCATCTCCTCCTTCTATACCTCCATCAATCCTCTCTGGGGTCTTCCCCCTCCTCCCCAGAGTTTGGACCCGAGCGGACTCGGCGTTTCCTAACTCGGCCGCTGACCATTAAACATTTAACCGGCAGCTCTTGGCCCTGACAGCTAGGATTGCATTTTCCCATCATCTCCCCCCGGAAGAGGAGGAAGCCATCAAAGATTCATGGCGGAGAGACAACAGGGAGGCAGGAGGGTCAGGATGAGCAGGGAGGCGGATGAAGACACGGACCAGGAGGTCCATAACAGGTCTGTGGTAAAACCTTTTCTTTCCATTAGCACCTCGGAGATGAATTTCACAGCCGGAGACGAGGCGCTGCCGTTAGGATATCAGCAGCAGGTCGGCTGGAGCTCGATTTACGGCAACCACAACGTGTGCAAACTGAAACAGAGCAACTAGAGAAACTAAACCGTTTGATTCCTTCTTTCTTTCAGGGCCGGAGGAAGAGGAAGACTGAAGTGTGACATTTGGCGGCAAACAGGTAAAAGACCTCCTGCGGGAAACGGAGCGAATCGAGCCGCAAACGCTGTTAACGGAAAATAGAAATTAATTTAAAGTTCAAACAGAAGCCCGGCGGCAGACATAGCTGAAGCACAACGTGCAATAAAAGCTCACAGTTGCAGATTAAATCCTCCTGAGCTCTCTGTAGTTATGCTGCTGGAGGACATAAGGACCACTTTCCCCTCACTCTACAACTTTCTCCTACTACTCTCCGACTGACTTTGTGTTACTTTGTGCTTGAGGGGTCGCGGGGCGGTTCTGTTACAGTTAATCGCCTCTCAGTCTGACCTCTGCATGAAGTCCCATGCAGAGGATATGAGCTATAAAGCCATTAAAAGCTTTATCCCGTGTGATCAGGATAATGTGTGATACATGGAAATAAGGACGTCGGGTTTGGGGACCTCAGGATCTCCTCTGTGCTTTTAGCTGATGATGTGGAGGATGTTGCCGGCCTCTTCAGGTCGTGACCTCCGGCGTGAACTGGAGCGGATCCCGGCTGTGTGTGAACCATGGTGGCCTGCCCCCTCAGGGTCGGAGGTCAGCGTCTGCCTCAAGCAGAGGAGTTCAGGTATCTCAGTGTCTTGTTCAGCAGTGATGTTTTTTTTTTTGCCCAGGTATATTTTAATGTCTTTTTAACGATATAAAGACGTGTTTATCTGTGTAACTGCTTGTGTGATGGTTGCTACTCCTAGTTGTTGCAAATGAATTAACCTTCAGGGACCCGATAACGCCTAAAGCTCCCGGTTTACCGATCCGTCTACATCCAGACCCTCACCTACGGCCATGAGGTCTGGACCAGGACTGAAAGAATCTCCCTTTGGGGGATTTTTGGGAACGTCCTGCTGGGAAGAGACCCTGCACTGCAAAAAGGAAACATAAATTAAGTAAAGTTTTCTTGAAATGGGTCTATTTGTCCTTGATTTGAGCAGGTAAATAATCTTATCTGCCAATGGAATAAGATTTTTGCACTTAAAACAGGAACAACTCATCTCCATCATCTTATTTCTAGTGCAGTAAATCCAATTATCTTATTTTAGGGGTAAAAATACCCATTCCATTGGCAGATAAGATTATTTACTGGCTCAGATCAAGGACAAATAGACCCATTACTTTTTATTCCCTTTTTACAGTGTGGGGAAGACCCAGAACTCGCTGGAGGGACTATAGATCCCGTCTGGCCGGGGAAAACCTTGGATCCCCCAGAACGAGCTGGAGGAGGCCGCTGGGGAGAGGGAGGTCTGGCTTATAAGCCCACAACGACTGCTGGACGGCCGGCGTGGCTTTATTTAGGAAAATGACTTAAAGCCGGGTTTTCTGAATGAAGGTCAGATACCATGGAGTCCTGCAGCAGGTCCTCCAGTTTGCTCAGCCTGCTGTTCTTGTCGCAGGTATACTGCCTCTTTATCGTTTCCTGAAGCTGGCGGAGAAACGACTCGCAGTCCTTCGCGTCACTCATGAACTGCAAGACAGCACAGAAACAGGCGTCAACAAACCCAACGACGTAAAAAACAGCTTTCACTCCACGGCGCGAGGAGGAAACCTGGAGGGCAGAGCTGCTGTTACTCAGTGTAAGAGGGCCCAGGAACTCACCTGGAAGTAGGCGGCGTTGTCTTTGAGATGCTGCTCCACGCAGACACACAGCTCCTCCACCCACTGCCACTGAGTGTGCAGGGCGGCGCTGTAGGCCTGGAAACACACACCGCCGGTCAGGGAGGGCAGACACAGAAAACCCGACAGAGGTCGGAAACAGCTGGAGCTGTTATTGGAAATATTGCTTCCAATGTTGCTGGTTGGAAGCAATATTTGATAATAGATTATATTATTATGCTCCATGCACACTTATTCTGGATGCCAGTAAAAAATGAGTCTGGGTGGACGAGGCTTACAGGAAATATTATCTGTGGGCATCCTGAGCTGGTGTCTGTCTCAGAAAACGCCACAACGGTAAAACGCAGTGAACTGCAAACATTGAACTAAAAATGAGCAAGATTTTCTAAAAAAGTAGTGTATTTGTCTTTGATTTAAGCAGGTAAACAACATTATCTGCCAATGGAATAAGATTTTCTCAATTAAAATAGGAACAATTCATCTCCATGGTCTTTTTTCTAGGGGTCAAAATACTTATTCTCATATTCAAATCAAGGACAAATGCACAAATTTGAAGAAAATTTCACTTATTTTTATTTCCCTTTCTGCAGTGTTTATAACTGATTACTTGAAGTGGGGCGTCTGGAATGATCTTTTTATCATTAAATAAGCCTGACGGGTATTTTATTTTATTTTTAAAAGATGCAAAATTAAAATCCTTAAGAAGAGCGGCGACTCTGGAGAAACAGCGCCTTCAAAAATCCCCGTTTATCATTTCACTGAGAAAACCGAGCGTCTTTTCTGCTAGACACACATATATATACAGTCATGGCTTAAAGTGTTGGCACCTCTGGATGTTTTCCAGAAAATAAAACATTTCTGACAGACAATTATTCCAGTTACACGTGTTTGGCTCCATAAAACTGAGGTAAAAAGGCCAAATCTGCTGCAATTTCAAACAAAACCTAAAAAATGGGCCAGTATTGGCACCTTTTTAATATTTAGGTGCATCGACATGACAGAAATGGGGAAAGGAGGGTAAATATGGGAAAATCATATAAAAGTAACATTTTTGTTGACAGGGCAGTTAAATTATAGATGGACCCGGTAAACAGATGAAATTACAGGGCAGATTGTGAGTGACATCCATTATTCTTTTTTTTTTTTTTTTTAGGTATGTTTTCTACATAGAAAGAGTTTGATGCATTAAATTACTGAAAATTGTGAACAACCCCTATAACTAAGTTTTGAAATCCAACTGAATTTGTTCGCAGCACTTTTAAAATCAACTGCTGTTGGCTAAAGTGCTGCAGACAAAAAAGACATAACAATAATTAAAAGTAAAAACATAAAAAAATAATAAAACCATAAGTTAACTCCAATGCTGCATTACAAACCAGCGAGTAACAAGTTTACATCTGAATCAGCGCTGGGTTTTTATTGAATTCTACTTTTTGTAGAAGAGTTCTATTGTATCCTAGACATGGTAGATGCATAATTTACTTTATGCAATTCAAACAATAAAATAACCAGAAAACTCCTCATTACAAACGTTGCACCAGTTCACAAATATCCTCATTGGTTTATTATGATGATTATTTAATAGCCAGAAGTAGTTTCAGTTGAAAAATGGATCATTATTAATTCTGCATTTTGTGCTGTAAATTACATTTTTGTTGTTTTTTCAAGAAAATATGTTCCAAAAAAATACGTTTAAAGATTCGGTCTTGACTCCATCACCGGTCTGAAAGCCACTGCAGGAGAGGACCGGGCAACAATCTCAACTAAGGCTGAGGAGAACCAAGCAACGGTTGGCATAAGCGACGTTACGTTACGTTATGTTTCTCTCTGTAAGGTTTACCTCCACGGTCTGTTTGGCTGGATGGTTCTCCTCACAGAGGTGGCCGGCCGTCTCCTGGAGGGATCGGATCACTTCCTGTTTCTCTGCCAGCTCCGACCTCGTCTCCTGGAACCAGAACGTTTAGCCGTCAGGGTGCGTTTACTTTAGGCGTGAAAGGTTACGGAGACCACAGCTGTCTCCCTGACCGCCTCGACCACTCACCTTGTACACCTCCCTCTTGGCGGCCATGTTGGTGTTGTTGTCGCTCCAGTCGAAGGAGATCTCCTCCTCCTCCCGCTCGTTGAGCCAGATCAGCTCCTCGGTGCAGCGAGACACAAAGGCGTGCAGACTCTCCAGGCTCTGCAGGCGGCATGACGAATGTTCCTATAGAAGTAACACAAACAGCACGCTGAGCAGCGCCACAAACACGCTGCGCTCGGGTCCAGCTGCTGGTCGGGCCGAGATATTAACCACGATAAAGCTTTTCATTTGTTTTATTTATGTAATGCTTGTCTGATGTTGAAAGCATTAAAAGATGTGTTTTTCAGTCCATCTGTACATCTTTATCAATCTAAAACACTCCTGAACCTGCAGGAAACGGTACAAAAACTAAAACTTCTGCAGAGGAACAGGCGTTGAAAGCAGGAAAGTGGAAGCAGGGATGAAGAGATGGAAAAAAAAAAACACGGGGAGCAGATGGAGAATCTTGCTGCCATGCTGTAACGGGATTAACTGGGAAACGTTTCTGGGCGCTCACCAGTAGCTTGCAGTACTGGTGCTCCAGTTTGGCCAGGGTTTCAGAGTAGCTGCCTTTAAAGTTTGGAGACACTTTGGCCTGATGGAGACAAAGGAAACCTGGATTATCCACCGTATCAGCTTTAACACAAGGCTCGCCTCGCTGGGTGACGGTCACCTCGTAGCTGCGCGCCTCCTGCAGGCTGCTCTGCAGCTCCTCCACAGCCGTGTGGATGGTGTTGTGCTCCTGGAGGTTGTTCTCTACTGAGGCGAGGTCTGCGCCCCATTCAGCGCCCTCCAACAGCTCCTGAAACAGACGCATCATAACGCGGATCCGCATAAACCTCGTTGTTACGGTGAAAGTGGAGATTAATGAGGCACATGTGTCATAACGGAGCGTTTCATCCCGGTTCTGCTACGTTTGCTGCTTTTACTCCAGCGAGGAACAATCAGAAGCAGGTTTTAACGGCCAGCCTTCACTCGTACAGCAGCTGTACTTAAATGTGGAAGCAAAGTTCAAAGGTCAAACGGGTCACAGAAAGTTTTCTGAACTTTTTCTAAACTCAGTTTCAGTTTTGGGGACGTTTTATGGGATTTTCCTGCAGGATGTACGAATCACTGATTTACGAGATTAAAACCCCTGATGAAACTGTTATACTCCTTACCACTAGGTGGCGGTAATGAGATGTGACATCAGATTTTTCATCTGTGAGAATACAACTTCTCTTTTCTTCGTCGTCGTCTTCTTCTTCTCGTTTAATGGTGGTTGGTGAACAACTTTCAGGTGCATTACCGCCACCAACTGGAATGTGTGCAACAGCTTCTTTAGGGGTTGTTGAGTGGTTCTCGTAAATTTGTAATTTGTACTCGTAAATTAGGGATTTGTACTCAGAAATTTGTAATTTTGTACACATAATTTTTTTACTTGTATGCGTTTTTACAAAGTTGTAACTTTGTAACTTGTATTTGTAACTTCTAATCCTGTATTCTTACATATGAAACCTCTGATGTCACACGCATGTATGAGTTGCATACATTTATATTGACAGCTATCTCACCCCATACTAAGCACCTAAAATGATAATTGTACCAGTAACGGACCCGCGGACCACCGGTCTGTCGTTTATAGGTTTATAATAACCTAAAATGGTCCCTGCTGGTACAACCTTAGCATGCCAGAGGCTGACCTGTGTCTCCTCCACCCATCCCAGCAGCTCGTAGATGAATCTCAGGCTTCCTTCGTCCTCCGAGGACGACATCGCCACCAGCTGGGAGCGAGCCGTCGGTCGCCGCAGGAGAGCGGCTCCGGCTGCTCCCACGGCTCCCAGCAGCGTCTGGCCCAGAGACAGGCCTCCGTCCGTGGCTCTCTGCCAGGGCGGCTCGGTGGCGGTGGGGCCCAGGGCCTGGGAGAAGTGGCCCTTCCTGTAGACGCTGGCGCACTGCAGCCGGAGGGAGACCAGCTCCTCCTGAAGGCGGGAAACTCTGCAGATGACGGACAGAAATCATTCAGCCGCTCGTACACCGGGTCACGTCACAAACACCTCTGAGAGGCAGAAACGCTGCGGTCACTATGAAATATCAACCGGAGTGGTTATTTGTCCCCGTATATTTTAGTGTTCCTGGTAAAAACAGAAGCAGAGGAGGCGTGATGTAGCTCCGCCTTCCAGACGTTCTGCCGCTGTTCTTCTCTGAACCTCTGGTCTCCAGGAAAGGTCAGGGAAAGGTGAGACGGTGTTTTTTACGGGAGGCAGAATCGGTTTAAGGTGCAGGGTGAGCCAACATGTTCACATCAAACCCGATTTAAAGCAGATTAAATGTGATTCACAAGAAACTCAGCCCTTCTCTATAATTACCATAAAACAATTAAACTGATTTAAAATCCACAAAAAGTATTAGAACGTTTTACATCTTTTACAAACTTGGACTCATCTATCAACCTTCTTCCAAAGCCAAGAGAAAAAAGGCCATAATTCCATTTATTTACACATTTAGCAACAAAATGAATGACTAAATTAAGAGAATTAGCAGAAGTTCTGGTTAAAGCTGCACCGACCCGGCCCGGTTCCTTCAGACTCAGCTCACCTGAAGGCCAGCTGATCCACCTGGTAGTACTTCTCCTCTCGAAGGATTTTCAGATCCTGCTCGTTTTGTCTGATCAGCGCCTCGCAGTCCTGCAGGTAGCACGCCATTTCTCCCTCGCACTGCGCCGCCTCGCCGCTCTCGGCTCGGGACATGTCCTGCAAACCAGAGGACGCAGAAATCCTTTCATTCCCTATTAGGCCCAAATTTTCATTTCGGTGCATCCCTAAAAATCCACGATTGTTCACTTTATTCTGTTTATTTATTAGTTTATATCTTTTTTTTTTTTTGCTAAGAATGTTTTAGAAGTTTAAGCAGGAACAGATAAAGCCTAGAAAAACAAAACAATGCCAGGTTTTACCAGAATGTCAAGTCAAAAAAAAAATCTATTCCTATTTATCATCTTTTTAATTTTTATTGATTATTAGATCTTCTCTTCTATGTTCTATATTTTTTCTCTTTCATTTTTTTTTCTTGGTACATCACGTTTTCTTAAATTAAACAATTAATTTTCTCATGTGCTTGAATATTTTCTAAATTTTATTCCATTTGTTGATTCTGACCAGGTCCTCCTCCTGAAAGAGCTCCGTCTCAGTGGGTCTTTTGCCTGGTTATTATATTACGTTTTTATAATTAAAAACAGTTTTTAGATGCATAAAGTTGTCAGAGGGGATTTCCTGTCAGTGTGTTTATTCTGGGCCACTGATTTAAAATCTTTTATCGTAAAGATTTCTGTTGAGTAACAAATAAGAAGCTCAGTCTAGGATATTTATTAAGAGAGTTTCTGTTTCCAGGATAAAGGGGGAATATTTGCAGGAAGCAGGAAAAGTCGTGGGTAAATATTTGATGTCCCCCCTGAGACATCATAAAGCCGTGCAGCTACATGTAATGTTTACCCCAACCCTAAACCAGACGCTGAACGCAGGCGTACTCACAGCCTGAAGCGTGTTCTTAGCCAGGGTCAGCTTCTCCTCGCAGTCCACAGCCGTGTTCTGGATCTTGTTGGCTCGCTGCAGCAGCAGCTCCACCCTGAAACACACACAGGTTCAACGGGAACGCCTCTGAAACCAAGCCGTGAGGACGGCAGCTCCTTGCCGAGTGTTTCTGCACCTCTCCACGGCCGGCCTGAGGGCCTTTTCCCTCTCCAGCATCTCCAGGATGAGCTTGCCCCACTCCTCCTCCAGCTCGTTGGGATGGAGGCCGTGAGGGAGCTTAATCCGGCCGAACTCGATCCAAACCTGGGGGACAGTAACAGATCATGAGTCTCTGGGGAGGATCAGCTGAGCGGGAACACAGGAGGAGCTTTTGTTTGAGTCCCGCTGCTCCACAGGGGGAGCAGGCTTTGCTTCGGGGACCAACGCAAGCGCAAACCGATCCGGCCGGGACTCGAACCCGTGACGCGCGGCGCGGCCCGTGTCCGACGGCGCTCACCTCCAGCAGCTTGTAGAGGTGCTCGACGCGAGCCTTCTCCGCCTCCTTGGCGGGGATCTCCGTCTCCTTGAAATGGATGTACTGGTTATAAAGTGCCTGCAGGAGGAAACAGAGACAGGACGCTGCAAATCAAACCGCCGCTCCTTTAAACTGACGCAGCTAAACAACAACAGGATCTGATGAGCTCAGGTTAGCAGAGCTGTCACAAGTATTCACATCTATTACTCAAGTTCAAGTACAGATAATAGGTTTAAAAATACTTCTGTAGAAGTATCAACTCAAACCTTTTACTCAAGTATAAAAGTACTGGGTATAAAACTACTTAAAGTATTAATGAAGTAATCCCTCCTCCCATTACTATAATTGTTTACTATGATGTTAATATTGAAAAAAATTGGGATTGGCTGTTTCAACCACATATATGTCCAACGAAAACGAGTCATTTAGTACAATGCAAATACATTAAAGGTGCATAGCCACGTTATTTGACCTTTTTTTAATTTATACGTCAGTAGCTCACTCTGTTTGCATACAAAGTTTTTATGAAAGATTATCACATCCTTCTGGCGTATTAGTTGTTATTTTGGTGTTTTACGCTTCGTTTTTGCTCAATTTGTTAGCAAATAAAGCCTTTCCTGTTTATTTTAAATAAGAGAGGAAGTACGTACTGCACATGCGCATGACGCAGAACTGACTGACGTGAGTAAATGTTCTGATATGAGGCTCTTAAAGTTGCTGTAGATCGGTTTATTTAATTAATAACGTTGGTCTTCATCACGCAGAGCTGCTGCTTTACTACGAGGCGTTGCAGAGGGTCAGGCTGAGTCAAGCATTATTTAATTTAGATTTATTAATTAAGCATACTGGCGTTATGATAGTTCTGCAATACTGTCACTAGATGGCACCACATCTGTTTATATATTTGTTAATCACGGCCGAGAGCGAATTATTTTTCAGCTCAAAAAGGGCCATCAATATGGATACTTGGTGTATATAACCTTATTTGTTTTTGGTCTTTTTTTATGAACATATTACGTGGCTATATACCCTTAAAAAGGTCCATATAGGTGCAATACTGAGCATCAACATGGGTGTCGTGCCCATTAGTATTGGAGCAAAAAGTCAAACATGACATTTTATCAATAACCTTTTAATTGTTATTATTGGGATGTAAATGAACGTCTAAGCGTAGCTACAGGACTTGATGATGGCAACAGATGTAAGACTTGAAACACGGACTCTGCATCACAAAAGCACAGAACTGAACTTTACGGCCATTTTGCATCATTATGTTGCACTGCCAACGTTGCTGAACTTTTATGATCAATTTAAATTTAAAAGTACACAACTGAACGTTTACTGCATTTTTGCACCATTATCTTTGCACTATAAACATATTGGAACATTCTTCTGCACAATTTCTTTATAACTGTTTTTCTCCTGCACTGTTACATTCTTATCACTGCTGCTCTTTACATTGTAATGTTATTTTATTTCAACTGCAATCTCATTACATTGTCGTAAACTGTATGCAATGAAATTTCGTTTTGTATTCACTCTGTGGACACAAAATGACAAAGTTTGTCTAAGTCCAAGTCTAAGAAAACGTATGGTTGTCTGCGTACAGCTGACAGTGTTGTCAAAATTAATGATTAATCCTAGCAGGAAAATAGCAAATAATCCTAAAAATTAAATGTTATTCTACATTTTGTTCTTCTTTCTTCTTTCTGTTGGGGCGCTTGGCAAAAAACTTTGGTGCAGTTCTGCCTCCAACCACATCAAAATCACTGTGTCTGGGTAGCGATATTTATCTGAATATTTTTTGTTTTTTATTGACTGAAACAGCAGCAGATTGAAAACAAGCTGAAATAAAATAGAAGTAATGAGACTATTTTCAAAATGTAAGGAGTAGAAGTAAAATGTAGGCTGAAAAATAATTACTCCACTAAAGTATAAATAACCAAAATCTCTACTTAAGTAAGGGAACAAAGTATTTGTACTTAGTTGACACCTCTGGTCATTAGTGACACTGATTTTTAATCGGGTCGCTCACCTTCAGTTCAACGGGGTTCTGGGGGAAGTTCTTCTGGGCCATGAGGGCCGCCTGCTGCCGGCACCACTGGAGCAGAGACGAGAACCCGGACCGGTACTCCGACCAGCGCTGGTCCACCTCCTGGAGACCAGGAAGGAGACATGCTTTCACTCTGAAGCTAAAATCGTCTCAGAAGGTCAGAGAAAGCAAACGGGTCGTACGTGCGCGGCGATGCCCTCTCCTCCCTCGGGGATTTTAGGGAAAGCGTCGTAAATGGAGGAGACGTACGTGATGACCGACTTCTCGTCCGGAGACGGAACGTCAACGTCTGAGGAGAACATCAGAGAGGAGAAATATTCACGGTTAGACGTTAAATCAAACAGGTGGACAAAAACAGGAAGATTATCTGAGAAAAATATAAAGTTTGAAGCAGAAGTCGTTGCAAGTGATGAAGAAAATAAAATTAAACTGAAATCTTAGATTGTCTTAATGTCAATAGCTATTTTGTCAGCTATAAATATGCAGGTTCTATTTAGCTCCATCATGTTCTCGGCAAACGGGCTGAATAAAGTTGAGTTTGCTAACTCCTGACTTTTTCTGCTGGGTCGGTTTCTTTTTGGAGAAGCGAACCAGAACCTCGCCGCCACCAGCCAGGCCAGAACGTCCGGCCGATTTATGGGTCCAGTGTGACCGGGCGGGGGAACCAGATGGAGACACAGGAGGCAGATGCTGCGATATCAGCTCACATCATTAGTACTTTTCTGCAGGTAAAATGTTCTCGACTTTGAGAAGAAGTCTGGAAAGTTCCACGGTGACAGACGGCCTTGTTTAGGTTTAGTTATTAGGTGCAGTCCTCACTGCAAAAAAGGAACGAAAAGTAAGTAAAATCTTCTTGAAATCAGCATATTTGTCTTTGATTTCAGCAGGTAAATAACATTTTCTGCCAATGGAATGAGTATTTTTACCCCCAAAATAAGATAATTAGATAGACTGGACCTAAAAATCAGATGATGGAGATGAGTTGTTCTCATTTTAAGTCAAAAAAATCATATCCCATTGGCTGACAATCTTATTTACCTGCTCATATAAACGACAAATACAGTCATTTCAAGAAGATTTTACTTACTCTTAGTACATATTTTGCAATGTTTTGTATTATTATCAATCAGGACAGAAACGACAGCGTTCACCAGGCATTTATTAGGATAATAAATATTAGTGCCTCCAAACAGAACTGTGCAATAATATTAATGTTAATATTATTATTATTAATATTATAACATTTTTAGAGTAAGGAAGCATTGGTGCTGACAAGGGTGCTGATGGAGCTAATCAGAGAAACAACAGCAGGATCTTCAGAATAAGAGCACCTAATTAAGATTTGCATATGGAATAAAGCCTTCATGTACGCTTATGGGGTGAGATGCTCTGGTTTCATTTAAAACACAATCGTCTGCATAAATAGATTTATTCTCCTTCTAGTGTTATGAACTAAAAATAAGTAAAATTGTCTTGAAATTAGTGTATTTATCCTTGATTTGAGCAGCAGGTTTAAATGATCTGCTAGTGGAATAAGAGTTTTGCCCTTAAAATAGGAACAACTCATCTCCATCTTATTTCAGCTGCAGTATATCTAATTATCTTATTTTTGGGGTAAAAATACTCATTCCATTGGCAGATAATCTTATTTACCTGCTCACATAAACGACAAATTCGGTCATTTCAAGAAGATTTTACTTACTTTTAGTTCCCTTTTTGCAGTGTGGTGAAGACTCGAA
This sequence comes from Fundulus diaphanus, assembly GCA_037039145.1. Classification (NCBI taxonomy): domain Eukaryota; kingdom Metazoa; phylum Chordata; class Actinopteri; order Cyprinodontiformes; family Fundulidae; genus Fundulus; species Fundulus diaphanus. The sequence continues at coordinate 50,613,356 of CM073135.1, forward strand.
CCAAACTAGCCGTCTTAATTAAGGACCTTCTGTGAGAAGAGTTTAAGGCGTTTTTACGTTAAAATGAAGAATGATCCCCGCAGGTTTTTTAGAGCCTTTTTATGCCTCAGTAAAATAAAGCAGCTTTCTTTTAAAAAAAATTCAAGTTCTGGACGGGAACAGAGCGGAGAAGCTGCCAAAGTCCAAATATAGACTTTTAGAGAGGAAAAGTGGAGCAGGATTAATTAGCATCACTTTAAAACATTACCAGGAAGGTCTGGCTGCTTGGAAGGAGAAAGTGAGGAGAACCACAGGTTCTGTTTGATAATATTAGAAGGAAGGTTCTGGTCCAGGGCCTCACCCTCGGCGTCCAGCAGCTGCGTCACCCCTAGCGACTCGGCGATCTCGAAGGCCTGCTCGAGGTTCTCGCGGTTGCTCTGCCGGGCCACGGCCTCCATGTCGATGAGGTCCGGCCTGCACGCAGAGAGGGAACAGGTCGGTGTCAGGGCGCTGGAACCGGACCGCAGCTCGGCCCGCGGCGCGCTCTCACCTGTAGCGGTGCAGCAGGGCGTTGAACATGCGTCCGTCGCGCCACGACGAGCTGAAGTTGGTGCAGCGGAGGCCGGGGTAGCCCTCTGTGGCCTGCTGGCTCCATAGCAGCAGCTTCTCCTTGGCGGTGAGGTCGGCCGACTCGCCGCAGACGTAGATCTCAGAGATCTGGAGGGGAAACGGAGACGGGTTACGGCAAGACGAAACGGCGCAGGAAAACGATTACGACATGTGAGAGAGAAAACGTCTGAAGCTCAAGATGTGGAGCTCAGTCTGAAAGGGACTGAAAACCAGGAGGACCAAGTAGGGCTGGATGATATAAAAAAAAGCCTCTCGATAAAATAGAAATCATATTTAACGATATCGATAATTAGCAACTAATTCAAAACATGTATTTTAAGGACATTTTATGTTGTTTTTAGATAAAGACACAAACACTGAATTCAAACTCGACCCGTTATTCAACCAACTTTTTACCAAAACTGCAAGTTTTTAAAAAAGAAAAAAGAACGTGTGCTCTCTGAACTCTTTGAAGGGGGCGGAGCTTGGTTCCCGGGTCTGAGTGATTGTTTTTGTGATTGGTTGAGAGGATGTAATGATGTAATATTAACCTACATGGCTAGAATGCAAAAGGAAGAAAAACTTTTATTCTATTGAACTTTTTATTGATCCTTATGTTCTATCGATCGATAAATATCGTTATTGAATTATCATCCAGGCCTAGGACCAAGGTGTCCTGAGGAGGAAGCAGGGAGGAGGTCCTCCTCATCCTCAGGGTGCTGATAAGCAGCATCTTTCTGTGTGGAGTTTCTCTTCAGTTTGGTGGTGAAACTGGATTCATTTGGTCATATTTAAATTAAACTAAACTCAAATCAAGCTAGTCATTTTTCAGTCATCTCAGTCTGTACTGTCACTTTCTCTTTAACTTACTGTAAAAACTAGAAGTTTAAACTCAGATCTGAGTGACGTCTCCTCTGTGATGTTTAGTTTCCAGTCAGAGAAGCAGTTGGATTATTTCACTGCCGTCCTCAGAGACCAGCCGGTTACCAACAACAAGACACTAAGAGCAAAACTCTGCAAGCATTCTGCACTCTTAGAAACTCCAAGTACACAAATAAATGTACTTAAGGGCTAAAAAAAGATATATATATATACATATATATATATATATATATATATATATATATATATATATATATATATATATATATATATATATATACATATATATATATATATATATACATATTATATGTATATATATATATATACATATACAGTGTTGGGGAGTAACGGATTACATGTAACGACGTTACGTAATTTAATTACAAAAAAAGAGTAACTGTAATTCGTTACAGTTACAATGAGAAAATATGTAATTCAGTTACAGTTACTTCCGAAAATATTAAGAATTACAAATTTAGTTACATTTTTTTTAAAATATAAAGAAAAACCTTTGCGAAATATGTAATGATAGTTTTATTGCTTCACGCCCTGTATCGCCGTTCCCCGCTACGGCTCCTTGTCTCTATCACTGATGATCCATCCTGTGCTGGTGGAGCCTTCTGAAAGAACAGCAAGCGAGCGGACGTTTCACGGTTTTATTTCAGCTCAAGCAGCGCATCAAACATGACAGCCTTCAAGCTTGTTGACAGCCACCTCTTGTTATTCACACACAACAATAAACCGTGAGAGCCGACGTGTGTTGTGAAACTGCAAAACTTTGTCTTAAGCGGAAAATCAAACGCGTCTACACAGCTCAGCATTCACAGTGTTGCATTCGTGAGCGTCGGAAAGCTATGGTGCATTCAGGAGCATGGGACATTTCAGTTTTACAACGAAAAAGGCAGAAAACGGAACAGAACTTAACTCATACAATAATGTATTTATCCAGAAACAGTGTGGGCTTTCTTACAATACTGAATGCTCTATAATTGTATTTCTGTTATTTTGATTATGCACATCTGCTAGCTTTTTATTCTAAAAAATCTATAATATTACAGCAGCAAATTATCAAAGTTTTTCAAAGCCTGTTTAAAAGATCCAAATGGGGCTTCAGATCATACAGCAACAATTGTGCTGTCATTGTTTTAAAGGGCAGAATTTGCATTTGCTGACTCTTGTCCTTTAACTACTGATGGATATACAGGAATAGAGTCATACAAGTGTCAATTCCCAATTCTGCTTTTTTAAGGTTCACATTCAGTTCTCAAAAATTAAATGTTGAACATGGGTCAATACTCATTAAAACCTTAAAGTAATCAAAAAGTAATCAAAGTAATTAGTTACATTACTTTTTAAAAGTAATTGAAAAAGTTACACTACAATTACATTTTAAACAAAGTAACTTGTAACTGTAACGGATTACATTTTTAAAGTAACTTACCCAACACTGTACATATATATATATATATATATACATATATATACATATATATACATACACATACATACACACACACACACACACACACACACACACACACACACACACACACACACACACACACACACATACATACATACATACATACATATATATATATATACATATATATACATACATATATATACATACACATATATATACATACACATACATACACATATATATACATACACATACATACACATACATACACATATATATACATACACATACATACACATATATATATATATATAAAGATGAGAAAAATGAAGAGCAAGAAATGAAGCTGCTGCAGAAACAAAACGGCAGAAATCATCTCAGTCACTCCTGCTGGTTCCTCTCGCCTCACCGTCTTCAACCATTGATACGAATAATTAGTTGGTTTGAGTTATGAAGTTTCATTCATGCATGATTAAATACATTTCTCCACTGCAGCATCTAAATGGACCCACTGCCCCCCCGCTCCCCATTCCTCCCTCTCTCTGCAGTTTTTCACCTTCCTTCGTGATCAACCTGCTCCTCGCCACATTTCAGCTCTCGCTTCGTCAGAGAGACAGAGAGGAACCTGGACTTAAAGAAATCATGAAACGTCTCCAGTGTGACGCCCAAATGTTTCATGCATAAAACATTTCTTTATAAAAACCCACAGAGCATCTGACTGCCTTGTAAAAAAATCAGAACCTTCAGGCATTTATAAAGAGACACTTTTAGGATGTTTTTCTTCTTTTTCCAATAATGAAAGGTTCAGCTTTCATTCCACTGGGGTTATGTGAGGTAGCCATGAGCAGTTAGTGTCTTCCCAGGAGACATCTTGTTCCTGGCCTTTTTTTTGCACTATGGTGACATTTAATAAATGATTTCCTCTCAATGTTAGGTTCATTTATTGCAGAGGTTCTAAAACTTTTCGTAGCCAGGGATGCCTTAGCAGCGGTAGAATTTGTCCAAGGACCCCTTTAGATTCCCCGTGCTGATAGTATTTTTTAAACAGCCTTTTGTACTGTTAAATACATTATGTATGTTTTTAAAATATATATAAATACACCTAATATTAGAGGTTTGGTGGTGATTAGATCCTCACTTTCGATGCAACTATTGTCATACTTCCTAATTTTAGCTGATTTGGATTTTACCTTGATGTGGACGTTGATGTGGAGTTAAATATTTGTCCATTGTGTTACTTAGCTGAACCCCGACACATCCGCAACATGTGTTTCACGGACCCCCAACCCGTGGTTCGCGGACCCCCGGGGGTCCGGGGACCCGAGTTTGTGGGCCGCTGATTTATTGGATTCGGCTCATGGTGGAGCTCTAAAATTCATAACTGGACGCAGATATCTGACCCATCGTTACACTTTCAGCTAGTTAGTTGGTCATCACAGTTGATACATTTTCATCTATAAATTCATTCTTGGTTTATTCGTCTTTAAACCTGGACTCTTCAACAGGAACTAAAAATGCTGTTTCAATTTCTCTGAGAGACTTTATTACTCTTAAAAAAAACCATGTCAGGATGTTCTTGCTCTTGCTCCGAAAGGATTTGTTTTTGGATTTTAAACATAAGTCTGGTGGTGTTCTGTGAGTTTTTAAATATATGCTAACTAGGGATGTCCGATATTATTGACCGAGGGCTTTTGCCAACACGCAACGCTCCTTGATGACAGTATCTAGTGGGGCGTCACAGTGAAGGTGGGTTATGCTTAAATTTTGTGACTGCCATGATGTGAAATTAGTTTATATCGTATCGGCTTATATCGGAATCAGAAATTCATTGTTTGAAATATCGGCATATCGAATATCGGCAAAAAAGGCAACATCGAGCATCCCTAATGATAACGTGTGTCTCTTCTAAACGAGACTAACTGTATACTTAAAGGTTTATTCATTATAAAAAAAAATACCTGCAGTAGAAAGCAGCCAGAGTGACCTCAGTTTAAGGACTAAAGAAATAAATCTAATGAGATGTTCAAATCTCGGTACAACCAAACCGATGCTAACGCTAGCGCTAATCCCCATCTCTGACTTCAAGTAGGTCCGTGCGGCGCTTAGAGAGCGATTCTTTCCTCACCGCTGATTATTTTCCACTCTATCCAGAAACATCATTTCAGACTCGGTTCTTTAAGAGCCTTTTATCATCACTGGGTTGTGTAAACAAACAAACAAACAAACGGGATCCTAATGTGTCCAGTGATGCTGCTGCAGATCAGAGAATAATTGCAGGTAGTCTTTTAAAAGCGTTTTTTTTTTCAGTGTTGAAAAGAACAAAAAGATTTGCTTCATCCAAAGAAAACCAAAGTTTCTCTTTCCTGGGGAACTTCTGGCAAAAACACAGCTTCCATGGAAGCCAGTAGCTTTTGGACCAACGTCTTTTGGACACTGAGCAACAGTTTTCCTCTGAATCCGCTCCGTTTAGGACCGTTTGTCATCGACGCGGGCGGCGTGACGTACGAGCAGCCACTGTCAGCACTTGGCTGTCGTTTCTGTCATCAGTCGACTCCTGTCAGACCTCCCCTCTCTCTGCCTGCTGCTCATATGGAGCTGGAAAAAAGTCCGGACAGCGCCAGGAGACTGCAGCAATGGCCAAAAAATGCAGAGCGGGAGGGAGAGAGGAGGCCAACAGGAGAGGATTTCTACAACCCAGAGGCTTCACACCAAGGCTGTGAAGTTCAACACCTACATGCGTCTATGCAGAAATAACTTCATGACCCTGCAGGAGATATCACCAGTTAAAGCGGTTATTAATGCACCGAGCGTTCACTGGGGGGGGCGAAGTGAACCTCTGATCCTGCACGTGACGACTGATGCAGTGTTCTGTGAGAAGCTGCAACACTTCCTCGTCCTCCGGGTCCTGCTGCCTGCGTTTGGAAACACGAACACATCAGACCAGAGCTCAGGGCCGACTGACCAGCACTCGTATTTATTCTGGAGCCCAGCTCTGCTCAGGTTCTGGATGATTATGCAGCTTTAGAGACTAAAATCGTTACAGCAAACCTCAGGTTCCACAAACACACCTGAGGCTGACATAAGCTGCATCTTCTAAGTGCTCCAGGGATGCAGGACAAGCCTTGAGATGACGGTGATGCCGGTAAATATTGCAACGATGATAACAGCTGCGGTATTTACCTACTTTCTTCCTTCCCCTCTCCCTCCTCTGTGCTTTCGTCACTCTGTGACCTTCAGGGTTTGGGCCGATATGTCATTAGCGTCCGGTGGGAGCATCTCCTGCTATTAAATATTACAGTAAGCATGAAAATACAAACTCTTACACCAGCCAACAACTACTGGACTCCAAGCAGTCCTTGACGATATGAATATTGCTCACTAGAGCTGGACAATTAGTCACTTTTGCAATATAATTGCAATAAAAAACATTTCCAAATGGCAGAGGTCTGCAGTTTTTGGCTACATAATTAATGGATCAGACGCGTCCTTTAGGTGTCAGTCATGTGTTTAAAAAGGTTTTGCACCACATGGAAGGGAAGAGAGCTGCAGCAGTGAGATAATCTAATTTTATTATTTGTTTTAGAGTTTATATAATCATACTGTTTACCAGAAACTTTCAGGAATCTCACCACAGCATGAAGTACCAGTCAGACTGTCTAATATATAGACTTGTTTATTGGTTTCACTTTATGTTCAACAAGGATTGATGTCCAAAATGTTAAATGTCTTGTTTTAAATTTATACACATCTTTATCTACAGGACATTTTTGTTGCTTGTGGTTAATGCTGAGAAAAGTCTAAATTAAATCGTAATCACGCTGATATTGCCGTGACGGTATAAGTGGGATTTACTGTGCAGCTCTAACGAGCTCTAATCAGGGTTCTGCATGTCGATCTCAGATACCCTGTCAGAATAAAAGCACCCACTGAATATAAACTCTGCTGAAATCGATCTGAACGCACCTCTGATTAAATGATTTATTACACAGCAGAGGAAGCCGCCCTCCTTCAGAGACGCGTCCTCTTTGAAGTCAGGGGAAGGACGATAAAAGCAGAAAGAAAAAGGCGGATCAATCGTTTAACTGGATCTTTAAAGGCCCGGGATGGATGATGGATGGATGGATGGAGACGGAACGGTGGGCGGAGAAATAAGACAAAGCAGCTCGATGAATTTTAAATCCTTTTTAAGAGGCAGCTGCTGTTCAACCACAGACTGAAACAGTGTGATGAAGAGGAGCGCTCTGATGGTCCATCTTCATCTCTGCAGAGCACATGACTCTGCAGTTTTGTGTGAGCGGCTGGGCGGCACCGCTGACCTGAGACCAGCTTCAGGATGCTGGACGGACTCCGACGGTCGCCACCACACAACCTGCTGCAGAGGTTTTCTACGTGAAGCCGAAGAGCCGACGGACCAGAACCAGAACAGGCGGAGCGCCTTCCAGAACACCTTCATGATTACACCGATGCTTGGAGGTTCTGTCAGCTCATTTCTTTATGTAAAGCTAAGATTTACATAAATAAACAATAACCTCACCCAAGTACTCTTCATAAAGTCATCAGATTATTATAATTCTTATAATAATTCTTATAATTTTGGCAACAAACCTGCATTCTTTGCCCTATTGGGTAGAATATGTCACCAGATTATTCATCAAGATCCAGAACCTTCATTTATTTTTTGTGCAGACACAGATGGTGCCAGTCAATCAATCAACAGAAGCTGTAAAAACTCTGCTACTTTGTCCTACTACTCTCCAATGTTACTTTATTTGGCATTTCCTCTTAAACTTTATGTTCTCTCCCGGTTCTTTCTCTTCATAGTAGCTTCATCTAACCTGCCGTTCTGTTTAGCTGCATACTGCCATCAACATCTTAATGTTCTCCTATAGATGCTACAGTCGTTCAGTCCCGTTTCTCTCCTAGACGTAGCTGTTGGCTGAGCTTTTACTGGAACTCTCTGTCCTCTCCTCCATCCCGTAGACCTGAAAACTGGCTCAGAGTTTATCTGCTCAGCTGTTATGGAGCTAATCTGCCATTACCTTTTTACTTTTCTCTTACATAGAAAGTACCACCGGATCTTATTCCTGTCTCTGCTCTGTCTTCTCAAACCCCCAGTGGGTCGTGCCAGATGGCCGTTCACACTGAGATGATCTTTTTATTCCTCATCCTTGAGTTGATGTTCTGCTGCGGGCCAAGTCTCAGCTAATGGCTCTTTGAGTTTCACTTTGTTGGAGCTAAAACCCTGTTTTCAGTTGGTCAAACCATTTTATACTTGGTAGTTTTATCAGATTCAGCTACATAATGGCACTTCACACGGCTCTGACTCATCTGCAGCATCCCAACACTTATGTTTGGATGCTATTCATGGACTTCAGCTCAGCCTTTAACGCTGTGCTCCCAAACATTCTGGGTCTGAAGCTCAATGACCGCAGATTATCCACACCTCTCTGCTCCTGGATCGGTGACTTCCTCACTAACAGGTCCCAGGCGGTGAGGATAGGGAACATCTGCTCCACTGATCCCGAACATTGGAACACCGCAGGGCTGTGTCCTCAGCCCAGCTCTCTTCACCCTTTTCACTCAGACCTGTTCTGCTGTCCACCTCACAAACAAAGTGGTGAAGTTTGCAGACGACACCATTATGGTGGGGCTTGTATACAACAACGATGAGACCCACTTCAGAGAGAATAGGAACAACCCGATCCTGAACACCAGCAACACCAAGGAGGTCACAGTGGACTTCAGGAGGTCCATGACGACTGAACATGGTCCACTCTGCATACAGCGGGAGGTGGTGGAGGGTGTGGACAGCATTAAGTTCTCCTCCAACCTCTTCTGGACTGTGAACACCTCCCACCTTGTGAAGAAGGCCCAACAACGCCTCTTCTTCCTCAGGAAACTGAAACGGATGGGACTTTCCACTAAGCCGTTAAACTTTTACAGAGCTACAGTAGAAAGCATTTTGTCTCGGCAGAACAGTGTGGTATGGGAGCTGCACAGTGCAGGAGAGGAAGGACTTAGCACGGACATTGAGGTCAGCACAGGGGATTATGGGATGCCATCTACAAGACCTACACACAGTCTATGCGGAGTCAAGAGAAGGGCCAGACGTATCGTCACGGATCCCACAAACCCGGGTAATGAACTGTTTGTCCCAAAAACTAACTTCTTTCCCAAAGCTGTGAGGTCTATCGCCCCCTGCTGGAAATCAACAAAACTTCAGCACAGCTCATCATCTGTTGAAACACGTTACTGCTTACACGGGTTTCTGATCTGATGAAAATCATTTATACTGTCTCTTACTTGGAAATGTGGATTCACATACTTCTGTCAGGGACTGTTAAGACATCCATGCAAATTGACTTTGACTCGACATCGGGTCAATCAGCTGCTAAGGACTATGTGCACCTTAAAGCCCCTCAGGTAGTGTTGTTGTTGGGCAATGCAATCAACTGTTTAAAAAAAAATCATTATGGTAATTATAACAAAGCTTCTTGATTCTTCATAATGGGGAACAAATTATGTTTTTATGACAAGGTGACGACAACACTGATTCGTTCCCTGAGTTTAGGATCCAATTTTATTCATAAGCCTACAGAAAACGTTCAGTTACTGGACTGAAACCGGGTTAAAAAGCAGAAACTCTGAAGATGGATCAAAACCAGTTTAAATGGAAACAAGAAAACTGGTTTTGTGGATGAAAAATACCCCAAGATTTCAGTTTATAGCTACAGCTAAGCCCAAAATTATTCACACCCCTGGAATATTCAGGTTTATAATGAAATCTTTTAATTTTACCAAGATGTTTTTTTGATGGAGAACAGCATTAACATTTTGGATCTATTACAGAACCTGTGGAGGCAGCTAAAGATTAGGGCGATGGTAAGGAGGCCATCCAATCCAGATCTCATCAGCAAAACACGCAAGAAACTAGCAAACTGCAGTTATAAGAAGACCTCATTGCTTAATAAAATATAAATAAAGAGATTTTCTTTCTCCTCTAATTATTATCTTTTCAGATGTTTGCCTAATCTCCTCTTAGAGACAAACTTCTTGGTTGAACGAAGATCATTTTAAACCTAAATCAGGGTCAGGGGTATGAATAATTCTGGTTTTTAACTGTTTAACTCAGCGTTATTTCAACATTTCTTGTTGCTAATTTAAAAAAAAGGAACATTTGGAAATTTCACTGGTGCTGAAAACAACCTGCAGCTTCTTAAAAAGGTAAAAAAACTGCTTTAAAAGTTTTTATATATATATTTGATCTGATTTCATCCTGTCGTCTGCGTTTCTGTTTACTCCTGCTACAAATGACCTTTTCCTGCTTTCTGTTTGAATTTGTAGTAAATGACTAGTTTCAGCTGACAGGCAAAAGTGAACCTCGTCATTACAGACGATGACCTTTTTCCCAGACACTCAAACAACCATTCTGCCTCCTACAGACGTCAGCAGCGGGTGGGGGGGGGGGGGGGGGGGGTGGATGGAGGGACAGCCTGGGCCGGGTTGATTAGACCAAAGAGGACAAAGGCGGAAAGAACTGAGAGCTGATGAAGGTCTTGGTGATCCGATAAGAGCAGAAGGACCTCATGACTGCTGCTGCAACAAGCTGCACACGTGGCTTTGAGAATGAGATCCAGGAAGTGAGTTATGCTCCACCTCCTAGGAATAAATGACCAGAACAGGAGGAGCGAAGGAGAACCGCTGCTGCTATTGTACTATTCCAACTCCTGATGTTATTTTTGATTTAACAAGACAATCTCTTATGTCCGATTTAAGACAGAAACTCCCGTCCGGCTCGCCGTGACCACCAAGGTAGTTTTTATTTAGGCTTAACGGACCGATCGAGGAGAACCTGAGAACCAGAGAGGCGGTTCTGCTCTGAGCTGGAAGCGCCTGAGACACCAGAATGTCTCTTTCTACAGTTTTAAATCGACTGAGAGGGCGAGAACCCAGAAACCACCTTTAAGGCCCAGAACAGTGGACCACACTGTGCAGCACGGTGGTGGCAGCATGCTGCTGAGGGGCTGCTTCACTGTCGCTGCTGCTGCTGGACAATGTAAGGGAACCAGGAAGGAAGAGGACAACCTTCAAGTTCCCAAACCTCGCCTGAAAGCTGGACTCTATCCAGTTCTGGAGCCGAGAACGTTCAGCTGCCGAGACTCGTCAGCTTCACGGAGGGTTTATGAATCCGTTTGTACGGATCGAAGTAAAACAAAAATGAGTTCAAACTAATTCTGTGTTTTGATTTTTACTGAAAAACATCTTGGTCGACTTTTGACCCGGTTGTTTCGGACCCGCTCCTGTCAACACGAGGCGGCGTTTCTCTCTTACATTAAAAGAACCCAAAGGTTTCACTTAGGGTCCTCAATCTGGACCCTGGACGGTTTCCGGTCACAAACCTGCGGCAGGTGCTGCGGAGCCGGCTGTCTCTGCGGCGCCAGCGGACTCTCCGCCATGGAGTCCAGCCTCTCAGACGAGCTGCCGGCCAGGCCCCCCCAGTCCGCCTGACTGGGCGTGGTACCGGCCGTTTCTGGAGACGTCAGCGGAAGATCGCTGGAGTAGCCCGACTCCAAAAGAGACCCCTTCCCCTGGGGGTCCAGCCTGAACGCTGTCATGGCGTCCGGCTGGGTGGAGGACGCGGGGGAGACGCCCGCTGACGTTGGGCTTTTATTCCCGTCCGCCGTCTGGACTTTCAGAACATTTCCTGGAGGCTCCTTGTGGACGTCTTCGTCTGTCCGGAGCGGGGAGCCCAGATCGCTGGGGTAGACCGTCCTCACCACGCAGAGCTTCCCGTCCACCTCCCGGATGTGGACCACCCCTTTATGCTCCTCCGCCGGCCGACTCCCATTTCCCCCTCCGTCCTGCTCCTCCTCCACCCTCCTGTGGATCCACGGCTTCTCCAGAACCCCCTGAACCTTCTCCCGAACCCGGCACACCCTGCCTCCCCCCGGAGTGGTGCTGCCGAGGGCCGGCGCCGTGTTGACCGGGGTGGTGGTGGTGGTTTGGCTCGGGATGCTGGAGACGTCGACGATGGCGCTGACGGTGTCCTCCTCCCCGGGGAGGCAGAAGACCCCCCTCCAGGCTGGGCTGGGCTTGGGGGTCACTTCAAGTCTTCTGCCACTCAACAGCCCCCCCGCGGCGCCGGGGGACAGAGTACTGCCGGGCGGGTCGGTTCTGGAGCGACTCAGGCGGGATTCAGGCGCTGGTCTGATGCTCTCTGCCTCTTCGGGCCCTTTCTCCTTCCCCCGCTCGTCGTCCGGCTCGCTGCCTCGCCGCCGCTCCCGGTTCCGTCTCTCCTCCTCGGCTCTCCGGTTCTTGTTGCCCTTCTGCTTCCGTCTGAAACGCAGACGTTTCTTTGGTGAGAGAGTCGGCGCCGCGTCCGGGTCCGCCTCACGGAGAGGCCGGACGCAGCCCATGGAGTTCCCCATGTCTCCGGCGGCGCCACGCGGGGAAAGAAAGGCGGAGAATTGGGTCGTCTCCTGAGACCCGGGAGGTCCGGGCAGCAGTCGGCGTTTGTGCAGCTGGACTCGGTGAAAGGACGGTTATTACGGGTGGAAACCGGCCCAGTCCGGGTCAGGAGTCGGATTTGTAGACGAGCTGGCTTAAGGCAACATGTCGGGCGGAACCTGAACTTGTTTTCAGCCCATCGGGGATCCTCCAGCTGACCCACGTTCAAGGTGAGGCCAGAGAAACGAACGGCACACAGCTTCACGGTCCCATCTTCCTCTCGTTACTGAAGCTACATCCCAGAGAGAGGAACAGCCGTCTGATCGGCCCCAGTTTCATTCCTGTCACCAGAACCCGAACCAAGGGGCGCTGAGATCTGTGGCCAGGTCCTGGAGCGCTGCCCGAGCTCATGGATCAACGGCACCGCTGCCTCGCTGTGGGAACGTCAATGCAGCAGAGGAGAGATCAGCGTCCAGACGCTTCCTCCTGCTGGGAGGGAAGACCAACGGGCCGCTCCGTGTCTGGTTCTGCCGGCTCGGCCCGTCCCGCAGGCTGGATGTGTGTGTGACAGCGAGGGCCGCCGGCCAAAGCTGCAACAGATTGCAGGGAAGCCCGGCCGATACGTCGGCAGCTCGTTAGAGACTCAATCAGCGCCTCGGGTCTAATCCGGACCGTTCAGGCGATGATTCGGCGCGTGTTTTCATCCCCGCCGCGGCGCCGTCGCCAGCAGCTAGCGGGAGAGTCTGAACGTGACCTGGAGTCTTCGCAGGTCTGAAGAAGGGGAAACGAAACCCGCCGCCGTGTCAGTCCCAGAGGTTCAAAGCTGTCATGATGCCAGGAACCAGCGACCCTTTCTCCTCATCAGGTGGTGCAGTGCGACGGCGCAACAGCTGGAGAAACCCACAGTTTGCCGGACTTGGATCAGGAAAAAGCCCCTTAATTACGCCTTAAGTCTGTTTTCTCCTAATCAGCAACAGGCCTCGGGGTGAGGATCTGGACTCAGAGGCAGAGGAGCCGGAACAGGAAACACTTCTGGGCCTCCGTTAGCTACGGCGAGGACTTCCAGCTCCAGAACCAGATCCATTTCCTCTACAGAAGTGCCGTGTATCTGGAGCAGAGCCAAAGGGACTCGGAGTTCCAGTGAAGGATGGTCCTGGGCATCGAGCAGAACCGCAGAGGAGATTAAAACGCCGCGTCCCCCCCCCTCAGAAACAAAGACGGGTGGCGTCTCCGGCTAAAACGAAACCTTCAGAGCCGAGCTGCATCCGATTGATACGCCGGAGGAGCACCGAGCGTCCTGCGATGTTTGGGCGGTCCCTCCGATCAGCCGGGACACGTACGTCTGCGGCTCGAGGCCTGTTGATCCGCCGGCAGCCGGCCTGGATCTGCCGCTCCCTCCGCCGCCGGCACAGCAGCTCCGTTTATCCGCGGCTCGCAGACGCCGGCAGAAGGAGAGGAAAAGCTTTTATCTCCTGGCTGCTGCAGCTTCCCTCTCTCCTCTGCTCCGTCTCTCAGCAGCACACCCCTCCCATCCTTGGCTCTCCTCCTCCACCAATCCGCTCCCTCATTACTCCTCTCTCTCTCTCTCTCTCAGCTGTTAGGGAACAGCTTTCTCTGCCACAAACACACACTTGACCCAAAAGCTTCGCTGAACGTCAGGCTGCAACTGGGTTTAAAAAAACCCCAAAAAAACAAAAAACAGCCATCTGAGGACAAACGCTTTATTCTCTGAGTGCAATCAATTAATGGACAATTATAGTGATGCCCAGAGCGTGCAGAGCGGGAGCGGTTTGCATGATCTGAATTAATCTGCTGTTTGTTCACAGCCCTGCCGACACCAGAGGAAGTGAAACTGCGCACATAATCTGCCTCCAGTAACGTAAAGCAGACGCTCTCCTCCATTGTCTCACTGGAAAACACATCCTTAAGGTGCAGAGGATGAAATTCAGACCGCGGACAGACCAGTAACTGAACGCTTCCAGGATTTGTGACCACCCCATCCGTCTGAAACGGCTCTGAGGAACGACTCCACCCTCAACCACGCCGGCTTTAGGCCTCTGTAGGGTTCCCACCCACCACCAGAGCACATAGATTTATTAATATAGCTCCGAGACACGATCCTGTGCTGAGCTGCAGGCGTAAATACTGCAGCGTGAATGGAGGGAAGGGAAAACAGAGTGAAATCGATCCTGATCCATCATCTCGAGGCCGCCAGGTCTCTGTAAGATCCATTAGATGTGGTCTACATGCCAACAGGCTGCTTAAATGTGAACATGTGAGGTTTTCTAAACTCTAAAGTGGACCCTTACAGCGACAGGTGGAGCTGGTGGGGAACCAAGTCTCTCCTCGTAGCTGTTGAGCATGGTGGAGGGATCATCGTTGTTCTTGAAACATCAGAACATGTGAACTAAGAACACTGCAAAAAGGGAACTAAAAGTAAGTCAAATTTTCTTGAAATTAACGTATTTTTCCTTGATTTAAATAGGTACACTGCAAAAAAGGAACTAAAAGTAAGTAAAATCTTCTTAAAATTTGTATATTTTTCCTTGATTTGAGCAGCTAAATAAGACTATTTGCCAATGGAATGAGAATTTCCACCCCTAAAATAGGATAATTAGATATCCTGCACTTGAAATAAGATGATAGAGATGAATTGTTCTTATTTTAAGTACAAAAATCTTATTCCATTGGCAGATAGAATGATTTACCAGCTTGAATCAAAGAAAAATACACTAATATCAAGAGGATTTTACCTACTTTTAGTTCCCTTTTTGCAGTGTAAATAAGAGTATTTACCAATGGAGTGAATAGTTTTGCCCCTAAAATAAGCTGATTAGATATCCTGCACTTAAAATAAGATGATAGAGATGAAATGTTGCTATTTTAAGCGCAAAAATCTTATTCCATTGATAAATAGTATTATTTACCTGCTTATATCAAGGAAAAATACATTCATTTCAAGATGATTTGACTTACTTTTAGTTCCCTTTTTGCAGTCAATCTGGTCGGATCTGACAGAAAACTGAACATGGGGGTCGTTACTGGGGCTTTTAGCAGGAGAGGAAGCTAAAAACAATCAGAGCAGAAACGGTTCTACCAGAGAAACGTTTAATCCTTCGCCTCGTGGAAAAGTTAAGGCAAGAAAAAACCCAGAGAGGACCCAAGACTGGAGGATCTAGAGGATCTGAGGGACGGTCAAGGACCGTGCTCAGTTTGCTCCAACCATCTGAAACGCTATAGCAGAAGATCAAGAGCTATTCTGTATGAAGTATTTTATTTAAAATTTAAACAAAAAAAAAACTGCACACTCGTTTTTATTTAGATGCATCAACCGAATAAGTAATTCATTCAAAAATCCCCGAAGACCTGGACAACTGCCAGCTCCTGAGCTCCGACCTGCGGACAGGACGAACTAAACGAGTTTAATTTAATGCGAGTATAGCCAGTGGTGAACCTCCTGGAACCACGCATCTCCCCGTCTGACGCCTGCAAAGGTTTCTGGGTCTTTCTGCACCAGATTATGTCAGTTAAATTGCTAAAATGTGCAGCTAATGACACCTAAAACCTCCTTCCTATCTAATTAAATATCCAAAATTGCTGTGAAACGACGTGACTCAACATTTCTTGCTTCTTTTTTGTTTAAAACGCACATCTTTATCAATAATATTCCTTGTTTTTTATATTTGCATGTTTAAAACTTCCCCTCTAACACAAACATAAGTGCATGTAAAGGTCTATAATGTATTTATTAATTTTGCCCCAGTGATGAGCAGCTTAATCTTTAACAGAGACCAACTCAGACAGGTGAGGAGATAATCTGCTTGTGTCTGGGGTAAAACCTTCAGCTCCATTGATTGGAGGGATTTCCTGTGACAAGCAGCCCGATCAGCCAATCAGAGGCAGCCACAGGGCAGCAGGAAGACAGTCCACAGTGATGGTGACATCTACTGGTGGCGCAGGGTAACTGCATGTTTGTAATGAGGAGGAGGACCAGATCAGAACAGCCTGTTTAACTTCTGCTGAGGAAAAGGTTCTGTCTGGTCCACATGATGGAGCTGTGTGCAACAGGATTTGAACCAGCGACCGGTTCTCCGTCAGAGTCTCTCTGCTGCAGCGTGTCTTGCTCACACAGACCTTCAGGCCTTCGTCACGAGCAGCAGAGCAACGCAGCTGCTGGACCTGGTTTAACTTTTCAACCAGTACGTCTCTTTTTTAGCAGCAATTAGCCGCCGCTCGTTAAGATTTTAAAATCTGATTTTTTTTTTCAGTCTGCAGCTGCTGAGATCCTTCAGCATCAGACATAAAGTCTGCAGTCAGGTTCTGACATCTGAGGGTTAGAGCTGAGATTCTGACATTTAATCATGGGGAAGTGGATTCAGTGCTTTAAGGTTATCTGTCCTCAGTCGTTGATCCAGCCCTCGTTTCTTTACATTCTCCTTTCTAGATGTTCTCGTGATACTTTTGAAACAGAATTGAACTTTAAGGCAGTTCTGACTGAGCGTTTTTCACGGATTTCTGCAGGTCTAAAAAACTAAAACACCTGCGGCACCTTTACATCTCCGTTTTACTGAACTATATGAGACGGATTAAACCAAAAACAGTAGCAGAGCAGACACTTTGCACTCTCCTAAACCTGCAGAGGACATCCATCTATGATGTAACCCTGACCTTCAGACACCCCGAGTAGAAAGACTGGATTATGAAGACTTTCACAGCAGCGGACAACATCTTCTAAACTCTCTGAACTCCTTCTGTAATCCTCCTCCAGCCTCAGCCTCGTCCGTCAGCGAGATTAAACCTTCCTCTTCTAATCTCACTTTTGTGGCCAAAACCGTCGAGTCATGCTAGGCTGCGGTTTCCGTGGTAAGCAGCTGGCAGCGTCACCTTGGCCAGGGTCACGTCACATGATGTGAGAAATGAGGAAAAACGAGTCGGAGAGACTTCTTTAGAAACCTTTTAGGAAAGTGAAGCTCTAGAAATAAGAAAATATCTGATTACCCCGTTTGTTCCTGACTTCACTCTCAGACTGCAGGTCTGCTGGTGGTTCCTAGAGTCTCTAAAAGTAGAATGGGAGGCAGATCCTTTAGCTATCAGGCTCCTCTCCTGTGGAACCAACTCCCAGTTTTGGTCCGTGAGGCAGACACCCCGTCTACTTTTAAGACTAATCTTAAAACCTTCCTTTTTGACAAAGCTTATAGTCAGAGTGGCTCATGTTACCCTGAGCTACCTCTATAGTTATGCTGCTATAGGCTTAGGCTGCTGGAGGACATCAGGGTCCATTTCTCTCACTCTGCTGAGTTCTGTTACTGTTCTCTAATTTGCATTAATTGTTATTTCAACTTTTAACTTCATGTTAAAAGGTGAACGCTGCAAGTCAATGACTGGATGCAAACTGCTCAGTTTCCTTAGATAAAAAACCTTTGACAAATCTGTGCCTGAATGGTTTGATTTAATCGTCTTTGTAAATAGATAATATATGTTGTGACGTGGCGCTACATAAATAAACTGAACTGGAAACATGGAGCATCGCGGGCAGAGCCACCGTCTCCATTTCGATGCATCACTGCGACCTACAAGCAGCACCGGAGTCAAAATCCAGAGCAGCGTCTGCTCCAAATCTTTTATTTTTAACTCCCGGGGCTCTTCTCACATCTCTGATCAGAACCTCCGCATCTGATCTGATGAACGTGGAACCAGAACCCGGCAGGTTTCGCAGGAGAGGCGGGAAGACAGACACTCAGCTTCCAGTTTGAAAAGCAGAACCAGGCGATTCCAGAGAAACCGTTACAAACTGGATCTAACAAACCGTCAGGATGGTTCCGGTCAAGCAGAAACACCCAAACCAGCAGCAGATGGAGTCCCGAACAGGACGGTGAGTAAAAATATGAGATCTGAGGAAGATCCGGGATGAAGAGGAGGGAGCGAACATGTTTCCTGCTGGTTAACTCAACCCTAAAACAGCATCCTCGTCCCACAGCGGGTTTTATTCAGCACAACGAGATCCGATCACGCCTGACTGGATGCCACAGGCTTCCTCAGAGCAGTTAGTTAGAAAGCATAAAAAAAAACAGCAACGGATGTTTATGTTTGATCAGTGAGAACAGGAAGCTCTGCTGTCCAGAACATGTTCAGGATCACAACCATTCTGCTTCCTTCATCTCCTGCACTGCAAAAAGGAAGTAAAATGTTCTTCAGTGTATTTATCCTTGATCTGAGCAGGTAAGTTTAAATGATCTCCCAATGGAATAAAGGTTTTGGCCTTAAAATAAGAACAATTCATCTCCATCATCTTATTTCTACTGCAGTATGTCTAATTATCTTATTTTAGAGGTAAACATACTCATTCCAGTGGGAGACAATCTTATTTAGCTGCTCAAATCAAGGACAAATACACTAATTTCAAGAAGATTTGACTTATTTTCAGTTCCCTTTTTGCAGTGCATGAAGTACCAGAACCACAAACAACCAACCGTAGTCCAAAGCAAAACCCAACGGCGATATAATTCAGTCATTAAGCAACCAATCAATAAGTTTACTCCACTATACGGTATTGTGCATAAGTCTTAAATCATCCCTCCTTTCTTTTTCAGAAAGGCTGAAAACGTTCTGGTTGAGACAAAACTTAGATGGTGTCATGAAGGAAATGTGTGTGTGTGTGTGTGTGTGGGGGGGGGGGGGGGGGGGGGGGGAGGTGGCTTAAGACTTGTGCACAAAACTGTAAGATTTCCATCAGTTTTCTCCAAAGCAAAGCAATTCGCTCCAGCATTTAGATGGAGCCGAGGCGCCATGCGAGCAGCTCAGACCTGGAAGTGGAGGATGATGGTCCAGATGAGTCCCAACGTCAGTTTGGGGTTCCCGTCAGTGATGTCGTCGTTCCGGATGTTCACCAGTTTTACCTGGACAATGAAAAAACAGGATGACAGTGAGTTTTAGAGCTGATTACACGTGTCTAACGGAGCTCATTCAGGCTCATCTGGCCAGCAGTTAAAGTCCAACAGGGTGGAGAAGAAGAGAAGTTCATTTAGCTCCACCGGCGACCAGAGATGATATATTTCTGCAGTTTGATACCAGACACAGATCTTCAGCAAAACAGAACAAGCCAACGGACTCCAGGTTCTGATGTGTGAAGAGCACTGCAAAAACGGAACTAAAAATAAGTCAAATATTCTTCAAATTAGTGCATTTATCCCTTGATTTGAGCAGGTAAATAAGATTATTTGCCAATGGAATGAGATTTTTGCACTTAAATAGGAAGAATTCATCTCTATCATCTTATTTCAGGTGCAGTTTATCTAATTATCTTAGTTTAGGGGTCAAAATACTCACTCCATGGGCAAATAATCTTATTTACCTGCTCAAATCAAGGATAAATGCACTAATTTGAAGAATATTTGACTTATTTTTAGTTCCCTTTTTGCAGTGAGAAACCAGCAGCCATGCAGGTCAGAGTGAACCACTCCCTGAAATCACTCGCTATGCCAAACACGGCCATGTTTAAATGATAAAAAGAGGAATTAAATAACAGAGTCATGCTGTTTCACACGGGGACTTGACACATCAATTATATATTTCTCTAAACGACGGCTAATTTGTCACCTACTGATTGGTTTTGGACCATCTCACTGCAAAAAGGGAACTAAAAGTAAGTAACGTTTTCTTGAAATGATCAAGAGGTAGATGAGACTATTTCCCAATGGAATAAGATTTTGGCACTTAAAATAAGAACAAATCATCTCTGTCATCTTATTTCAAGTGCAGTTCGTCTAATTATCTTATTTATGGGGTAGAAATACTCATTCTACTGGGAAAAAGTCTTATTCAGCTGCTCAAACCAAGGAAAAATAAACAAATTTTAAGAAAATTTCACTTACTTTTGGTTCTCTTTTTGCCGTACAAATTAACAGAATGTTTGTTTAACCATTAAGGGGATAAAAGTTAAAGAAAAGGTGTGATAACCTGGTTTCATAACCAGTCTTCAGTCTTTCAGCTGCTCACGCATCGTATTTGCTCTGGATATCAGGAAAACGTGTCTGACTGTGAGGACGATCCGACAGCCTTTCAGTCGGGTTTGTTTCCGGATCCTGCCGGTAACCTAACTTTACCTTTCCCCTGGTGATTCTGGCAGATTTGGATGCTTAATCTTTATTGACACTTTTGGGTCAGAACTGCCTGATACTAAGAACTGTTCTGATCTCATTTGCCTTAAAAGAAAAACACGGTTTGATCTGAAGACACAGAACCCCAGACCATGACACTGCCTACGCCGTGCTTCACGGTGGCTCTGGTGTTCTTTTACAGATACTCTGGCACTTTGTGCCAAAAGTCCAAATTTTGTTTAATCAGGTCATAATCCAGATACAGATTTCAGCCAGAACCAGTTGAACCACAGCTCGGTGAAAAACGGCCGCCACCCTCAGCAGTAGGCCGATACGTCTTCACTGTGCCATGGAGGATTTATAAGTTCCCTTATTTAACACTTTGCTCCTCAGAAACATCTGTGCGATTAGAGCTCCAGATAAAAGATGCAAATGTCTGGAAAAATCCTAAAAATACATCTGGAATCTATTTCCAGTTGATCAGATTCAGCAGAAATGGTGGCAGGTGTGAACCCAACGAGGCTGAAAGCTAAAACTGAACCAAAGGGGCTTTATTCCATCACAAGGCTGAAGCTCCCCACACTTACCGTATTTTTCAGACTATAAGGTGCACCTAAAATCCTTAAATCTTCTCAAAAATGTATGGTGCTCCTTATCTATGATCACCGTTATGTTTACTGACTGATTTTATGTGGTACAATGTGCTCATAAATCTGTTAAAATGTGTAAGTATGACTTTGGTTAGCAATGAAGCTGCTCCACTCAATGGATATTAGGAGCATTACGGTACACTGTGTCACTACCTGGTAGGACCCCTGAGCTGTCTACCAGACTGCCTGACTGTAATGCATTCATGTAAGGCAGCCAGGAGTACGCGCTAGCAACAATAAACCTAGTAAGTTAATTAAATATAAAAGTTATGTTTATTTTGGCCTTATGTTAGAAACAGAGCAGTGTAGTCCAGCTACTCTGTCCTCCTGACAGAGACGGATAGAGAGCTGTGGACGTGGAGGAGAGATATTACACACTTGGAGGAATATTTAATGCGCTTTATGGTCCAGAAAAAAACGGTATACAAGCTGGGTTACTGGACCTCGAGCTTTTCTATCCCCCCACATTTCGTTCAACCATACAGGATATGCGTGTTTGCGCACATGAAGAGCGTGAGGACCGTTACCTGTCTCTGTTTGAGGAAGTCCAGCGCTATTTGGACATTCTGCAGTCGATGGAATCTCATCCGTCCCTTTTCCCTGGGCTGAAAGAGAGCAGAGCAGACAAACCCGACGTGAGAAGAGAGACGTGGCCTCTGAGGCAGGAATTACGGTGACTAAAGTCCATGCTGTGACGTTTGACACGACCAAACAATCCCCCAGGGGGCGCCGTCCTCGACGCCGGCTGTTAGAAACATGCAGAACGCGTGGAGCAAACGGAGGCTGGTTGGTTTTTCAGCTGCTAACGTCACTCTGCCTGCTTCCCATCGTCTGTCGCTACGTCGTCCCGGATAAAGTTGATAAAGTGTTAAAGGTTCAGTTTATAGGCAGGAGATGGGACAACCAGATGTGCAAGATGCAGATGTGAGTTCACTCAGGATTAATAACAGAAAACAAGAAGAGCGAAGCTGGCGGCTGTTTTGCAAAAAAGGAAACTAAAGTAAAAGTAAAATGTTCTTGAAATGAGTGTATTTTTCCTTGATTTGAGCAGGTAAATATACTACTTGCCAATGGAATGAGAATTTTTCCCCTCAAAAATAGAAATTAGACGTCCTGCCCTTGAAATAAAATGATGGAGATTAATTGTTTCTATTTTAGGGGTAAAAATACTCATTCCATTGGCAAATAGTCTTATTTGTCTTCTCAAATTACGCAGAAATACACTAATTTCAAGAACATTTTCCTTACTTTTAGGTCCCTTTTTGCAGTGATTAATCGTAAATGTTGCTGTGTCGGACTTTACTCTATTTATTGGGTCAAATCTATTTAATTTATTTGCTAAATCTTGTTTATTTTAGTGCCTTTCTACCATTTATTTGTGTCTGACCTTACGTTTTGTTAAATCTTTGTCCAATCTTATTTCTTTATCCAGTCTCGTTACGCCATCTCATCCTGTTGAACTTCTGCCGTATTCGTCTACTCTGCGTTTACTTTCCTAATCGGATTAAACTTTTTTGTCCAGTCTTGGGAAATGCGAGTCTTAACAATGCAGAATAAATTAAAAACATTAAATTTCTCTCTCTGAACACAACTATACTTTATATTTTTAGCCACACATGTGGTGCAGAACAGCCGAGCTCTTATTGGTGACCCGTGTGCATTCCGGTTGGGTCAGCCCTGTGCCACAGCACGCTCATGCAGCCTCACAGCGCCCCCTGCAGGGCGGAGGGCACCACTGACAGGTCAGCGCTGGCTCGCATTCAAACGTACTCCCTGAGCTCCTTCCTCCTCCTCCTCCTCTTCGTCGTCCTCCTCCTCTCCTCTGAGCAAGATGAGAGGCGGGGCTCGAGAGGCGTACGCCCTCTTAGGGGCGATGCCGCCCTTTTGTTGCTACGGTAGCAGGAATGGAAACGAACAGAGACAGTAGAGGGGGATGAAAAAATTATAAAGAAGCAATTAAATAAAAAGGATGCAATAAAATAAACGTCTGATGAAAAGTTTCTTCCGCTGCAGTTTTCAGAGGCGTGAGCCTGGACTCTGCATCACAAAAGCACAGAACTGAACTTTATGGCCATTTCGCATCATTATGTTGCACTGCCAACGTTGCTGGACTTTTATAATTGATTTAAATTTCAAAGTACACAACTGAACGTTTACTGCATTTTTGCACCATTATTATCTTGCACTGCCAACATTGAACTTTTCAAATTAATGCACCATTATCTTTGCACTATAAACATGGTGGAACATTCTTCTGCACACTTTAAAAAAAAAAAAAAAAAACAGTTTTTCTCCTGCACTGCTACATTCTTATCACTGCTGCACTCTATATTGTATTTTATTTCAATTGCAATCTCACTTCATTGTCGTAATTTTCTAAACGAAAGTTTAAGTCTAAGTCTAAGTCAACTCCACCTCGTCTTGTGCCAGTCTGACTCTGATTCAGTTTAAGGTCCTACACAGGATACATTATTCCAAAGCTAAACTTTAAAAAAGCTCTTTAATAAAAGTGATGCATGTGACAGACGTTCTCTGTCACCAGCCAGTCATACACACACGTTTTCTTTCCTGTCCCAGATTAAGCTCATTCTGCTCCTCTTTCCACAATACTTTTACAAAAGCTCTAAACAAACGGTGCGTCAGAGTCCTTTAACCTCCATCCTTGGTGTGCTTGAAGAATTCACACACTTCACCAACAGGGAAAGCAGCCCGCAGACGCATTTTACTCCAGTGGAAGGATTTAATGTCACTCCAACACTTAGAAAACACCAAGTACAGCATTAGGGGGTGTGCCGACACATTTTATAAAACTTGGAATCCTTAAATAATTAAATTCCCTCCTTAGATGATTAAAGTAGATGATTCTAATTAAGATACAGACTTAACTCCTTTTTAATTGAATCACTCCCATTTTTTTTTCTTTTCCAGTCAGGATTTTGAGAGAGGCCAGTGGTTGGTTTGATAAATGGTAAATAGACTGAACTTATACAGCTTATATGTAGCTTTTCCAGTCATGCTGACCACCCAAAGCACTTTGACGATTTGGTGGTCGAACTTCAAGCACAACATGTAAAAATTGTTATAGTTACACTTCTGATTTTGTTTTTCAAGCATTTCAGATCCCTCCTCTAAATGTCGCTTTTTCATTTATCATCATCATCTTTTTTATTTTGTTGTTGGAATTTGTTTGTTGGTTTGGTACCCGGTCGGCCCTCCTGTTTTCTTCGTTGAGGGGGAGAGAGTCATGTTAACATTACTCACTGTATTTTGTTTGTATGTCAACGGTGGGGTGAAACGTATCCGCATGAAAAGACATGTATTGTATCCTTACAACCCAATTAAAATATATAAGTCTAAATATTGTGATCTGTATTTATCAGAAACGGAAGCTGGAGGCGGCGACCTCCAGAGCTCAGTTTGGGTCAGAAAACACTGGGATCCTCGGATGATCCTGAGAACAGCCTGTTGGTCATTTTGTCCCAGTTGTTGTTGTTCTGGACGCCCCCCCCCCCCCCCCTCCAGAACAAACTGTCAGGTTCTGTTATGTGAATCTGTCCCTCTGGAGGAACGCAGTCAGCATCCTGGATGTGTTTGAGCCCAACAGAGTCAGCAGTCAGTCTGTGTTCGTCTGCATGACTCTAACCGACTTTAACAGCCGTCCGTCCGTCCGCATCAGAACCAGCCCTCATCAGGCCCGGCTGGAGGTGCTAATCTGACTTTTACAGCTTGTCAACTACTGCTCTTCTCCTGAAGAGACTCATTAGAAGTTAGGGTCGGGGCTTAAAGGGGAAGAAAAAGTGTTTTCTCGTACCAACGTGACTCCAGAGAGGACCTCCAGCAGGGAAATCAGGTTGTGTCCGTCCCTCAGGTCCTCATACAGGTCGGTGATGTGCTTCCTCACCTGGATGACAGGTGCAGAGGGGAGAGAAGCAGAGGAGCGTTAACAGCAAAGCCATCTGTCTGACCCGATGGACCCTCCGCTGACAGCCGGAGCTCCAGCTGCAGCCACACGGCGACTCGCTTTCAAAGTCAAAGTATCTTTATTAGTCTGCCTTGAGAGAAATTGGCCTTGGATACAAGGATCAGCTGCATACATATCAGTCACTAATAAAAGAAATCTTAGTAAAATAATAAATATACTATAGTAGCAACAGTTCATAAATCACGATCATATTAAAACTGTGCAAATCAACCTTTAAAAATAGAATAATTTCAAACACCCCTGCCCTCCCAGTTTTAGTTTTAGTGACGTTTTCAGGTCCGACGGAGCGGCTGATCCAGCAGTAATATAAAGCTTGGTACTCCACATTATTCCAGACATTTGAACTGAGAAAGCTTTCTGGATGGGAAGCGAAACGTCTTCAAACTTCGGAAAAACAAGTCCAGTTGTTTTGTTTTTTTAACTTTTTTGGAATGACCATGACCTGAATCTTCACCAGCATACTTAAACCTGAATCTCTTCTTTTTTTATTCTGTTTTTTTTTTTTTTTAAAGTTTGAGAACATGAACTAAAATAGGAAGAATTGTTTGTTTGTTTTTTTGCCAAATTCCTGCATAAGCAGACAGAGATGCTTTTATTTTCCCATTAAAGCGAAGCTGAAGCTGCAGGACGGCGCCTGCAACGCCTGAGCCGACCAGCAGAGGGCACCATCCGGTTAAAATGTTGCTCACACCACATCTCCACTAATTAGGTTCCATGGAGCAACACTGATTATCCTCTGTGTGTGTCCTCATCATCCGGTGTCTGTGGATCTGCAGCTTCAGGGCGGAGCGTTAACGAGAGGAAGGACCCGAGCTGGCCGGAAACGAGGCCACGTTCTCCTCTAATTGGGTTTTATCGGGCCAGAGCTTCTGGTTGCTTTCCAGTCAACCTAACTGGGAGATTTACTGGAAACTAAAACACAGCTAATGATCATTTGGACCATCCCTCTGTTTTCTCCAACTATACCTCCCCTTCTTCCATTTTTTGTCCAGCTAACAGCAAATGTACCTAAACTGCTGCATCTGTGTCTCCTAAAATACGACCGATCAGATATTTAACAGACTAAGATCTGAACACGGAGCAAACTGACCTCCTGGGACACACCGCTCCATTTTGACCCAAACTAGACATATTCGAGGCTGAAGAGGTTTTTTTTTAATCAACACTGGCTATTTATTATACTTGTGAGATGTTCGGCACATGAATCTTTTGCTGTTCTTTTGCCCTGAAAAACTTGAATCTGATACTTTTCAGGAGAAATTATAACAAAATGTGCTCATTTATTACAAATGTCCCACACACGTGTGAAAACTTGGCCGTATTTTATAAAACAGACTCTGGTTTCCTAATCCTCGGCTGAATAAAACGTGCTGCAGTTCCTGCGCGCCGGCAGGTAGCGCAGAAGCTCCTGTTTACACGAGCGCCGTGTACACACACCTGTTGGCACCCTGCACACCTGAGCAACCGCAGGCATTCCTGACGGCAAAGCAAACAGGAAGCCGCTGACGTCGCCCTGTAGGAAGCCGGGAACAGAGGTCGCTCAGCTGGATGTTTTCTCTCCGTGAACTGAAGGAGTTATTTCTCTGCTTTATGTCTGCATTTGCTTTTCCACTCAGGCTGGAGGTTTGCAGAATAAACAGTTTCAGCTCCAAGAAGCAGCAAAGTGGGGTCATCTGCACACAGGCTAAGGCTACCAGTACCTGGTTTAAAGACCACGGTGTCCCTGTTCTTAAAGGGCCAGCAGACTCTCCTGACCTTACCCTCACAGAACATCTCTGGGTTATTGTGAAGAGGAAGATGTGATACGGCAGACCTAACGATGCAGAAGAGCTGAAGGCCACCATCAGAGCAGCCTGGGCTCTCATAACACCTGAGCAGCTCCACAGACTGATGGACTCCATGCCACGCTGCATGGCTGCAGTAATCCAGGGAAAAGGAGCCCTGGCTAGGCACTGAGTGCTGCTCAGACTGTTCAGCTGGCCAACATCTCTGGAAATCCTTTTTTGTTTTAATAATATTCCAATTTTCTGAGACATTGAATTTATAATAAAAGAAATAAACACTTGAAATATATCAGTCTGTGTGTAATGAATCAATAAAATATACAAGTTTCACTTTTTGAATGGAATTAGTGGAAGAAATAATCAACTATTTTATGATATTCTAATTATACGACCAGCACCTGTAAGACCAGTAAGCACAGAACTGAACTTTATGGCCATTTCGCATCATTATGTTGCACTGCCAACGTTGCTGAACTTTTATAATCCATTTAAATTTAAAAGTACACAACTGAACGTTTACTGCATTTTTGCACCATTATCTTGGCACTACAAACATGGCTGTGCAGAACATTCTTCTGCAGACTTTTTAATAACTGTTTTTCTCCTGCACTGTTACATTCTTATCACTGCTGCACTTTATATTGTAATGTTATTTTATTTCAACTGCAATCTCATTACATTGTCGTAAGCTGTACGCAACGAAATTTCGTTTCGTATACACTCTGTACATACAAAACGACAATAAAGTTTGTCTAAGTTTTAGAAATCAGACATTTTCTCACCACACGGTTAGAGAGACGATAAACTTTAACCGGATTCCCGTCTCTTTTCTGCTGCTTCTTTCTCCTCCTTCAGCGCTGAACCTTTACTTAACATCTCACTGCAAAAAGGAACTAAAAGTGAGTAACATTTTCTTGAAATGAGTGTAATTTGGCTCGCATTTGAGCAAGCGAATAAAATGATCTGCCAATGGAATAAGATTTTTACACTTAAAACAGGAACAATTCATCTCCATTGTCTTATTTCAAGTGCAATTTATCTAATTATCTTTTTTTAAGAGTAGAAATACTTATTCCATTGGCAGATCTTATTTATCTGTTCAAATCCAAGGCAAATTACACTTATTTCAAGAAGATTTTACTTACTTTTTCTCCCTTTTTGCAGCTAAATGTGTGAAACCTGCAACCGCTCTCCTGGAAATCAGTTTTCTGCACCAATATTTATGTATTTATACTGCTTACAGTTAATTATACGTCAGAAATAGCTTTGAATTACTCTTACGCTGCCGTTTTAGTTTATATTCATTACAAAAAAACTCAATATTTAACCTTTACGGCGGAAGAACAAGCAGCTTTTTGCATTTAATCCTGACGTTTTAGTGCTTTTTAAAGCTGCAGCGGCATGAATTCAGCGTTTAAAGCTGGTTTCTCTGTAGCAGACCGGCCGCTCTCGCTTTCCACCGCTGACCTACATTTCCACACGGCGGTTCGTCCGGCTCTGCCAGCAGATCCCGGGTTACGTTCCCGGGCCGGCCGCTGCGCTGACAGTTGCTTCAGAGTTATGGGGTCAAGACCGACACTCCCTCGTCGGGTCATGTGACAGAAATACCCAGCATTCTCCTGGGGCCGCGGCGCTCGTTGTGAAATGACTGAACTGGACAGAGGAGGCAGAAATGCGAAGCGGGAGGAGAAGATCCGGCCCAGTCCTCCAGAGCCGCCGTCCTGCAGCTTTTCCATGCATCCCTACTACAACTTTGTCTAAGCAGACAAAAGTGAAGAAAGTAAAGCTTTTAAAAGACAGACACCATCAATCGATGTCTCCTCTCGTTAAAACCGTAAAGGCTAATCAGTCTAGTGACATTTTCATCTGGATAGAGCCTTTTTTGGTCTTTTCAGTCATGTTTCTTGCTCATAATTTGCTACGATTTTTTTTAAGTTTACATGATTTTAAAATGGTGCGTTAATCACTGCAATAAGGGAACTAAAAGTAAGCAAAATCTTCTTGAAACGATTGCATTTGTCCTTGATTTGAGCAGGTAAATAAGATTATCCACCACTGGAATGAGTATTTTTACCCCTAAAATAAGATTATTAGATAAACTGCACTGGAAATAAGATGGAGATGAGTTTCTATTTTAAGTGCAGAAATCTGTTAAGCTTGCTGCTCAAGTCAAGAACATTTTACTTTAGTTCCCTTTCTGCAGTGCATTCGCTCGTCCTAAAATTATCCGAGACCGTCGATGAGAAATGATTTTCAGACGCAGCTTTATTCACCAGGTTTGTGAACGAAAACAAGGACTTTGACTTCTCTGTGGTCTCATTGAACAGATTTTAAATATAAATATATAAAAAAGGGAAATAAAAATCTTTAGTAAACACGTATAAATCGGTGCAGATAAGCCTGGATCTGGATCCTCTGAATGCTCAGTGTCCATCAGAGAACCAGAAGTGATCCACAGCAGACAGAGTTGTTGGCGAGGGGAGGCAGGATGTTCTCCAGTGTTGTCTCCATTATCGTTAGCAGGTTTATCTCATAATTCATTTGTAATTGAAACAAGAATCTGTAAATAACCCGGTAAAGTTTGTTTGGTGGTCTGGGTCCATTTCTGCCTCTGAGCTGAACAGCGGTGAAGCAGGAGTTCCTCAGAGCCGCTTCCTGCTGCGAGGCGAACAATGTTCCTCATGCAGCTCTGGGTGGCGCAGCGTTTAAATTCATCTTTTCCTACTTGGCTCTAGAATAAAAGACTGAAGCACATTTAGTGAACCATCAGGTGTTTGTGGAGTCTTTGCGTCGCCTCGTTTATGGGGACTAGGTGTGACGCCCTGTGAGACACGAGCAGTGACCTCGGCTTTTTATCTGCTGCTTCCCAGATGACTTCCTGTGTCACCATGAACCGTCTGGCTGCACTTTGAGTCGATTATGGTTGATGTCAGCTGCTGCAGCGAGGTCAGAAAACTGCTCAGAAAGGCTCAACGAGCCTCAAGACGTACTGTAGATTTAGATCAGGGAGGTTTTTGCTTATGGAGTGAATTTAGTCTCATTGTTGCAAGCAGAGAGTTTTGTAAATGGAAATTTGAAATAGAAAGCACATTTTGTGTGTGTAAATTTGCTTAAAAAATGCAATGCAGTTCGTAAAACTCAATCTGAAATAGAGAAACTTGAAAATATAAAATGTGAAAAAAATAAAAGAATTAAAAACAGATTTTTTTTATATAAAAAAGTTTAATCTGAGAAAATACGTTTTTCAAAATTTAATTTCTGGATTGCACTTTTGTTTGTTTGTATTTTTTTGGTTACAAATTTACATTTACATAACGTGTCCTTTGCAACAATAATGGAACAAAATTCACTCCATACATGTGCCAAAACTGTCAAGTTCAAAGTATTTGTGGGCCAAAAAACATAAATTTAAATAATTTCTTTTATTTCTTTTACTTGCTCCACAAAATATGATCATGCAACATTTTAAGTAAACAAATTTGTCAGATTTTTTGTAGGAAAGGGATGCATAAATCATTTTAGGTCCAAAACTTAAAAGCATATGGCACATATGCATTATTATTATTATTAGTAGTAGTATTATTTATTTATTTGCCTTATGGCCATACAGTTTCCTAATTGTTTTGCTAACTGGATGACCATCTTAATTGGGAAAAAAATAAAATAAATATTTTGTCTATCCTCGGCATTAAATGAGTTACAAGCTGATTTAGATCATGGAGAGGAGGACAGCAGTGTGGAAACCCTGCAGAGCTGCAGAGCAACAGAACTTCATCATCGCTGCACCATCGACACGAAGACGTCGCCGTACCTCCAACTACCCACTTAAAGCCGGGCTGCAGGATCTTCTGCTCAAACAGGCCTTCACAGATTCAGGTTCATCTATTTCCTAATAAATATTGCCTTTAGGGTCAAAAACATCATACAATATGTCTAATTTATCAAAACTATCAAGCAACAAAAGTACCAAACCCTGAGGATAATTTAGATGTCACCTAAACAAATTTTAAAAAGATAAATGTTCACTGGGCTGAAGCTCCTGTTATTCTGGACGAATAAAGTATTTTTTGTTTTTTGTATTTTATGCACCTCCATCCATCCGTCGTCTTCCAGACCAGCCGGTTTATATCGTTTTCTGATCCGAGTCACCTCAAACTGACTCCTTTTGATGCGGAGAAACAGCAGCTCTACTTCCAACAGTATTTAAATTTAATCTCAAGTGGACAATCTATCTACGGGATTTAAACTTTGTTTAAACAAAGATAAAGCCGAAGCGGAGATATGAGTGTCATTAAAATAAGACCTGAAAGTACTGATATATGACTAGAACAGGCCCGTTGCAGCATGTAGTAAAAAGACGGGCAGATAAAAAAGTTAATTAGCAACTGGTTTGTTTCCAGCGCTGCAGGAGGAAAATAAAATCAGGAATAAAGACACCCAACCGATCAGCTGAGCTCCGGGTAACATACCTTAATGAGATGTTTGTTGACCCACTTTGTGAAGGTTTTCTTCTGCACCCGGTCCCGCTCATCTGAGGAGAGGGACGGACAGGAAGGATTGGGGTTAATTACATAATCAAGCTCAGGATGAATGCAGTTAGGCGTTAGAAATATGGTGACGGGTTTACAGACAAACACTAACATGACGTCTATTAACCTCATTAACACCATCAGCCACGTTTATATGTCCAGGCCTGTTGTTTCCCTCAGTCTGATTAAAACAAAAAGTGATCAGAGCCGACTGTTCGGTACCCAACGTTTTACATCCAGATGATTGAGAAGTTTCCATGGCAACTGAAATCC
Organism: Fundulus diaphanus; assembly: GCA_037039145.1. Taxonomy (NCBI): domain Eukaryota; kingdom Metazoa; phylum Chordata; class Actinopteri; order Cyprinodontiformes; family Fundulidae; genus Fundulus; species Fundulus diaphanus. The sequence goes on from CM073135.1 coordinate 50,645,016, forward strand.
CTGGAGGGACCAGAATCACACGAGCCATTTTCAGAACGTCAACATTTGAAAACAATAAAACTGTGATCGAGCTGCGGTATTTGACCAGAGCTTTCCATAAGTTCACTACGGGTAGATGAGGAGTTATGCTGCTATAGGCTTAGGCTGCTGGAGGACATCAGGGTCTATTTCTCTCACTCTGCTGAGTTCTCCTACTGCTCTCCAATCTGCATTGCTTGTTGTTATTTTAGATTTTAACTTTTTGTTCTCTGTCATTTTCTCTTCATAGAAGGTACACCTGGTCTGGTGTTCTGTTAGCTGTGACATCATCAGGGGAGGCAGATCATCCACTATTACCATCTAACATAGAAAGTACTCCTGGATCAATGTGAGCTTCTGAGCTTTCTGTGTCTCTGCTCTGTCTTCTCTAAGCCCCAGTGGGTCGAGGCAGATGAGCGTTCACACTGAGCCTGGTTCTGGTTCTGCTGGAGGTTCTCCTCCCTGTTAAAGGGGAGTTTTCCTCTCCACTGTCGCTTCATGCATGCTCAGTATGAGGGATTGCTGCAAAGCCATCAACAATGCAGACGACTGTCCACTGTGGCTCTACGCTCTTTCAGGAGGAGTGAATGCTGCTTGGAGAGACTTGATGCAACCTGCTGGGTTTCCTTAGAGAGGAAACTTTCTGACCAACCTGGAGGATCTGATGGAGTCTGACTTTGGAAAGAGCCTTGAGATGAATAGGAACCATATAAATAAAATTACTTGAATATTCAGGGTGTCACTGTGAAAAAAAGACCAAATTCCTGCAGGTGTTGCATGCAGTGAAGAAACGCGTCTCATTTAATTCAGGTTTTTCAGTTTTAGGGAGTGAATGTTAGTAAACAGGACGTTTGCTTCTCACCTTCACCTCAAACAAAAAAAACAACAACAACCCAGGAAGAAGATTTACTGCAGAAACATAAATAATGTTTTACTTCCTGCTGTTCAAAGCCGAAACTGAACAGCCATAAAGAACAAGCAGCAGTTAATCACGAGCAAAACAAAGAAGTCGAGCCTCTTTTCAGCTCGTTGATACTTTGGTTCAGGCTTTATTTGGGTTTATTTTACCTTTAAGACATAAATCTTAACCTATGCTGCTTGTGTCATAGATCAGACTTGTTGTCTACAGGATTGAGCTGTGCAAAAGTCTTGGTCCAGACCTGAAGCGTTAACGTGTCTCCTCCCAAATGGCCAGACGTTCTGCTGAAGCCGGTCCGGATTAACGGTTCTCCAGGCTTTCCTGAAGGTTTCTATTACATTTCATCTTCACACTTCGGCTGCTTTTTAACCTAACGCCTATAAATGCCAGGCGTGATGTTTTCAGGGCAGTTAATGTTCCACATTTATCCATTTTTGGGAAAAGAGACCCTAACTTTTACTGAACTGTGTCCAGACGGGACCTTTAGGGCCTCACGTGTTTTATTTATTGGAGTTACGTCACCCTCAATAATCAGAAATCACAGCTTCTTCTTCCTCGTTAAGTTGAATTTTTCAGCTCTTTTTGTTCTTGGTTCACCATGTCCCCCGGCCTCCATCAGAGGGCCGACCTCCACCCAGACGGAGGCCAGAGGAGTGAGGCAGCAGAGCCAGGAATAGAGGCTGACGCTGGGCCACCGTTGTGTTATCTTTCCCCTTCTTCCTCCAAACTAAGCAGCTTTCCTCACATCCAACACGGCCTGCCTCTACTTCCCCGTCCTCCAAACATAACTTCATAAAGACGATGAAGAGGAGCAGAAGTGATGAGATTAAATAATAAAGATTCAGCCCTGCAGATGATTTTTCCTCCTCCAGTCATTTGAGCAGATTTACCTCCAGCCAATCAGAAAGCAGCATGCTGCGTACCACTTCCTGCTTCAAACATCTTGTTATCTCAGTTTTTCTCCTTCACACCCAAAGAAAACGTCACAAATATTTGCACAACGCTGCCGACAACTTTGAGTTCTGAAAGCTGGAACCGCTTTCAGAATCTAGAACGGACCCACGCTGTGTGAGCACACACCATCACGGGGCAGTTTGCTCAGAGGGGAACCCCCCCGCCTGAGGAGGAACAAATATTTCAACATGCTCTTGCAAAACGAGCTCAGCTCTGAAACACGCCTTGATTCCCAAACCTGCCGGTCCGGCCGAGTCGGTTCAGCCGGAACGAATCCTCCAGATTCACGTGTGGAGCAAGTCAGCTGCCAGGTTCTGACTGGGGTTCTAAAGCATCTGATTCTAAAGAATCTGATTATGATTGTAAAGACTCTAATCAGGGTTCTAAATAGTTGAATTGGGTTCTAAATCATCTGATTACAATTCTAACCATCTGATCAGGGTTCTAACCCTCTGATCAGGGTTCTAAAGCATCCGATTACGATTCTAACCCTCTGATCAGGGTTCTAACCCTCTGATCAGGGTTCTAAAGCATTTGATTGCAGTTCTAACCATCTGATTACGGTTCTAACCCTCTGATCACGGTTCTAACCCTCTGATCAGGGTTCTAAAGCATCCGATTACGGTTCTAACCCTCTGATCAGGGTTCTAACCCTCTGATCAGGGTTCTAAAGCATCTGATTACGGTTCTAACCCTCTGATCAGGGTTCTAAAGCATCCGATTACGGTTCTAACCCTCTGATCAGGGTTCTAACCCTCTGATCAGGGTTCTAAAGCATCTGATTACGGTTCTAACCCTCTGATCAGGGTTCTAAAGCATCTGATTACGGTTCTAACCCTCTGATCAGGGTTCTAAAGCATCCGATTACGGTTCTAACCCTCTGATCAGGGTTCTAAATCATCTGATTACGGTTCTAACCCTCTGATCAGGGTTCTAAAGCATCTGAAAATGAGCTCTGATCAGCAGGTTTCTGCAGCCAGCACTGAGGGCAGACGGGTGACAGCCTCTCATTCATCCACACAGCAGAGCTTTGTTGACATGAACACACCCACTCCACGCTGTGGAACCAGAACAACACACACAGAACCGCGGTGAGCTCCTCGGCGCACGGCGAGCCGGCGGAGGACGCACTGACCTGAGCAGCACATGAGCGAGTACAGGTGAGCGTTCAGGTGGCTCTCGCTCCGGTAGTCGGGCCACATGGTCCAGGGATCAGGCGGCGCTCCGCAGCATAATCCCCAGCAGGATAATCACAGCAGCGAGGCGAGGAGCGACCGACAGCTGACGGCAGGTAGGACGGGTTCACAGAACCCACCGTCCTCCCTTCCTTCCTCGGGACGCCTGCAGCAGCTGCCGTGCCAGCCGCCCGGCCTCGGCCGTCTGTATTTCTGTCCCTGCGGCGTCTCCGGCAGCAGTTGCTGTCCCACGTGTGAGAGCCAGAGGCAGCAGGAGCTCCTCCCCCGCAGCAGCGCTACTTCCTCACCCTCTGACACTTGTTCTGAGTTTATTTCTCCTGCTGACGCGTCCTGAGGGGCCAGCCTTGTGCTTCACCACTTGTCGTCCGGAACTCCTTTGACTCTTCCTCTGGAAAGTCACGTTTTGGTGTCCGGGGGGGGGGGGGGGGGGGTTGAACCAAAGAGCCAAACAGATGATGTAATCCTCTTCAGATCGCCTGGACGACTGCGAGCACGGCTTCCTCGCTCTGCGGCGACAAGACAAACTCCTCCTAATGGGGCCGACACCATCCACACAGCTCAGATAACCCCGTTTCCTTCGTTTCCTCTGCTTTCCGTCTGCTCCTTCCCAGGGTTCCTCTCCCCGTAAGGCTGAAAGCCCTCCGTTTATCCTCCTGGGGGGGGGTCTGCCAGCGTCTTTCTGAGGGAGGCCAGAGGGAGGAAAGAGCCGGTAATCTGAGCTGGACTTTAACCTCGTGCGGAGGAACCGGCTGGACCTGAGACCCGGGCTGATTCAATCAAGGCGGCAGCAGGCGGAGCGGGGAGGCTCGGCTCGTCGGGGGTCACGCTGCGGGTCTGGGACAGCTCAGGGAAAGCAAACAGCTCCCAGAATGCTCCTGGTTCAGCTCTGCCGGGTTAAAGCGGGCAGAGGTTAAACAGGAACACTTCCTCGTTGTTCCAGCAGGTGGGATTTCCTCGGCCGGGTCCACAAACACCTGACCGGGTCAGACACTGACCCTCGGCACAACACGCTCCTCCTCCTCCTTCACTCCTCCTCCTCCTCCTCCATCCTTTCCTTTCTCCCAGCGTCCACCTGGTTCTGCAGCCGCTCCGTCTCCCAGGACCCGTCCAGACTAAAAATACCAGACGCCGCTTACGTCTCTAATACCCCGGGACTCGCTCATCCCCTCTCTCCCCTCCTTCTACTCCCGTTATCGCCTCTAATCGCTCCTCGGATTCCTCTGCCGGTGCGCCGCGCCTCCTCCGCCTGCGATTGGGTCACGTCTCTGAGTGGGAGGGACGTTTCCCGCTGCTGGACGGGACAATCAGGAGCAAAGAGAAAGTGAAAACCTCTGGATGTTTCACTTTCTTTCTGCCGCTCCAAAGCAGACCAGCTGGTTCCCCAGGATTTACACCCCCCCCCCCCCCCTCCAGTGACCGTCCGATGGTGGCGCCTCCTTCCCTCCTTCCCTCTCTTCTAATCCGTCTCTCTTACAGCATACAATAGTAAGACTAAAAATGAAACTTCCTCCTGATCCACAGACTGGAGATCAGCGCAGATCCTCTAAAGAAGTCGTGGCAGAGTGACCGGCCTTCATTGTTCCCTCAGGAACACGTTATAACAAACATTACACAGCGTGAAGCAAATCCTCCAGAATTTATCTCCTCAAGGTCCGCAGAGTCCAGGAACTCTTCGTCTTTGTTGCTACTATTTGCAACCAGTCAAAGTTCAACAAACCAAGACAACCTCGGTTCAGTTTACCGTCCCAAGTCCCTCCTGATCCGTCCACAGAGGACGACGTCGGCCTGACCTTTATCTGGCGGACCCACCGTACCCGAGCTCTACGGGGTCAAACGGACAACGACGCGACTCGATGGGAGCCGTTTTATGCTCTGACTTCACCTTAAAACGCCTCCCAGACGTCAGAAGCTCTTCAGGAGGAGACCGCGCCTCCAGCGGCGGCTCTAAAGCGAGAGAGAGCAAGACTTCCAGCTGATAACAGGAAGGCTGGACAATAAAGCTGCTTTAAACAAAAATAGCTTCTAATCTGTCTATCGTGGAAGATAGTTGAATGCTGTAAGAGATGCAGCGTTCAGAAATGTTTGACATCTTTGTTATGATCTCAGAGTTAAGCTTGCCAACTGCTAGTACGAGATGCTAAAATAATTTATTTTTGTTTTCAAATAAGAAATTCTAATGTTAAAGAAAGAAATTGCTCCCTTAAAGTGGAGAAATTTTCTCTTTTTTTGCTCCAAACATAAATAATTCTGATCTCTCAAAGCAGGAAAGCCCCCAAAAACGCTATAAATGTTGTTTTATGTCCTTTTATAGTGTTTAATTAAATTAAATCAGAAAAGCTTTACAAAAATTAACAGCGTGCTCTTAGGTTTAGGGTTTAATGACAAATACTTGCTAATACTGGGTCCTTCCAAGCAAGAGGAACACTTAAATGGGTTAAAAAGTGCTGGAGTCGGCCCGTTACCCGACGCTCAGAGCAGAACGTTTCAGACAAAGTGTGAACCTTTCACCGCCTCACGGTCCCCCGGCGCTGAACGCATCCCGACCCGACACGCTTGGCCAACCTGCGTCTCGGGTTTCACTTCCTGTGATGAGTAAAAAATAAGACCAGAACCCCCCCAGCCGGCTGCTGCAGCTCATCCAGAACGCAGAGGACCAAACCCAACGGGCGAATCTGCAACCGTCAGGAACGGACGCAGCGCCGCCTCTGAAACTGAAACGTTTCCACACGTCTGCAGGACTTCAACAAACAGAACCTGGAGGTTTGGTTTTATTACGACAGCAGTAGGGCTGGACGATTATATATATATATATATATATATATATATATATATATATAAAAGCATATCAATAAAATATAAATCATATTGATCGATATCGATAATTAAATTCAAAACATTTTAAGTGCAGCCCTAACTATTTTATTCTGTTGCTTCATGACTTATTTTTAGATAAAAACACAAACACTGAATTCAAACTCAACCCTTTATCCAACCAACTTTTTACCAAAACTGGACGTTTTTTAAAAAGAAAAAAGAACGCGTGCTCTCTGAACTCTCTGAAGGGGGCGGAGCTTGGTTCCTGGGTCTGCGTTGTGATTGGCTGGGAGGATGTAATGATGTAATATTAACCTACATGGCTAGAATGCAAAAGGAAGGAAAACTGTTATTCTATTAAGCTTTTTATTGACCCTGATATATATTGTTATTGAATTATCGTCCAGCCCTAATCAGCAGCATAAAAACCACGGACAGAACATAGCTGCTTCATTAGAACATGAGCTGCTTTAAATTAACGTGTGAAATACGTGCAGCCGTGTAAATATTCAGGGAGAAACACACAGCTTCACTTGTAATGTGTCTACGGAGATGCTGATTGGCCAGATACGGCCACTGCTGATTGGCTGAACACGGGCTGGAAGTGGAGCTATGGAGTTCAAACAGCTCCCAGAACTTTCTGAGGCATGAAGATGCAAACCCTCCCCTGGATGAAGTTTCTACCACATTCAGAGTTTTACTGTGAAACCTGCAGAACCTGGAGGCGTGTGGCTGGATGGGAAAATGGACCGAGTCCGGGATAAAGTCCAGATTCACTCGTGTTTTTCCACCCTGTCGGTCCTCCTTACTGCCACAGATCGGACCCAGACCGGTTCTGGACGTTTCAGCCGAGCAGCTCCTGTAAACCACGCGTGTTGACATGCTAATCAGCCGCGTGCCGCACCGGAGCGGACCGAGCCGGTGCTGGTGGTACCGCTCATGCGTTGATCCGTCCTCCCTGCCTCTCTGGCCTCGTTTCCTCCTCTCTTCTCTGCCAACGCGTCTCACTCTCTCTGATTACCACCCTCCTCCTGTCCCTGAGGCATCCGCCGCCCTCATTTCTGATCCAAATCATCGATCCCCTCCGTTGTAGAACCTCGGGAGTCCCTCGCCGATCCAGTTTCTGCACCAGGATGAAATCTGTCCCATTTTCCAGACCCAAACTCCTCTTCTGACCTAAGCTGTGACGCAGTGTCTCCAGCTGTTCTTGCATTTTGTCTAACAAGCTGCTAAAATGTGGCTCGGTCCACGTTAGAACCGGTTCCGACGCCACAGACTTGAAACACAACGGATCCGGGTCTCTGGGGTTAAACGGTGAGAACTTTAAGGATCCAGAGTGTGGATTAATAAACACGGAGCCGCCCGGATGACGCGCTGTCAAAGCATTTCTCCTGCAGGAGCGAAAGGTGGAGATCCTGCAGCGCAGACCCATAAAAGGAGAAGAAACGGCAGGTCCAAACTAAACAGCAGCAGAACGGATCGCGCTGACCGGGCCGTAGACACCTGATAAAAAACTAGAGATGATTTAAAGCTGAGGGGCGGAGCCTGAACAGGAAGCACGTGGAGCCAGCGGCCGCTTTCAGGGGGAAACATGCCGTAAATCATAGAGTTTGGACTTTACCCAGCTCCATTCTGACGGTCCGGCGCCGGCAGCAGAACCAGAACCCTGCGGCGGTGATGACGTGAACGGCCACCACCAGGATGGGCGTCAGGACTGCAGGGTCCGACAGGAAGTCCATCTCAGCGCTCGGATCGGGACTCAACTGCTGCTCTTCCATCAAGGGAAGCTCAAGTTGGTGCAGCTCCTCCTCTTCCTCCTCCTCCTCCTCAGCATCTCTGTCAGCTTCTGATTCCCCCCCCCCCCCCCACCCAACCAGCGTCTATCTGGCACAACAATCCGGCAGGGCATTCCGATCCGCTGAGGCAGAGCGGCCGGACTGGAGCCGTTACCGTCAGAGAAAGCCTGAGTTATCAGAGCGAGGGGGGTGCAGCGGCTGCTGTGTTTACCTGCGTTGCTATGAGGGAGTGATGCATCCTGTCTGTAGTTTCTACCAGCACCTATCTCTGACCGCCTCTGCAGAAGGCGGCGGTGGGTTCGGATGCTCCGTGCTGCCTGCGGGACGCGGTGATTCAGCGTGACTCAGGCCTGCCGGCGCAGAGGACCTCCAGCTGCTGTCACCTCGCGGGGAATGGTGTGTGTGTGCGTGTGTGTGTGTTCTATTTTTTGTCCTAGCAACCGCCAGACAAAACAAAAAAACAGAGCACAGGCGAGATAAATCTGGAAACCATCAGCCCTGCTTGGCATCGAGCTGCAGATCAACTCCGGTTATTTACCGTCGTTTTCATGAGACATTTTTCACCCGAGATCTAATAAAGGAATTATGAGCCGGATACCAGTTTCCTTCCTGTTTTGCATTTTCTGATCGCCATAATTAGACACCATGAGGTCATGGAGAGAGGTCGGCGGCTGCTTTCCATCCTTCGGGCTCAGCTCACGCCAGCAGAAATACATTACCCAGAATCCACCTTTGTCTTCCTCCTAAACAAGCACACCTGGGATGTGGGCGACAGATCAGGTAATTTTCTGAACAAGCAGCGACCCAAGAGTTCAAACTGAGCTCAGATCGGTTATCTGACGGTTCCAGGCATATTTTAATTACCCCTCAGCTCACACTGGCTTCTGCACTGCAAAATAGGAACTAAAATCTTCTTGAAATTAGTCCTTTCTAATTCTAGTAATATTTGTCCTTTATATGAGCAGATAAATAAGATTATCTGTCAATGGATAAATATTTTTGCATTTAAATTAGGAACATCTCATCTCCAACATCTTATTTCAGGTGCAGTATATCTAAATATCTTATTTCAGGGGTCAAAATACTCATTTATTGTTTCTTTTAAGTGTTTTTATGCATTATCTTTTTATCTTAGTTCTTTAAAGGATGTGTTTTAGCTTGTAGTGATGTACAGCACTTTGTTTCAGCTGTTGGCTGTTTTAAGGCGCTTTATAAATAAAGGTATATCATTGGCAAACAATCTTATTTCCCAGCTCAAATCAAGGACAAATACACTAATTTCAAGAAGATTTTACTTACTTTTCGTTCCCTTTTTGCAGTTTGATTATCAGAATGTGCAATAAAGTCAGTTTCCTGATGATTTTGGAATCAGGACTAACGAGATTTGTTGTATTTTCACCAACCACTCTGTCAAAAAGGGTATAATAAAGTATCCAAAACTCTGTGTAGAATCTTTAAAGCAAAGTTTTCAAGCTACAGTAACCTCATTTTGTTTGAAAGTATAAAAAAAATGTGATTTTAGTGCTTTGTCTGAACATTTAGATCTAGTCAAGATTTCCATTTAAAATCAGGATCGGTCTCAGTCTGTGAGGTCCACCAGAACCAGTAATTAATTAAAATCTCTTTTAAAAAAAAAAACAGGGAGCACAACCAGCAGTCCAGTCCTTGGCAGTGCTTACTGCTTTTATTATTACCAACATATTGTATTTTATTCACCTGTCCAGATATTTGGGTGCTTTAATGTATGTTAAAAGCACTTTATAAATAAAATGTAATTGACTGACTAATCAATGAGGATGTGACGTGGCAAATCACGGATATCACAGGTAAAGCGGCACAAATCGGAGTGAAAACCGACGCAAAAAGGCTGTAAAATTCAACACATTTACTGTTTTTCATGCTAATCCAGACCTGGATTAAGTTCTGCGCAGGAACCGTGGTTTGAGTTTGGGTCTCTGGACCGCAGTGGGACCGACCGTCTCCACTTAACCGACCCAGAGCACCGCCTGTTGGTGCAGAAGGGAAAGCAGAAAAAAGCTCTGATAGATAAACAACAAGCGCTCAGAGCGCACCGTGGACGGTCCAGCCCACCGGACGGCGCACAGACACTGCAAAAAGAAACTAAAAATAAGTAAAATTTTCTTGAAATGAGTGTTTGTCCTTGATTTGAGCAGGTAAATAAGATGATTTGCCAGTGGAATGAGATTTTTGCACTTAAAATAGGAACAACTCATCTCCATCATCTTATTTAGAGGGCAGAATATCTAATTATTTTATTTTAGGGGTAAAAATACTCAGTTCTGTTGTTGCAGTGAGAAGAGACGGACATCAGCGTTTAGAGACCCGTTAACGCTGCTGGGTGGTAGCTGGAGTCCCTGGTGAGAACCTCCTGGAGAACAAGCAACAAGAAAAGGCTCCAGTCCTCATAAATGTGACGCTGCAGCCTCTAAACTCTACATGAACGGACAGGAAGGGAAGTTTTCACCAAGAATGTCTATTTTGGCACGATTAACAAAGCAGAATAGAAGAAAAAATAGTCTGATGGTTGTTGAGGCCGTTAGCGCTGCTCACCGTTTATTCCTTAAGTTTCGATGCTCCAACAGCAGCCGGGTCTCTGGGTAAAGCCCAGAGTTATGGTGTCTGCTTGATCATTTATTATAAACGTATAAATCTGTAAAACCAGCCGCATTCAGTGATTCAGACGTTAGGAGACAGCAGGGAGACACTAAAATCGTCTCTTTGTGATTTCTGGTAAAAACACAGAGGTGAAGTGAAACAAAAATCCTTTCATTCCTTATGTTTACTTCCTCGTTAGGCTCCGGTTGTCGTAATGAAAAGAAAAGGATGAATCCTGCAGCCGATCGTGGCGAGCAGAACCACAGAGGAGACGCGTTTCTCTGCTGCAGCAGATCAGAAGCCGTAAAAACCCACTTCCTGTTTGTCTTGGTCTGCGGCAGTTTACGCTCATCTGAAGAAAAGCCACAAAAACAACAATACTGTGGTAAATCACATCAGTCCAGCGCAGTCCCAGCTGCCGCTACTAAGGGGCAGCAGAGACCAACGCCTTCACAGCAGCGACACAGATCTGTCTGCAGAAACAGGCTTAATGAACCAACGTTCAGCTCATTCATGTTGTTAGGCTTTAAAACTGGAAATAATATTTCTGCTTCTCTTTATGTCTCATAGAGACAATTTACCCTGAAAACTCCTCATAAGTTCACATAAAACTGGTCGCCTTAGAGTTTCTTTCCACAGGAGCAGAACAGACGCCTTCATGCTGCTTCGGCGGACCTAAAGGTAGAGGTCAGAGGTCGTGTCTGCAGAAAAAGCTGCGTCTGCAAATCGGGCAGCTCTGCAAACGCTGCGGGATGAAGCCGGACAAGAGATGGAGGGATGAATGATGGAGGGATGAATGATGGAGGGATGAAGATGGGGTGGAGCAGGAGAAGCGTTACAGTAAAGCTCTGTTGTCCTGAGCGACGTCTTTTTATCAGACGGCCCATTCTTCCCCTGAAAGCGTGATATCACCAGAACATCTCGCTCTCATGTCAAGGCTTCGATGCCTCGTCTCCACCCCCCCCCACCAGCCAGTCAGCAACATTTCACCCAGCAAGGTCAGCCAGACGTCGCACATCTCACACAAACGCGCGGCTCGTCCGCCTCGTGACGATAAAAACCGCTGCAAACTAATTTCTCTGCTCGCTGACAAAGAGACACTTTGCAGGCGGGGCCATAAATGTCGGCGTGCTGCAGGAGAGAGGAGCGTCCGACGCCTCGGCACGCGCGCTGACGTCGGGCTTTCAGAGCAGTTTCCAGCCTGGAGGCGACTCAGTCCTCGTGTTAAAGATAAACGTTGTTTTACGCTGCAGGGGGGAACAGGAAAAATGGAGGGCAGGGGGAGGAAGAGCAGCAGGATGAGGATGAGGAAGAGGTATCCTGTAACCTTGGCCGCTCACGCTTACATCACTCAGACATAAATTACAGCCCTGTCCTCATCTGCTGCTCTGGGAAGCGTGGCGTTCAAGGACGGCTCAGAAGAGCCGGAAACAGGAGTTATTAAGCTTTAATCAACACAATTCAAGCGATGAAATTGGTTCATTTAATGAGGAAGATGAAAAGATGCACAGAGGTTTCTGACGTCTAATCACGCTTTGAATCACGGCATAAAAAGCTCAGTTTACTCAAAATATTACGTTTCCAAGTAAAAAACACAGAAAGTTTAGCTTCAACTTGTTACCAAATGAAAAGAAATCTCTTTAACCAGACAGCTTTTTTTATTTTTGTTTAACAAATTACTCACATATTCAGCCGTTAATTGTGTTGGAGCATCAAAACAGAAACGCCTGACGTTTAAAACCAGCCAGAATGAATTACTGGTATAAATACAAGAATAAAACCAGCTCCAGTCACTTCGCACAGTTTCCTGGCAGCTGCTTGACCTCCGGCCGCCCAGACGGGTGACATGTGGGGCGAAACGCTTCCTGCATGGAAACTGAGCCGCCCCCCCCGGAGTCCTGGCCCGCCATTCTGGGGCCAAATCTTTCAAAAGGCTGCAGATGTTTGCATGAAATGATTGCGTCAGCTCCAACATCAGTAGAAAGCACCTGGTTGTCTCTACGGCTCCTGGGAAAGTTAGTTGTGGCCCCTTAAAGAGGGAGACTCAGAAGTCAGAGCTTGGTGTTGCAGTTATAGGCGCTGCCTGTAGGGGGCGGAGTGGGACCAGGTTAACGCCGCCGCTCTGCTGCAGCGTTGACTCGCTGACATCTTACTCAGCACAAAGCGCAGCTTCATCACAGGCTTGGTTCCAGGAAAAGGAAACTTTGCTGCAACTTTTCCCCAAACCCACCAAAAGAAAAGAAAAAAAATAAATAAAAAATGTGGAACAATTGAGACCAAACTGCTTTTATGGTGTGTAAAAGAGACAATGAACAAAAAGAGGAGGCGAAGTTAGGGGTAAACGTCAAAAACCTGATGATTATAAGATTCATCTAGATGCAGACGTGAGTGATTTATCCACCTGGTCGCATTGATGATGCTCATTAAATGCTTTTATTAGCGGCACCTACAGGGGTGTGCAAACATTTTGGCGCTTGGGCCGAAATTCTCAAGTCAAAAAATAACAATGAAAAATAACCCAAAAATCATGTTGTGAAGTTTTTATATGATAATTTTAATTAAACAAATTATTCAGATTTTCTGAAGGAAAACTATGTTAAATATATATTATAAAAAGCAAATTATATTAGACTCAATTGATAAAAAAATAAACTTAATTCTTTTTGGTCTAGCAATATGAGAATTTCTTTGCTGTGTTTAGCTAAGTTTGAGAAATGTTTTGAAAAAGAATGCACCAAAGTTTGCATCTGAGTTAAAGTCCCTCAGACAGATGTGGTCGTATTTACTATGAAATTAAATAAAATGTAAAAAGTGTGGTTATTGAAAGATGAATACATTGTGTTGTACCCAACGTTTTCTGTTGTAAGATCGCCACCTGTCTGTATTCATTTTACCCTAATAAAAATGAAACGTTTCCATCCCCATCAGCCAAATCTTTGCAGTAGACTAAATCTTTCTTGAAATGCAGTTGGGGGACATGGCTGACCTAGCAGCAACCTTCACTTTTAAATCATGTGGGAAAATATCCTTAAAGTTCACTTTACAAAAAAGGCGACACTTTGGTTTTATCATGAATGCAAATGCTAGAAAACATCCAGGGCGTTTCCGTTCGGCCAACAGGAGACACAGGGCCAGCTCACCTACGGAAAGGTGAGTGTGTTTCTGACAGGTACTATAAGGAGCAGGCAGCAGTTTGCAGACAGACGGGCTGGCAGTGACACCACCAGATGCCATTAAGAGATTAAAAGACGGCAGTGGAGGCCGACACAGGAGACGAGGAAGGACGAGTCTGGCCAAACGAACAGAACGGATTACCAGGAGCTGACTGGAGGATCCGCGCAGACCCAAACAGAACAGAACAGGTGATGAGAAGTGGGAAACTGACCCGCCTGAAGACAGACGGGCGCTCAGCGCTAACGGAGACCAGCTTCTACAGACACCACGGTGTTGCAAAGGTCTCCGGTTTTTGCTCCAGGAAACGACAGGCGATGAACGGTTCCAGGAAAACAAACAGAAAAGGTTCATGTGCTGAGAGGTCAAAACGTCCAAAATAATGTCAGCCACTGCTGGTTAACATGAGATGAAACAAGACGAGTGTCAGGGCCTACAAACAGAGCAGAGGCAAAGCTCTTGTTTTCAGGAAACAAAGCCCAATTACCTCTCTGTCCTCTCACTCACCCTGCATGATAACAAGGGAAGACTGCAGAGACCAGCAGCTATTCTGTGCTTCTCCCAGTCCGCACTCACTCACCAAAAATAGACCAAATCAGCACAGAGAGCAGAGCTGCCTCACTTCAGAAATAACGGCACAAAAACAGCATTTTTCTTCACTTTGTTAATGTTTAGACACAAAACCGAGATGGCAAAAGGTTCATTGGAGGAAACCGCTCTGACCTCTGTGACCCTGGTCTCTCTCCACCTCACTGGCACCATCGGGTTCAGCAACATCCGAATGGGCGACGCCGACCTTTAGAGCAATAACTACGCAGTCAAAGCCAAAAGATCACAGCTGTGTGCAAGTGTCACATGGTGAGGCTAAATAAATGAACCAATAAAAGCTAAATAAAACCAATAAAAGCTAAATAAAAAGCTAATCTCGTCAAGCAGCACCGCTTACACATTTCTGGTCGGGCCGCGGTGAGAAAACATGACGCCTCATAAAGATAAACAAGAGGAACAGCAAAACCTTCACTGGGGATTTAAAGCTCCCTTCACCCTGGATAAAGAAGCCCAGCGACACCTGCTGACATCTGGTTTTTACCCACTGGAGCGACACGGGGAACACGCTAATCATCGTTAATCATCGGCGCTGTGGTCCCTTCAGGACATAAAACCTCAGCATCAAACGTTCACAGTATAAACTAAAACAGCAACACAGCTGGTGTCAGTGCTAGTTAAAATAAAGGATTTGCATTAATCTGTGATGAATGTTTTTTTGAATATACTGCTAACTAGAGGCTAATAACAGGACCAGCAGGTGGCGCTGTTGCACCAAAGCTGTTTCTCTGCAGACTAAAATAGCTAGAAGCTGCAGCGCTGCCCCGTTTTAATTATTAAAATTCACAAATGCCGTTTGTGACAGGAATGTTTTCCCAGGCTGTTCATATCAGGTGTCAAATGTTTGCAACATTTTTCAGAATGTCGGCTATTCAAAGTAAATTAAAGGGCAGCGTCTCTTTAGGTACTTTAAGGTTTGCTATGCCCTTTTTCTGATTGGTTTGGCGATTAAACGAATGTGGGCTGTTCAGGAAGATGGAGACGGCCCACTGGTCGTAGTTTTTTTATTCCCAGCTGGGAAAAACTGCATCGTGTGATCAGGGTCCGAAATCAACACTCGCCGTTCCCAAAATGCGAGTAAAGTTTCCATTTGGCGGGTAAATATCAGAGGGCTAGCTGCCACATGGAGAGTAAATGTTTGTTCCAAATAAATCATGTTTTTCAGTCGTCATCTGGGTGGATGCTTCTTTATGTTCCTCTGCTTTCAGCTCGAATGACAACAAACGTACACAAACACACACATGTGACGCGAGAACGACAGGAACTACGTCGTGTCCGTTTGCTAACAGCTAGCCTTTAGCTCAGGCTAATTACGTAGCGGGATTATGTGGAGATATTTAGCAGGAGTCAGGCAGAATTACTTAGCCGGTAAAAATATGCTTAGCCAGTTGATTCTTACATCTACTGGCGCTCATGCTACACGCTGAGCTACGTAGTAGCTATACTACAGAATAGCAGAAACGCCGATACCCCCCACCCCACATTGTGCACCGACCAACAGTTTTTCTTGGCTCCAATGACGCTCAAATGATTGATTAAAATGTCAAAAGGTACCATAAATCATGAACTCCTTTGATTCTGTATTTGTATTTTAATCTACAAACAGCACCTTTGAAACGCAAAACATTGATTTTCTTGATGAAAACTGGACAATTTACAAATGAGCAATGTTGGGTCAACATAATATGCAGGTCTAATTAAAAGGTATTACACAAAAGAGAGAAAAATGTTTACAGAAAACAATGTCAGTGCAAAACGGTGTGAACAGCTTAAAGAGAAGGGCCCAGAGAAGTCTTATTTAGAGAGACGGTGGGAAAAAGGAGGAGGAGAGACTGTTGTGGAAGGAGGACGACAGATTTAGATTTATGACCTTGTGAAGATAAAAGAGACTTCATCCAAACTATTTTGGTTTTAGAGCTTTTTGTTAATCACACACTAATGAGCAGGAGAGGAGAGACGCAGAGAACAGAGGATCATTTATTCTAGCTGAGAAAAATTAAGACAAGGAAGAAAAGACGAAGGTAAGTAAACCATTACACAGTGAAAAACATCACTGATTATTAGAAGTTAACGAAAGGGGGTGAAGTAGAAATACGGTAGAGGAGCAGAGAAGTGACGAGAAAGAAGTTTCTGCTCATTTGAGAAATGATTTCCACGCATCCAGGAACATTTACAGCAGGAAAAATGCCATTTTAACACCGAACTGGTTCAGCTTTAAATGACATGCAGGTCAAGAGCCGGCAGTAAATATGGAGGAGCAGAGGAGGTGTGTTTCTGAGAGCTGGAGGGGGGGGGGGGGGACGCGTAACATTGACGCGACCGTGAGACGGAGACAAAGACGGGAAGACAAACACTTGGACTGTGAGGTCAGAGGATGGGAAAGGCCCCGGACAAAAAGTGGGCGAATGAAAGGAGGCGACGAATGAGAAGACCGTCCACAAATAAGCAGATAACCAGGGAAACCAGGGCCTTCATTTTCTCCCCAGCTGTTCTCATCACCATGGACACCCTCCATCAGGGCGCCGCCTCCATCAGGGCGCCGCCTCCATCAGGGCGCCGCCTGACGACCAGGACGCCAACGCTTAAACTCAGGCTGGTAACCGTCTTTATTTCTTTACAGGAAGATATCTTTAAATGCAACCACCCGCAACCTTTAAATCTCCGATTAAAGGACATAAAAACCTATAAATATGAGATATAAATCCATAAACATTCATGGTGCAACACATAAATGAGGCCTAAACTTGCTGCCATTAAGAAGACTTCCTCCTCATCTTCGTTCTTCAAGAAAAAACACGTTTCTGTCATTTTAAAACCATTATTTCGAAGCGTTTCACGTCACGCTTCAGCTCACCAGGACTGAAGACTTTACCGTCGCTGTTTAATGCGCCGAGCTACAAATTAGCCAAAAGAGCTGCAGAAAAGCAGGTCGTATGTCTCAGAAAGGAACGTTTCTGCCTCTGCGGCTCTATCTCAGCATTTCTACGTTTTCACAGCCCGTCCATCGAGCTGCTCTCCTTATTGTATCAGCAGGTCTGCCTTTAATTGTGTCTGAAGCGTTCCTGGGTGTTTTTGTGGTAAAGAGGGCTCGTTAAACGACTCGAGGAGCTTGTAAAGCATAAAGACAAACTCCCTCTGACTAATGGAGGACTTTCTTTTATAGTTTTATGGCTCTGATAGCTCGTGAGTCCGCACAAACACTTTGGGGATGTTTTACGGTCAGTAAAGAGGCTACTCATGTGGATGAAGCTGATGTATGCGTGTATTTGTGAGGAAATTCAAAGACCACCAACACTGACCATCAACCAGGAGCCCAGAGGAGGAGCGACCGCACATCACAGGCAGCCGGAGCCTCCTGCAGCTGATTTCCACCTCTTAAATAGCTAAAAACGTGCAAACACCGAGACGTTAACTGAGAAATGACCTAAACCTAAACTCTGTCGAGTGTTTTTTGGGTTGGACAGTTAAAACAAAAGTAGAAAAATGAAAACTAACTAAAAGGATGATAGGAAATAGTTCATCTAAGTAGCAGTTTTCTCACAAATCTGGAGAAGCTGAGCTCAAAATACATTAAAAAACCAACAAAAAAAAAAAACAGGAAACTGAAACCCCAGTTCAGTGGGAGGGAAACCTTTGCAACAACCGCAAACATAAATATCCACCAGAAGTTCTGGTCGTGGAGTCCAAATAAAACCCAGAATGTCAGTAAAAGAACGGCGTGCCGACATTAAAGCACGGAGGTGGGCTGGGCGTGATGCGGGCTTAGGCTGCAGACAATAACAGGAAAATTTAAATACATTGAATTAAACGGCTCATAATTTGATGATAAATGTTAAAACCTCAGATCAAAGATTTTTTTTTTTTGCCAGGATTTGAAATAAACTTCTAAACCAGCAGATAGTTCAGCTTTAGAGCAGCAGAATAAAAAGATTTTCCTCTCAGCAACCAGATATTGATTTAGAAAATCTTACAGAAGTTGAATCAGAAAAGCAGGACAGACATTAAAACAACTCTTTGCTGCTTTCAGCTTCTATAATAAAATCACTGAACTGTTACAGATAAAGGTTAATAAAATGATAAAGACATGCTACTTAATCAAGGTTATGGCTTTTTAAATGAAAGGACCCAGAAAACGTTGATTTAAACACAAACAGCTGAGGTGTAATAGTTCTGCAAAGACACCAATCATTCTCAAAGTGTGGAGATAAAGACGCTGAGGAGCCCGATAGACAGGGATGTTCTGCTTCCTCCGGGTTTCTATCCTGTTTATACTGCATGTAGCAGAAAGAAGACCCAAACTCTCAGGGCGCGTTGGGATGATAACTTCTAGGTATTTGTTACAGAAACCGGAAAAAAGGGAGGACAGAAGTTTTTATATTTATAGCTGAGGATTAGGGCTGTACTAAAAAAAAAAGATATAGATTTTTCAATTATGAATCGATTCTCACTAATTCCTTAAAATCGATTTATATAACCAAAGATCGATTAAAACAATAGATAATTCACTGTGTGAGCCGGCATTACTTGCACGGACATGAGTGTGCGGAGACTTTAGCTTTATAACGTCTCAGTCTGTTTATTAATTCTTCTTCTGCTCTGAGACATCAGCAGGACGAAAGCTACGCTCCCCCTAGTGGTCGGAGGAATGGACGCTTCACACTCCAGTCCCAGAGGTGAATTTTAATGTCATATTATTAATAATGCACCAGGTTAATGCCTAAATGTATCTTCCCTTTTGGTTTAATAAAGCATTTTTGAATTGAAGTGAATAGAAGTAGCAGCTGTAGATATTTCTGGTGTCTCTGTTTTCTGCCCCTCAGCATGTTTGTGAAAACAATCGTCTCAACATTCAGGGCAACGGTTTGGTCCTTTTTTATTAAAAAATGCAAAGTTAATAAATCATTAATTTATTAACTTTGCAGTTAAATGTTAATTTGATACTAGTATCAATACATTGCATAACTACATGAAATTCAGTTAACAGCTAAAAAAACTTTTTTATTACCAGCAATCCAATTTGAGATTGGATCAGATCGAAAAGAATCGATTCTTGAAATTAGAATCGATACCCGGTCCTACTGAGCATCACAGATTTCTGTAGCGGCGAACAAATATTCAGCCCTGGGAGCTGAGCTCGGCCCAGCCGGACCTTTGCTCTGTGGTTCCTAACAGGTCGAAGCAAGAAGTCGTGTGACAGCAGGACCTTTTTCTACCTGCTGATGAAGCAGAATCGAATCAAAAGAACCGCGGTTTGGTTCTGCCCCGGTCACCGTACGCAAACTGCCAATGGAAGAGAGAGGAATTTACCGACCAGAACCAGAACGAAATCAGCCGAGCCGGCTCCTACGTCTCATTAACTCCCGGTCATTGAGCTGATAAATGGATCCTCCTGGTCTGGTTCTGAGATCTGGAGATGGGCCTGAATGACGACTGGTTCTGTTGCAGGAAACAAAACAATGTGCTGTGACATTTTGAGTCCTTCTCTACGGCGCCGTGACCTTTACGGGCCGTTACGGCGCCGTTCAGGGGGGGATTTCAAGCCTCGAAGCAGAAACGGCTTCATCAAGTTTCTGAACTCGGGTGCATTGTTCTCGCCCTTCAAATTAGCATTTTATCTGTGGAAACACAGAGAAATAAAAGCTCAGAAAACAAAGAAGACCTTCACATGGCGATGCTTCACGGATCAGAACAAAACGGGTCTGAAAACCCGACGAGGAGCCGGGTTCTGCTGGTGAAATAATCTGCAACATCAATGATAAAACGGGTAAGAACAACGACCTCAGAGAGGAAACCAGCTCAGAAAGATGAATATAGACACCGTCAGATAAGACATTATATCACTATAAAGAAAGATTTAGTCATAAAAAACCCAAATGAAATAGAAGAGTACTTTATCATGTTATAGGGAAGCATTTCCCAGCAAAAGAACAAATCTAATCCATACTAAAGGTAAATAACACGTTACAAAAACACAAACCACATCAAGGAAAAATGGGAATTAGAATTAAATGTTATAATTGAAGACTACATTAGTGGACATATATACAGGCTGTCATAGAGGAACTAGCAGCCAACTATGGAAAGAATTTGACTGCAAAGTGAAGATCAGATACTTTAATTGTCCCTTTATCATCTCTTCGTATGTTAATAATCCCAATGTGGCATTATGGTGGTGAAATTGTGGAAATATTGAAGACACCACACACATTTTTTGGGCTTGTCCAGTAATACGAGGATTTTGGGACAACATTAAAAAGGAAATACACTCACCGGCCACTTTATTAGGTACCCCATGCTAGTAACGGGTTGGACCCCCTTTTGCCTTCAGAAGTGCCTCAATTCTTCGTGGCATAGATTCAACAAGGTGCTGGAAGCATTCCTCAGGGAGTTTGGTCCATATTGACATGATGGCATCACACAGTTGCCGCAGATTTGTCGGCTGCACATCCATGATGCGAATCTCCCGTTCCACCACATCCCAAAGATGCTCTATTGGATTGAGATCTGGTGACTGTGGAGGCCATTTGAGTACAGCGAACTCATTGTCATGTTCAAGAAACCAGTCTGAGATGATGCCAGCTTTATGACATGGCGCATTATCCTGCTGAAAGTAGCCATCATGGGTTGGGTACATTGTGGTCATAAAGGGATGGACATGGTCAGCAACAATACTCAGGTAGGCTGTGGCGTTGCAACGATGCTTAATTGGTACCAATGGGCCCAAAGAGTGCCAAGAAAATATTCCCCACACCATGACACCACCACCACCAGCCTGAACCGTTGATACAAGGCAGGATGGATCCATGCTTTCATGTTGTAGACGCCAAATTCTGACCCTACCATCCGACTGTCGCAGCAGAAATCGAGACTCATCAGACCAGGCAACGTTTTTCCAATCTTCTATTGTCCAATTTCGATGAGCTTGTGCAAATTGTAGCCTCAGTTTCCTGTTCTTAGCTGAAAGGAGTGGCACCCGATATGGTCTTCTGCTGCTGTAGCCCATCTGCCTCAAAGTTCGACGTACTGTGCGTTCAGAGATGCTCTTCTGCCCACCTTGGTTGTAACGGGTGGTTATTTGAGTCACTGTTGCCCTTCTATCAGCTCGAACCAGTCTGGCCATTCTCCTCTGACCTCTGGCATCAACAAGGCATTTCCGCCCACAGAACTGCCGCTCACTGGATGTTTTTTCTTTTTCGGACCATTCTCTGTAAACCCTAGAGATGGTTGTGCGTGAAAATCCCAGTAGATTAGCAGTTTCTGAAATACTCAGACCAGCCCTTCTGGCACCAACAATCATGCCACGTTCAAAGTCACTCAAATCACCTTTCTTCCCCATACTGATGCTCGGTTTGAACTGCAGGAGATTCTCTTGACCATGTCTACATGCCTAAATGCACTGAGTTGCCGCCATGTGATTGGCTGCTTAGAAATTAAGTGTTAACGAGCAGTTGGACAGGTGTACCTAATAAAGTGGCTGGTGAGTGTAGATGTTATATTGAAAGTAAACTTGTTTTTTGTTGGGAGCCATACCTAAAGACCGATATAATGCAGATCAGAGATATATATACTGAGGGTTCTTTTACTAAAGAAAATGATTAGCGTGAACCGGAGAGATGTAAAATTAACTATAAGTCAACGGGTGCAGAGACTGAAACATGTTTACATGATGGAGCGAATGGCTGCAAGCCTGCAGCGAACTATGGACACTTTTGTACAAAGATGGACTCATATTTCACTATAACTGGGTGTCTGATGGAGAGGATGATGGGATGAAATGTTGCCTATTTGAATTCCTCTATGGAAAAATCCTACTTAGCCACAGATTATAGATATCGTCTTCTCTGCCTGTTACTTCAACCCCTGTCAGGAAATGTCATGTAAAATTATTAAAATGGTTAAATAAAAAGCAAAAAAAAAAAAGATGAATATAAATATAGATAGAGTGATTCTACTGAAGGTTTATTCACAAATGCAAACTAGTTAAGACAGCTGCCATGTTCCCAGGATGGGCGGTCCCAGCAGATCCATGTGTGCAAAGCATCTCAGACGCTACAGGCCTCAGGTTAAGGGTTAAAGGTTAAAGGTCATTACAGGACAGTAGGAACACCTCTACTCTCTTAACAGAACCTGGCAGCAGGACTAAGGGGAGCAAAGTTTCATTTGAATGAGGAAAGCCTGGAGATGTCCGACCAAGACCCACAGAACCATGTCTGGACAGAACCAGAACCAGCATCATGATTTGGGCTCGTTTTGCAGCCTCAGCACCTGGGTAGGTGTCGAATGGACCAGGAAGTATTTTAGTGTCCGTCTGTCTGAGAGCTGGAGCCCGGCCCAAACCGGGCCACCAGCAGAATGACGACCCAAAGCCCGGCAGCAGACCTACAACAGAACGGCTGAAACAGACGCAAAGCAGGCGCTGCAAAGGCCCGAATCAGTCGGGTTTAAACCGGACTGACCCGGAGAAACTGACGTCTGCAAACCTCCAAGAAACGAGTCGATCTGAAGGTGAAATCCCTCTGAGTCCGAGAAGACCCGACCCGCTGCTGATTTCAACAGCCGGTAAAAGAGGCCGAGGTTTGGGAATGGATTCATGGATTCATGGTGAAATCTAAAAGGCCGGGTTCTCCGGAACGTCTCCTGGTCTCTTCATCCTCTTCATCCTCTCCTCGCCCACACGCAGCAGTCAGCGTCAGCGGGCGAGCTTCTCCTCATGCAGACGGCGAGAGCGGTTCCGTGTGATTACAGAGCCCTCAGAGCGAGAACAAGGCAAACGTTTCCCAGAATAAAAATAAAACAGGTCCAGCTTCTCATGCAGCAAACCTCCACCCAGAAGAACGGCCGACAGGAGGCGCTGGCGGCCCGGCAGACCCACCGGGGGCTCAGAGGGCCGTCAACGGCCGTCCCAGCAGCCGGCGAGGCCACGCCCGGCCGGGCCGGCGCCGATAAGCCCAGAGCGGCGCTTATCACCGCAGACACATCTGTGGGTGACAGTGAGACGGCGGGGCGAGCTGAATCTGGAGCCTCCGTCAGCCCGGCGGGTAAAAAACCGAGGCGACGTTCAGAGGAACCGGCTGGAACACGTGGAAGACGCCCGGCAGCCAGACTCAATGAATTATCGCATTTCTAATCTGTATTTTAACCCGATAATTACTATGCAGCGACGTCAGGCTGGTGCTGAACAGCAGAACCTTCTGTTCAAAGCAAACAGCATCATTTTTTTTGCGTTTAGCTGATCTCGATCTGTCCTTCAAAGCCTTTTTACTTCATGAAGGAGAAGAGACCAAACGCCATTTCCTGCTCAGACAAACTCCAGCACCATCATAATCAGCGCATTTAGCAGCAGAGCGCTGCATTTAGAAAATAAAATGGATCTTTTCCTGCAGAACCAGAGTTCCAACGTACAGACAGCTGAATCCTGCATGTTCCTGCTGAGATGATGGAAGAGAGAAACGCTGCCCTGAGACTGAACCTGCCTGCCGACCTTGGAGGTTAAACCCCGACAGTAACTCCTTCCCTGCTGGTTCTAAGCTGGTCTCACGTTAACCTGGAGACAAACGGCCTCCAGACGTTTACGTAACCTGATCAACGGGCTTTGAACTTCACACGTCTGAAGCTGCGGCAGGCCTGTGAGGTTCCCCGTGTGTGCGCGCAGGTCCGGCCCCCGCCGCGGTTCCGTCCGTCAGAACAAGCGGGTCTGGATCGACACGGCTCACGGCCAAAAGCCATCTCAAGCCGCCTTTTTAAATCCTCACACAGCTGCAGGTGAAAACGTTCTGGTGCAGCAGAACCGCAGAAAAGGCCAGAAAACGGACCGTCTAGCGTTCAGTCCAGTTCACTAATCAGCACCAGGATTAAACTCTGTGCAAAAGTCTGGATTCAAGCCTCGTTTGTGTCCTTGTTGCTTTAAAGGAACTCGTCCTGCAGCAGATTTTCTCTTCACATTTTACTTGAATTTTCTGTCATCTTCTGCATTTTAAACCTTTTTTTTTAAAATTACTTTTACAGCTTAAAAGTCACACAGAAAGAAACTGACTTCAAACTCAATCTGATCTGAGTTTCCAACCATGTTTTCACTGTTTCTGGATTCAATTTGGCTGCAGATGCGCAGATAACAGAGAACCAAAGGACCAGAGACGGGGAACCGGGAGAACCCACCAATATTTTCTCAGAAATGGACTCCTTCATGCATCATATGCTGCTAAATGCATCGCTTTGGGCAGCAGTGTTGGTCGTGTTGGTAGAAAAGCAGCAGACCCAAACTCACGCTGCCGGGTAACGGTTCTGCTGTCTGGCAATAATTACACTCACACATCAGAACCACCAGAAATGTTTCTGATGATGTTTGGGGGAGATTTAAACCAGGTCTGAACGTTTTCTGCAGCCCAACTCTGTGGGAGTATTTGTTAGAAACTCCTGCAGCTCCCCCAGCGATGCAGGCGGCCTCCCTGACGAGTTTCTGCCTCATCTTTTCTTCAGCGTTGCAGAAATGTCCAGATTCTCTCACTGCCGTCACGTCTCTCCATCCATCGTCTATAACTGCTCATCCTGGGAGCGTCATGGGAAAACTGCATGCAGAAAGTCCCCAGGCTGGGATCTGAACCAAGGACCTTATTTTCTCCAACGAGCCGTGGCGAATAAATGATGCGGCGGCATAATGCGACACTTTGTAACTGTCCTACAAACTGTGGCTCTGCTGCGTCCTTCCAAGGCCGATTACGTCACAGCGAGGCGACGAAGGCGCCTCTAAACGCTGCCTCCTGTTTCCCGGGTTAAAGGTGTACACTGCAAAAAGGGAGCTAAAAAGTAAGTAAAATTTTCTTGAAATTAGTGTATTTGTCCTTGATTTGAGCCTGTAAATAAGTTTATCTGCCAATGGAATAAGATTTTTGCTCTTAAAATAGGATTACCTCATCTCCATCTTATTTTAAGTGCAGTATATCTAATTATCTTATTTTAGGGGTCAAAATACTCATTCCATTGGCAGATAATCTTATTTACCTGCTCAAATCAAGGACAAATACACTAATTTCAAGAAAATCTTACTTACCTTAAATTCCCTTTTTGCAGTGTAGAGCTGGGCGATTAATTTAATTTAATCAATTAACTCGAATATACAATTTTTTTATGCTCCATTTTTGAAAAATCACGATTTTATTATGCTAATGGACTCATTGGGCTTTCATGAGGAGAATAGCAGCGATGCTTAATATATATTTAGAAAAATATATTGTCAAAATATTGTAAAAAGGCATTTTAATTTACTCCTTTATTTATTTTCTTTAGGTTAGTTTGAAGTTACAAGCGAGGTGACGCCTGTTCTCAGCAAACATTTTGTTACAATGGCGGCCATCGTTTACAAAGGCAGGGCCGCCATCTTGTTTTACAAGGATTTCTTTCATTTGTTTTGTGAAACATAAAGGAGGGAAGAAAAAAAAAAGATTAATTGGATTTGGTATAATAAAAACTGAGATTTTATTATAAAGCCATATCACCCAGCCTTAGTCTGGTGTATCCCATGATTCATTGCGGGTTAAAGCAGAAAAAGCAGTGGCAGCAAAAAAAAACGATCAGAGTTTGATTTATTACACTTATTCTATGACACAATCATCTCTGATGCGTTTTAGGTGAGAATGCAGGAGTCGGAGCCAAACAACGTTCCCTCTTAGCGCTGACCTGAAGTCAGAACTTTCTCTGTTCGGCCTAAAAACGCATCACCACCACCTCCGGCTCAGTAAAGTCGGCTCTGCAGCCTCGGATCCCCCCAAACGGCTCTTTTTAAAACCATTTCTGCTTCAGGCCAGAAACATAAATAACTCGAGTTTTTATAATCCACACATTCATGTGGTAATCCTGTTTAAAACACCTTCCTGAGCAGAACACCTGAAACAACAATAGAGTTAATGTCGGGGTCTACGCTGAAGTCAAAAGCCGTTCATATGACTGGATTATTATAAACCGAGCCACACATGGTGGTGCCTGGCAGCTGGAACAAAGATCTCCTTCATAGAAACTCTACTGACTCCAGGACAACAGGCTAATTTATTTATAGAGCACTTTTAAACAAGAATTTACTTAAATTATGTGATGGAAATGAAGGAAAAGTAGTTTAGTGGGAAGAAACAACATTAAAAACAAGAATAAAGCAGTGAGAAAAAGTCTTGATTGTAAAATACAATGCAGCATTTAGTGAGGCTTTTCATGCCTCTTTCATGCATACTAAAATAAGTAAAATATTCTTGAAATTGGTGTATTTGTCCTTGATTTGAGACGGTAATTAAGATTATCTGCCAATGGAATGAGTATTTTTACCCCTAAAATAAGTATATTAGATATACTGCACTTGAAATAAGATGGAGATGAATTGTTCCTATTTTAAATGCAAAAATCTTATTCCATTGGCAAATAATCTTATCTACCTGGTCAAATCAAGGAAAAATACTCTCATTTCAAGAAAATTGTACTTATTTTTAGTTCTATTTTTGCAGTGCACATTAAATATGTTATGTATACTAAGAGTCTGGGAGGTGTACTAACACAATCAACTGATTTATTATTATTATTTACACATTTTTGCAATCATTTTCAATCTTTGGAGACAAAAAAAAGCAAAACAATCTGACATTACACAGGATATTGAAGGCGGTTCCTAAAGCTCCGAGCCCGTTCTGCAGAACATGCAGCGGCGCTGATGCTGATGAGGTTCTGGCATTAAAGTTACAGCTGAACACCCTGAGATCGCCACAGCAGGACTGAAAACTAGGGCTGGACGATGATTCAATAATATTTATCGATCGATAGACGTATATCATTTGAACGAAGAAAGCCTGGAGATGTCCAGATGTAAAGTTCAATAGAATAACAGTTTTCCTGCCTTTTCCATTCTAATCATGTATGTTAATATTACAGTCATTACATCCTGCCAGCCAATCACAACGCAGACCCAGGTACTAAGATCCGCCCCCCTCAGAGAGTTCAGAGAGCACGCCATTCTTTTCTTTCTTTTTTTCTTTAAACTTGCAGTTTTGGTACAAAGTTGGTTCACTGCAAAAAGAACTAAAAATAATAACTTTTTTTCTTGAAATGAGAATGTTTCCTTGATTTGAGCAGGTAAATAAGATTATCTGCCAATGGAATAAGATTTTTGCCCTTAAAATAGGAACAACTAATTTCCGTCATCTTATTTCAGGTCCAGTATATCTAATTATCTTGTTTTTGGGGTCAAAATACTCATTCCATTGGCAGATCCTCTTATTTACCTGCTGAAGGGAAAATACATTCATTTCAAGAAACTTTAACTTATTTTTAGTTCTCTTTTTGCAGTGTTGAATAAAGGTTGAGTTTGAATTCAGTGTTTGTGTGTCTTGTGTGAGGACACAGTGCATTCACCTTTATTATTGTTATTATAGTTAGAAAATACCACAGTCTTTATTCTGGCTATATTAGTTATTTTGTTGTATTCATCTTGGAGACCGCTGGTATAAAGGATGTGCTTGTCTGACGGTTTTATTCGTAGTGGCTAAAAACAGTGAGCCACTAAAATAAGTAAAATCTTCTTGAAATGAGTCTATTTGTCCTTAATTTGAGCAGGTAAATAAGATGATCTGTCAATGGAACAAGATTTTTGCACTTAAAATAAGACCAACTTATCTCTATTGTCTTATTTCAAGTGCAAGTAGTCAAAATACGCATTCCATTGGCAAATAATCTTATTTACCTGCTCAAATCAAGGACAAATAGACTTATTTTAAGAAAATTTCACTTACATTTAGTTCCCTTTTTGCAGTGATCGAGGTAATTATTCAAAGACAACCCAAATGGCAGCGAGAAGAATGAAATTACATGTTTTAAGCCGCATCAGTAAACGATTCTGGACGTTTTAACCCGTTATTTAAAAAAAGGCCAGCTGTCCAACCTTTGCTCCTGGGTTCTTGAACCTGCAAACATAACCCTGCTGTTGGATCTGGGAGCGCTGGCACCGATAAGATCGGACACAGAAACACTAAAGTCCACTCAAAGCAAACCTGAGCAAAAGCAGGTCGAGTCAAAGTGGGCCGGCGTGTAGCCGTGGCGAGCCGGTGGGTTAAAACACGGCAAATCGCCGCCCAACGCGTCAGTCGGTGCCGACGGAGACGCCCATCAGAGGTCTGACGGGTTCCTTTACGACCAAAAACCAAAGAATTTAAAATGAGCGAATGGTTTGTAGACCTCAGTCCCACCAACGGGTCCCCGCCGGCTCTGAGAGCGGCTAAGGAGTTTAACCTCGTGCCGTTTCAGGGGTTAAAGGAGACTGTAGGTGATTCTAACTGAGCCTGACATGCGTCGCTGTGAGACCTGGGACCTAGCAGCTGCTGTGGGCGGTGGTGGTGATGGTGGGGGGGGGGCTCTCGTGACACTTAATATCACCAAACCACAAGCAACAGCAGGTGTGGCCTCGGCTATTAAAGCTATAAAATGAAAGACAAGTGGAGGTTCGCTGCAGACAACTTTAGAGGGGATTTTTTTTTCTTAATTTGGGCATGAAAGGAGGACTCAACGGCAACGCTTCTTTATTTCATCCTCATTTGCATCCGAAAAGAAGGTGACTTGGAGCAGATAATAGAGCAGGAAGAGGCCGGCATAATGAAGCGGTCGTTGAGAAACAGGTGTTCTAGAAACAGGGGGAAAAAAAACAGTTTCTGGCATTTATGCGACATAAAAGTTTTGGGTTTTTTTTAATGAGAAATCCAAAGTTTCAGGAAACTAAACACTTCAGCAGGAACTCGACTCCTGTCAGCGACACCCGGCGTTGTGCATCCTGAGAACAGCAGCTGAAGGGAGTCGTCCCTGCCTGCTGCCGCTCATCACCGACACTTCCACACGCCGGCAGGACGCCGCTCTCCTCGCCGAGCATCTGCTGCCCCGACACGCCGGCTTTCTGCCCCACAGCACCCGCCGATCACACGTTACGGGACAAATGACGGAAAACAGGAAGCATGTCGGCGCCACGGTACAGACGATTAGCAACATCTGAGACTAACGGAGAGGCGAGCGCCAACGGGGAGCGTGGTGAGGAGCTCGGAGAGACGTGGAGGTACAGAGGAAGACGGCAGACTCCAAAGATAGTGGTTCCTCTGTGGATATACAACTTGGTTGGAATGAGGAATTGCTGACTAACTCAGGAAATGACAGCATATGCTTATTTACAGCTAAAGACGGGGTGTCAGGATGTCTTTCTACGTGTATTCACACCAAACCAACAGCGTATGCAAACCACCGGCCTGGTGGATGTGATCAGATGAAGAATGCTTGAGTCACAATGGAGGACAGGCTGCATAAAATCATTTCATTTCAGTTCAGTTTAGCTACGCTGCACCAATATAAAAAAATAAATCTCAATTCCATCAGATCCTCCAGGTTGGTCAGAAAGTTTCCTCTCTAAGGAAACCCAGCAGGTTGCATCAAGTCTCTCCAAGCAGCATTCACTCCTCCTGAAAGAGCGTAGAGCCACAGTGGACAGTCGTCTGCATTGTTGATGGCTTTGCAGCAATCCCTCATACTGAGCATGCATGAAGCGACAGTGGAGAGGAAAACTCCCCTTTAACAGGGAGGAGAACCTCCAGCAGAACCAGAACCAGGCTCAGTGTGAACGCTCATCTGCCTCGACCCACTGGGGCTTAGAGAAGACAGAGCAGAGACACAGAAAGCTCAGAAGCTCACATTGACCCAGGAGTACTTTCTATGTGGGAGAAAAGGGCAGCAATAGCTCCATTAGTGGCTTCATCTAAGAGAGAAACAGCTAAATAGATAAACCGAGCCAGTTTTCAAGTCAAGTGGATGCCACACTTTTATTGCTTTTAATGAAGTGCCACTAAAGAAAATAAGATGAAGATCATATAAGGCACTCCACACCAAAGCAATGCAACAGCAGCGTGAACTGAGGGCAAAATGGAGCCAAACGGCATCCCTGTTTGTTTTTCCTCAGTAGTTTGAATTAGTTTTAGGTTCCTGTCGGTTTCCAGCAGCAGGGAAGCCAAAGAGGACTCGATTCACACGCTTCTGTCTGCAACTCCTGGTGGCGTCTAAAAATAATCTGCCCTCATTTACAGCCGATACTTTGATTTGGACGAGCAGGGAAAACGCTGCTGCCTGAAAGGATGCCTTCCTGTCAGCTTATGTTCCAGGTCACTAAACATTTTACCAAAAAAACAACATGAACCGATACAGAAATGGAGCAGGGCCTCCGTTAACAGACCGGCCCTCCCTGCTCATCCAAGTCCAGATGTCTGCCATGAACCGGGTTAAAGAAGAGAAGCCGGGCCCGGGGCAGCAGCACTGTGGTGCATGCTGGAAATATTTATTCTGTATCCTTACACTGTGAGAAGGCATTCAGTTCTACATAATCTCTGCTTTATAGGAGGTCGAGGCTAAATTAACTGTAGTTCATCTGTTTTTAATGGTGTCATAGCAACAGGAGAGACATTTCAGTTTGGGACTCAACAGACCTTTGGACTGCAGCAGAAATCACTCAAGCGTGGCTCTTTTTTACCCTTTTTGCTGCACCGCTGCACCTAACGTTGCACCTTGTTCAGTTCCCAGCTATGTAAGGGTGTCAGAGGTGGAAGATGTCCGCCTCCGATTAGCCTTCGCTCCTTTCGCCACGTCGTACATTTACAGTTTTGGTCCGTTTACACCGGACTGTGGTGCAGAAAAAAAAACAAAAAACAAAACAGAAACCACGTGAGATGAAGCGGCGACGCTCAGGTGTGACGAGGGAGAAACCGACCAAACCGTAAACTGAGATTCCGCGTTTTTCCTGCGTCTCTGTTTGGGTGATCATTAATCGCGTTTTCAGCAAAGAGCCACGGAGCTGAATGAAGCCTGTTCAACAAAACGCTGAAATCTGCTGGAAGAGAACTTTGAATAAAATATTCTGGTTTCTAATCTGACCCATAATGAGGGCAACCTTCAGCCTCCTGTGTCCTGCGGTTGTCTCATTCAGAGCTGGTGACCACCGGCACACGTGCAACATGACACACGGCTGATATCACGCCTGAACCACCCAACCAGAGATAACACGCTGCTCATATTACAGCGTTATGACACCGGGGAGCGCTAATAAAGGCTGTGAAGCAGTTATGTTGATGTGTTTATCATCGCAGCTCTGATAGGAAGGAGAAAGAACACCGACCTCTCTTCTCCTCCAGGTCCAGGAGGTACTGCCTGTAAGCCGCCGCCGCGCTCATCCCTCCCTTAGACACCCATACAAGTGTTTTCCTCGGGGGATCAGGAGTAAAAAAGGAAGCGGCGAGGAAGAAGGAGGGTCTTAGTGCGTCTCCAGATCCAGACGGTCAGAGAGGAACCGTCCTTAACCCCCGGAGATAATCCCTCATCTCCTGCTCGCTGCTTTTCTTCTTCTTCTGTGGATCTGTAGAGCGCTGCTCTCCGTGAGGTTGTGCGTGGCGGGGGGGGGGTTTAAGGTGGCCGCGAATGTGGTCGAGCGTTAGCGGCTCTAAGCCGGATAGAGGAACTGGACTTTGACCACAGAGGCGGGTGATGTCACGCCGTCTGCAGTCAAACATATGTTTGAAGGAAACTGGGCGTGTTTTTTTTATTACTCACCGCTCAGCTGTGCTGCTGCCTTCTTCTTCTTTTACTCTAAAGGCAGCGTGGCGCGTCAGACCACGAGGGTTTGACACATTTCTCATTCATCCGGTTCAGATCGTTTCTGTTCTACAGGAGCAGATTTCACAGCAGAAAGCTTGAAACCACCAAATGTTCTCAGTTTCTAATTTTACGTCACAGCTGAGGCGTTTTAGGTGAACCTGTTGCTCTAATGCCGCAGCTCTACGGTCCAATATTTACTGATTTACTGATATTTACATGGAGAAACATGTGATGAAGGCTCGGTGCTGGTTGAGACGAGCCGGGCTTTATAACCGGAGCAATTATGCTGGTTCCCTTTAGACCAGGGGGGTCCAAATGAGGCCCGGGGCCATTTGTGGCCCTCTGAAAGATTTTGGGCAGCCATAATTTTGCTTTTAACTTAATAGTGGTAATAGTAACTTAGACCACAAACGTTTTACCAAAAGGCAGGCTTGGGTGCAACCATTTATCTAACATAAATTTACAAATTTATTTGTGGAATAAAGCAAGAGTGAGCCCAAATTAATCCTCTTCTTGTTGCTGAAAAGATAAAAAAAAAAAGAAGAAGAAAAAAAAAAAAGACAATCAACCCAAATAGTTTAGGACATTGTTTGCCGGGCGAAACTGTGTTTTTATGTTTCAAATCTAAAATGATTTACAGATGCATTTTCTACAGAAATCAGACTCATTTGCTTCTTTCATTAAATTATTTTGTGTGTTTGGTTAATGTTGAGCAGGTGAAATAAACAGATACAGAAAAAAACAGTTTTTGCCATCTTGATTAAAAAAGGTTTTAATTTTGTGGCTTCTGATTACTTCCTGATTACTTTCTGATTATTTGCCCCCGTGGCAAAAAGTTTGGACACCCCTGCTTTAGAGAATAAAGAGCAGCATAATGTGTTTTACTTTAGAGCGAGCATTAACCATCCATGAAATTAATGGACATACTTCATAATCACTTTCACTTTTACCAACTACAGGCTGTAATTAACAAGCAGAGTCTATTTATTGATCACATTGTGGCGTTTACACAGAGACGCTCCCTCCGTCTCTTATCAGCTCTGTCTTCCCTTTTATTCAGTCTCTATGAAAAGCTAACCAACACAGGGCAAATATTTACCCGCTTCTCACCCAAGTGACAGCGACAAACCCACACGGCGAACTTTACGGCTGAGAACGGCAGGAAGACAGCCTGGTTTCACCCGGCCAGTCAGAAACGAATGAATCATGCCGAGTAACGTCTTCATTACAGTAAAATATCAGGAAGGATCAGCTCAAAGGCCCCGCTAACTTAAAACAACGACGTTCCTGAGATGCAACGTGTGACATTAACAGTAGAAACTCTTTAAATACCCTGTTTGTTCTGAATAAATCAGGCGAATTTGCAGGACCGAAGACGCACGTGAAGCCAAGCAAGCAGCTTGCTCCAGCTTTCTGAGTTGGATGAAACATCCGACTCGTTGTCCAACTTTGGACGCTCACAGAACCTCGCGATGCAAATGCTGAAAATGTAAAACAGGAGCCAGTCTCTTTAGAGCTCTTTTAGTTTTACTCTCTGTTAGAAGTCCTGTGATGTGACTGAAACACATGCAGGAATTTCAGAGCTGCAACATCAGGAGGGGTAGAAACTGTAAAGGGAAACTTTATGCAGCCTAAACTAAACAGACAGATTTTCTATCTAAAGCTGCTGCTTATGAAATGAAACAAAGCACTAAAGTGAATCATAAACACGTTTCCGTTACACTTTTACAGTTTTAGCAGTTTATGTTCGTTATGAACTTCAAAAATCCCAGAAAGGGCAAAAAGCAAAAACAAAAACAACATTTATTTCTATTTTTAGAAGCTTGCGTGTTGGTGCGGGCAGGTGGTAACCGGCCTTCACAAAGAGCCATTCTGGTTGGATAACGACCTTCTTCCAGCTGCTCGTTAAGCTTATCGGCCCTCTAGAATAAAAACATGCAAATGGACTGAACTTATATAGCACTATTATCCAGTCAAGCCACCCAATCGCACACACATTCATTCCCGATACGCAGGGCAGTAGGCGGCTTTGGGTTAAGTGCCTCTAGAATAAAAACATGTGCTGCATCCTTGGAGGTTAATGACGCTAAAAGACCTTTTATGTCTCAACTTCTGGTGAAATGAAGCAAAACAAATACGGCTGTAAGTCCCGGTAGCAGGAATATCATGATTTTGTGCTTCCTGCCAATGTCCAGAATTTACAGGTAACACAGCAATTTACATTTGTTCTTTGATGATTCATTTGAGAATCAGCAAACTGAACATGGCTGTCCGCAAAGATTTCCCTAAGGAAATGTAATTTCTAACTCTAGCCTCATGCGCTACAATCCGAGGTTTATTTTTTTGGGTGGATGGAGATTAGTATAAATTTCCATGATGCGTGGAGGATAATAGGCGACCTTGTTGAAGAGGAGCGCCTGCTTCCCCAAGCTGAATGAGTAACTGAGTAGGCACGGCATGCGGTGTGCTTGGAGGCCAGAGCTACGGGCAGTAAAGCCGTCTGCTAATCACTGCTGAGAGCTGACGTCGAGCAAGAAAACGTGATTAATTACATTAATTAAAAACATTAATTACACCTGCAGCAAAGAGCCTGCTATGTTGTTGCTTTTGACCTATTAGCATAGCGACGTCTCTGCATCCATTTGAACAATCAAGCAGCCTAGCTTAGGGCAGGACGATAATTCAGTAACAATATATATCGATTGATAGAGGTATATCGATGAAATAAAAAGGGTCAATAAAAAGTTCAATAGAATAACAGTTTTCCTTCATTTTGCATTCTAGCCATGTAGGTTAATATTACATCATTACATCCTCCCAACCAATCACAATGCAGACCCAGGAACCAAGCTCCGCCCCCTTCAGAGAGTTCACAGAGCACACGTTCTTTTTTTTTAAAAAACTTGCAGTTTTGGTAAAAAGTTGGTTGAATAAAGGGTTGAGTTTGAATTCAGTGTTTGTGTTTTTATCTAAAAATAGGTTGCTAAGCAACAGCATAAAACGGTCAGAGCTGCAGTTAAAATACATGTTTTAATTTGTTGATAATTATTGATATCGATCAATATGATTTCTATTTTATCAATATGCTTTTTTTCTTTATTGTCCAGCCGTAGCCTGGCGTCCTAAAAGCAGCGAGTCTGCTGTTAAATCTAAATATCCTGACACTGTGGTGTGGTTGTGGGGTAGTAATTTACTTAATTAAAACAAACCGCCACTGCCCATTAGCGAATTCAGCGATTGGTTACCATGGAGACCGAACATGGGGTGGTGGGACGCCATTGCTGATCTTAGAGGTAAACAGATTTCTTAAAGGTCACCGCTACAACTTTTTCATCAAAATAATTAATGAAAAAAAAAAACATCCACAGAATGTATAGAGCGACGTACAATAAAAGTAAAAATTTTACTGAAAAATAAACATGTGGTATATTAATAAATGTTTTACACAAGTACAAAATATAAAAAAATATATACTTCTGGTTACGATGCCAACATCGACATGAAAGGAGGTTACCGCTTTCCTTCTGGACAGGTAAGTTAAAGGTTTGCTAACGCTAACCAAGGACCTGGCAACCGGCTGGCAAACAGTATAACTGAATGTTGGAATGAGAGCAAGAGAGCAGGAGTCTGCCCCCTACAGGCCGGGAGGAGTTAAACTTGTCAGAAACCTTTAAGCAACTCTCCTACTAAGTCCTGTTTTATTTCCTTCATTAGAAATAAGATGCTTCACCTCTTCAGTACCCTCCAGACAAGAGAAACACAAGTTATTTTCTTTGTATATTTTTTAATAAAATATGTTATTAGGTTAATTATTTTTAGCAGCAACATTTTATACTAAGCCCTTACATTGCTTTTGTGGGAGCTGTGCCTATGAAACAAACAGCTGGTGAGTTGAACAAGCAGCACAAAAATGCGGTTACCAACTTGTTCAGAAACAAAACGACTTTCTGAGAAACTCTTAGATCGCTAGGAGGTGTGACGTTGTGGAGATCAAGGAAAATAACTGATTTGTTGGATTTAGCTGTTAAAAGTTATCAAATCTGTTTTGTCATTATGGTCTCTAAACGAGTCCTAAATGCCTTCAGAGGATCTCAGAGAACCTGATCCACAAAGCAGATCACTGCCAACCTGCTTCCTCACAGAACCTAAAATCCAAGGTTAAACTGTTTCCAACCGGTTAATATAAAACTAGAACGTCTTCAATGCCGATTCCCAGAGTAAAAACATGAGCTCATGCCCCCTGCTGGGGACTTTTAAACCCAATCCGTTCTGTCCATAGTCTCTCTCCAGTCTGGAAATTTCCAACCCAGTAAAGCTGAAAACTGTTCAGCCGTCTTGAACGCCCCCCCCTGACGACCCTGTCAAGAGCAGCCCGCTTCATCAAAGGCAAGCCTGGACACGACATGCACACAAACCCAAAACACGCTTTTCCTGTGGCCGGTAGCCATTACAGAGGGGATTAAAGAGGAGCCCCGGCAACCCAGGGATCCCGGGGTGTTAGCGGTTAACACCACAACAAACTGGAAGCAAAGCAGCAACAAGTCTGACCGATCAGTAAAAACCAACAAACATGAGAGCACAAACACTTTCGGAGAGGTGGGAGAGTTTCACAGGTCTCTGCAGCTACAAGCTTACGTGTAAATTCCTTTAAAAATCCCAAAACCATCACATGAAAACAGCTGGAAATTCAGATGAAAGCAGGAAATCTAGAGAAAATTAGAACAGCAACAGTAAGGGACGCATTTACCTTTGTTGAAGGAAGTCGGCGGGAACGTCAGCAGCAGCGACATGGAAGAAAAAACAGAGAAACAGAACCAGGTTAGAGTTGAGCGCTTATAAATTTAACATGAGCTTAATAAAATGAAATCACAGCTGCTGGATGTGGGTGATGCTGGTGTGATGAGATGAATCCATAAACCTGGACTAGCAAATAAAACCGATACCAGCAGCAGCAGCAGCACACTTAGAAGATGGACCGGAGGTTGGCGTCCGGTTCTGATTCATCCCAGAAGTACAGCAAGATCACCTTAAAACCTCAGCGTTATCTTTTAAATCAGTTCATCAGGCTTTCTAGAGGTCCATTCGGGATTTTGGTTGCTAAATAATATTGAGTATTTGTATTATCATCATCTTATTATTGGTAGTTTGATATCTTAGTGCCGTGACAACCCCAGACGCTTGCTCTAATCTTCTGTTCTGCTTCACCTGGCCTTTTCATTTCTGCTCCTTTAGTCTCTGTTCAGACCTGTCTGTTAGTTAAAACCACAGATTTTTGTATTTCTGGCTTTCTCCTTTTAAATCCTCTATTCAATGATGGATGAATGAGAAGAAGTTTGGAAAAACAAAGTGATGAATGAGGAAATATGACAGGAAATAAGACAGTATGGCAAATAAAATCAAAACAAACAATCAAAACATTAAAGAAACAACTTTATGGTGCTTTTCATAAATGTTCCGTTTTACAACTAACTTTATATTCCTGCTGTAAAAAAGACTAACAGAAATCAAAACCAAAATCTAAATAACAAATCTCTGGGCAAGGATCTTAAAACATTTGCCAGTAAAAATAAACACAAAAGTTCTTTTGATGATTAATCTTTATAATTTCTTTTCTTCCATATTTATTCTTAATACTAGCGGCGTAAAGCAATAAGGACTCCATTCCCTTTTCAGTGCATTTCTCTGGTAAAAGGTGACAAAGACCAGTCAGGAAACATCAGCAAAAACTTTGAAAGTTAGAACAAAGCTTGAAGATTTTTATTTTACCTCAAGAGTCTGATGTCACACACACTATGTCTTAAAATATATATTTTTTTAATTTTCAGTTTACTTTAAGCGCCAGCGTTTCATTTCCACGTGTACCTTTATACGCAAAAGAGCGGTATTTTAATCTGCCGTCATCCAGTGCATCTGTCCCTGCTGTTAAATCACCTCAAAGGTCAAAGTGCAAACACCCAAACTTTAATTCTCTCCATTTACATGTCCGCTCTGATATTTGCTGACCTGAATCCCTTCAACTTCTCACGTCTCCTAAATAAAAACATCTCAGCGATAGAAAAAGAGAGAACCAATCACGGTTCACAAATCCTCCACAGCGTGACCAGGGCCGGCCCAAGGCTGTCTGGGGACTCATGGGGAACTTGGTTTGGGGCCCCTCTTCCTGTTAAGAGTGTCCCCTCCAGCAGCATTTCCCTACAGATCTGGTTGACTATGGGACAGGGAACCGAGTTTAATCGCAGTCATGGATGATTGGTTATTATTTGCTGACATTTGTAAACAAACCAAGTCAACCGCAAGGATTAAACTTGTAGTTTCAGATCAACTATGGCAACAAAACAACCAAAACATTGAACATTACTTTTTACATTTTTTTAAAAGCTTTTTTATTACAAGTCCTTTAAATCTTAACATTTAAACAGCGTAAAATCTTTAATTAATCTCTGCTAAAACCATAAAAAAAACCAAAAACCTTTCTAATTTCCTAATTAAAATTCGGGCACTATCAGTGCCAATATACTAATTATACTAATTACACTACTGTCAATTCCCGCATTCCTGGACCCCAGAAAAGGCGGGAATTGCCATAGCGATCAACGACTCAGCATTTTCTTAGTCTGGTTCTTCTCTCTCCTCCTCCTGCTGTCGGCTTCATCCGACACCGTAGATCACAACATCCTGCTCCACCGGCTACAATCTGTCTTCGGACTCTCCAGGACCACACTAACCTGGTTCTGGTCATTTCTCACAGGCAGGACTGAACATGTGGCACTAGGACAATCCAAATCACTACCCCATACAGTCAGCTACGGAGTTCCACAGGGGTGAGTCCTCGGGCTGACCCTTTTCATCACCAATATGTTCCCACTTGGTCAAATCATCCATAAAAATAAGGTTTCATTTCATTATTATGCAGATGACACACAGTTATATATAAAAATGGACTCCACCCACACTTCAGGATTGCCTGGAGGAGATAAAGGCATGGAGGGCTGAAAACTTTCTTCAGCTGAACAGTAGAAAGACCGAAGCGATCCTCATTGGCACCCCACATTAAACCCAGTCATCTTCCCTATTTTTGGTCATAACATTACTCCGTCATCCTCTCTCACAAATCTTTGGAGTCAGACTGGACTTGCACCTCACATTTGACACCAACATCCGCCATCTCTGCAAGGTCTCCTTCCTCCACCTCAAAAACGTCGTCAAAATATAATATTTGGCTGTTTTTTTGATTGAATGACTGACCATTAATTTGAAAGCAAAAAAGATCGATTTTGGAGTCAAATCAAGCTGAGCTGTATCGAGAATCGTATCGTATCGTGAGCCAAGTATCGAGAATCGTATCGAATCAGCTCATCCTAGATGATAACCAGCCCTACACACCGCCTCACGAAACCTCCGCTCCACCACCTCCTCACACCGCCTTACCCACCCAGGACCAATCGCTCCTCTGTGGGAGACAGGGCCCTCCAGGCAGTCGCCCCTCGGCTCTGGGATGCCCTTACAGAGACACTGAGAGCCCCACAATGTGTGGAGGTCTTTAAAACATTAAGACATTCTTGTTTAAAAAAGCCTTTTAGAAATGTTATGATTTTATTTGTGTTATTCGTTTAATAGTGATTATAAAATGCTGTTTTTAATTTCTGTATCATCCCAGGGGTTATTAGCCCTATGCTCTGTAGCACTCAGATTTATTTGAAATGTAAAGTGCATTATAGATAAAATTTATTATTATTATTATTATTATTACTACATGACTCAGCAGTTTGTATCGATCCATTGTTTCTGGAGAAGTTACAATAGTTACACAGATAAAACAGACATAAATTTCCCATTTTACGTTTTTTTATTGATAACATTTGAAAATAATCTCTTACTCTTTAGCCTAAGAAGAGTTTTTTTTAGAGCAAACTGCTGACTACTGAAATAAGAAACTTCTAGAGGATCTAATTTTAGTCTAATTTCCTTAAATGATTTTTGAATTATTTCCCTTTGATTCACTAAGAAGCTCAACTCCGATGTTTTTATGCGCAGCA
The DNA here is from genome assembly GCA_037039145.1 of Fundulus diaphanus. Lineage (NCBI taxonomy): Eukaryota > Metazoa > Chordata > Actinopteri > Cyprinodontiformes > Fundulidae > Fundulus > Fundulus diaphanus. The sequence goes on from CM073135.1 coordinate 50,684,785, forward strand.
CACAATGAGGGACATTATATAATAAAGGCATCCAACAAACATCCATTATTGTCATGTTTTTAAAGGTGATTTCTAACAACATGTCAAATAGATGTAGATAACAGGCAGAATTATGAGACAAAGAAAAAAATGACTCCAGAAACTTTCAGGAACAGAAAGAAACACGTTTGAAGTCTGTTTGTGGTTGAAGAAACGCTGGGAACCATTTTCATCTCTAAAGGGAACAAATCAGGTGACTGAAAGCTCAGGACGCGCCGGCGTGAGATGAATGAATGAACAAAAGGTTGCCACCAAAGGCTGGAGCAGAATGGGCGCTTCACATGGGAACCTCGGTGCTCGTTCTAATGAAGTGTTATCTAATACGCCACAAACAGATTAGCCTCCTTCACACAGAGACTCGGGGGTCTAAGATAAAATGATGTTTCTCTAATGAAACGGTTCCGCCACAGAAGGGTTCAGGATCTCTGCTCCGACCGCCATGCAGCTACGCAGCGCTTTTTACTCCAACATTTCTGTTCAATGTGTAAAGAGAAAAACTCTACTCTGCCTGAAAAAGATCCTCACCAGCTGATTTATAGATCCAGCTTGTTTCTCGTGACAGAGCTGGGCCCAGCCATATAAACGCTCCTTTGTTTGGTTTGTGATCACGGTTCGCTCGCAGCCATCAGAGGAAAACCCTCCGGCACCTCGCTCTGAGGACTCGTCCTCACAGTTTTCACCTTAACGTCTTGTTTCTCTGGAGAAATCAGACTTTTATTTTTAATTAAGAGGCTCCTGAACTGAAAGGATGAACCGAAACATCACAGCCCAGGGAAGGACCGAACACACTACCAGCACTCTGGGGGGTTGAAAAGCATATCTTGATGTATAAATTCTACCTGTCAAGACAAAACTGTGCCTGAAGACAATCGTTCTGTAGTTGGAGCTAAAAAAAAAAAAAAAAGGAATTTTAAACTAAGACTGTGTGGAAACTGAAAATTAATAAAAAATAATTACTTAGGTAAACCAAATTTAACTGTCTAATTTTTTTTGCAGGAACTAAAAACAAGATCCAGGAGCAGCTTCCAGAACATCATCGTTAAATGAACATTTATTAAACCAGATTTTACATTCTACATCGTTTTTTGAGGATGCAGATATGAATATTTGGGCCGATGTCGATAACTTGTATTAATACTGCTGTTATGGCTGATAACATATTTACAAATATTATATTTTCCTACCCTTGTGACATTTTAAAAAAACAGACTCCAACGATGACGTTGCTTCTTTGCTTCAGTTTAACCCTCCCCAGTCACATGACCAAACAGATACCACATGGCGGACTTCATGCAGCCCTAAACGATTGGCTTCTCTCCCTCTGCTACTTTCTCCTACTACTCTCCAATTTTGTATTATTTGCTGTAATTTCAGCTTTTAACTTTATGTTCCCTCTATCTTTTCTCTTCATGGTAGCTACATCTGGCCTGGCGCTCTGTTTAATTGTGACAGCATCCTGGGGGGGGGGGGGCGGAGGGGGGGCTGCATTGGCTGAGCTACTGTTGCTTCATGTTCTCCTACAGATGGCCCAGCCGGTTCTGTCTCTCACGGTCCAACCCTGTTTCTCTCCTAGACTCTCCAACGGCTGAGCTATTGCTGCAGCTAACCATCTGTGTTCTCTTTCCTCCTCTAGTCCTGAAAACTACGTCCAACTTTCTCTGCTAGATGACGCCACCTATGGTTCTAGTGCTACATTCGTACTTTTAACTAGCATAGAAACTACTCCTAGATCAGTGGTTCTGTGCTCTTTTTGTCTGTTTGCTGGCTCTGCTGGAGGTTCTCCTCCCTGTTAAAGGGGAGTTTTCCTCTCCACTGTCGCTTCATGCATTCTCAGTATGAGGGATTGCTGCAAAGCCATCAACAATGCAGACGACTGTCCACTGTGGCTCTACGCTCATACAGGAGGAGTGAATGCTGCTTGGAGACGACTGGATGGAACCTGCTGGGTTTCCTCTGAGAGAAAACTTTGGACCAATTAGTCTGGAGATTTTGTAAATAGATTACATGTGAATTGGTGGAATGTAAATAAACTAAACTGAATCTAAGTTTAGGGGAAAGAAGAAAAACACTGAATAGTTCGTTTTCTTGATCGTTACTTCGTGTTTAAACAGCGTGAAGTCGGCCTCTGACTAACAAGCAAGCTAATAGCGTTTTCATGTTTCACCGCAAGTGAGGATGTGTGCTGCAGCTCTGCAGACAGACGGATCAGAGGTGGTTCTGAAATAAAACCAGTCGGTAAACACAAACGGCCATGTTTGTCTGAGCAATCAGAGCAGTGTGGGGGGAAGAAGGAACGACTGAGCAGGAGAGCGGAGGGGCATTTAGAGACGCCGCTGATTCAGGACACAAAAACAACACATGACAGCGGTGCCACGGCTCACAACATCAGCGTCCCTGACCCAATAAGAGCCGCCCGTTCAAAACTACCAGCACAGCGCACCCAGACAGTCGCTCCAGCAGACCCGAGGTCCAAAACAACCTTCACTCCTATGGAGGGGGGAAGACCTCCAGCTGTGGAGATGTCGGAGGTCTGCAGACTAACACAGCAGTCACACACAGACTGATGGTTTCCTCCGAACATGAGAGAGAACAAACCAACTCTGAAGGTTGGAGAACTTCATTCAAAGTTCCTACACCTGGAACTACAAGAGAAAAAGCAGCGGTAGAGAGACGACCTCCAGAACATCGTCAGGACGGTTCACTCTTTGCTTTCATGATGTTTTATGAGATCCAGCGGTAAAAGAAACTAAATTATGCACCATTTAAAAAGCTTTTTATTGAAGAAATGAGGCTGAGCAGAGGACCATGGTGCTAACTATGTTACCGTTGGGTTTACAGCCTTTAGGTTTGCTTTTAAAAAGTGAAAACCTTTTTACCATTTTTGCTAGAAATGTTCTCCGTTCCATAAAGAAACGACTTTCAGATACTTGAGATATCTGCCTTTGACTTTCACTTCTGGTTTTTTCCTCAGACTTTTTTTTTTTTTTTTTTTTAAAAAGGGACGCCAAGCGTGAAAATGAGTGGCAAAACAGCAAGTCCAGGAAAAAAAAATAAAAAAATAAAAATGTTAAATGTTCAGATAAACTGGTGGAGAACGCTTTAAAACTGATTGGAAAGGAAATTTAAAGAAACAAAAACAACCAGGAGTGAAGTCAGTTTTTATGGTGACAGAATTAAAACCTTTTAACCAGAGGAACCAAGCTTTGGATGATAATAAAAAAAAAACGTTTTGAAGGGGGAAAATCTCTTAAAATATATCATCTTTACCGAGGACTGATGACGTGGTTGGATTTTTTCTGTTAATAATAATAATAATATATTTTAATATTTTTATTTCTGCAGCATGAGGCACACCAGGACTATCAGCTAAAGGACCAAGGTGAGCTTCGTTATCGGGCTTTAATTAATAAGCAGCCAATAAAAAGGCCTGGCTGAGCAGCTGGAGAGACGGAGCGGAGGATGAGACCCAGGACAGAAAACTGAGAGGAGAAACAAGTGGAAGGAGAGCAGGACAAAGAAAATGTCTCATCAGGAGGAGTTTAAGCGTTGAATTCTCTGCACATATTAGATGTTTTACTCCATTTTCTGCACCTCCATCGTTCCTCTCTTTCAGTCGGCGCTCATTCGGCTGCGGAGGAAACCGGATCAATCACAGCTGCGACGGGCGGCTCACATTTGCTTCGTCTGGCAAACGTGCAGCCGTCTTCATCGTGGAGGCTCAGCCATTCTTCAGATTCTCTGAATACGCTGGTCGGGGTTGGGGGGGGGGGGTGTTTAGGATAGCAGCTACACAGAAATGTAATCCAGAACCTGCTGCTCTGTCACTCCCAGTATCAGAGCCCGCAGCGACCCGGCGGACGTCTCTTCTCCAACCTGAAGCCAGGTTTCCAGCCGCTGGGAAGGACAAATGTGAACCTCCAGCTTCCACAAGTCTGATCAGCTCAGTTTTTAAGCACCGGTCCACGTTTGTAGCAGTCTGAAGGAGATGTTTTACCACTGGGACTGCTTAGATGAGGCCAAACTTTAGCTCTTTACAAACTAATCCGTCTGAAACTTTAGCTTTCTGTCAACAGAACCCCACTTTAGAAACCCTGACACATTTTTAACCAACATTTTAGATCCGCTGATAGTCGAGGACTGTTGATGAGGGTCCCGACGTTGAATCAACTCAGATTTGCTTGATCCCTTGATCCCCGAATAGCTCGCCGTTAAACGGTTTAACTTGAGCCAGAGAAGCCGGGAGAAACGTACGTCTGGGTTCCTGAAAGGAAACCAGGACCACACCGAGACGTCTGCACGGGGCAGCCCAGAGCGTCAGCTGCGTCTCCTGTGTGCGGGCGTCCACACCCAGTCAGCAGTCAGTCATAGCATGCAAATACTGATCTGAATGCAGCCGGCGGACCCCAGTCACACCCTGAAACCACAAACAGCTGGGGGAGTGAGCAGCTGAGGTCAGGGCGGCCTTCCTGATATGAGCGCAGAGCCCCAACGGTCAGAGGATCAGAGCGGAGCTGCAGGGAAACTCCCGGCTCGACCCGGACAGCTGGACGCGGGGCACGCATCCCCCCCCCCCACCCCAGGATGGGCTCTGGGTGGGCGAGGCGCTCCTCAGTTGCTCCTGCGGCTGCTCCCCAGACGTCAGGAGGAGTTTGTGTCTGCCGAACACCTGCCTCCTCACTCACAGGGAAAGCTTTTCATTCACGCGTCGGCTGGATTTAAAATCCAGAAGCTGGTCGTTCTGTCCGCCGCAGAAGTCCCACATCTCCGTCACGACTTCCACGCTGGACGCTCCACCTTCTGAGGTCCGCGCTGCGCCTTTTTTACCCAACAAACCTAAACTGGACGACTATATAAGGCGGAAGGCAAAGATACAGTAATGAAAACTGTGGAAAAGAATGGAATGAAATAAAGCAAAAAATAAAAATAAATAGAAAAGCGTCAAAAATGTACACTGTGTCCAAGTGTGTAGTGATAAGAAAATATATAAGGAATAAATCGCCTTGCAGGTAAAATGATTGGTCCACATGAGCGTAGGATTTGCTGACGGTGTTATTTTGCTTTTGTCAAACTTGAGCAAATCCTTAGAGTGTGTTTTAGAAATAATTCATTCATTTAGTAATATTTCAGGTTATAAAATTAATAAAAACCAAGTCCTCCATGTTATTATTGAATACGAATGACAGAACAAATCCAATTCCAGAGGCACAACGGTTTAATGTTGTACAGCAGTTAGAAATAAAACTATGACCTGATAATGAGAGATGTAGGCGTGTCTATTGATAGATGGATGACAGTAACAGTATCCATAATTGGGAGAATTAACTTAATTAAAATGAACATATTACACAAATTTCTCTCTGCCGCCTCCTCCTGGCTTTTCCGCATAAATCAGGAAAATGCAGCTCTGATTTATTTTGGACAAATAGACGATCCAGGCTTCGACTGTCATCATTGTACATGTTAGATAATTGAGGGTGCTCTGAAATGCCCAGACTTATGGCTATACTACTGAGATCTATGACTTTTTATGATTCCACAGGTTCGCCGCACTGGGAGGACTAGATCTCTACGATCTATCTCCATTCAGTTTAATTTGGGGAAGCCAACGGTTTTCTCCTGGGAAAACGCATAATGCCTTTATATTATGGTACAACAGTGGATTACAAATCATCCAAAATCCCCGTCTACCTGGCTCAGATGGGCTAATGAGATTTTAGAGGCTCCAAAACGCCTTTCATTTAAACAAGAATAATTTTTATAAATACCTTCACATTAGAAATTTTATAAAAACTACCTCTCAGAGGGCTGTCGGAAAAAATTTCTGACTTTGATAACCTAATGATACGTTAAGTTCCTGAAAGCTCCAATGAGAGACTAGAGGCGTGGAAGGATGATTTATCATTATATAAGTTTGATTATTATTATTATTATTATTATTATTAGATATGTCAGAGGAAGATTGGCAAAAAGCACTACCAGATCTACTAATACACACCTTAAAATTATACTGCTTAAATGGTTAATGTATGCAACACTGATAAAAATTTATAGTTTTTGGTACATTGTATGTGATACTGCAAGGAAATTATGCAATTTGTGGAAGATATTAAGGACGTCTTTGAAAATATGATTTCCAGAAGTGTTAAAACACACCGGGGTTGTTTCTGCTTTGCCTTTACCCAGAGAGGCATAATTAAACTAATTATGAACGGTTTGCTCATCGCTGTTTTATGTGATATTTCATATGCTGCATGCAACTCCGGTTTTGTGTGTATTCTTGATTAAAAATGCAAAATAAAAAGTTATGGGAAGAAAAGAAATAAAATTCACAAAAATCTCAGGGGGTTGATCTCTTTTGTGAGATACTATATAGAATGAGATAAAAAAAATATCTAAATTTATTTCAAAATCATCTAAAAATATTTTAAAAAGCAAGAAGTACAGTAAGGAAGTTTTTTGTTTTGAGCTTTGAGCTGAGAGGACTTAGTTTGCTGGTTGACTTCCACCGCAGCACTTTCACTTCCAGAAATAGTCCAAAGTTTTAAAAAGCGAGCAGGAAATGACGAGAGTGGGCAAGACGCTACGGCGGAGCAGAGAGGAACTCCCAGGACTGCGTTTATAAAACAGGAGGAGCAGAAAAACAGCTCAGAAACCTCCTTAGACAACCGGCCTCGGCCCATTTCTGTGTTTTTAAACCCGCCTCCATTGTGTCTGCTAAAATGGAAGGAAATCCATACTGCAGCGCTACAGAACCAGCCCTCCGGCACAAAGCTGCAGCCTCCAAACAGAACAATGCGGACTTATGGCTCTGGACAAACAAGCGCTAGGATGCTGCATGTGGCTGACAGGAAATTGTGCTCATATCAGAACCACGGCGGGGACAAACCTTCGGCCTTCGGGTTCAGCAGAGACTGGAGGCAGGAATCTGAGCGTCACGCGGAGAACAAATACGAGGACGCAGCTTCTGGAGTCACATTTCACCAGCAAATCAGCCTCTGAACCAAACTTCAGTGAAAACTGGTTAAACTAGAGCGTCAGAGATTCTGTAAGGAGGCCAACTTCCTCCTAGGTGATGCTGTTTGCTCTCAGATCTAAAGACAACAGCAAAAAGGAGCTCATAGAAATATGGCGTCAGGGCCTTCCTGCCGTTTCAGATCTGTTCTGCCCACAGAACCGCCACCCGACCCAAGTGTCGATCCCAGCCCTTTGTCTCCTTTAAATGTTACCCTCCAAACTTCAGCACCATCCTAATCTTTCATTCCTAAGGGTGTTGGGTCTTGCTGTTTCTATTCTGGTCAGATGACATTCGTTCGCTCTTTTAACGCCTCTCTGTAATCTCGTAATCATGCTGACGGTCAACCTAACCCAGTGACCGACGAAACTTTAGAGACAAGCAACAGGTTCAGCTGTTTAGTACAAGAACCTTTAGAGATGTAAAAAAGAATCTGAGATTCTATGTCTGACTAAAGGTGCAAAATGTCTTTTTTCCTCATTTCCCTGCCAGCTCTGGGCATGTCAGCTCTCACCAAGGTCTTCTTGCTATTAAATCAGTGCAGAAATGTTCTTTTCCCAGGTCCAGTGTGCTTTATGTGAAACTAATGAACAGGTTCCAACTTTACAGCAACCTCTTAATGCCAAGAGTTATTCAGGTTCAAGTGGGACTGCAGGCTTTCCCACAGGGTGAGAATTGACTTGCTGCTCCACTGAACAAGGCACCAGATGCGCAATGCATTCAGGTAGTGAAAGAGGAGAGGGCCGAATTCAAACTTTCTCAGAAATACACTTCAAATGTTCAGTTCTGGGAGCCCAGAGCATAGCTTTTTATTTTAGTCTAGAACAAAAGTTTAGCTTAAAGGTACAGGGGGGCTATTTACTGCCATCTACCAAGACCGTGTATTTTTGACTCAACAGCTCAAAATGTGTCATACGGATGTTTGCTAAATTACTAAGGAATGCAAAAGGAAGGAAAACTGTTATTCTATTGAACTTTTTATTGACCCTTTTTTTCTATCATCAAGAAACGTCTATCGATCGATAATCGTCGTTATTGAATTATCGCCCAGCCCTACTTTGAACATGGCTGAGAGTCACAAGAAGTGAAGCACTTTCATGTTTCTGAGAAGAGAAAGTAGAAAGATATAAGACCAGAGTGGATTTGGGAGATTTTTTTCATGCTAAGCCCATGAGGAGCAGGTAAGACGGCCATGCGCAGTTATTCAAAAAGGAACTTGGGCAAAAATCTGGAAAAATCGCCGACCCTAGCTTTAATGCTGCTCATATATACTCAAGTCCAGTTCTGGAGTCTAGTGTCTATTGTCTGAAGTCTAAATCAAATTATTCGGTCCTTTTCCAAGTGAAGTGATGCATCTTTTGCCCCAAGTCCAGCTCAGGTTTCAAGTCTTTCCTTGCAAGTTTGAGTCGAATCTTTTGTTCAAACTCTTAATCAGGTTTCAAGTCAATTATCCTCTGTCTTATTCCACGTCATTTTTGCCTATTTTGACCGAAGTCCAAGTCATGTCTCAAGTCGTTTCGTTCCAAAGCAAATCTTTAGTATTTTATTAAGTTACTTGTAAAACATTTTGCCATTCTTGGCTGTATAAGAGGTTGCACAAATAAATTATTGATTTTCTCAAGTCTTTCTTCCTGAGTTGTTCTTATGTCTATTTACAAGTCGTCTGAAGTATCTGAACCCAAATCTTAGACTTAGACTTTCTTTATTGTCATTTTGTATACACAGAGTGCATACAGAACGAAATTTCGTTTTCACACAGCTCAGAAAGATTGCAGTAACTCTACAGGATAACTTGCAGTGAATTTCAGTACAGGATAAAGTGCAGTGATAAATCGCAGTCACTTACAGGATAAGTTTCAATTGACTTCCGGTCAAAGTCAAAATTTGAGCGGTCAAAGTCAAAATTTGAGCCTCACCAAAAGTCAGTTCTTCAGTCCACTATTCAAAGCACAAAGTCTCCAGTCTTTAGGCCCAGATCTGAGGCCTTAAGGTTAGAAATTAAAATAATGTATTTTTTTGGTGCTTAAAACACAGAAGCATTCAACATTTCCTACAACAGGTAAAAAAAACTGTTGACAAAAGCAGATAGAGAGGGATTTAAGGGTTTGTAATCTTTTCCTGCAAAGATGTAGATGAAATAAAACACGGTGTCTAAAAAAAAAAAAAATGTTTTCAGTGCTCCACAGGAGGGCTGAGGAGAAGAGGAGAAGAGACGGGAGTTAAAAGGAAGATCCAGAAATCAGGTTAAGGACACAGAAGAGAGAGAGAAACCTTGTCTCATCTCCATTAGAAGCAAAGATTATATTCATCAACCGTTTCCTCTCCTCTCCAGTCTTCTCTTTGTTGCTCTCACCTCTAGCCCTACTTCTCCTCCTGTATTGATTTGAAATGGGAATCTGGTGGTGCGGGGCAGTGATCTGGCTACGCCCCCTCCCACCCCAACCCTTCTGCAGAACGAGGAAGGCAGGATGCCGACCACATTCACCCTCTGACTGCACTGTGGCGAGAGAAGAAACGCTGCAGCACTGCTGAGAGCAGCAACCGTGAACCTGAAGAGGTGGACGGAGGTTCAGGCTGGCAGAACTGGGTCTGAGGGCCCGTCTTCAGGCAGGGCGGCTTAGACATGAAAAAAGAAAAAACAAGAAAAAGAGAAGCAGCAGAGCTGAGACGTAAAAAGGTCCACTCATCTCTGAGCTAGAGAAGTCCAGTCAAGTGAGAATACTTTGGTGTCTGCAGGAAAAAAAGACATTCAGATGCAGAAAACACCTAGAAACATTCAGCCGGCTGCTCAACTCCTATTCAGGAGGAATAGATCTTTTTATGCCTGCATTCTGGAGGAGCATCAAGTTATCAGAACGTCCTTGGACAGGAAAACCCAAGCCTCATTCCTGAAGCGTTTTTATATCATGACGGAGTCACTGCAAACTGTCCTGCAGTTGAGATGAACCTCAGTTTTCCCCACAGGGTGCAGGAGTAAAGAGGGATGCAGAAAGAGAAAAATACTGTTTTTCTAATGCACGTTAAATTTTAGTCTTTTAATAGGCAAGAGTGAGAAAAATGCTAAATCACAACCAGAGGGTGGAAGTATTTTCAGCTGTTGATGGGATTTATTTGCAAATGAGTCAAGCGACATTCTGCAGCCAACTTGTGCATTCACAACAAACTCTGAGGAATGCCAGCAGCAACATTTAGAGATAAAACAGCAGAGAAAACACACAAAAAAGCTTTTATGATCAAAAGCATTTTTATAGACTCCTCTCATGTCTATTCTGGTCATTATTTCAGCCAAGGAAAGGCGTTAGATAATATATTACACCAACAACAGCATGTTTTTGCTGCATTAGCAGCAATATTGTTCTTTTAACTACTGACGTGAAGTTTGACTGCACAAATACAAAATTAGGGATGTTTGGATGCTGAAAACTCTGAATAAAAATGGTTTGGAGACAAGGTAGAGGCACGTTTGGCTCGTCTAAAACACTGTCAGTAACGTTAACAGCAGCGTGAGACCAGGTCATATAGCTCTTGTTGAGCAGAGCAGAGCATTTTTTTTCCCATTCATAAAACGCTGAAACTGGGGACAAAGTCGCGGTTTTGGACAGCCTGGTCATTCTAGCTAAGACTAGCATGTCGGTTCCCATTGAGTTACTCCATATAAAATTCTTACAAGACTATGGCTGTGTCTCAATCCGCCTACTTCCGTCAGTGCACTGCTGATGTGCACTGACCACTTACTGCCGTAGTGCCCACTTTCGATCGTTAGTAGTGTTCCAAAAGGAACACTTATGTTAAAACACTTACCGGAAATGACGGGATGACGGGATGACGTGACGAACGCAACACACGTGACCGCGAAATTTTCAGACCGCCAAGAAATATATGCCGGCGTTTTTTTTTTTTTATAAAAACAACAATCGTTTACATTCACAGCATGTTGAAATTACATCGCCTCCGACGTCAACGCAGAATATTGGCTGAACATGAGGTATGTTCGTGTATTTTACAAACACCTATAAAGTACAATGCCTCGTATTACCACCTTTACTTTTGTTATGCCAGAAGATGGTTGAATATGCTTATTATTATTATTAATTATAATTTGGCATTATAATTTAAATAATAAATCATTCAACTCAAAATTCCGCTACAACAAAATATAGTTCAAATGGTGGTGATGTTAGCTATAAGCTTGTAAGTATTTATACCACTAATGCATTAGTTAATTTGCTGTTATGAACTCATTTATGCTGGGATAAATGATCTGGTCGGACTTGTGACCGACGAGGTTTATCCGGCAGGCTGTGAGAACCCCAATGTAACTGCAATTAGAGTTTAAATCCTTATTCGTCTATCACCATCCAATGATTTTGTCTCTGTATTAATGTCAGATGTTAACTCCAAAGGAGGTTAGCTCTGATTTCTGAATAACCAGGCAACTGTGAATTGGATTGAACACAAAACAATGTCTATTCCGCAGTCGTTGGTTTTATTGAACCAAAAGCAATTCCCTGTTACAGTAATTCTCTGATTCAACAACTTTGGAATTCTTACTCACTACTGGATCTAAAACATGCAAAATATATATGTGAGAATAAAAGAACAAAGCAAAAATAAACAATGGATTAAAATGAGCGGTTAGCAGATCTCAACTCAACTCACGGTTGTTTAAACCACACTCAGAACATCGGCATTTGACATAGCATTGACAGACAGAGCAGCTTTGAGAGTCCCACCGGACGCTTTGATGCCTTACAAAGCTATCAGCTAAGCTACCTACAGTGCAGTCATCCGACACCCTCCCAAGATGGCCGCTACGATGACGTATGGTCTATCAATTTACGTGAAGCGTGAGGGGAGGTCCTGATGACGTAACCACGCTTACGCTGATGGGGTAATGCCTCGCTTCGAGAGGGCGCGGCTAACTGGTAGTTTAAAGCAAAAGCCGCGGAATGAGCTCGGACAAAGAGATTAAACTGATAAGAAGAAGCGAAAAGAGAGAGAGGGGGGAAGGCAGGGAAGAAGATGGAACAGAACTGAAGCAATGACCCACGGCGGGGTTATTGATGAATCACAAATCAACACAGCAAAATCAAAATGTAAAAATGCATGCACATACAAAGAAAATATTCAGCAAAAATAATTCCAACTTCGTCGTGGAATAAAAGCATTAACCTAAGCCTACAAATTTCTACGTCTGCCCAGGCACTTCTAAACACTTCTAAAGGGGAGAACCCGTTACTTTGAGGTGCCTCGGGGCTGGTCCGGAGTGAAAGTCCCGGCCTCGGTCCGGAGCACTCCGGATCACGCGACGTCCTGAACGCGTCTTGACGACCGCAGGGTCCGCAGGCTGCAGCGGGGGCCAGACTGAGAGAGTTCCTTCGTCTTTCTCTCTCTCTCTGGGCTCCTAGACGCTTGTTGGGCCAAACAACGCGTCGTCCTCTCTCGATCACTGGGAGATAAGGCGGCTTCCAGTATTTGATCAGAGGGAATTAAAGGTACCTTTTTGAGTCGACCTCCTGTGTGAAAAGCAGGGAACAACGTTGCGTCGAAAAATCTCGGTCCAGCGAGAAACTCGAGCACGTGGCGTGTGGGTAATTAATCCACGGAGTAAAACAGCTGTGTGTCTTCTCGGGTTGGCAGGGCGCCAGGGAAGAAAATCGATTGCGAGGTGCAACCGAGTTTTATCAACTTTACCCTAGCAACGTTATCGGTTGCTAGGCCATTTTGGGCCGCGTTGCATGATGGGAGTTGGTGGCCATTTTGACCACCTTGCATCATGGGAAATGCAGTCCGTCATGTCCCGAATTAACGCAGGTTTGTCACGTCCTGACATGGCACAACACTTACATTTATATGATTGCGGTGTCGCGGTTTCGGCTGTCTCGGCTGAATTATCCGCCATTATTTTCAAACTGGGAACATCTTCCCGACGTCCTTAGCCCCTCCCTTTCCACTTTGTAGTCAAGATGGCGTCCGTTTAGTGCGAGTAGGGTCCATCGTTACACACTGCATTTTGTGCCCGTTTTTAGGGGGTCATCCGGGTACTTTCAGTGCACTGACTTTTTGTGTTATCTACACTACCTACTTAAAACTAAGTGTTCGAAGTGTAGAAGTAGGCGGAATGAGACACAGCCTTTGTGAGCTAAAATGATGTTAGCTAAAATGCTAACAAGAGAATGCTGGCTAACATACACTGACTGCATTCGATATATTAACTGTAGCTTTATAAGTGAATATTAGCTAAAATGCTGATGTTGGCTTGAATGCTAACTTGGGATGTGAACTATTGCTAGCATGTTGCCTAACATTAACTTAATCTAGTAAACAAGCAACAATATATAAACTAAATTTATTAGCTAAAATGCTAACATTGATTCTATGGCTATCCCTAGCACGTAGACTAACATTAATCTACTCCATCAACGATGATAAAAATAGTTTATAAGTTCAAGTTGGCTAAAATACTCATGTTAGCTATAATGCTAACAATAGCATGTAAACAACTATATTATGTTAACAATTTAGCAAGCATTAATTCACTCGTTCAGTATGATAACATTAGCAATTAGATGTTAAAACTAGCTAAAAGGTTAATGTTAGCTCAAATGCTAACATCAATTTATTAACCAACACTAGCATGTTGGCTAACATTGACTAATTATTCTTACTACATTTTGCATTTCTATACTGTTTTAGAAAATAAAATCACCCTGTCTCAGTTTCACAAGAAAAAGTGGAAATTACCTGATTACTTTTTAAAAACACATTCTGTTATTTACTTGAACTTTATAAGTTAACGTTAGCAATTAAGACGTTAAAACATGTTGGCTAACACTAATTATTCTTACATTTTGCATTTCTCTAACATTTTAGAAAACAAAATCGCCCTGTTTCCGTATAACAAGAAAAGAAAAAGCGGAAAAGACCCGATTGCTTTTTAAAAACATTCTTCTGTTATTTAAGCCACTGTAAACAGAACAAAAGGACAAAACAATTAAATGCACCCTTGAAAAGCCAGATCGTCCATGAATCATCCGACCAAGCCTACGGATGATAAGCAGCTCAGGTCAGGTGTCGAGCTTGACCCGACTTATCCGATACCTGAAGGCAGGTTTGAGCTCTCAGCAGGAAGAAACTCAGACAGATAAGTGCATCATTACACCGGCTCAGTCTGAACACAGCACAGATTACCCCTATCACACCTAAACGCCTCACAATAACGTGCAATAAAGGGTCTAAACTAAAACAGCAACAAAACTAAATATAGAAAATCTAACATTTATAACAATAATAATAAAAGACGTAATAATTAAATAAAATAGGCATTAACATGGATCAGATGGAAATGTAATGTCTTCCAGGTGGAAAGCTGAGACGTTTCTCTTTAATAGGGAAATAAACTGCCTTTTCTGAAGCAACATGGAACTCATTAAAACACAATAAATTCCCATAATGCTCTGACAGGCGTTATTAATCATTAGCAAGCGGGAATCAATTTATTCCTTATCGTAACGGCCCTTTGATAAGGAAATAATTAGGATTAGTGTCAACGGGCTCCTGGTAGCAGCCGGGTCGCACGTTAACACCAAGTCTGACACGTTGGATCATAAAACACAAGCTGGCAAAGAACCAAGCATGATCGCTGTATTTGAACCTGATGTTATCTGACCGTGGGGCTCCATGTATGCCGGATTCCCGCAGAGCAGCTCCGCCCGACTGAAATGCAGACGGATTAACAACAAACAAACGGACGTGTGGAGAGACGGGCAGACTAATGCATTCACCGCTTCAGGTGCTTAAAACGCCAGGAGCGAAGAGGCGGAGGACTTTTGCTACACGCGCACAAAATCTGAAATATTCCAGACAGCTCCGTGAGTTTTCTACAAAGAGTTTTAAGTCTTATTTGAGAACATGGGTTTTATTTTCTAGATGAATTTCAACCCTTCCCCAGAGCTCCATCACTAGGAGCTCATTGATGCCGCTGGTATTCATATGAACTGTGTCCACGGATTACTAAGCTCGACGTGTAAGAAAGGCATTCGCCCAGAGACTGGCCCGATTTTCACAGAACTACTCACCAAAAATACAAAAAGGAAGGAAACCTTAAACGTTGCTCTAATCTAATTTACACAACCTTCGGTAAAAATCCACAACTCTTGGACAAACAGTAGAGGCTGTTGGTCCTGGATCAGAGTTTGATCTTCTGAAGCTTTTTAATTTGGTTAAGCAAAATTAAATTGTGAAAATTTGTTTATAACATCAAAGTGGAGCCAACTGAACGGTACTAGATCTATGGGACAAAGTAAAAGTGAGAAATGTTGCCATTATCTGATCCATCTTGTGTTTTTAAATTTTAAGGCAAGGCAAGGCGAGGCAAATTTATTTATATAGCACATTTCAGTACAAAGACAATGCAAAGTGCTTTACATGATTAAAATATAGCAAAATAAAACAGAATAAAAGCAAGTAGGAATAAAATGTAGATAGAAAAAAGAACAAAAAAGTGGTGATTCAGTTAACTAGAACAGTCAAAGGCAATCCTAAACAAATGTGTTTTTAATCTTGATTTAAAGGAACTCAGGCTTTCCGCACCTTTACAGTTTTCTGGAAGTTTGTTCCAGATCAGTGGAGCATAGGAACTAAATGCTTTTTCTCCTTGTTTAGTTCTGGTTCTAGGTATGCAGAGTAGGCTGGAGCCAGAAGACCTTAATGGTCTGGATGGTTGATACACTGATAACAAGTCTGTGATGTATTTAGGTGCTAAGCCAGTTAAGTTGTTCAGAAGTCCAACAACGAAGCAAAGAGCAGCTTTCAGTACAATTCTAGATAACCGGCACATAAATTAATCCTTTGGCTAGAAGAAAACTAATTAAAAATGAATGTTTCCATAAAATGGAATATGTGATTTTATTGTTGTCAAAAATGCTCAAGCAATGATTTTTAATGGATTTGGCACAAATTGGCTCCAGCTAATAAAACTATTAGAGCGCAAGAATCTTTTTCAATAACAGAAAAATAAAAAAATAAAATATTTTAATGGTAAATGAAGAAGACCTGGTGGAAAATAAGGATTCAAGCCTTGTTGGGGAGCTTTAGGGCCTGTGGTGGCACCGGGTATCTTAATCTAAAGGGATTTCGAGGCTTTCCGTGTTTCTCCTTCATGGCTCCTTTCCTGGTGCTGAACGCAAGAATGAGGAGGAGAAATTTTAACACTTGGTCGTTATTTGCAGCTGCTCTTATACCACATGGGAGACATAAATCTTAAAGTGAGTACTGGAACGACCCGGCTCAGTTATCTCTTGCAGAACAGAACCAGAAGGGATCTTTAAACCTCTTCGAGCTGGAAGGGAGAGATACCTGGTCTGCAAAACTGAAACCTTGAGAAAATCCCCGCAGTCCGTGGGAACGTGAACGTTCCTGTTTTTGAAAATTATACAAAGTTTACAGTGACAAACAAAGAGCTTTGGACTGAGGTCCAGATTCTTCTTCACCATCACCAGGGATAATCATCTACATATACATATAAAAAAGGTTTTAAAGTTTTCAAAAACCCAATGGAGTAGTCTAAGAGCACGGTTCTCACAGACCAGAACATCCAGTCTCTTTATGGGTCCAATCTGGGGGTACCACACATAAATACAAGAAGCAGACGCCGAGTTCAGAGCTAGTCGAAAACAACGCAATCCTTTCATTGGTACTTTCGTAATTTATTTTTCGCATTCCACTAGGAATGAACCGATATGAAAATTCGGGCCGATATCGATATCCAATATTAATGTTGCGGTTATGTCCGATAACCGATATTTACCGATGTGTGTTTATAGACACATATTTACGTTTCTGTTATGGTCAAATTTTTTACAGACTGAAAACTATGCTAACTGAATTTTTGAATGTGTACACGCTGCTTTTCGTAATTCTTCTTTCAACAAAGTGAAAAAGACCACACTGCTGACAATAGGGGGTTTTCAGCTGACGTCACGCTCACGTGACTACTCTGCGCGTCCGCCATATTGGGTGTCTGTCGTTTCGCACCGTTGACCCGCATTGTATTACGCCTTAGGCAGTATTGGAAGTGAACAATGGGGAAAACGTGTTTAATGGTTGGTTGCACGGCCCGTGGAGGTGGAGATCAACGCTCTTTCTTTCGCCTACCAGCCGTGATAGTGAATCAGTGTGAAAAAACAAAACAGCTCTCTGAACAACGCCGTCACCTATGGCTGACACGGATATCCAGGTCCGATTTGGACGGTGTTAAGCTGGAATACGCCAGAGTCTGCGGTGCTCACTTTGTCACAGGTAATTAACTGTTAAGTATTTAAAACATGTAAACCGTTGCTGTATTGTGGGCTGTAACAGCGCAACACATGATCGCCATGGGAAAAACATAGAAACGGGTTAATTTTCCACCGCTTTCCTGCCTGGAGGCGCAACCACGGAGAACAACTGTTAGAGATAACAAAGAGTCGTCGGCTCGCTTGGATCGCGGCTGTAAGACGACCGAACATAACTTTCCACAGTATCCCGATGTCAACGAGAGTGTGTTCTAAACGTTTGAAACACATAGCAGCTAGTTAAAAGTACATTACATGCGTGAGTGGTTGTTAGCACTAACAGTTAGCATGTGCCAGAGCCCGTCTGAGCACAGCTTACCTTTGAACGAGTTGCTGTGTTCCCACTGTTTGCTGGCTTTAAGATCTGCAGCTCCTGAACCCATCCATTCGTAAACTGCACATGAGACTCCAAGGACTTGTAGCTTCAGAACTGTTCTGAAGTATAGGCGCTCACACCACAAACAAGGTAGCCGAAGACGTCCGATATGGACAGTGACGTCCGCGCTACTTCCGGGTTACGCCGGTAGGCTTTTGCCGGCGTAAATACGGTAAATACAACTTAATTTTGCACTGGTCATTGTTCTGTTTAAATAATTAAAGCCGCGAGCGGCGTCGATCAGCCCTGCAGCCAAGCGCCTTCGCGCACCGCCGGCCGTCAGCCACCGCAGAAGCATGCGACGCATTTGCGTCGGATTGTTTACATTTTTACCATCTTATTAAAACTCACCCGTCCACGTATGATGGCGATTTCCTTGATGTACATAACTTCGACATCTCGTACCCAACCAGATGTGAACTGGTTGTGAGCCTCTAGACCCTTGTAAGCTCTCATTTCCTCAAGAGTGTGCAGAGGGTTTTCACCGAACACCAGGTAATGCACGATGTCGCCGTGCTCTACATTTGGCCAATCATCTGGATTACGGCTAAACAAGGCACCGTGGAGGGCATAGGGGTCCATATGGTCGATCACGGAACATTTCCTCAGATATACGTCCTTATCTGGTCGCTCTAGCGTGCTGGCGTACTTATCCATTCTCGATACGAAAATACGTGTACGACAACTAGAGATAAGGAAGTGTGACACCCAATATGGCGGACCGGAAGTTGGCCAGTGACGTCAGTGAAAACCCCCTATTTAAAAAAAATAAAAACACAATCCTGACTGCATTGTCCGAAATTAACTTCCTGATTCACCGGCCAAGGTAAATGTAAAAATCAACCGGCCAAGCACATTTTTAACCACCCAAAGTAAGTCTGACTGACTGCTGCTAAATATCTCCACGCAATCCTGCTACGTAATTAGCCTGAGCTAAGCGCTAGCTGTTAGCAAACGGACACGACGTAGCTGCTGTCGTTTTGCGTCACGTGCGAGAGAGCTGAAAGCAGAGGAACATAAAGAAGAATCCGCCCAGATGATAACTGAAAACACGACTTATTTGGTACAAACATTTACTCGCCATGTAGCAGCTAGCCCTCTGAAATTTACTCGCCAAACGGAACATTTACTCACATTTGCCGTCTGGCGAGTGTTAATTTCGGAGCCTGCCTGGCTGTGATGCATCGCCGTAACTGTCACATAACCGAACCATAAAAACTGCGTGACCAACCCCCCCCCCCCTCTCTTCTTGAAACACAAGCACAAAAGACAACTAGATGGACATAAACATGGTTTTTAATATCAGCCCAGTTCTACTTAGCAGACCAAGACAGATACGTTAAAAAATGACTAACATCGCCCAATACTGACGTTACTGCTGATATTTTGTGCATCCCGACATCCCACAATGCAACACAAACCTGGGTACAGGAAGGCGTTTGACTCCTGTTAGCTGTATCGGATCGAGGACGGATCACGTCCACACCTTAAATTAACCGCTCTAGGGCTTGTTTAAAAATGTAACGAGAGCGTTTGGACGAGGAAGTCTCCGTTGTTTTTGTCCGCAAGCGTCCGATTCCTGGCCTCAGAACTACACAAACAAACCAGAGTTTGTGTCAAAAGGTCTAAACTTTAAAATAAAGCAACCATTGCTGAATTCACCCTTTGAAATTAGACGGGTTCTCTGGTCCCTGGGTCAGGGACGGGGTGATTTTACACCGAAAACATTCACGTTTTTAAATTTCCCTGAGACTCCGGCAACATTTAAACAGAAGCCGACCCAGACAAACAAACTTTCCACCGCTTTAAGCTTCCACGGCTTATTATCCCATACATCCCGTTGTTTCTGAGGCCCGGAAACAAGCTTTTTTTTATTGAATTGGGGAAAGCTAGGTCACCATTAATGAGGATAAAGCTAACGTGCATTGGGGGAAAAGTCCCAGGAAGCGGTGACTTTGCAGCGCATTAAGCTGCTTTTATGGATAATGTAAACAAACCGATGCCTGTTGGACTCGGACCCAGAATGACGATAAAGATTTATCTGAAGTTAGACTACAAACAGCGCTGGAGATCATTATCTAGACTGTAAACATGATGAGGAAACTGCCCCAACAGCCAATCAGAGGGTTAGAAAGAGGTGAAGCTTTGATTTAACGGGTAATTAACAGGAATCTGAAGACAAACCATTGAGGAGATGAATTTCCTTTGGGTCGGGTGTGTCTGAGCGGGAAACGTCTAAAAAGAAGCAGGAAGGTCGACTGAGGAACAAGGTTTGGAAACACTGGGATTAACCTTTAGAAAATGTGCGTGTAAATCCATAGTTTCGATAATTCTTATAGTTCTATTAATTTTTTTGTGCTGCCTCTTTGAAGCATTCCTGACTTCCTTTCTCCTCCCTCTCCCCGGCCAGAAGTTATTGCAGGAATGTTTCCCAGCGTTCACTCTCACTCTGCTCTGCTGCGTCACCGCCGACTGACGCTCTCACTAAACAGGAAGGTTTTCGTCCCCCAACACGCCGAGGACGAATCTACGGCGGTAAACGCCTCAGAACACCCAGACGTCCGCGTCGCTAAAACTCGGCGAAAACGGGACACAATTGGCTCGGCAGCCTCCCACGCCGGAGCGACGCTGCAGAGGGTGGCGAGCGTTGCACCTCCACCAACACCTCCTCCCCCTCGTCCTGTTCTACTAGTAGGACTTGAAAGGGAAATTTCACCTTTCACCACACAACTCCGGGACATTTTTTATAAAAACCAACTAAATAACAGGCAAACTGATCTGTTTGCTGCTCATCAGTTCTTTCTGATGAGTTCCTTTATTCCCATTAATCGCTTTAATAATTCAACTGTTTGTGTTTTTACCTGCAAACCGGCTCCAGTTTCAGAGACGTCCCGGCTGTTTGTTTTGCTAGCCGAGCGCTTTGTTTCTGTTCAGATTCCTGACAGAGGAGATCACAGCTTCGGCCACAAACGGGTCATTTTAAGTCATTTAAAGTGTCACCGGAGCCAAACCTGCAGCCAGGTACATTATGCAAAATCAGCTGGTCGTATTAAATATGTAGCAACCAGTCAGTGCTGTCCAAACGCTTTTAGAAAAGCTTTGTTTTTAATTATAGTTACGTTTAATCAAGTTTCTGTTTCTGTTAAACTCGTCTCTATGAATAGTTTTAGATTTGTTCTTTGGACCATATATTTTAAGCCACTGAACTCTTGACATATGAATCATTTCAGGCTTTAAAGGCTCCTGAAGTTTTCTGTGAACATAAACTGGGTTTTGGTTTTCTAACTCTTTAGAGCGTCGTATATTTCTCCTTTTGGTCTCTTCGCCCTGAAATGTCCCGAGTGCGTAGCTTTGTGCCTGATTTAGGTCATTTTATATCCACTGCAATCCCTACAGGTGTCGGCAGCTGATGAGGTGCTCGCTGCACGAGTTTCATCCCTCATCCCAAGTCCTGGTCAGGTCTGGCGTCTTTCATGGTATGACCACAGCTGAGTCCTAGTCACGACTGAAATCTTTCGTCCCGAGAACGAGTTATTGCTCGTTAATGGGGTAATTCTGGATGGCAGGGTGCGCAATAGGCGTAACGGAGACAGTAACAACGCGGTTCCCCCCACCGAGTCCTTCCACCTTTAACTAAAACACGTAAACGCAGCGTAAACTCTCCTAAACTGATTTATGGGAGATTTCCAATGAAAGAAAGAGCAAAAAAGAAAACTGGAAATGTTCCCGACTGTTACTCCCTTCGTCGCCCCCCCCAGGTGCAGCCATCTACCCCTGCCTCCATGTTCCAGAAGCGTCTCATTTAACAATCCTGCAATATTTACAACACAAGCGAAGAGTCGGAGCCAGGGAACGTCAGACGATGACAGGAGGGAGGCGCGGGGAGGGGGGAGGATTAACTAAAGAGGGGCGACAGACGGGAGATCCAGGAGAACCCCCCCCCCCCTCCCCCCCTCTGGCCCTCTTTTTATCCCCAGCTCCCCCGCTTTGGATGACGGCGCGCTGAATGACGCCACAGCGGACCACAAACGCATTTAATTTGCCTCTTTTCCTTAAGCGGGCGGATGACTTTTCCTTAATGGAGTCTAGAGTCAACCTGAGCGTTCCTGCTACTGAAGAGCGAAGAAACTGATGAACGAGGCGAGGAGGGGAAGGAGGCAGAGATTAAAGACCTTCTGACAGATGGAGCAGATTTCACAGGACGACGTAAAGCTCTTCAGAGGGTCTGAGCCTCTACACAGACATCCTTCGTCACGTTCGGACACGCTGACGTTTATTTTACTCACGTTTTTATTTTACAGCGAAACAAAAAACCTGCGAGTCAGACCTCAGCGTTCAGAACTCCTGTTATTGGATTTTATTTTTAAAAAAACGTCCAATCAGAGAGAGGCCTCTGATGTTTCTGATCCATGTTAAAACTTTTTTTTTCGGCGGGGCAAACACAAACATGGAGGCCGTCAGTTTTATCTTACAAGTTTATTTTAGACTTGAAAAGTAACTCCAGTGCGTTTATACTTCAATTATAACGGACCTTCAATGGCTTTTCCTTTTATGACTTTCTACATCACAACTACGACTCTAAAGCATGTAGAATTATGTATCAAACCCAAAATTGTGAATTGATCGCTGCTTTGGTCACTCCTGGCCTTCTCTCAACGAGCTCCCAGAGTCGTAGTAATAAAAATAAAGACGAACCACTAAATGAGAAGGTGAGGCCAAGCTCAGTGTCCTTCACTTCACGAAAAACTCGATATATCGGCATCTGTACCCACGAATAGATGGACGGACGTTTCCACACGTAAACCAAAGATTCCTGTTGACCTTCATGATATCAAGAGCCGCTAACAAAGAGTAAAACTAGTAAAAACCGGAGCTAAATAAAGATAAATTATCTTTTGACATAAGCATTAAAGCAGGGGGGTCCAAAGTGTGGCCTGGGGGCCATTTGTGGCCCCTCTGCTCATTTATGTGGCCCTCCAACTGAATCTCAAGAAAAATTTGGCCTATTTTATTAAATTGATCGCAATGAGATTTTAATGCACCAAAGTCCGCATTTGAGTGAAAGTCGCCCTATTTACTATGAAATTAAAGCAAATGTGAAAAGTGTGCTTATTAAAACACAAATGTGTTGTAGTGAACATTCAATTAAACATTGAATTATAAGATTTGAACTTGTCTATAATAGATTTGCTATAGTTAAAAATAAAAGGTTTCCATCCACAAAAGGTCACTGGTCAGCTAAATACAGCTCAATATATTTTCTTAAAATGCTCATATTTTGTTGGACGTAACCATATTTTTCCATTTAACAATTTTGGCCCAATAGCTGAACTGTTAGGACACTGCAGCATTAAAGGCCCAACAATCTCCCCAATAACTCCCAGTTTTCCAGTAACTGTTTGGGCTTCTTGAAGGAGCGACCCCTGCAGAAGCGGTTCTGGTTGCTGTTCGCAGCACCCTGCACACAGCAGCGCGCAGGAGGAGGGACCGCAGGAGCTCAGTGCTGCTGACACAAAAAGGCAAGGAGCTTACAGGCAGGCAGGATTGTTGGGATTTTCAACGGCTCGGCACTTTAAAGACATTTAAATTACTGCAGCGTGATGATGTTGGGGCTGCAGGAGGAGGAGGAAGCTGAGCGCTGCCGCCACAAAAACCTCGGCTCCGTTGAGTTTTATCTGCAGAGCATCACGGCTGCACCAAAACCAAACTAAGCAACGAGGAGCGGATCGTTGTGGTCCCGTCCTGATGAGGCGGGGCGGTCCACAGGGACGGGGGTGTCTCTGGGTCCTGGCCTCAGCGCTGGTGGAGCAGAGAAGATGAATGGGATTAGGACTGGACCCCCGCTGAGAGGGGGTCACCACCTCCACACAGGAGGACGCAGGCAAACACGCCGGGCTGATGCAGCGGGAGAGGAACCAATACAGGGAAAACATGGAGGACCTTCAAATAAATTAAGTTTCCACTGAATCTACAATCCTGGTCCAGATCCAGATCTGATCCTGTTCTGATCCTGACCTGATCCCAGTCCAGATCCTGATCCAGATCTGGACCTGATCCTGACCTGACCCAGACCTGATCCCAGTCCAGATCCAGATCTGAACCAGCCCTGATCCAGATCCTGATCCAGATCCAGATCTGGACCTGACCCAGACCCGATCTGATCCTAGTCCAGATCCTGACCCAAACCTGATCCAGATCCGATCCTGACCTAGACCCAATCCTGGTCCAGACCCGGACCTGAACCAGCCCTGATTTGATCCAGATCTGATCCTGATCAAGATCCAAACCTGACCCAGACCCGATCCTGGACCAGATCCGGAACTGAACCGGATCTGGTCCTGTTCTGATCCTGACCTAAACCTGATCCAGACATGATTCAGTCCAGATCTGATCCTGATCCAGACCCGATCCTAGTCCAGATCCTGACCTGAACATGACCCAGACTAGATCTGATCCAGACCAGATCTGATCCAGACCTGATCCTGACATCAAACGTATCTGTGATCTCTGAGGTGGTCGTACTCATCAGCGCTCCAGACCTCCTGACCAGGATTCAAACTTTGAGGCCGCTTGTCGACCCATTTCCAGTCCAGACCTTAAACCTGACGTTTAAGCCTGTTGAGCACTTTGGGCTTAAATTAGCAGAGAACAGAAGAGGCGCTGCGCCCAGAAGCTACCTGCAGCAGATTCATCTTTTCTGAAAAGAAAATGAAACGACAGCGGCATCGTTCTTCAGCTGACCATCTGCTGTAAGTCGGGTTCTCGGTTTATGGCTGTTTGGGAATCAGCTTCAGGAAGCTGCTTAAACTGTGTTAGCGTCAGATTTAATAGAAAAAAAAATATTTGAAAACCCAGAATTTATGTTAAAGTGAGACTTCTTATCTGAACACAAGCTATGTTATTTTAATGTTATTTCTATCTGCTGAGCTTATTGAGCCATTTGGAGGTCAGATGAACGTACAGTAAACAGTAGATATTGTCATTGGAAGTACTTTGCACGGTTCTAACATACTGTATGTACATTAACTGCTATAAGTATAGCTTTAAAGTTTAATGTTGGAAAAAAAAAATATTTAGAAAAGTGTTTCTTCAGCCTGAATTTGTTATTTTGTAATTATGTTATTCTTTGTATTTTTTTCCCATTTTTGTCTTTAATAAACCAGGATAACCTTATATATTTGTCTGTCCGATTATAACTTTTTTAAATATTATATCCTCAGTAGTTATGATTAGTTACTCAGTACTTGAGCAGCCTTCTTCCTGAATACTCTTTTACTTTTACTTGAGTAAAAATGTGTAGAAGTAGTACTGGAGTACAATCCACCTCTGCATATCAGCGTTAACATTGGTATTGTCAGATCTTAGCCACTTTTTGATGTCGTATCGGTCTGATATTAATCGTTGTTTACTTCCATCCTGCTGTTTGTGTTTCTGGGTGCCATGTGGCATCTGTTAGGCCATGTGGCAGTGATGCAGCCGAGGATTGTGGGGGTTTAACTGAAGCAGAGACGTAATATCAGCCATGTGGCCGTTTCTGTCTCTTTTGAAAAGGGTAAGAAAATGTAAACACTCCTGACTGCTGACTCAGTTTTTGACACTTTAATTTCTGTTTTAGGGGTTTTTGGGTTTTATTTTAAGCTGTGGTCTTAACCTTTTGATCAGCTGATGAACAGCCTACTTCAGTTAAATTGTTTTCAATAAATTTCCTGCTCACAACTTCTGGTCTCTTGTTCCCGTTTCTTCTTTTTTTAATTTTGAAGCTCTACTTAGAACCTTCTTAAGATCCAACAGTGCAAAATGTGAATTATATAATTTTTAAACTGCTCTCAAGATTTTGACCAGGAGTGTAAAATACTTGTAAATATCGGCTATAGCAGCTAGATTAATATCAGATATTGGTCCAAATTCTCACATCTGTGCGTCTCTATTTGGACGTCCAGTTTTGCTAATTTAATATTTGAACACTCTAACGTCGTATGACTTTAATTATTGAAAGCCAGGTCCATTTAAGAGCTGCTGGTGTTGTTGAACGCTGCTCTTAGCGTTGCTGCAGCCCGGGGACCCGTTGGTGGCCTCGCTCCGCCGGGTCGCTGTGGTGCAGTCAGCTGAGAGTCACGCAGGAACTGGAGCAGATTAAAAGTCACCCCGTCTCAACTCTCACAGCCACTCAGCGCTGCCTTTCATCTCAGTGGATTTACACAGAAGCAGTCAATTGGACCTGAGGGTTCACACAGTCGTTACAGGGCGGGGACAGAACCTGTGTGTGGACGCTGCTTAACGAGCTTGGTGGGAAAAACCATCGGACCAAGAACATCCACCCCAGAAATGAGCAAACGGGCATCCTACACGCCCCTGAAAACCACAGCCAGAGGAAAGGGTCTAAAACGACGAGGATGTAGACCAGGGGTCACCAACATGGGGCCCGCGGGGACCGAGTAGCCCCCATGGACCGGATGTGGTCAAAAAAACACCACAACATTCCAGTGAGCTGCATCTAAAAACTTATTTTAATTAGTTCCTCTTTGATCATACTTGTATTTACATAGACTTAAAATGCTAAATTTATTAAAAACATGTTTATACAACATAAAAGTTCAGGTGAGCTCTGACTCTCCTAGTTCAAAGGAGCTCTCAGCTTCTCAAAGCTTGCTGACCCCTGATGGAGAGGATTTCATTTGCAGGGTTAGCTGGACCGACTAGACGCGACACCGGGCTGTACGGATAAAATCCATCAGGGTGCAACTGACCAGAGGAAAAGGTTTTACAGTCCTGGCTGTTTGTTAGAAACATGTTAAGACACGTTTCATTTCCTGATCCTGAATATTTGTCAGACCAAGCTGACGGTTCTGGGTCGTCATGGCACAAATAAAATGACTAAATGAACCAATCAATCAGCCAGAGGCTGGAGGTGGTTCTGATCAGTCATCAGCAGGTTGAACACTGAAAAAAATATATATTTATTAAATATATAAACAAATAACTGGCCATTGTTCCCTTTTCTACACCTGCTTAACCCTTGCAGTGCATTTCAAGTAACCAGTAAACCAAACGGTCAAGTTCCTGAGCTGTGGGAGGAAGCCGGAGTACCCGGAGAGGAAGCACACATTTACCTGGAGAACATGCAAACTCCATGCAGAAAGACCCCAGGCTGGGATTCAAACCCAGGACCTCCTTGCTGCAAGGCAACAGTGCAGGCAGCGCCTAAAACTGAGCTCTCCCACCGTTTCTGGTCAACAAACATCAACCAGCCGTCTGTAGTCTGACACATTTTTATTTTAGTTTAGTGAAAATCCGGTAAAGGTTAAAAAACAACCAGTTTGACTAATAAACCTGGAAAATCATCTCTGGCTTTAAAAACCCGACACATCTAGCGAAGAAGCTGCAGGTTTTCCCTCTGTGTGTTATAGTCCTAGTAAAGAGGGACTGTGGGTTAAATGTGGCTGATGTGGCAGCAGAGCGCTTTCTGTGCTACAGACAAGTTATTTCTAAACCAGAATGCTAAACGTCACTATACTCATGTTCAGAAAAGAGGAAAAATCCCTGAAAACATTTTTGTTTTCTTCCTGTACGCAGATCCTGCTGCATTCAGGAGAGACGGCGCAGAACGTTTAACGGATCTGTAACCGGGCCGCGGTCGGCCTGCGTCTTTTTTCGCTTTTCATGCTTGAACAAGTCAGCAGAGCATCTCAGGAAGAGCCCGGCATCAGGGTGAGCCCCGGGCACCGACGGTGTTCTTGTGACTCTGCCGAAAAGAATGTGCACCAAATTAATTTAGAAGAACAGAAAGGAGGTGATTATAACTCAGGCGGAGGCCTTATTTTTGCACCGAAGATTGGACGCCGCGACGGGTCTGAGCTGAGATATCCCCGACATTAACCTTCACCGGGAAAACAGCGAGAGGCAGATTACGTCAGCTGAGAGCGACGCAGCTCCTCTAACTCAGCCGCCTGCCGGGTGTTTCTGGGACGTCGGCAGCGTCCTGCTTCCTGGGGATCAATAGTGACGACGCAAAAGGAAAAGCAACGTAATCCTGAAGGATTAAACGGGCGCGGAAACGTTGACAAAGATACGAGGAGAACAGAAAGAAGCAGAAATGCTTCTGCAACAAGGCGGCTAACACTCAGAGGAGCTGTAGGGGTGAGGGAGGTCTCCCAGGATGGCGGAGGGGTGGGGGGGTGGGGTGGGGGTGGGGTGGGGGGGGGCGCCCATGGGAGCATTAAGGCCGGACTGTTTGTTGCAGCTCGCTGCAGAAGTGTGCAATCGATGCACGCTGCAGGAGGGCCGCTGTCCCCTTCATGGCCTTCACAGCAGCCTCCATGATTAATTCATTAAGCGCTTTCTCTCCTCAACAGCTCTTCTGCAGATTGACCCGCTCCAGGTTCTACCGAACGGCCGCAAACAGAACCGCAACCCTTTCTACTTTCAGTTTACAAGCCAATAAACACGCCGCAAAGATCCACGTTTCTGTGCAGAAAAGACGATTCATGCTACATTTTAGCTACAATAAAACACAACAAGTCAGAAAGCAGATTATACCGTTTAAAACGGACTACAGGTAAATGGAATAAATAAGAAACTGCGTAAACAGCAGAGATGTGAGCAAGTTATTGAGTTAGTTGGCAGGAGTGAGAGTTTGAAGGTCCAGCAGCGGCTGGGAGGAAACATCCATCAAACATCGGAACCAGAAAATGGTTATGGATCAGGAAGAGGAAACAGGAAACGGATGCTGTACTCTGATTGGCTCAGAGCATTTCAGGTAAATCAGTGCCATTAATAGCAGCTCCTAGCTCCTCCTACTTGACCTTTCATGGGGTCAACAGTCAGAACTCCATCGTGGGAGGAAAGGAGCTTCAGACTGCTGCGCTGAATTCAGACTTTAACTCCGACGTCGTTACGAAAACAAACATGAAGGATTCTAGTCAGATCCTTCTGAAAATTAACTACAAAGTGCCGCAATCTTCTCTCCGCAGGGTATGGGCTGTGCTGATACGTCATGTCACGCAAAGGACTCTGGGATACCTTATAGCTCCAGGGCACCGGTAAGGGGCGTCGCTAGGTTCCTATGCTAAAGAAGCTATGAGAGGAAGCATGCAGCCTCCTTTTCCTACCTCCTTCCTCACTGACTGCACTATTCGGACACTCTGATCATGGCTAGAGAGTCCTTGCTCTATAAGGGTGGAGCCAAAGGCTTTTAGAAAATAATATGACAAAAAGAGGAACAAAAGAACAGAAATCATCTTTTTTATGTATAATTTTAGAAAATTAATGTTTATCATTTCTTCATATTTGTTTTCTGTGCTGCAGAACTAATCATCTTTCAGAGAAATAGTGGAGAAACATACTTATTTGATATTTTCTTAGCGGTTTTTGTAATCCTAAATATATTTCTCCATTTTTGCACTTATTATTTTTTATTTCAAGTAAAATATTAATGTTTTTCTTCTTTTTGTGGCGCTCTTATAATCCCATACAAACGAACCAATCTATAAATATTCATCTCTAAACTGGTGGAGCGCTGACTTTCTGAACAAAGAAACCAAAGAATCACAATTTTCACATTTAAAAAGGACAATAAAAGCTGCTATTCTGAGTAAATATGTCAGTTATGCCTGATTATTAATAATCATGTGAAATTTTATGTTTTCTGAATATACAGAAAATCAACCTAAAGTAAAATGTGTATTTTTGGAGGACATATTTAATTTCATTATCTTTTGTTTTTGTTATGTATATTTTGATGCTTGTTGATGATGATTTTGTCATTTAAGTTCTTTGTAAATATATCGCTTTAGGTAATATAAGATTATTATTCTTTTTGCTCCCTTACATTCAGGCCTGAATGTTTGTTTTTATGTTTAATTGTCCTGTTTGAACGCAATGAATGAAATGACATTTTTAAATAAATAAAAATAAATCTTGTTAAAAGTATTCAAGCCTGATATATTCAGTCGGATCATTTTGTGCCTCGCTGGGATGATCCGGAGAGAACTCGGATGGGTTCTCCAGCCGGTTCCGGTCCCTTTCCTCACCGAGGATCGTTATTAATTCAAGAGACGCACGCGCCTTCCTTTCACGCACCCTCAGCTGACCAGCTGGAGCTCCTCTTTTCTGCTGAATTGACAGAAGTCACACTGAAGCGTCAGGTAACGAGGAGCCGTGTCCTCTGTGCGGTCGGGTTTGTCCTGAATGCAGAGGCTGTGTGCTGCCGGGGGAAGAGAGGACCACTGTTACCGCTCCCTCACTTCTACTCGCTGCAGCAAATATTTCACACTCACTGCCTCCGGCTGGGCCCGGGCGTCCAATCCCTGCAACACACACACGCTGACGGATGCACAATGAGGCTCATTGATCATTTCACTAAAACTCAGCTGGACCCTGGTTACGTAAGAACCTGGAGGGATGAAAAGGGAGGAGGAGACGGCGTCACAGCGACAGATTTACAGCACGGAAGACCAAACGTTGGGAATGCAGCCGCTCAGGAAAAAAAACAAAAACACACACACCACCTTTTATTTAATCAGCTCCAGCATCACTCTTTGGTTTATTTTAGGCGTAAAAATGAGGAAACAAGCGGCTAAAGTCCGGTTAAGAACCAATGCAATCAATCAATGCAAAAATAAGTTAAAACAATGTAAACCACGTGATATAGCATAGCTACTGTATATTTGTGCACTTATTCTAATCATAATCAGAGTTAAAAATTAATTTTAATATCATGAAACGTTAAAAATGTACTTTATTTTGAAAAACTAACTCCTCCGGTTCCTCTCTGTCTCGCTGTGAAGCTGCTGGTGCTCTGCTCTCGGTAGGGAAGGAAAACTAGAAACTGTCCAGTGTTTCCTGCTTATTAAGCAAACCGGCTTTATGATAGTTCTGCGATACTGTCACTAGATGGCGCCACCTCTGTTTATATCTGCTAACCGCGAGCAAATTATCCTTCGGCTCAAAAAGGATCATCAAGATGGAGGCTTGGTGTATATAACCTTATTTTATCACGGTCAAATGGGTTTTTGGTCTTTTTTTAAGCTTGTAATGTGGCTATGTACCTTTAAGGTTTGCACTACAAGGGCAAAAGGGAAATTCATCCTGATTTGTTAATTTTTTTGAATGATTTCCTTGTTTCTAGTTGTTTTGTTTTCAAGAAATAAAAAAATAGATTAAAATCGTAAATCGGATGTATTGTGAATAAAAAAAATGAGATTTTATGTTTAGGCCATTATCACCCAGCCCTACTTTATTACAGGGAGCTCTTCTGATTGGAGCACATCAGCTGTTCTGCAGGATTCCTGCAGCCCATTTCTGAAGGCACTAATAGAGACACTTTGTCCCAGCAGGCAGACAGGCCTGCAGCAGGAAAGAAAAACCAACGCTGTGGGAGCGTTTCTGATTTCCCCCACGGCCTCCACCCCATGCCGCTCCCCACCTCCATCCAGGCTCGGCCAGCGGCTGGTTACTCCTGCTGCAGCTCTGACAGCGTTCGCTTCTCCTGGCGACTTAGTCAGCAGTGAGCCGGAGAACGTCACGAAACAGGAAGTAAAGGACGTGGGAGAGCGGGGGGGAGGGGGAGGGATGCAAGCGTAAATAATTAGACGGTGAGGGACACCGGGAGGAAGGAAGCCGGTCAGGAGGGGCAAATAACGGAGAAACGTTGGTGCTGAATGAAGAGCGGTTACAGAATTAAAGAAATGATTGAGTTTAAAATGTGGAAATAAAAGGTTACACGCTGACAGGGTGTAATCTGGGAAGGAGGGGTTGGAGGCTGTCTTACAAGAAGAAATCTATCGTGAGAGGAAACCCGGAGCGACGGAGGCAGAAAAGGGAAAACTAGGTCGTGTGGAAAATTCAAGCTGCAACGATCCGACTGCGGGAGCGGCCCACGTCTCCCCGTCTCCTTTATTCCCTCCTCCGGTTCCCGCTGAAGCGACAGAACCTCCTCGCTTCCAATTCAGACGTTTCCAAGCCTCATTGTGCCTAAATTATTCCACTGCCTTTATGTTTCTGTCCCTAGCAGAGGCCCAGAGAGGAAACGGCCGAGTCAAAGTTAACTCGAAGCCGCGACGACGGCTGGAAACTGGAAAGGCGGCAGAAAGATGGGAGCTCAAAGCCGGCCCTTCAGAGACGGGAAGAAGAGAGACGGCCACTTCCTGGACTTCCTGGTCCCGGTTCTCTTCCAAGCCACTGCAGCTGCGCCTTTCTGTCCAAAGAGGAACTAATCTACAGCAGGAAATCATCGTCGTTGAAAGATAAAAGAGCTGATTTGAAAAAGCTTGGAGCTCTGCTCAGCCGTTAATCTACTGAGTAACGCGTAGATTTAATTATCTGGTACACCTTTACAATAAGGCTCCCTCTATAGAGGCATCTCAATGATTTGGAGACATAATATAATGTGTAAACACTTTAAAATCATTAATAACTTTGTTATGCATTAATAAAGGGCGAGAAAAGCTCAAACTGACCCGTTTCTTGCCAAATAGTGATCTAAATCTAAAGTACAGCCCTGTAAGCATTTGTAAACATAATTCTTATACCATGTAAGCTTAATATTCGTATTCATGTCATGGCAGACAGTTGACGATAAGGCTCCGTTTGATAATCGTGGATATTTACAATGCAGTGACAAAGCAGAATATGACATGGCACAGAATTATGTTTCCAAATGCTTATTGAGCTTGCAGGGATGTACTTTAGATTGAAATATTTAGTACAGCAACTTTTGATAGAAATATAAAGGATTTGAAACGTTTTAGCCAAATATTGATGTTGCTCACTATTTGTCCAAAAAGGGTCAGTTGTGTCTGTTTCTCAACCTTTATTAATGCATAATAAACAGTTAATTATCTATAAAGCATTGACAGATCAATTAATAACATATCTAGTAGGGCTGTGCATAAAAATCGATACAAAGATTAATATCGATGTTTTTAAAAACAATTTAATATCGATATTCTGGCTTTCAATATCGATATACCTCCCAACCCCTAGGGGGCGTTATTACAGCGCCCCGTTACTGTTCACAGCGAGGAAGAGCAAGTGAGACGAATTTGCAGAACGGCCGACAGGATTTTAGAAGCTCCTTCGTCCCTAAAATCAGACGTTTGGCACATTTTTGGTTTCTGTGATACGTTAAATGCATTGAACCAAATGCACTTTATTTTCCTGTTAATATATCAGTGTTCAATAAAGTGAACATAAATATAATATTTTTCTAGTTTTGGTGATTGAATGACTTTGAGCATTAATTTGAAAGTAATAAATATCGATATTGGAGTCAAATCAAATCAAGCTGAGCGATGTATCAAGAATCGCATCAAATCGGCTCATCCTAGAAGATACCCAGCCCTAATATTTAGCTCTATAAAGGGAGCCTTATTGTAAAGTGGTACCAATTATCTGTATCCGAAGGGAAGAAATGCATCAGAAACTTACCAGAAAAGAGTAAAATTTAAACTTTATGTCATTTAATTCATCAAAGTAATCTGAAGCCTTTCAGAACAACAGCAACAAAGTATAAAAGGAGGAGTTAAAATCACTGAAAGCTGCAGAGGCGTTAGCTGCAGAGGCGTTAGCTGCAGAGGCGTTAGCTGCAGAGGCGTTAGCGGCAGAGGCGTTAGCTGCAGAGGCGTTAGCTGCAGAGGCGTTAGCTGCAGAGGCGTTAGCTGCAGAGGCGTTAGCTGCAGAGGCGTTAGCTGCAGAGGCGTTAGCTGCAGAGGCGTTAGCTGCAGAGGCGTTAGCTGCAGAGGCGTTAGCTGCAGAGGCGTTAGCTGCAGAGGCGTTAGCTGCAGAGGCGTTAGCGGCAGAGACGTTAGCGGCAGAGACGCGTTTCAGGTCAGAAGAGCTCCAGATGTTTGCGGAGCGTGAAGTCAACAGGAAGAACCTGATGTGATCTTCAGCCGCTAGCTCAGAGAAAAACTTTAGTGGAACCTGAATTTATTCTTTTAACAGTCTGTTTGAAAGCCTCCTTCCTGTGTCCACGGTGGTAAAGGTCAGGTTCATGACAGCCAGCTTCCCGTCCGTCTCCTACTAAAAATGCCCAATTGTTCTGTTTCCTCTCAGATTTCCTGTTTTTTTTTCCCCCCCCCAGCACGTTTTTTATTACTGGACAAACTTTAAAGCTGTTTTTCTGACTCAGAAAATGAATAATAAAAGCAAAAGGAACGGGAGCGGCAGCTTGTTACAGGATCATTAAGGCGATAGTTGAGAATAAATAGTTCAGGTGTTGCTGTCAATCAGCCTGAAACCAGGTGGTTTCCACTGACTCAGAGGGTTTACTGACTCAGGTCTCGGTGTTTTTCCATGTACAGGACCCCATCGTTACTGCTGCACATATCCTGCTATTGTTACCCAGACCCAGACCCACACACACACAACGCAGACCTCGTGAATGATTTAAACGGGATCCGATGTCCACCTCCAGTTTCAGAGGATTAGTCCCCAGCAGAAGGACGCCAGGTTCCCCTTTTCTCCCCGACGACAGCCGAATCCAACTCACACCCAGCTGACAGGAGCAGAACCCCGGTATCTACACGGTGTGGGGTGGCGGGGGGGCGGGATTAATGCTTCAGGGGCCACAGGGCGCGTTAATTATCACAGGGAGAGTAAATCTGTTTAAATTAAAACCACCACAACAGGCCGACTTTGGTTCACAGTGTAACTTCTGACTCGGATCAGATTTAAAGTGAATTAAAACCGGCTGAGGGGACGACGACGGCGGAAAAAATTCCTGCCAACGCATTAAAACATTACAGCAGCTCATCGCATCAAAGTAACAGAAACAGGCAAAGTTGTCAATGAATAAAGCTTAGCGCCATAATGCGCAGCCAGAAGAAGTAGGCTTCACATTTACAGTTTATTTTCTCCTCTTTAAAACCAAAAACAATCACTGCCTTTTACAATCAAACTTGTGATTGAAGCGACGTTATTCTGCTCTTTTATGCAATGTTTTCTCCACCTTCCACAAAGTCAACATTTTTTCACCCTTTTACTTAAAGATAATAAAATAAATGATATTTTCATCTTGGTGTGAGGAACCAAAACGCCGCTTTGAGGACTCGTCTACAGAAGCTTTAGAGATCAGATTTCCTTAAATAAACTTCACAAATGTATAAATACAGACTTTCAGACATAGTAGTGAGCAACATAACCACAGACTTTCTGTGGTTTTATATTTTTCCAGCTAGGCCTCTTTCTGTCTTGAAGCCGCCTGTTGCAGGAAATACAAAGGCTCACTGTTATAATGATAGAAAAGCAGAAACCATGACAAAAAATGGATGGGGGGGGGGGTGAAAACTTCTGTAGCAATATTCATCCGTCACATCCCAGTTCCAGTACTGCATGTTTTCCTGATACGGTGCAAACCTAAAGGTCACTGAACCTCCTCAGCGCCTCTGAATCAGCAGTTAATGATGAGCTTGTTTGAATTTCTGTAACAAAATGAGACGTTGAAGCTGATTATGCTCAGAGTGAAGGAAGATGGCGACATATATTAAAACCTACCTGATGTTATATCTCATCTGCCTTTTATGATCGTAATATCAAGCACACTGATATTGTGGTAATGATATAGAGACAATCTATAACGCCTGTTCAGTTGCATCAGACGACCCTCTGTTAAAGAAATAGAATTTAAAATTCTCCTTTTCACGTATAAAGCCCTTAATCATCAAGCTCCATCATATATCAGAGCTCTGATTACCCCGTATGTTCCTAACAGAGCACTTCGCTCTCAGACTGCAGGTCTGCTGGTGGTTCCTAGAGTCTCTAAAAGTAGAATGGGAGGCAGATCCTTTAGCTATCAGGCTCCTCTCCTGTGGAACCAACTCCCAGTTTTGGTCCGTGAGGCAGACACCCCGTCTACTTTTAAGACTAATCTTAAAACTTTCCTTTGTGACAAAGCTTCTAGTCAGAGTGGCTCATGTTACCCTGAGCTACCTCTATAGTTATGCTGCTATAGGCTTAGACTACTGGAGGACATCAGGGTCTATTTTTCTCACTCTGCTGAGTTCTCCTACTGTTCTACAATCTTTATTGTTTGTTGTTATTTCAGATTTAAACTTTTTGTCCTATTGGCGTTCTGTTAGCTGTGACATCATCAGGGGAGGCAGATCATCCTCTATTACCATCTAACATAGAAAATACTCCTGGATCAATGTGAGCTTCTGTGCTTTCTGTGTCTCTGCTCTGTCTTCTCTATGCCCCAGTGGGTCGAGGTAGATGAGCGTTCACACTGAGCCTGGTTCTGGTTCTGCTGGAGGTTCTCCTCCCTGTTAAAGGGGAGTTTTCCTCTCCACTGTCGCTTCATGCATGCTCAGTATGAGGGATTGCTGCAAAGCCATCAGCAATGCAGACGACTGTCCACTGTGGCTCTACGCTCTTTCAGGAGGAGTGAATGCTGCTTGGAGAGACTTGATGCAACCTGCTGGGTTTCCTTAGAGAGGAAACTTTCTGACCAACCTGGAGGATCTGATGGAGTCTGACTTTGGAAAGAGCCTTGAGATGATGTGTATCAAGAATTGGTGCTATATAAACAAAATTGAATTTAATTTAATCAAAGCAATGCAGGTTTCCAGCATTTCTTCGAAAATTCATCCAGTTCTTGCACTTTTCTAACGTTTGCTCTTTGTGACACAAAAATACCTGATTCTAGATGAGATAAAGATCTGCTGAAGCTTTAAACAGCTTAAAACCCTCTTGAATGAGTGAACTAATTGGCTCCTGAACATCAACGAGTCAGTAACAATCCTCCCACATCTACGCAGAAACTTCCCTTTTCATCCGTCATCTGAGGCGGTTTTGGCCCGAGTTAAACGCCAGAGGAAGACGGTTAGTTAGACGCTGCTCAGAGCCCGGAGGTTATGTCAGAAGAAAGGCAGAAGCACAAATTAAAAGGTAAAAGGAGCCGACGGGTTGTTGTGAAGTCATAAAACCTGATTAATCAGACATGCCGCAGCGATGCTAACGAGGTCGTAGACAGAAAACATCCCAGCGGAAGGACATACCTGGGTAACGGTGTTTAGCAGCATGCAAATGATGATGACTACTGTGATTCATGTGGAGGAGAGACTGAAATCCCTCCTGTTGCTTTGATACGTCTATCCGAACCGCAGCAGGATCCGCAGAATCGTTCAGTTATTCGGGTCAAAGAAAGTCCGCTGTCAAAACAATGATATCGACGTCTAAATGTCTCGTTTCTGGATTTTATTCGTTTGATTTTTATTCTAATACTTCTGCTGTAAGATCTGGTTGATTCTGCAACATCCCACAGAAGATGGGTCATAAAAGAAATCCTCAGAGTCTCCTGTTTACATGAAAACCTCTGATGTTTCTGCAGATCCAAGTCAAAGCCAAGGAAAGGCTTATTCCTGACGTTAGTCGACTGCCGTGCTGCACGAGTCGACGCTAAAATATCGACTCTGGGAAGCAGAAGAAAACCTCCAGCAGAACAATGTTCAACCTGATGAATAAATCATGCCTCCACAATAAAGAAGAAGTTCTGCTGAACCAAGACCGTGAAATAAAGCCACCCAACTCGTTTCAACCTAAGTCCCGTCAGACCCGTCGCCTCTGAGCAGGTCTGGGTCTAATAGCATCCATGCACAACTCCACCTTCCCACCGAAAAGGTAACAGTAGGAGTAGGATAACCGTGAAAACTGACCCGCGCTGGGTTTGGGACTTTCAAACATTGCAAACAGGTCTAAGGTATAATTTCTGAACAACACTCCCAGGCCGTCACCTTAAGTACCGGTTTGCCTGAGAGGCGACCACCGGTTCTCTGCAAACAGCTGTTCTACCTGCAGCCGTGTGTGGATTAAACCTGCCTCCAGCTTTTACTGCAGGATCACAGAGATCTGCGCGGCCTCGTCTGCAGATAATGTGCGTCTAAAGCACCAGACAACGCTAATGTGTGCAGCTCCAGTGGGACAGCTGAAGGCATCCAATTAAGCAACACAGACACATTAAATGGGAAACGCTCCATTAACAACTGCATGCTTGGACGGCTGCTGTGACATTAGCTTCATGTCAAATTAGAAAAAAGAAATTTGTTCCCACCTTTCCATAAAGTAGTAGTCAGAAAGCAAGAGGCTACTTTAAAGTTTGACAAAAACTAAGCAACCCTGACCTGTTGGGTGGGAAAAAAAGGTTTGTAGCAAAATTTAAACAGCCTCTACTGATTTATACTATCAGCCATTTTAAACAATTTTCTTTAATTTAAATGTCAAAGTTCTACACTTTCCTGGATAAAAGGTCTTGGTCCCAGGATTGTTGAGGAGTGGGGTTACCATATTTTTCAGACTATAAGGCGCACTTAAAATCCTTAAATGGATATTAGGAGCATTATGGTACACTGTAGGACCCCTGAGCTGTCTACCAGACTGCCTGACTGTAAAGTCTAAACTAGAGGTGCATTCATGCAAGGCAGCCTGGAGTACGCGCTAGCAACAATAAACCTAGTAAGTTAATTCAATATAAAGGTTATGTTTATTTTGGCCTTATGTTAGAAACAGGACAGTGTAGTCCAGCTACTCTGTCCTCCTGACAGAGACGGATAGAGAGCTGTGGACGTGGAGGACAGATATTACACACTTAGGAAGAATATTTAGTGCGCCTTATGGTCCGAAAATACGGTATGTGCTGAGCGATGCTAACTGGTTGACCTTTTAATTGCCATATTTCAGACCTGCGTGTTGTTGCGGTTTTCTACTTTATACCAGGTTCATGTATAAGCGTACTTTTTGTGCTCGATAATAGACCAAAGGAAGAGGTCCCAGGGTTCTCGCCAGCACATTGCAGAGTAACGGTCCGTTACGCCGAAATTAGAACGACACGGATGTTTGAGAGCAACGTGGAAAGGTCAGTAGAGCTCTTGAATGTGCATCATCGCAGCTGTAATCCTCCTGGACAACATAAGCTAACGCTAGCTTTTATTAGCCAGCCATCCCGCATTATTGCTCGTTTGACAGTTGGTTTCTTATTACTGCCACCCACTGGACTGGAGGTGTAGTGCAGTTTTCTACACAACTTCCACTTACGTCATTAGGATGATCTAAATAAAATTTCTGCTGCGGTTTAGAACAGCGGAAACAGAAAGCAAACAGATTACCCAGCAGGCCTTTCACCAAGGAATCCCTGGTGTTTAAATCCCAAAAGTCTTGCAGGAAAAAGGGTCTAAGCTTTCAACTGCAGACAATCATTTCTGGTGCACTTAAAACACCTGAAAGTCAGAAAGGGACTCTATAGCAAGCAGCAACAATTGTTTGATAAAAAGAGACAACCAACCAGCTTCACTACCACAAGACCAGGGTTGATCCAGAAAAAATATTTAAATTGTCAGCAAGTCTAAGAAAATCCTGTTTATTTTGACAACCAAAGTCCAACCGGCTGCAGGACTCCCTCCAGCATCTTGCTCTGTAGGTTTTTGTAGCAGTGAGTTGATCGTATTGCTGAATGCACCGAAGTTAAATGACTCTTTAAATCTGATTATTTCATGTAAAATCAACTGTGAACATCAATCTTCTGCAAGAGCCTCATTTCAGACTGAACACATTGATCTAAGGTCACTAAAATCGACACAAAGAAAGATTTAGAAAAGAGAAACAGAAGGCCATCTTTTTCCTCATTTTGTCCCAAACTTTCCTCCATTTTCTTAACTGTAAAATACGAAATCGAATAAATACCCAGATCAAATGTAAAGGTTGGTTCTAAAACTACCAACAGTGAATGGGGGGAAATGAATGTCGGTGGAGAGAAGCGTTGAGTACGAGTTGGAGGAACTTTAAATGTGATGACTGGGATTTATCCATCAATATTTCAGATGGTTTAAAAGACTCACAAGGGCCACTTAGAACCCTGCTTATGTTTCCCTCCATAATCACCTCACCTCTAATGCCTTCCTCGGTTATCAAAGTAAAAACCAATCAGCTCAGAGATAAACTGAAGGCTATTTGACCGACGGAGGACGCTTTTATTAGAGAGAGATGGACGGCTGGTCATCCTGGAAGCAGGAGTAACTCCATCTCTGAATGTCCGAGGTAAACGAGATTTAACGGCATTAGCGTTCCCGTTTCCTCCTGGGCGAGTTTAACAACCGCTTGGATTTATTCCGGCATTTAAAAGGCCGATAACTCAGATGCTGCTTTGCTTTAGACGTTCACTGGACGAGTGTCTTATTTTAGAGCTTCGTCGAGCAATAAAAGAGGAATAAGATCAGATCAAGGGAGTAAATTCAACATGCTGGATCCAAACGGAGAGCCTGGTTTACCAGAAACAGGCCAACTGCCTTTAAACGGGTGATAATGGTACATTACATATAGATCTATCCTGTAGTCACATTTTCTCTGGGGATTTTGTAGATATCACCTATTTTCAGTCTAATGCCAGGCTTTCAGCTACTAGTTATTAAAGGATTATAGCGTTGTTGAAAATTATAATTTACCACAACGTGCGTCAACGTCAGCTGTTTTTTGTTTATCATGCCGGTTTTACCAGAAAATTAGTTTCCAGTCAGAGTAAAACTCTTCACGTCCCACTTTACCCACCGCCTGAAACCCAAAACCCAGAGGAGTCACGTTTCATTTGAATAATCAATAATTCAAAGCCACCTCCTTTTCATTAGAGCCAGCCTCACAGATGTGACCCGAGTCTGCTGGCTGTCAGCCCCCCCCCCCCCCCC
Organism: Fundulus diaphanus; assembly: GCA_037039145.1. Lineage (NCBI taxonomy): Eukaryota > Metazoa > Chordata > Actinopteri > Cyprinodontiformes > Fundulidae > Fundulus > Fundulus diaphanus. The sequence goes on from CM073135.1 coordinate 50,725,213, forward strand.
CACTCCCTACAAAGACTCCCGCAAACCCGTCACCAGGACCATTAAGAGAATAAAAGCCCGGCTGCTGTTTAACAGACCCTGTAGGAACCAACTGGACCGCTACTGGCTGCTGGAGCTGCAGGTTTCATATTTACGGGACGAACAGCAAACATGAGCCGCTGCAGTGGAGAAAAAAAAAACATTTCTGCAGGCAGAGACATTAATTCAACACGAAAAAGAATCAAGCTAGATGAAAATAAATGCACAAAATTATTAAATATATAACTGAATAAATATAAATGTTGCATATTTGATCATTTCACCATTTATTTATATGTTTATGTCATAAATTTATTCTATCAGAATCAGTGGGCGGAGCTTACACTTTACTGCTGCTGATTGGCCTGAAGCAGACTTAAAGGAAGATTTAACCAATCAAATGTTAGCGTCTCTTAAACCAGTCAGAGGGACAGTATGAATTATTTCTCCAACTGCAAAGGAACTCATCAAATACATGATTTCAACTTTTTACTCATTTTCTAAAATATTTTTTTAGCATTATGTACTATAATAAGTAATTCTGGATGAAAACATTGCTGGTACCAGAACAGCCTGCAGAGAATAATAAATGGACGTATATGGGTGGATAAGAGAGTCCCTCTGTGTTTTAGGCCTTTTATCCGACTAAAAGAAGCCTTTTAACGCCGTCGCTGCCTTCTTCGTGCTCTGCAGGGAAAAAAAACGTCTTTGAAAGCTTCCCTTGAACAGCTATAAAGCCCAAAATACAGCTACAGTAACGCATTTTAACCCTTTCTGGAGGTTGAAATAACCCTGCTGAGAGTTTATTATGGTCGTTTTCTTTTAAAATGGAAACACCGTCTGAACAGAAGGTTTCATAATGATGACAGGGTGTCGAGAGGTGAGCTGAGGTATCACAGGAGGAAGTCTGGAGGAGCAGAGAAGTAACTTAGGGCGGTGTAGGACATGTGTGAGAGCTGTAGGACAGTGGTGAGGTGTGCTGTAGGGGGGGACAGAGGACTCCAAGGTGGAGGTGGGAGTGCATCGAGGGTCGGCTCTGAGCCCCTTCTGGTTTGCTGTGGTGATGGACAGGTTGACAGGTGATATTAGACAGGAACCTCCGCGGACTACGATGTTTGCAGATGACATTATGATCTATGGTGAGAGCAGGAAACAGAAGGAAAGAAAACCTAGAGAGATGGAGGTTTGTCCTGGTAAGGACAGGAATGGAGGTTGGCAAAGAGACTCAGCCAGGATGGAAGGAAAGGCGTAGAAGACGGTGGTGGGAGCAGAGATGCTGTCTGGTTTAGAGACGGAGGCGCCGATGGAGGAGACGAGGATGGAGAGGATCTGACTCCATCAGAGGGACGGCTCAGGCTAGATGATGTGGAGACGAAGCCAGACAGAGATGGTTAGGACATGTCCAGAGGACGGACGGTGAGGACATGGGTAGAAGGATGCTGAGGCTGGAGGCCTGGACGGAGGATTACGGATGGAGGTAAAGAAGACATGAAGGTGTGAGAGAAGATGTAGATAGAGTGAGATGGATGACTCCTAAAAGGGAAAAGCTCAAAGAAAAAGGCCTTCATTTTTATTTAATTGATGTATTTTGTATACGACTGTTTAAAGATCTTATGCTGGATATGTGTGAATCCACATTCCATCATTTATTCATCAGGTGGGCTTCATAAAAACCGCGTTTTGTCTGGAGAAACCTAAAGTTTTCCCACCGCTGACAGGAGACCAACAATGTAGCAGAGCTGTTTACCCCAAAATAACAGCCAGGAAACAGGCAGAGCCGGCTGGCCAAGCGACCCGCCTCCACAGCCGGACAACAAGGGCCACATGTGCCGGCTCATTCCCCCCCTCCTCCCTCACTCCTCCAGGAAAACGCTCCAAGGTGTCAGCTTTCGGCCCGCACGCGTGTGCGTCCTCCCCGCCTTTCCTTACCTTTATACCGCTCCAGCACATCTTCATACGCCTGGGCGAACTGCTTCTCCTGGGAGTGGTTCGTCGGCAGCAGACCTGGTATGAATCCGGCCATAGTGCCTGGGGGAAAAGGGGGAAGAATCCAAAGCCCCGGCCTGCAAGACTACCGCAGTGGTCCCGACCCCGGATCCCCTCTCTCCTCCGGAGTCCGAATCAGCAGCAGCCGGTGCGGGCTTAATGACGGGGATCCATCGGAAAAGCCCCGGAGCTCGCTTTAAAGCAGCGTTAAATAATCCTCGGCGACGATAAAATAAAAAAAGAAACACAATTAATTAAAAAATGAAATGTTTCCAAATTATCGAGGAAGCGGGGGTTATGTAAACGTCATCTCTCCATGGTAGCCGTTAGGAACTACAGCAGCGGGACCACAGCAGCTCCCAGCCCGGTGACCGCTGCTCTCTGTAAGGGGGGCTGAGGAGGGGGGGGGGGGTATCCAACACGCCGATAAGCGTCGATAGCAGCTCTCCCCTGGGCTTGTTTCCGTTTTCAATGCGGCGGAGCTCCGCTGCTTCCTATCCCAGCCTGCGTCCCGAGAATCCGGCCGAGCTCCCAGAGCCGAAATGGCCGCTTGTGTCCGTGAGGCTGAGCCTCTGTCTCCGGTTGTGCTGTGAACGTGTCTGTTTCTCGTCCGTCTTCCTCTCTCCGTCCCTCCCTCTTCTGCTCTGGGTCCTCCCGCTGAGGCTGGCTGCCATCCCTCTCTGCCGGCCGCACCAGGAAGCTCGGCCGCAGGAATTTCCCAGAGCCGGCGAGGAAGAGCTGCTCTCTGCGCCTGCGCTGAGAGTCGGAGAGAGAGAGACACGGAGCTGCGGCGCCACCTGGTGGAGGGACATGTTCGGTGCATGGATAAACAGTCCCACCTTTTTTATTTATTTTTTGCACATCGGTACAATATTTTATAGGTAATCTTTTGAAAGTAAACGCAATGTATGTATTTTTGATTCAACACATTTTTTTATTTTTGTATTTTAACAAATAATGGTATCTATTTAACCAGTTTTTTGAATCAGCTTTTGTGTTTCTCTAAATCATGTATTTTTATGCCGTTTTAACTCAACCATTCAAACGTTTCCTTCTTTAAACTCATTAGTTATTTATTTGTTCTATGTAAATTAGTATCCGAATGTTTATTCCTCTATGCTGTCGTCTGCTGGGCCCCTGGCAGTGCAGAGCGGGACAGAAAGAGACTGAACAAGCTGGTGAGGAAGGCCACTTCTGTCCTGGGCTGCTCTCTGGACTCGGTGGAGGAAGTGGCTGAGAGGAGGGTGTTGTCCAAGCTCACATCCATCATGGACAACACCTTCCACCCCCTGCACCAGACTGTAGAGGAGCTGAGCAGCTCCTTTAGTGCCAGACTAAAACATCCTGTCTGTAAAAAGGAGCGCTACCGCAGGTCATTCATTCCTGCTGCTACCAGATTATACAATGCTGCACTGTAACTGTGACCTTAACCGTTATAAGTAACATGCAATAACTAATGTACAATAATATGCAAGTCATGTAAATTTAATCTCTGGACTATACATATAACTGTTACAATTACTGTTACTGTAAGTGTTTTGCAGTAACTACGTGCAATAATGTGCTATGTTTATTATTATTATTATTATTGTGTTATATTATTATGTTATAAAGGTCACTCATTCCTGCTGCTACCTGATCATACTCGCTGCTTTATAAGTGTAACTATTAGAGTAACGACTGCAACCATGCACCATAGCTGCAACAATAACTGTAATAACGTATGTGCAATAAGATATTTAAACAAGGTGCTATAATCCGTGCATTAAGCCTGTGCAATAATCCTGTATAAACTGTATAAACTGTGCAATAAGCCTGTGCAATAGTCCTGTATAAACTGTATAATAACATATGTGCAATAACATATTTATACATAGGAGTGTACAGAATTGTATATTGTATATAGCTGTATAACTGTATCTAACTGATTCTACTTACCTACTTTGACACCTTCTTCTGACTTTTGACTATTGAGCCGATGGGACAAGTGAATTTCTCCACTGTGAGATCAATAAAGCTTATCTTATCTTATCTTATTCTGTGTTACCATTTTATTTATTGTTCTATTTAGATACAATAAAATAATTGTAGTCTATATTATTTAGTCATTTAGAAATTTTTCCATGCGTTACATAAAGTTCACTTTTAATTGTTTATTTTGACTTTATATAAATTAGTACTGATTGACTGATTGCTTTAGTTATGTAGGGACTTGGTGGTTTTTGTGTCTCTTTTCCACTGTTTATTGTTCCCTTGAGTAAAATACGTCTTGTACGTCTACATATAGAGGCCTGGATTATCAAATATTTTTTCTTTCAACTGATTTTTATTATTATACTGTCCAGATTGTATACCTCCACCTAATTAAGCTCTCTACCACCCCACATTATACTGTGAAATTTGTAAATGTGATTTTTATATGAGTGTCATGAGGGCTGGATTCAGGACTTATGTATAAAAAGGCTGGGGTATTGTGTCTATTGGCTTCAGTGATTTCCTACGAACTTTTATTAATTTCAGTTTTTACATCTCTATTCTTGAAAACGATATATGCAGTTTGAGGTGTGAATGCGTGTGTGAATGAGAGGGGGTTTGTTTGTATCCATAACATTCCGGTTCTGTATGAAGTAGAATTTAAAAAAAGTATGATTTGGTAAAGATGGAAGCATTTTATTTTGAAAGTTATTTTATTTGTCTGTTTCGTTTTTGGAAATAAAATGGAGCCAAAAAAACAAACAATTAGTGAATTAAGTCACCTTGACTTACTCTTGAAGATTCTTCCCAGATAATCTCTGCTAAAACAGAAATTGCTCTCTGTTTAAAACCAAAAGAACTAAATATAAATCATTGAAACCCAAAGCTTTTATGATGATTTTTTTCAGGTAAGTGAAACATTCAGGTCTAAATCTAAAGCTTTTAAGCTTAAATATTCCTCCTATTCCTATTTATTAGGGTAATAAGGTCAGCGTTTGTGCTGGTAGAATCTGAACAGAGGTGAATGCTTAAAAGGGACAAAATTAATTGTTTTAGTTTCTGTCTGCATCATTGTTTTAATCAAATATTGCCTCTTTTTATTAAATCAGAACCAGATTTATTCCCCAAGCTTCTGACACAAACAAGGAATTTAACTTCGGTTCCATTTTGCTCTTATTGGAGCACACTGCCACCTACAGGGTCGTTGTGTTATCAATATAGAAAGAAATCTAAATGGATGGATCCCTGGATTTATCACCTTTTGAGGCAGCTTTTATTCTCAAAGAAACTCCAAATGCATGATTTAGTTGAATAACATTGGTTCTTCATGAGAGTTCAAGTCTCCACCACAGCCATTAGCAGTTAATCCCAGAACGCGACCTTTCCGAGGGTCAGGCCCTATAAAGCAGTGAATGAGTTTGGAGATGAAGTCATTTAATCCAATATGGACAAGTGAGAATATCAATAACAAGGATCTCCATGGAAAACCCATTTAGCTCCAAACTATAAGGCATGTGGATGTCAGGCTGGATCAATACTGGATCCAGATAAATAAAAGATGCATGAAGGTACTTTCAACCCTGAGCGCTGATGTGGAAAAGTCTTTCTGTGCAACTTTAACCGGTGCTTACATCAACAAGCCGACAGCTGGACGAGGGGGAGGCTGCCTGAAAATAAAAGATGGGTAAAAAATCCTTTCTACTGGATAATAAATCACATTTGCATTATAATAACAATTTTAAAAGACACAATTTCCAAATGGCACAGGTCTGCAGTTTTTGGCTACATAATTAATGGAACAGACGCGTTCTTTAGGTGTCGGTAAAAATTTTAAATTGGGTTTACTCCACATGGAAGGTTAAGAGAGTAGCAGCAGTGAGATAATCTAATTTTATTATTTGTTTTAGAGTTTATCTAATCAATATGTTTTACCATAAACTTTCAGGAATCTCACCACAGCATTAAGTAGCGGTCAAACTGTTTAATACATAGACTTGTTTGTTGGTTGCACTTTATGTTCAACAAGGATTGATGTCCAACTCAATTAAAAGCTGTTCTCTTCAATAATTATATTCTGATTAATAAAAACGATTAAATTTCTTGCTTTGAATACTCCTCGTTTACAAACATCTTTATCTACAGGACGTTTTTGTTGCTCATGGTTAATGCAGAGAAAAGTCCAAATTGCAATTATGGTTGAAATAAATCACAATATTCATTTTTGGCAAAATCGTACAGCCGTACTCCTTTCTACAAAAAGATGATCCATCCATTGCTCCATTTAAAGCCGTTCCCCTCTTTCAGCTCACAGGATGTAGATCGGGCTAGGATTTAATTTACTGATATAATTAACTGCTGTTTCAGCTAAATGTGTTTTCACTCCTTATTTTAGTCTGTATTCTGATTTTATTTCATTTTATTCTTTTTATTATCTTTAGTAAAAATTTCTTCTTTGGTATTTTTATTTTTGTTTCTTATTATTTTTAGTCTGTATTCTTATCTTATTTTTGAAAAAAGATCTCAGAACCAATCTCAGCCCAAAATGCTGATCTGCACCACATGATCTCCTTTCAGTAGTTATCACCGGTTATTGCAGAAAATAGGGGCAAAGTGTTTATTCCCGTCGGCTCCTATGCCAGCCTGTGAGCTCCTCCCAGTTCATGAAGGGTTTCTCTCCAGGTACTCCGACTTCCTCAAAAAGCCAAGAAACATGCAAGGATCTGGCCTTTAGTGGGATTCTACGCATGCTGGACTGTGGCTGTGTGCTGGGGCCGCACCAGACCAGGAGCCCATCCCCTGCATACCCCTCCCACTGACCCCTGACCCCTGGGGATGTGACTAACAGTAAATATAAGACCATGAATGTCAGCCAGGGGTTGTTCTTCCCTCATGTGAGGGAACATGCACTGTGTGTTAAATGTCCAGCTGCAGAAAGCAAGCGCTCTGAGAGCCAAGAGGACATCGAGTCCTCAACACACCCGCATGACGACGCCTCAGCTTCAGCGAGACTTCAGCTGGAACAGGAGAAACAAATATTTTCTCCATGACCGTCAGAAAGTCTGCCGAGGCTGAAAGTTGGACAAACCGAACCATCAAACAGTCGGATGTTATCACCCACTGCTGCATTCTTCTCTAAACTCAGACCAATGAAACTCTGGGTTTTCTGCAACGCTTAGGAGATTGAATCAAATCTTTTTTTGTGCGTCGACGTGTGACTCGGATTAACGTCTGAACTGCTCCACAGTTTGGGCTTTTGAAAGCAAACTCAATCAGTGGTTAAAAATAAAAACCAAAATGCAGCAGGACGGAAACATGCGAACAAGGCATGACTGAATGTAGATTAATCAGATAATGAGCGCGGTGCTGCCGTCTGCAGAGGACGAGTTCAGGATGGGAACGGATTCAGTCTCAGGCGCCGTTAACTCTTCTCAGCACTCCTGCTAAAATAAACTTTTACTGCAGCAGCCAAATCTGATACTGAATAATCTAACCTTTGATTAGAGTACATGGATCCAATAGGGGGAAAAAGATCTCAAAATTAAGAAATATTTGTTGTTTTTACAAAATTATCAGCACCACCAACAAATCCTACAAATGAATCGATCTAAAGCATTTTTTAATGTAAACTTTTATGTAGTGACACATGATTTTTTGTTTCCGTGGGGTATAAATATGATGTGACGCAGATTCCTACGTCTCTTAGCTGCTCCTCAAAGTGGGAAAGACAAGAGAACATGCATTTGGACTCAGCCAGATGTGTATCGATCATTGCAAGTCAGTGAATAGTTACAAGAACTAAACTTGACCACATCTCCTGTCAGAGCAAGGCATAAAACTCCTCAGTGCACAGTGAGGAGAAAATAACAAAAAATCAAGTTTACTATCAGAGAACTACAGTAAAGCGCACCAGAACTACGATTAGACGTCCATGCCAACTGGTTGTTTGGGAGGAAAAAGCCCTTTATCTCCTACCGTCACAAACAATAAAGATATTAAACGTCAGTCGGACGTTGCTTTGATCGGATCAGAACAACGCTGAGCTTTCCAGCTGGAAGGATGAACATATGGAGAAGGACTTCATGCCCTCTGTTGAGCACAGTGGAGGGCCTGTGATCCCAGTTTTGGTCTGTGAGGCAGACACCCCGTCTACTTTTAAGACTAGGCTTAAAACTTTCGTTTTTGACAAAGCTTCTAGTCAGAGTGGCTCATGTTACTCTGAGCTACCTTTATAGTTTTGCTGCTATAGGCTTAGGCTGCTGGAGGAGATCAGGGTCTATTTTTCTCTCTCTGCTGAATTCTCCTACTGTTCTCCAATTTGCATTGTTGTTATTTCGGCTTTTAACTTTTTGTTCTCTGTCATTTTTCTCTTCATAGAAGGTACACCTGGTCTGGTGTTCTGTTAGCTGTGACATCATCAGGGGAGGCAGATCATCCTCTATTACCATCTAACATAGAAAGTACTCCTGGATCAATGTGAGCTTCTGAGCTTTCTGTGTCTCTGCTCTGTCTTCTCTAAGCCCCAGTGGGTCGAGGCAGATGAGCGTTCACACTGAGCCTGGTTCTGGTTCTGCTGGAGGTTCTCCTCCCTGTTAAAGGGGAGTTTTCCTCTCCACTGTCGCTTCATGCATGCTCAGTATGAGGGATTGCTGCAAAGCCATCAACAATGCAGACGACTGTCCACTGTGGCTCTACGCTCTTTCAGGAGGAGTGAATGCTGCTTGGAGAGACTTGATGCAACCTGCTGGGTTTCCTTAGAGAGAAAACTTTCTGACCAACCTGGAGGATCTGATGGAGTCTGACTTTGGAAAGAGCCTTGAGATGATGTTTCATGAATTGCCGCTATATAAATAAAATTGAATTGAAAAATCAAATGCTGAGGGCCTCTTTCTCTGTCAAAGCCCCTGGGAAACATGCTAAACTGGATGGTATCATTTACTCATTCAGCAGGACAATAGTCCAAAACATCCTGCCCAAGCTCTCCATGGTCTTCTACCTTCCCAGACCTGAACCCTGTGATCCAGGAGTCTTTTTCATGGAAGGAAATGATGTGTTTGTCTTTGTGAGTGACTGAGTTGCCACCCTTCATGGATAACTAATTATAAATCAGTCAAAGGTTTATTCCTTCCATATTTGTCAGAACATAACAGGAACATTCCTGGGAGCCTCAGTGCTGCAGTAAATAACAACAAATATCTGTTGGATTTTATTTCCATTCAGCAAACTGGACCGATGTCGACCAGCAAAGCTACAAACTAAGTACATAAAATTGGTTTGTGTTGTTTGTTCTTCATGAAACTCAAAAGAAAAAAAGTTACTGATTCTGTCGGACCCCCAAACGTAACGAGAAACTCTGAATTAGGGATGAAAGCGCAGCAAAGACTAGAAAAGACAAAGTGTTGACCGGGGGTGTGTGACTTTGATCGTTTATGATTTTTCTCTCTTTTTTTTTGTTTTGTTCTGTTTCATCTTTCTTTCTGTATTTTTCCGATTTATCTAAACGTTGCTCATTCTTTAATTATCCTCTTTGTCTTTTTTTCTGTATTCCAGTCCAAACTGTTTAGCTTCTAACTGTAAAAGTGCTGAAAGCCTGAGTTATTTTAAATCAAGATTAAAAACACATTTGTTTAGGATTGCCTTCGACTGTTCTAGTTAAACTGTTTTACTGAAACATCATTAGTTCAAGTTTGTAGTCCAACTGTTTTTAATATTTGCTTTTAGTTTCTATTCTCCCATGTTTTTTTTTGTTTCTACATCTTATTCCAACTTGCTTTTATTCTGTTTTATTTTCCTATATTTTAATCATGTAAAGCACTTTGCATTGTCTCTGTACTGAAATGTGCTACACAGATAAATTTGCCTTGCCTTCTTTTAAATTTCCTTTTCTCTTTCCACCTCAGCTGCACTTTACCTTTTGTCTTATTTCCTCGTGTTTTTATTACTCTGTGCCTCTTTTTCTTTCTCCTTCGGTGTTATGGCCTCCCTCACTCTCGTTCATCCCTCCCTTCATTCATCCCTCTGTTTGAACCTCCTCCCCCTCGCCATCACGCCGCCCCTCTCTCTTTGTCCGTCTCTTTCCTCTCATCATTACTTTCTGCACAGACTCGATCCTTCACTCATTCTCTCTGTGTACGGAGTCGCTCCTCTTGTCTCCTGCGCCAAATTAAAATTCGAACTCTCTAACTCTCTCCCCTCTTTTGTATCTGGAGTCGGCCCCTCACCCCCTCCGCCATTGTTGCTCCTCTCCTTTTTATAACCATGGAGACAGAGGAGACCACGTAACTATGGCGACAGGGCAACAGCCGGGGCCTAGGGCCGAAGGGCCGAAGGGTGCCTTTCAGCTGCCTGCGGAGAAGGAAACGAGGAAGTAAAGGAGCGGCAGGCAGCACAGAGGACGCCTAAGTTACATGCAGTCAGGTTTGTGGGGTCCTGATGCAGCTGGAGCATCACACAATCTTCAACCTGTGCCATGGTTATTTTATTGTTTATGTTTCTGTATAAATAATTTTTAAACTTAAAGGGAACATCCTACTGGATGAGCAGAAACAAGAACGCACAAATTACAGAATGAAAATCTACTTGTTTCTTTTCAAGATGCTGAGTTCAGGGGATGCTGGGAAATGTGTAGAAATCCAGAACAGGACGTAGCAATATAACAAAATAAAAATTTTGTTAAAATTATGCATACATTTTTGTTTATAAGATGACCAAACCAAGTGGTTTACATCCACTCACTGTTGGAAGGAGCTAATTCATTTAATTTGATTAATGATTTAATTAGAGGTTTCAATCTACTTTGGATTTTCTCTTGATTCAATAGGGGGTCAAAATTATACATACAGCTTCAAATATATACATACACCTCCACTGATATTTGATAAAATGCCTCTAAATTCCAACTTGACCACATGCTTTTTGTAGTCACCAGCTCGCTGCTCGTTCTGGCTGAAATGGTAGAGTTCATTTAAATTATTGGTTTCAGCCTTTAAATATAGTCCAGAAATCTAAAACAGAGTCTAAGTCGAAGTTTTAAGGAGGATGTTAAGGAAGCCTAATGTTGGCCTGCTTTATCCAGTCCAAAACCAGTTTTGATGCGTGTTTGGGCATCAATTTCCTGCAGGAAACCCGACTATGTCCAGGTTTCTGCAATCTGACCAAAACTGTTCCTTCAGGAAAAAACCAGGAACTGCAGAAGCTCACGTCTGCTAGGAAACGTAAACTACTGGGACACCAACGACCCCGTCCACAGTGAATCCAGTTAAACACCAACCTGGATGCAGACGGTGCAGACCAAGAGAGACGGCTGCTGCTCCAAAACTGACACCTTCCAGACAGACTGAAGTTTTGAGATGCCAACATGGACAAGCCAAATTGCTTCAGGAGAAAGATTTTAAAGCGAGACGAGAAAAAGTATGAACCATAATGAGAAGAAATCTGTCAGGTTCTCACGCATCAACAGAACACGATACCAACAGTAAAGCTCGGTGGTGGCAGTATTATGCTGTGGGGGTGGTGCAATAAAGAAGAATAAAGGAGGGATAGCAGCAAAATCCTAAACTTCAGCACAGCTCAGCAGCTAGATCGAAAATGGGACGATTTCTGTCTTCATTGTTGAGGTTGTTCTGTTTAATTTATTTTTGTTTATAATAAGAAATGTTGAAATCAGAGCAATAATGGACATATTTTAACCTCATTCCTACTGTAAGTCAGCTTCTGTTTTGTTGCTGCTTTTTCCTCTTTTGAATTTTTCCATCTACATTTTGTTTAAACAGACCAAGTTTAATTTCATTGTGCTTCCCTGATTTGGCTTTTTTTTTTTTTTTTTATAACTTTATTTATCAATTTTCACAGCATATTCTTTACAGCATTTATGTTTTATACAGCGCTGTCTTACTTAACATATATAACCCTTACACAAAACACACATACCCAAAAAATAAAAATTAAAAATTAAAAAATAAAGTAAAAACAATACAATAAATAGATAAATAATAAAGACAGACAAAAATACAAAAATTTGTTCATAGCTGACTAAGAGAATATAGCAGTAGTTTAGTTATGATAAAATACTCATTTTAAATGTTTCCATGTAAAGTAAAAATGGCTGCCAAGTTTTGAAAAATTTAGCAGTTGAACCTGCCAGTGTACACCTCATCTTTTCTAAATGTAAGAACCTCATGAGCTCTGAGAGCCACTGTTCATGTGTGGGTGGGGCCTTCTGTTTCCACCTCAACAGTATCAGGCGTCTCGCAATCAACGTAGCAAAAGCTATTGCATTTGAATTATATTTGGAGAGTAAACTATTAGGGGGTATGATTCCAAAAATTGCAGTTAGAGCAGAAGGTTCAAATGCAACATTGTATATTTCTGAGAATGTATTGAATATAGACAACCAATAGGTGTGAAGTTTTGAACATGCCCAGAAAGCGTGAATAAGGGAGCCGACCTCTGACCTGCATCGATTACATAAGGGATCAGTCCCTGGATAAAACTTAGCTAGCTTTTCATTAGAGAAATGCAACCGGTGCAAGACTTTGAACTGAAGGAGTCCATGTCTAGCGCATATTGAAGAAGAGTGAACCCTGTGAAGAATGGATTGCCAGAGCTCATCTGTTAATGTAATTGCAAGGTCTTTCTCCCAATGCGACTTAATAATAGAGAGCGAAGGAGATTGTAGATCTAGCAGTATGGTATAAATCTTTTTAATCGCCCCCCTTTGATGGATGTCTATACCTATGATTTTATCCAGAGCTGTTTCTTCAGGCAGTTCAGGAAATGTGGGATATCTATTTTTCACAAAATGCCGCAGTTGTAAATAGCGGAAAAAGTGTGTATGCGGAATATTAAACTGTTCCATGAGTTGTGTGAACGAAGCAAAAATCCCATCAATGAAAAGGTGTTTAATTTCACTGAGTCCATTTCTTTTCCAGATTTTGAAGGCAGAATCAGACATAGAGGGTGGGAATATGTGATTTGAACAGATAGGAGTTTTAATTGACATAAAATGTTGTCCTAATTTTTTCCTGCACTGCACCCAGATTCTCAGGGAATTATATAGCAGAGGATTGCATTTATAGGTACAAACCTCTAACGGGAGAGCAGAGGTCAACAAAGCAGGTAAACTAGTCTGACCACAATAAGACGACTCAATTTGAAGCCAAGACGGGGTTTCTGCAGAAAAGTCACTCATCCAATATAGCATGTTTCGTATATTTGCTGCCCAGTAATAAGACTGAAAATTTGGCAAAGCTAAACCGCCCATAGGTCTAGGTCTCTGCATAAAATCTTTACGAATTCTGGGGGATTTGCTATTCCAAATAAAAGCTGAAACGTGTTTATCTAGTGTCACAAAGAATTCCTTTGGGATGTAACATGGAATACACTGAAATAAATAAAGGAACTTGGGAAGTATGTTCATTTTTATAGAGTTGACACGGCCCATTAACGATAGTGGCATATCACTCCACCTCCGAAAATCTAGTTTAGTATGCTCAAGAAGTGGTATAAAATTTTTTTTAAAGAGATCTTTATATTTGCGAGTAACTTTGACCCCCAAATAGGTCACGTAGTCTGATTTAACTTTAAAAGGGAACTTTACAAATGAAATATTCCTGGCTTTAGAGTTTATACTAAATAGTTCACTTTTATGTAAATTTAATTTATAACCCGAGATAGTGCCGAATTGTTCAAGTATGGTAAGAGCATGGGGAAGAGAGCTCAGAGGATCTGAAATATACAGCAGGAGGTCATCAGCATATAAAGATAATTTGTGCTCCTGATCAGCTCTGTAGATGCCCTTAACCCTATCTTCTGCTCGCAGCTTAATCGCCAACGGTTCAATTGCTAACGCAAATAAAAGAGGGGATAAAGGGCACCCCTGTCTTGTCCCACGATGGAGTGGGAAGTAACAGGAATATAATGAATTTGTTCGAACACACGCCATAGGTGAGGAGTAAAGTACACGAACCCAAGAAATGAATTTAGGGCCAAATCCAAATTTATTTAATATGTAAAATAAGTAGTCCCACTCCACCCGATCAAAAGCCTTTTCCGCGTCAAGTGACACGGCGACTTCCGGGGTTGCAGTTGACTCCGTGTATAATATGTTCACAAATCTACGCAAGTTAAAAAAGCCATGTCTTCCCTTTACAAATCCTGTTTGATCAGAAGAAATAATATGAGGTAAACATCGTTCTAGTCTGTGAGCCAGGAGATTTGGCTTTTTATGAACATATAAAATGTTATTATCCAAAATGCTTTAAAGAACTTTAATATGTTGTAGTTCTTACATGAAGACGATTGCTGCTTAGAATACAGAAATAAACTTAAATTCAATCTAACTACCTAAAATAAAAAAAATTTCTCCTTCAGATATGGCGATGGAGTAGATTCACGCTGGAAAGGCAGCAGCTGGTGTGCAGAATCATTGATATTCAGGCTCAGCAGGCGGGCAGAGTCCAGTCCGGACAGCAGCGACTCTTTTTCTCTCCTCCACAGACTGAATCTAAGACTCATCTGTTCACAGAGCTGCTGCTGTTTCCCCTTTGAGTCTTCCTCTCTTTTACTAACAATAACTCGCTGCAACTCAAATTCACAGACAGAAACGCGTCTAAAACGGGTTTAGGCTTCGGGAAACACCAGCCAGAGACTAAACGTCTGGGGAAAGCAGGCAAATTTATTCAGTTTCCACATTCCAGGTCCCAGCTGAGTGCAAATTAAGGTCAGAGTAGAACCGTAGTACGCATCATGCAAAATGTAAAATCATCACAATAGTCTTCACGCCTGAGTGAGTGCTGAACATATGTGCTCTGGGTGCTACCAGAAAGATGAGGGGGAACCAAAACCGGGCGGACTAAAGCTGTTTAACCTGGACAGAACCTTCTCTTCAATGTTTCCCAGATCTCTATATGTAGAATTGAGTCAGTTACCTTAGAAATAATGTCAATTTATCTATAAAGCACTTTAAAAACTACATGAGCTGCACCAAAGTGCTGCACAATAAACAGCAAAGCATTAACGATAATAATAAGGGGGGAAAATAATAAATTCATCTGCTGCAGGCTCCACAGGGGAGCAGTTGGTAGCACTGCTGCCTTGCAGCAGGAAGGTCCTGGGTTCAAATCTTTCTGCCTGGAGTTTGCATGTAATTCCTGTTTATCAGCCCAGAATCGTGTGAATGTCTGTCTGCATGGTTGCGTGTCTCTGTGTTCCCTGGGATGGACCCTGCACAGATAAAGGGTTCACAGGGACTTTTTCTGGAGTGCTTGATGGCACGAGAGAGATTAACTCTTCTGAGCATTCACAAAACGTATTATTTATTATAGTGGTGACAGCATATCGGGGTCCTGGATGAGTCTGAGGTAGTTGGAGCTTGTGCAAACCTGCATAGCTTGGCCATTAGCTCATTCTCTGCAGGACAGCCCTTTGGCCAGGGCTCAAACACCGAGCCGGTAGCGCTGCCAGTAGGTTTTTGAAACACTCTTGGCTGTGTAGTTGCAGTGAACCCACATGCAGCTGCCACTCTGGGTTCAACCAGAAAGATCTCCCCAAGCAGCTTCATTGGCTAATTCAAGCTTTTCACATCAATAAATACCACAATCTACGTATAAGCCTGGTGCACATGGAAATGGTTGTGCACTGACCTCGCTGCTTCAATCAAATCCCATCAAATCCTCCAGGTTGGTCAGAAAGTTTCCTCTCTAAGGAAACCCAGCAGGTTGCATCAAGTCTCTCCAAGCAGCATTCACTCCTCCTGAAAGAGCGTAGAGCCACAGTGGACAGTCGTCTGCATTGTTGATGGCTTTGCAGCAATCCCTCATACTGAGCATGCACGAAGTGACAGTGGAGAGGAAAACTCCCCTTTAACAGGGAGGAGAACCTCCTGTTAAGGACATACTTAACGAACCACAAAATAGTCCAGACATATGACAATCAAACAACATCAGCGTTATAAATTCAAACAATGTTCAAAATCACAGTAAAATCCAAATATTTGTCATCTGATACACATCAGGTTAAACCACTTGTCTGTCAGATAAAATGCTCTTGGTGAGCAAAATAAACTCCCTTTAAGAACGTGAAAACCTCTATAATGGTAAAATGGACGTAAGTGGAACAAACCATCGTAATGTCAGACCAACCAGTCGTAAATGCAGAAGTGTGAAGCAGTGGTGATATACCTATCACTGTCACATTTAGTTAGTTAGTCATTGAGGACCTCAGTATGGGTAGAAGCATGCTGAAATGATTGACTCAAGAAATGATATGATAATTTACAACAAAATGACGGACAAAAACACGGGAGGAACCAGGAATGATGAATTATGCCGGAGTTTCCAGGGTCCTGGCCAGCGTCCCAGCCCGTTATACTGTCAGTTGTCAAAATGACTCTGGAATTAGACCGTTACGCTCATCGTAACAGTCTAATTAACGGCTCATTGGCAGGGTTTATCCCATGACCCATTCACATCTGCCCAAACTGTTGCACTTCCTCCGACAGCGGTGCGCTGACTCTTTATAGACAAGACAAGCACAAAAGGTGTTGTTCGTAGGAACTTTCCCAAGCAGATAGACAAGAAAAAAAATAAATACTGAACGGTGTTACATGCTAAGCTAACAGCATGACACGGCTGTATGAGAACATCGTAAAAAGGTCAGTAAAGCTCTTCAATCTGCACCAGTTAAGTTGTAAATCTCCTGGACAACATAAGCTAACGCTAGCTGGCAGTAGCTAGCTTGACTGACAGCCCAACGACGGTTCTGTCGGTCACAGCTCCCCCTTCGAGCCGCACCACGAAACGTGCCGCTGTGTAAATGCCAAACCCCACCCAGAGGAGGATGGAACTGGACGGTAGAAGGTCTAGTGGAAGACAATAGAGGAGATGTAAAGAGAAGATGAAGGAATATGCAGAGGAAATGGTTAGATGGAGACAGGTGACTGACTGTGGCAACCCCTGAGAGGGAAAAGAAAGAAGAAGAAAGACATCTGGAGCAAGGAACAGGTCAGCCTAATTACCTGAGTCAGGAATACGCAGTAAACATGAGCAAAAACTACAATAATAAACATGCTAAACCAAAGTAAGTAACAAAAATACAAGCCCCCCCCTCCCAAACAAAAAAACAAAAAGAGAAAATGACTGCTAGGCTGTAAAGGATTAAGCACCAGGACTGTTATAAACATTGAAGGAGGAGCAAGAGGAGGAAAAAGCATCAGCAGTACCTCATATAAAGGGTTTATAATATAATCATACAATAGTTATAGGATTATTTTCGTCTTTAGAAACAGTGTTGTTGGCTCGTGAATGAGTTGGCGGTGGCATTGACCCAGATGGCAGAATATCAAAAACGTTTTGGCGAGAACAAAGAAGGCACCAGCGTTGGGAATCCCTTCATATCAAAATAAGGTTTTCCATATTTCCTGAGATTAAGCCACATTTGATCAGTTTCAGGAGAGTCCTCATTTAGTAGAAAGATAAACCTAACGCTGTAGATAAATCAATTTAACCTCGAGATCAAACATTCATTTGTTCTTTAGTTGTTCTTTAGTTGTTCTTTAGATTGATAAGAAACAAGTCGTTCCTCAGCAGAAAGCTGCTCTGAAACAGAAAGAGATTGGAGCTTGGAGACCCAAAATAAACAAACTATCAAGTCTGGAAATGTGTCACAGCTTAGAAACACACCCTCATGTGACAGACACATAAATTTATGTGCATCTCTATCTAATCCAAACCCTTTCCTCTCTCTTGGCCTACATGCAGTTTCCGTGTCACTAAACTAAGCTTTTACTGTCTTCTTGTCCCCTTCCAACATCTCCACCACCATAATTTCCTCACATCGGGCCTTTTCACCACCGCTTTAATGACCGTTTGCTTTTGTTTCACACACAAGAATAACCAGACATGTGTTTCAGAGCACAAAAAGAATTGCCGTTCATGCCTGGTGAAAGAAATAAAGATGTTTGAACTTCTTCTGCTGCTGCATCGAACTCCATGACAGAGAAATGTAACGAGGCTTTAGATTGTCATGATAAAACCCAGCGCTGTTACTAAACGCCTAGGAGAAAAAACTGTGAAAGTAGCAGAACTAATCCCACTTTTACATGATATTATCTAGGGCCAGACGATAATTTAATAACATATATCAATCGTTAGACGTGTGGTGCAATAGAAAAAAAGGGTCAACAAAAAGTTCAATAGAATGACAGTTTTTTTTTTCGTTTAGCATTCTAGCCATGTAGGTTAATACTAGAGTCATTAAGCTACATCCTTTCAACCAATCACAAACGCAGACCCAGGAATCAAGCTCCGCCCCCTTCATAGAGTTCAGAGGACGGGTTCTTTTTTAAATCTCGCAGTTTTGGTAAAAAGTTGGTTTTATAAAGGGTGAATTCCTTATTTTGAATTCCTTATCTAAAAACCCATTAAGCAACACCATAAAATGGCCAGGGCTGCACTTAAAATATTTTGATAATTGTTGATATCAGTCAATATGGTAGCTTGTACTTGTATAGCGTTTTATCATGTCCGATGACCCCAAAGCGCTTTACGGTAAAATCAGTCATTCACACCCTACGGTGGTGAGCTATGCTAGTAGCCACAGCTGCCCTGGAGCAGACTGACAGAGACAAGGCTGGCACCGGACCCTCTGACCACAGCCAGCAGGCAATGTGGGTGAATTGCCTAAGGACACAACGACTGAGACGATTGGAGCAGGTGATCGAACCAGCAATCCGCTAGTTACAGGACGACCTTCCTCCGGGTCACAGTCTGTTCCTATTTTGTGGATATGCTTTTTTACTATATCGTCCAGCCCTAACATTATCCTCAAACAAGCGTTTCCACCAAAGGGGTTCCAGATCAATGCCAGGACTGGTGCTAGAGCCATTTCTAAAGAAACGGTGTAGAACAGCTGCAAATTACTGAAAGCTTTAGTAAGAAGATGTCCAGCATTCCGTTCATCCCTGATTACCAGGTCTCGACACGGATCTCAAGGCAAGGCGGAAAGGAGAAGCGCAAGGAGCTTTGCGTCATGCAGCTCGAAGGAACGGCGCAGCGTGCACGTAGTGTGTGTGGAGCTAATATCAGCTAGCTTCCAGACGGGAACTTTACTGACCACTTTATGTTTCACTCAAATCCACCCCTGCATCACCCAGACTTGTTCCACAGACTCAGATCAGCTCTGCAGAGAGTGAACCCACTCTTTTTACCACCAGATCTCCAGCTTGCTCATGCAGAAGTTTCCTGCTTGCACCAGGTCCTGCTGAAAGCTGTTCTCTGGCTGTGAAAGAACCAGGTTACGCTTCTTTTTCTCTGGTGGAACCAGAAAGAACTGGAAATGAGCAAGCACTGGTAGCGGTTTTACATTGGAACTAGGAAAAAGGAGGGAAAGAAGGGCAAAAATGTAAAATGCAACCAGTTAGGGGGGTGAAAGAACCAAAACCCTTCCAACCTCGACATAAACGACCCAACTTTAGCTTGTAGGCCTCAAACACCAGTCAGATAAAAGTGAAAAAACCTTCTGGACAAGAGGTAAAACATCTAAAACCATCATCAACCATCATCTAGTTTACTCCTGCAGTGATGATTCGCTACAAAATTTCTTAAACATTGTTAGCGTACTGTTAGCTTTAGCATTAGCTTTCCCACAACACTGAGGACCATGCAATCATCTGCAGCTTTGAGAACCAGACAGGAGAACGTGTCCACAAGGCAGAACGTCAGAGGACTTTGACTAGTGAATATGGAGAAAAATATCTCTATCACATAAAAGTTTCAGCACCCCCTCACAGGGCAGCTCATTAGACGGCCAACATTGGCAATGCCTTGCTTTTAGGCACAACATCAGGGGTGGGATATCAATTTCCTTACCTGCAACACGTACCACCGCCCTCTCTGCCGGGTCCAGCACCGAATCCTGGCTCTTCCGTTTCCTCCTCTCATGCTTGGACAGATTCCAGGGCAAAGTGTCCCCAGGCGGCCCCACGGGGCCCGACGCGCACGGGGACAGCGACCCGCCAGATCGCTCGGTGCGGAAGGACGGCTCGCTGACGCAGGACCGTTCGCTCAGAGTATCATCGTCCGACGACTCCATCTCGCTTTGAGGCTGCAGGGGGGATGGAGATGGATGAGGGAAAAAGGAGGTCAGAGGCTTTAGGAATAGCGGAGACACTTTATAATTCATTGCTGGTGTGGAGAGAGATCAAGTCGTTATGAAAGATGCAACATTTTTAATCCTACATCAGTAATTATACAGAAGTCAGTGAGAGGAAGACAAAACAAGCCCTGAGCACCTTGGAGTTGTTGAATTGACCATGAACTCTTCGGTATATTAAAGTATTTCACAGCTGAGCGTGAGTCCGTCTGTCTGACAGGGTCATCAGCAGAACAATGACCGCAAACACAGCAGCAACGGAGCAGGTAAAAATTATCAAGGTGTTGCATTGTTGATATTTCGTGCATTTCCCAGCTTCAGAGGGTACAAAATGCTAGGTACAAGAAAATTTGAGCATATTTCCCATTTTAGCCTCACTACATTGGCTGCCACTACATTTTAGGATTCGTTCTTTACCCCAGAATCAGTCTGACCTGCTCCACACCAAAACCAACTGATCGGATGCTGGAGATGATGTTTCAGAGGGTTTCTATCTTCATTTCCTGCACAGCTCAACCTGCCTGTCTGAAATGAACCGTCAGCATCAAACGGACAGAAAGAAAACCCAGCAAAGACGTAAAACATTGACTGTGCGCACATTTATTTGGACTCTGGAGACCTGATGCTCCAACCTGTCCATCAGTGGATCAATAACGCGGAGCTCCAAGTTCCTGAGACTGCAAAACCTTTTAAAGACCTGCGGCTCCTGGAGATGAGCCTCCACTTTCCTGAAACCCCTGCAGAGTGATCTAATCATCCAAGGTCTACAATAAACAGGAGGTTTGGACGCTTTTATGTTTTCTCATCAAATTATTCTCCCCTTCATGGTGGCGTTTGAAGAATCTTCTTTAGTAGCTAAATACAGTTTATCATCTTCAAGTTCAAGTTAATTTATTTCCAGGGACGGTTTCATGAGTTATGAGCTTCTTTTACAGAATGAAGCTTAAGGTCGTCTAATCATAATCTAATACATTATTAACCTTTTATCAATTCCTCATGAACATAAAAACTCGCACAGCCATGAAAACTGTCCTAAAACCCAAAGCAATTAAAAATAAATTACTTGTATTTATAGAAAACTCAGAATCTAGGCTTTGGGGACAGATTTTCGGTTCACAGCTTTGACAACTTTTTTTTTCCTTTTATCATCGAATATAAACAAATAAATTGGAGGAAAAATTATTTTCACTGAAGACTAGCTATAGATCTCTAGAAATCTGCATCTTTTCCAGCTGATCTATATTAAAAATAATGGGGAAAATACACTCATTTAATTAATCACGTGTGATAGAAAGCAGCAGAGGATCAAGATGCAATACTCACTGATGGAAACCAAGTCTTTAAATTAACAGTTTAGTTACGAAGCAAGATTAACGTTTTAACATCTTAAAATCTTCCTCGGTTTACATCTGCATGAATATCTGAGGAAATATGTTTAAAATCAATAACCTGCTGGATCATGAGCTTAATCCCTACTTTCTTTCACATCTAAATCTCTACAGGCCCAGTATGAAACGCTACCATGAGAAGGATATTTAATTATATGAAATGTAACATGGGTTCAGCCTTGCATGCGAGCAGCGTCCTCCTGTCCAGCGTTCATGACCTAAACGACAGGATGAATTAACTCAGAGCAGTTTCCTGACACAATGTTAGAACAAACGTCACAATTTGTGCATGGAACCTGCAGGGAGCACGAAGAGAAAAAGCCTGAGGTAACAAACATGGTTATCAGAACGGCTGTTGTAGTTTCAGATGGCAGCATATGTGACCTGGAGAAGTAAAGACAAGAAAACAAGCGGGTGTCTAGGAGGATTAACTGGGCATAAAATAGCCAGAAATAAAGATGCTGATAAATACAACCAGGCAGAATATTTACTGAGGAACAACCAACCATCTATGGTCTCTATATCTATATTATCAGAGCAGCAGTCATTGGGCAGGAGGTTGGTGACGCCGACCACGCACACACTCACACCTCGGGGTAATTTAGAGAGACCAATTAACCTAACAGGCATGTTTTTGGACTTGGACAGGAAGCCGGAGTACCCGGAGGGAACCCATGCATGCACAGGGAGAACATGCAGACTCCATGCAGAAAGATGCCAGAACCTTCTTGACGCAAGGCAACTGCCCCACTGTTCAGCCCTTCTGAGGAGCAAATAAAAAGATTACAAACTGTAATTGGGTGTGAGAAAAGAGCATAAAAAGCAAAAGAAACAACCAGAAAACCTGAATAAACTGAATAAATTTCCACCCAACTGGTTCCAGTACCAACGTGGGTTTACTGCTTCGTCTTTCCACGGGTTCTGGCTCTCACACCAGCTCTTTGCTGCGAGCAACCAACCAAACCCTCCAGAACCAACCCAAACATTTGTTGAATTTTTAATTTAGCTTTTGTTCTGGCCTGGTCAACGTCACAAACAAAAACTCTGGGCTAAAATACGTTGGATTAGACCAACAGAGGCTCTGCAGCTGCCACCTTTGCTCATAAACACCATTTAATCACATCAGCTGATGTCTATAAATCCTGCTGAAACCTGTGTGCGTAACTCCAGCCAGCGGCTTTCATCCATCGTCTTTACCTGCTTATCCATGCAGGGTAACGGGGGGGTGGGCTTCTCTCCAGCTGCCATTAGGCCAGAGTGAACCCTGGACAAGTCGACAGTCCACCACAGGACCACAGCACCAGCAAGCAGCACTGTTTCTAACAACTGATCAGGGGTCAGAGATGCTGGACAGCACGATGAAACTGAAACCTTTTCTTTTTTTGCGACTCGAGCCTTCAAATCACCATCCCTGTGACATATAGTGACGATTGATTGAGAGCTCTAAAGAGAAATCTGCAGTAGGCAAATCTAGGTTGGACGAGATCAAGGCATAAATGTTAGAAAAAAAATAATTGCCTACTAGGGCTGCACAATTAACCGCATTTGCAATATAATCGCAATTTAAAAAAACGCAATTTCCAAATCACAGAGGTCTGCAATTTTTGGCTATGTACCAATTAATGGATCAGACGCGTCCTTTAGGTGTCAGTAATTATGTTTAAAGTGGGTTTGCTCCACATGGAAGGCAAGAGAGCTGCAGCAGAGAGATAATCTAATTGTATTACTTGTTTTAGAGTTTATATAATCATAGTTTTTACCAGAAACTTTCAGGAATCTCACCACAGCATTAAGTTCTGGTCCATCAGTTTAATACATGGACTTGCTTGTTGGTTGCACTTTGCACTTTATGTTCAACAAGGATTGATGTCCAACTCAATTAAAAGCTGTTCTCTTGAATAATATTCTGATTAATAAAAACATTAAAAGTTCTTGTTTTAAATAGTCCTTGCTTACAAACATCTTTATCTAGAGGCCATTTTTGTTGCGTGTGGTTAATGCAGAGAAAAGTCAAAATCAAATCTCGATTTTGGTTGAAATATATCGTAGGCAAAACGCAACCATTTCTGCTCCGAGTTGAGATGCAGCGGCTCTTTTAGCGCCTAATCTGCACAGCGATGAAACAGATTGATTTGTTTGTATATGTTTAAAAAGACATGATAAATTAAACTGAAAAAAAATAATCGTATTAAATATTATGCAATGTTAAGATAAAAAAATTGCAATTAGATTATTTTCCAAAATCGTTCAGCCCTATTACCTACACCTAAGCAACTAAGCTTATCTGTTAAAATTAAAAAGAAAAAAGCTAATTAACCAGCATTTCTCCCAAACAGACGGCAGGACTCTGTGGGAACGATACATATAGCCGTGAAGGACATTAGACTGACTGAACAGAATAACTTGTTGTGTTTCAGAAAGTTCATCTTCACCCATGTGTTTAAAAATAATCAGCAAGTTAATGAAAAGGAACTGGACCCCAGGTGGAAGCATAAACAGCAGGAAGAGGACTGGACCATGGAGGGAGCCTTGAGGAATCCCCAGGATCAAAAAGGGAACTCGTGTGTTTAATAATTTATAATCTGAAACTTTGTTTGCAGTTTGGGGGTAAATGTTGCTCTGATGTCCGTTAGATAATTATTCATGTTTAAGCATTTAAGGACGATCACAAACAGAAAACCTTCAGAATAAAAGCCTTACTTTACTACAAAACAACCTTTTCTAAGCTAAACCCGTAAAGTGTTCACACTGGTTACTGCTTGCTGACAAACCCTCCTGTCTTAGCTTTTATTTCCCTCCAAACTAAACCGTGAACCGGCCTGAGTCACAGAGATGCTTTAACTGTACGTTAACGTCTGGCTTTGCGGTTTAAACTGCAGCTGCCAGGAATCCTCCTGCTTCTGGCCCCTGGATAAACCGCCATCAGAAACCCCACATCCTGGATCCCGCCGTCTCCACAGCAACGCTGCAAGGAAAAGGGTTACAGCCTCTCCAGAACTCCCTGTGGTTCTGAGGAGTATGGCCGCCTCCCCGCTGCTCGCTCACAGTGACTCAGTGGCACTGCAACGAGCGGTTTTAAAAATAGAGCCAGAACGGAGGCTTCAAAGCCACACCGTGTTATTACAGCAACATGAGGGGAAAATGAGACCTTTGAAGAAGAAGAAGAAGAAGAAGAAGAAGAAACTACCGGCAAGGGAAGCACAAGCATCAGTGAAATCACTTCCTGTCTAAAGACACCTTCCTGAGGTAAAAATCGCCATACTTTAGCTGAACGGCAGGAGATTTGTGAAGATAACTATCTTCAAAACTCTTCCCTCTGGTCTGGAAATGACCCGTAGGTAACCATTTAAATAGAGAATCTAAGCTGTTTGTGCATAAAAGCCATGTCAATTCTATTAAATATTGGTCCGAGGTTCCTTTATCAATACCCTTAGGTAGATTTTCTTTTTATTTTACATTTTTTTGCATTGGTTCAAACATTCACACACTCATACAAACATGTTAATACAACCAGAACCATTCATTTAATTATAAAAGTGCTTGAATTGTTTCAGGCTTTACAAATCACATTAGATCAGGAGACAAAAAAAGGAAAGCTTTATGACTTAAAAGTATAATAAATATACAAAAAATTAAATTTAAAAAGCAAATAGGTAAAAAGCTTCAAAAAAATTAATAATCCTGAATAAATTACGTTAGATCCATTGAAGTCCAGTGAGAATGGACGTATAATTTCAGGTTGTTCATTTCAGTAACAGCAGTCGGATCAAAGCTGTTTTTAAAAGGACTGTTCCTACTTTTAGGGGCTAAAGAAACATCTTCCAGAGGGAAGAAGCTGAAACTCTGTGAAGGGATGAAAGTCGTTATTTAAAGCAAAAGAGGCTCTCCGCCGTTCCTGTCTGCTGTACAGGGATGAGGCTGATGGCCGAGGCTTCCCAAGCAGTCTAGACGACAGTTTCTCAAACCTGCTGTGCTAATCTTCTTTAATCTTTTCCGTGAAAAATGTTTTGTTGAACACTTTAAATCACTTGTGCAAACAATCATTCTGATTTTGACTTCTTAAAAAGGGTAAATTTTACAAAATCTATTCATGTAAAGTTAAAGATGACCCTATGACCTCGGTAAATACTATGTTTCCCAAGCAACCCGTTTAAAGGGATGTGAAACAGATTATATGACAGGAATTAAATGCTTGCATTTTGTTGTATTTTGGCATTTTTCCTTGGGTGTTTTTGATTTATTCCTGTGTGACTATGGGTGCATTCAGGGCTGACATCTCACCAAAATTTCATTATTGCTGCTTAAAGGGTAACTCACCCTCAAATCAACTTTTTTTTTTACAGATAAACTGTTAACAAGATCGTCTTATAGTACTGTCTACATATCCTGGTCATTATTTTGACAAATATGTGCATATTTATTGAAATCCTGCTTTTGTGTCTAAAATTGTCAGTGTAGCACCCTCCTAGGGTTAAGTGATGGTCTTGCATTGAATTTTTAATCAGTATTGCTATTGGTTCAAAGGTTTTTGTGTAGTATATGCCAAGCCCTTTTAACATTTAATCAGTAACTTTAATTATTCGGGATTACCATTGTAGATATCATAACATAATTTTGACAAGTCGTAATGTCACTGTGACTAGTATGAAGTTTGATTAAAGATAATATATCTGCAACATAAGGAAAATTATGTGGTAGATATCAGTAATTAACATCCAGTCTAGCGATTAAATGTTAAGCGTCTTGCCACAGACAGCTGCTGCCTCGTCCTGAAATCCGGCCGTCTGCAGTTAGTCAGAGCAAAGAGAACCGAGAGGAGAGCAAAGCTGTCTGTGATTCAGCCTGGATTACAAAGCAAGAAATAAATATGATAACATATAGTTGGACCGATCCTGTCCTCCAAAGCCTCGGCAGCACGGGCTTCAGGCATTGCTGAGTCAGCGCCTTGAGCCAGCGGCTCAAACTGATAAGCAGTGTTTGAAATTAACTTCCTGATTCATCAGCCAAGTTGGCCGGTAATGTAAAAATCTTTTTTTTACCAGCCAAAATATTAATTCTGACTGACTCCTGCTAAATATCTCCACATAATCCCGCTACGTAATTAGCCTGAGCTAAATGCTAGCTGTTAGCAAACGGACACGACATAGTTGTTGTGGTTCTCGTGTCACATGTGCGAGTGTTTGTGTACGTTTGTTGTCATACAAGCTGAAAGCAGAGGAACATAAAGAAGCATCCACCCAGATGATGACTGAAAAACATGATTTATTTGGTGTAAATATTTACTCTCCATGTGGCAGCTAGCCCTCTGAAATTTACTTGGCAAACAGAAGATTTTCTCGCATTTGGCGTCTGGCGGGTGTTAATTTCGGACCCTGCTGATAAGGCTCTGGCCCGCTGGGCTCCACAAGGCCTCCCTCAACCTCTGGTGACGAAGGGGAGAAAAATCCTCCACCTCAAAAGACCGAACCGTGACATAACTACCAGTTTAACGCTGCTCACTCTCCATGATTCAATATGGCAAATCAAGCTAGCTGCTGCCTATCCTGAACACAGCCCCCTCCCCCCATGGAAAAGCAGAATTATGCTTTTAGATGGGTGTGAGTTACACTTTAATGACAAGAAAGATTGTTGATTCTCAATAGTAATGGATAAGGTGATCATTGAGATGAAAATTGAACAAACAACAAAAACAACAAAAAACCCTCTGTGCTCAAAACTCTAAATACATGTATAATATATGGAGTATTGTCCAAAGAAATGAGACACCAGAACCGACAGCACCGATGACCCGAAGGCCGCTATCAAAGCAACCTGGGCTTCCTGAGCACCTCAGCAGAACCACAGGCTGATGCAGTAGCTCATGCATGAGGAGCCCAGACCAACCTGCAGCGGGCAGTGAGGTCCGGTAACTGGATCACAGCTGCCCTCTCTAATGGACATTTCCACCTGCAGACTCAAGAAGAAAGCCAGCACCACTGCGACCGACTCCACTCGGCCCAAACACGTGCTTTTTCTCTCCACTCCCATCTACTAAAAGGTTCAGGACTTTAAAAAAACAAACCCAACGGACACAAAAACCCAGAGCGGTCCAGTCGATCTCTCCTATAGCTGGAAGACGCCGTATGGGCAGAATGAGGTAAATATCCTGATTGCTGCTAGCCGTCATGTTCTCCAGGGGTTTGGGTTTCATTTTTTTTGCTGTTGTTGTGCTCCTTAGATCATTCTTTCCTTGTTATTTCATTGTGTTTATTATCCTTAAATGTTTGAGTTTTCTCCTGTGTATATTTTCTAGTTGCTCTTATTAGATTCACTCCACATGTTTCCTTCAGTTCCTGTTCATTGGACTCCTCTCCTCTGCTCATCTGTCTTCACTGGTCTCTCCTGCTCCTCACCTCCTCCTCTTCCCCACACCTTCCTTTGTGTTTAAACTCACTGGTTTTCCTTTTCTCATTGCTTCATCCGTTTTATGCTCCTTGTTGCTCCATTGTTTTTCCATTTTGTTCTTATCCCAGATTTATTTTGTATTTTCAATGAAATCTCTGTTTTCATTGTGCGTTTCCCAAAGTCCAGTCTGCGTTTTGGTCCTGCTAGAACCTCACAGATCATGACACTAACCTTTGTTGTGTGGATTTATCAGTGCATTATTTTATGTGATGTGTGATGGCTGCTAAACTGTTTTTATTGATTTTTTTTCAAGATTACAGTTAATCTTCTAAAAATATTGCAATATATTGCATAACCTTAATAAGACAAGGAATGTCAATTATATTCATTTATTTTTTCAATTTTTGATGATGCTGCTGTATGATCCAGCTGCCCATTCCCTCGCTGCTCTACCACATCTATATCTATGTCTATGATGTAGAGGAGCAGTTTGACGGTTTGCTTAATTTATAACCTAAAATAATGTGGATGTTGTTCATCTTTTTTTTATTCTCTTTAACACCAAAACATTATTAAATGTTCCTGCTGATTCAATATTCAATCCGCCAGTTCTTGCGAACCTCAAGGCGACATTTACAGGACACACACTCCTGCAGGGGCCCCCCCGTGACAAAACGCAGCAGCTCAGTCCGAGATGCTCGGCTGATTTATTTTTCACAGCCAGCATTTTCACGGCTGGGCTCGGTTCCCACAGCTCCGGCTCAGCAGCGTCTTTGTTGAACGTGTGCGTCCGCCTGCAGCAGGAGACCTGTGTAAACAGAGCAGAAGCAGAGGGAGAAACAGGCAGGAAGGACAGAGAGATACGAGCAGACAACCCCAGGCTGCCAGAATGTCCTCGTGTCACTCCAGAGCAGGAATGTAGCTCTGGATCAGCCGGTGGGATCTTCAGGGACGGTGCTGCTCACCCGGCAAACATAACTCTCTGATCTGCTGAGCAGCAAAACACCAAACCCCCTGGGCAGAAAATACATCTGAGGAGCAGATGTGTTCACTAATAAAACACTGACCCAATATCTCCCCCAGCAAAGACGGCTAAACCTGCTTCCTCTCTGATTTCTACACCATCAGACCTGCTAACATGTTGCCAAGCCAGAAAAAAAGGTCAAACCGGCAACAAATTAAACATGTTCCATTTGAGCCAGCTAGCTCACGTTATTGGATGTAGTTTCATGTCCAAGCAGTATTTTACAGATGTGCCAGAACCTGGAAAAGCCATCTTGATGTTCTGAGGTCCATTGTAGGGAAAATCAAGACGTTTTTAAAACTTTTCCCTCCCTGTAAGACTTTAAACCCCATTTTTTGGATTTTAAAGTCATGAAATCTCTAAAAAAAATACAAACAAAATGAGAAAGAAAAGCAAATAAAAGTATTTTGTCTGAACTGAAACTAACAGTGTTGGTAAAATCGTACAGGAATCTAAACATTAGTACGGCTGTGAGGCGGGATAAGCGGGACCGACTGTCCTCAGATAATCTGAGCAATAAAAGGCACGTGTGATAATTAAAAGAAACCAGATGCAAAAAAAACAAGAACAACTAATCAAAAACTGAAGTAATTAAAACCAGAAAGCAGAGAATAACACATATCAAGCATAACATTATGACCACCAGTGGGTGAAGTGAAAAAGATGGATTTTTCTCCACCATGGTGCCTGTCAGTGGGTGGGATGCATCAGGCAGCAAATGGACATTTTTTCCTCCAACACTGATGTTTCAGGGACAGAAAAAATTATTGATCATGAGGATTTCAGAAACGTTGGTGATATGGGCCAAAACAGCAGCTCTGGTGGGATTTTCCTGGTCAGGACCCAACGAAGGATCCTGATCCGTTTACTAACTGTTCCCTAGACCTCGGTCTCTCCCAAACCTCCTCTGGGATTTTATGTAAAAAATTAAAAAAACAGAAGATTTTATACGTTTTTAAATCCGTTGCGTACCTGGAGATGGATAACCAGGTCATGGCTGGTGCTGACCCGTCCATCGCTAAAACCTCCAACAGCAGACAGATGAGCATCTGAACTGGACCATGGAGGAATTTACTAAAATCCCCAACAAGCCTAAAATTCAACATTTTGGTTTGGCATTGTGTGTTTTATCCCGTATTAAACACTGATCCAAGCACACGTGTTTAGTCGATTGTGCAAGAATTGCCCGTAAATCGTCGCCTGAGCCCTCCCCACCATGGAGACGCTGAAGATTTTAGTCTGAGTCTCAGAGAGAGAAGCCAAAGCAAGGAGGCATCAACCAATAACGTCACTAAGGAAGACTCATTCATTATGTCAATTAAAGAGGAACAAAATATAGATTTTTTTTCAAACATTTGGAAAACACCAAGATAAATATGACAACTCAAAAAACACAACAAAATAAATTCCTCTTTGAAATATTTCAGGCTTTTAAGAGTTAAAGAAAGAACCTGATCAGCAACACTGTGGCCTGAAAAGTAGTTGAATATTTTTTCTAAAGTCAGCAGCTCAACTCTTTATGCTGTTTGACCAAAGAAACCCTTTAAGACAGAAAATACTGCAGAACTGCGTCTTTAAACAAAGCAAAAAGGATCTTCTGTAACATCTTGTAACTTCCTGTTCAGTCACACACTGGCGAGCGATTGGACAACAGCTCATCCAATCAGCACTGAGCTAATTTTACCACTTCACAATTTTATATTTTGCTAATTTTCTTTCATGAAATTGTTGTTTGATCAAAAGCTTTAGTTTTGATGCATAAAACTTCAGAGGCGATTTACGTTTTTAACAATTTGTGGATTTTTAGGAGAAATATTAATTTCCAGATTCAGACGCTCATCTAGAACCGGGAGATAGGTGAATCAGAACCAGACATAAAACCGGCTGGACCCTCCATAGGCTGGACAGGTTCTGACCCTGAGGAGCTCCAACACTCAGGTGGAGCTCATACTGGACCCAAGGGTTCTTCTAATCGAGTGCAGAGGGTTCTGGTTCTGATCTGCAATCTGGCTTTTCCCTGCTGACATGGATTCCCAGTTTTTTTTGCTCATTCAGATTTTTGTTTTTACTTTAAGGACTGAAAAACACAAAATGCGTCAGGTTCTTTGTTTAACTCCAACAGAAAATGAGGGAATTACACGATTATACAGATTTGTGCCTCAGAATCAGTGATGATAGTTGATGGGTTTTAAGAATCAAAATGACGAGACGTATTTGTTGTGATACACTTCAGTTAAAAGGAAAAGCAAAGACTGATTTTTGAGGGTTTCCCCCTCAGATCGGCGATCAGAGCCGGCCTCGGCTCGGTTCTCTGTGCGTGTCTAAATATATCCCGTCTGTCCGGGGAACGCTCTGGGATTCCCCAGAATTAGACCAGGGAGAAGGACTTGGACCCGTTCAGCCGGGAACTGGCCCCGGATGAACAGAGAAAGGTAGATTGATGCTGATTTTTATTTAAATTTAACCGTTTCCCTCATTAATGGAAACTCTCATGCTTTCCGTTAATGGTGCGCATCCCTTTCAGCAGACGGAGCGTCCTGCAGCAGAAATTCACCTAAAGAGCAACATCCCATTAAGGTGAAACGCAGCAACAGCACCGCCTTGGTTCATCCTCGGAGATTTTAGCCAACTATATGTGTTTATAGTCAGAACCTAAAGCGATTTAAGATGCATTTCATCGATTCTGAATCGACTCGTTGGCTCAAGGCAGAGAGCTGAAGGTCCAGCATAAGACTGGAGGGAGAAGACCATCTGCTACGGAGCAGCAGGAGGGGAGATGGGACTGAATCTTGAATTTTTCCTCTTCCCTCTGGCTGCTCCCTGCATGAAGTGCCTTGGAAAATTACTCACTCCCTAGGCTTACCTATTTTGTTACATCACAACCAAAATTAAAATCCATTTTATGCCATGGATCAGCACAAAATATTCTAAGTTAGTGAAGTAAAATTAGAAACGTACATACAAACAATGAACTGAAAAGAAAATTATCAGATCCATCATCTTCACATGGAAAGCACCTGGTACCACAACAGACCCGCCCAGAGAGGGCCGCCCACCAGAACTCCCAGAACGGGCCAGGAGGGCATTGATCAGAGGCAGCAGAGGTCAAAGGTCACCCTGAAGGTGCTACAGAGGTCCACAGCAGAGACTGGAGGATCAGAATCAGCTCCATGGAGCTGGGCTTCATGGAGGAGAGGCCAGAAAAAACCCCCATTAGTGATACAAATAAGAAGGCAGGGTTTGAGTTTGCCAGAAGGCACATGGGCAGCTCCCCAGATGGATGGAGGAGGGAGCTCTGGTCAGATGAGACTAAAACTGAACTTTTCAGCCAAGGAAAACGCCGTCTGGTCCAAACCCGACACATCCCATCTCCCCAGAACACCGTCCCCACAGTGGAACATGGCGGTGGCAGCATCATGCTGCGGGGAGGTTTTTATATCAGTCAGTCTGGTTGTGATGTGGGACTGGAACCAGCAGAACAACGAGTCGAAGCATAAAGAAACACTCATGGGGTTTAAAGGGAAAAATTTAAACGTGTTGGAATGGCCTAGTCAAAGTCCAGACCTCAATCCAATTGAAAATCTGTGGTCACAATTGAAACTCTCTGGTCACCAGTGAAAACCATCCAGTATGGAGGATCTGGAGCAGTTTAGCCAGATGACCCAGAGACAACGGCAGCTGGAGCTGCTGCTGAAGGCTCTACAGAGGACTGACTGTAGGGGTGTGAACAGTTATACACACAGACAATTTCTGCCACAATAAAGCAACAACAGAATAATAACACATGCTCACAGCTGTCGGCATCTTCAGCAAATTAAATGATGCAAACCCTCAAACGATCCGTTTTAATTCCCGGTTGTGAGGCAACAAAACATGAAAAATGCCAAGGTAGGGGGGGGTGAATACTTTTGAAAAGAGCCGTAACACCACCGGGTTTTCCAGACAGACAGACAGACGGTATTGATCCCTGTGGTCCTCAGAGACTCACGCAGGTAGAGGCCATGATGGTCTGTGTCTTGATTGGCTGCAGGAAAAGCCCAGATGATCGGGACAATCGCTGCTGATTGGGTCATTTATGGCACCTGCTCTGCGCACAACCCGCTCATTCTGGCCCGGTGCAGGAGGCGTTCCGTGCGCATGAATGGACATCAGACACGGAGCCAGAAAGCGCTGCTGCGTGCGCGGCCAGTCTGGGAGCTGGAAGAGGCTCTTTGTCCGGGAATGGATCACACCAACTAATTACATTTATCCGTTTGTGGCCGGTTGCAAAGCGCTGCTGCTGCTGCTGAGTCTCCAGTAAAATGAAGGAGAGAGAAAAAAAAGCTCTCCAGGCTTCTCACGACCCAGAAACCCTCTCTGGCTGATTCCACATTCAGCGCACAGATCATGAGCAGCCCTCCTGGAAAGAGGACGCTTTTACACCAACAATGAAAGGAAAAGAGACCCTCAGAGATTGGCCAGGGCCAATGAGCAACACGTTGATGGAGCCCAGCTCGTCCGTGGGTTGTGATTTATGGCTTTAATTCTAATAAAATAATAATAATAATAAGGCTCCAAGTAATAACTGGTGGTTTGTTATGGCGTTCTGCATGGGTGTGATGAGGAATCCCTCTCTTCCCGTGAGGGTGACAGGTCTGGGTTTGGCTCGCCACAGCCTCCGGGGCAGCTTACCTTCACCGGGGCAGCGGCGGTCCTCGAGTCCGAGCGCAGAGCGAGGCAGACCGGCGCGGCCGCCTCTCCTCCGGATCGATGAAAGGATGAACGGGTGGATGTTTTCAGCTCTCTGCTCCCGCTCTTGTTCCAGTCGTGTCGCCGCCTCTCCGCCGGTTCGATGAGGCTGGAGAGAGAAGAGCGAGCGGAGTGATCCTGGATGGTAATGGCTGTCCTCCTCCTGCTCTCTCTCCACAGCCCTGCCTGCCTTCACCAACCCCCCCTTCACCACCGACAGCCCCCCCTCTCCTCGGTCCGCGCTCTGGCTCCTCTATAGGCTGTGTTCACGGCTCCAGCCCTTTAACCCATGCCTATTGACTGTGGTAAGTGTCGCGGAAATTGAGATTTCGGGTGTACCCCTGCGTCATGTCCGCAGCTCCGCCAGAGCGTGACGCGCACACACGTTTTCCCTCCGTTTGGGGGGGAGAGGAGGGCGTTCACAGCGGAATATTTGCAGCACCGACTCATGCTCATATGTTCAGAGTTACAGCGAAAAAAAGGAAACACGTTTTCATCACATGATTCGGTTAATCTGGGTCTGAAATAATCCCTTTACGCGCGCAGCCACGCTGCCTCCGCTGCACACCGCTGGAGGAAAGCCTCCAAAGGCTTTATTTCAGCTGGAGGACCAGATGAAAGAGTTATTTCTGTTTGTGCAGCCGCTCCCTTTATGCACCTACCCCTGTGTAGGTGTCTCTGCATGGGTTTGCACCATATTAATGTGTTTCTTTCTTATGCAACGTGAAAAATGCACGTAGGCCACACAGTCTGGTGGTGAATAAAACGGGCCAGGCAAAACACAGTGACGCCTATGCATGCATTTTTTTTTGTATCTATTTATTTATTTTAATTAAAGTTGTGCTGGAAAAAAAATAAAGATTCAAGAAGGAAATAATGGTTCCCAAAATTATTTTTTATTGGCATTTTATGACATTTTAGCAATTTTAACCACAGTAGGGAAATAAGGAATATGGGGAGTTGGGTTAGACTTCGCAAGAATAACAATAAAAGGTGAGAAATCTATCAATCCTTTAACAAATATTCAGAGTTATTGTCAGGGTTTAGTTTTGATTTGGCTTTTATTTACTGTTAGTTTTCAGTTCCTCCTCCTCCTCCTCCTCCTCCTCCTCTCACTCAGTTTACCCTTCACTCCCTCTGCAGTCAGTCACACCTGTTGGTCATTAATTAGTCAGACTCACTCCACCTGCCAGCCTCCCTTCATAAGCCTCCCTCTGCCTTCACTTCCCTGCCGGTCCGTCATCAGACTCCACTCTCTCCTCGCCTGTCTACCTGGTTTGCTACTGGATTATTCTGTCACTTCTGAGTCTCACGTAAAGTCTCCGCCTGCTGCTGGATGTTACCTGTTTTACCTCTGAACTTCTAGTGCTACTGATCCTGCTGTCACTCTGGCCTGCTAGTCTTCACCCTGCCGTGCTGCTGGTCCTGATTGCCAGTTCCTGCCTCCTGTCTGCTCCAGCCAGAACTCTCTCCGGGCCGTCAGCTCCTGCTCTCAGCTACACCCCTGTTCCAGTCCTGTCTTGCTTCTCTGGTTTATCAGTCACTACTCATCCTTTATTCAATAAACTTTCAGTAACGAGCTCCGTGTGTGTGGTGTGTATTCTGGGTTCATCGAAGACAAATCATGACAGTTATGTTTTACAAAAATATCTGACAGTGCTTATAATTGTTAAATGTGCGTCTAATTGAAAAGGCATTAATAATTACTGTGTGTCAATTGTTGGTTTAAATGAGGTGGTACAAAGTAGTTGAATTATTTCAGTGTTAAAATGCTCATATATATATATATATATATATATATATATATATATATATATATATACAGGACTGTCTCAGAAAATTAGAATATCGTGAAAAAGTATACTAGTAGGCTATTCAACTAATCACTTGAATCGTCTAATTAACTCGAAACACCTGCAAGGGTTTCCTGAGCCTTGAAAAACACTCAGCTTGGTTCAGTAAACTAAATCACAAGTATGGGGAAGACTGCTGATCTGACTGCTGTCCAGAAGACCATCATTGACACCCTCCATCAGGAGGGTGAGACACAAAAAGAAATTTCTCAAAGAGCAGGCTGTTCACAGAGTGCAGTTTCAAAGCACATTCACAAAAAGTGTGTTGGAAGGGGGAAATGTGGCAGGAAACGCTGCACAACCAAGATCTGGCACCTGCCCACAGTGCCAAAACCACCAGTAACTGGTGTACTGACCATGGCATTACTGTCCTTGATTGGCCTGCCAATTCCCCTGACCTGAACCCCATCGAGAATTTGTGGGGTATTGTGAAGAAGAAGCTGAAAGACACCAGAGCCAACAATGCAAATGAGCTAAAGGCCGCTATTGAAGCATCCTGGGCATCCATAACACCTCAGCAATGCCACAGGCTGATTGCCTCCATGCCACGCCGCATTGATGCAGTAATGTGTGCAAAAGGATTCCCAACCAAGTACTGAGTGCATTAATGGACATTTTCAAATGTTTGATTTTGTTTTGCTGTTTTTTTTTTACTTGGTCTGAGGAAATATTCTAATATTTTGAGATAGGATTTTTGAGTTTTCTTCAGCTGTACGCCATAATCAGCGATATTAAAACAATAAAAGGCTTGCGATATTTCAATTGATTTGTAATGAATCCAGAATGTATAACATTTCATGTTTTTTAATTGCATTACAGAAAATAAAGAACTTTATCACAATATTCTAATTTTCTGAGACAGTCCTGTATATATCATCCTAGTAAAAAGTGTAAATGCAGTATTATAAACCAATTAGTCTGCTGCAAAGAACTCCATGTAATTTTTGCCTAAATGTTCGTTTTGGCCATTTCGGTGCTGAATGTTAGAGGGAATAACTGCGACTAGCAGAGATCGGATCAGAGTTTCATCTGCATAAAAATGTATTTGCACATTTTGTGTTTAGAAAGGATGCTCAAGAAAAAACTGTATAATGAAAGACGAGGAACCGAGGACTCATTCTCATGGTACACCACAAGGTAATCTGGCTCCTGAGGGGCTAAATTTAGATTTTGTTAAAGTGAAATAGAATTAACAACCTGAAGAGCCTAATTCTTTAGCCTTTAATCTTTGAAACTGGAGGATGTCGAAGATGGTGGTCCTACTTTCTTTGCATGCTGAAATTCTCATCTCGTCTTTTTGGAGCTTGCTAAAAAATTTTCTTTTGATTTTTGCTGCTTTTTAACAGATTAACATGAAAACAAAAACATTTTTTGAATTTAAAAATTGTCAGATGCACTAACCCCTGGTAAAACTAATTAAAGAACTATTTTTATTGCAGCTAGTCAACCTGGTTATAAATGCTGGACCAACGCTAGTTTATCTACCTAAACAAACAGCAGCTAAACATCTGTGCAGCTGCATGAAACACAAGCAGAGATCAAAGGTCAAACCTCAGTCTGTGCTGCTTCGCTCCACGTTAGCTAATTATTGAACCGATAATCCAGAGATACAGGCGGGGATTTACCGCACTCAAACTGGAGTTTATAGGGATGACATTAAATTCAATTTAGACAATTTGATCAACGTGATAAAAGGAGCTAGAAATCATGAGGCCCTGCTAATCCCCTGCAACGCATCAACAATTATCACTTTCAGCCATTCGGACCTGATTTATGTCTAATTTAGCCCTTTTCTTTCTTTTTTTGGATTGCACAGTTCTTTAAATTGAAGGTTTAAAATGAGTGCACAGTATTTACTGCGGGCATCAACGATGGAGCTTTCGGGTGATTAATTTGTGCAACAGCACATTCATCTATACCGTTTGTAAAGGGGCCGCTATCTGACTTTTTGCACTCAGATATGAGTCTTTATCAGAGCCTAAAGAAAATTTAAACGCTTTAAATTTTTCAGGACGCGTTCTTGGTCAGGAGAATCAACTGATTTTATAAAAACAAAAACGAAAGTGTGGAAGCATTGTGTCTTGTTGTGTCTGCATGTTATATGTAATCTGATCTCATCTAAAATGTCATTATGGTGACACATAGGGACAATAAATATTCTTGATTTTTTTGTAATAAAGTCAGTTGTAATAAAACATACTTTTAATTAAGGGTTTTGTATGAACCCTCTATAGTGCGCATAATGATGCCTGGTGGGGAAAAGTGTGTGGGATGTTTTTTAGACATTTTTAGACATTAAATAGACCATAATCAAGAGAAATTTAAAAAATATATATTTTCTTTTTGTTATTTTTGCCCTTTGGCAACACCGTACGATGGTGGATATGAATGAAAACAAGACAGTTTGGTTTATTGTTGTTAAAACCTTTACAGACCACCACAGGCTATAGTCTAAAATGGTCCCAGTAGCATTAGCAGTTAACACTGCACATCATTTAACAGTTAAAAAAACTATTTAAAAGATATTTTTCAACACTTCATTGGAATTTTTCATTTGAATAATAGTTTTCATTTGATTGGAGTGCCTCACTGTTTGTGGAAACTGATGAAGCCGTCCCTCTCAGGTGTGAGGCACAGGTGGGTCTCACACTTGGTGCATTGCACTCTGACAATACCTGTACAGCCTTGGGTATTTGCACCGGCAACCTTTTTGCCATGACAGCAGGCCAGTGATCAGTGCTTACTACTATCTACAGGCTAGTTTGGTTTTCTTCTGTAAGAAACTACAAAACATTGTTGCATTCTTTCTGTAAATGGAATAAAAGTGCCAAATATATTTATCTGCAATATGGAAAGAACTCACAAAATGCTTTATTATAGCAGATTCTATGGTACAGTGTTACCATACGGCAACATCCACATTTTAACATTACTAAATTATCAAATATAATGCAATAAACCACAGAATAGTGAACTTACCTCACTTATTGTTGAGTATGTGTTTTTTCTCCAAAATATAAAAGGGATTGATATAAAATATAAAAAATCATTTTTTTGATGATTTCTGAGGAGTCAAAAGGTGAAGCTCCTCCCTACAAAGAGGTCATGTGACAAATTTAACCATTGCTATTGGTTCTCTTCTCTCCTTCAGTGCAATAAATCTTAAAAGTGGAGGTTCTGTGTGTGGAAGGAACTCAATGGGTTTGTTACCAAATGGTGATATTATACCATAGAGGGTTAATGAACAGAATTATAATTGGTATACTCTGCATAGAGTAAAAAGGAGCGCTACCGTAGCTCATTCATCTCTGCTGCCATCAGACTTTACAATGCTGTACTATAACTGCAATAACTAATGTGCAATTACTATTTAATACGCTGTGCAATAACCGTGTTAAATAAGAGACTTCAGCTGTTATAGTTATCTCACTACCTCACTCCTGCTCTTTACCTGGTACAACTTTAATGTACAACGTCAAATCCATATGTATATAAGTCACCTTAAATATATATAAGTCACCTTAGATCTCTTCTTTATTTCTTTTTTTTCCGATCCACTGTATATATGTGGACGCACTTTATATACCTTATGCAACTTTTCCTCCTTTTGGTTCCTTCTTTTGATTATAAGAGCCGATGTGACACGTGAATTTCTACACTGTGAGATCAATAAAGTCTATCTTATCTTATCTTATACCTAGAACCAGAACCAGAACCAGACATGGAGAAGCAGCATTTAGTTCCTATGCTCCACTGGAACAAACTCCCAGAAAACTGTAAAAGTGCTGAAAGCCTGAGTTCCTTTAAATCAAGATTAATAACACGTTTGTTTAGGATTACCTTTGACTGTTCTAGTTAAACTGTTTCACTGAAACATCATTAGTTCAACTTTGTAGTCCGACTGTTTTTAATGTTTGCTTTTAGTTTCTATTCTCCCATGTTCTATTTTGCTTCTACATTTTATTCCTACTTGCTTTTATTCTGTTTTATAATCATGTAAAGCACTTTGCATTGTCTCTGTACTGAAATGTGCGATACAAAGAAAATTTCCTTGTCTAATTTAGAAATATGGGATTTAGATTAACACTTAAAAATCATCTCTTTTACATAAAATTATCAATTATGTTGACATTTTGCTTAAACTTAAGCCATGTAGGAAATTACATACAGGGTAAATTACTTTTCAGAGGTCATGACCCCTAAATGCTCAGAAATCTCTGTAGGTTTCTTCCCCATCTGGACTCTGGAGGTTTTTAGGTCCGTTAACTGAGGCTGTGGCTCCATCTGCTGGTGGTCCTGATGCTGATCGACCCGGATGAAACGGATCCTCTCTGCATGTCAGAGAGCATCTTTTCATGTGCATCATCCGTGAAGTCCTCCGGGAGCGATTCCTCTCAGAGCAGACGATCATTCAGCGTTAACCAGACGGCTCGGCAGAACATCGACCTGCAGAACCGCAGGGCGGACCTTCAATAATTCATCAGAGGTCGTTAAACTGACGTGGGGATAATTATGAGAGCAGCTGATTTCATTTTCTGATCACTCAGGCGAGTCCAAACCGCGTTCAAGACGCCATCTGTGGCTCCTGGAGTGATTGCGTGCGGCCCCCCAGCCCAGGTGGCTGATGCAGATGGAGAGTTTTGATTTTTGATTTGAAATCTTACAAAAGAAAATGTTAGGCACATCCATCCATCCACTGACTTTTACTCAGATCACTTTTAATTAACTTATTAAAATTGGCTAAATACAGCAATTATGAAGTAGAAAAGACCCAGATCCTGTTCTCGTTGCTGTGAACAGAGAATTTTATTTTCCATCAAGCACAAAATAACTCTTTTAATACGGCAAATCTCTCTTTAAGTTTTGGATCTGCAATGATTTACACGTCTCACTCCTACAGAAAATCATCCAAATATTGAATGCTCATATTTTCTGTAGCAGTAAAAATAAATAAACGTTTTCTCTAAGTGTGGATACCGGTTCTCTGAGACATTTCCAGACTGATCACGACTTCATTGCTCATCAGTTTTTTAATTCAGGGCACAACATGTTTCCGTTTCA
The DNA here is from genome assembly GCA_037039145.1 of Fundulus diaphanus. Lineage (NCBI taxonomy): Eukaryota > Metazoa > Chordata > Actinopteri > Cyprinodontiformes > Fundulidae > Fundulus > Fundulus diaphanus. Next base: position 50,765,775 of record CM073135.1, read on the forward strand.
GATCTTGAAGCCTATTTCATGTTTAAATCTTGTTGATTTAAGTGATTTCTTGTCTCAACAGGTCTGACTTTGCTTCGTAAAACAACCCAAAAAAAATAGTTAATCAGCTAAATTATGGTTTAACAAGAGCAGCAACATCATTTCCACACAGGCTCTGGTTGGCTTGGAGATTTTTTTTTGCCCTGATAAACAAAATGATCATTTAAAAACTACATTTTAATTTAATCAGGTTATCTTTGATGATAGAATTTGTTCGATGAAAAACATTTGTAGGTGGAGCTCTTAAAGCTGCGGTTCATTTCCACACGTGACGAGAAGGAAAGACGCCGTCAGCCACGGTGGATGTTAGCGTTTATTTGCAAACTTCCACAGCGGAACAGGAAATATCTGAGTGGCTATACAGAGAAACGGAGGTGAGATCGGCTCCTTCATGGGGACTGGTCGGGGGCTCCGGAGTGGTGGCTCGGTGGCGTGTACTTGCCCTCCTTTATCAACTTGTCACGCTGCTGGCGGATCAGGTACAGCCTCTGATGCTGCAGGGACGGAGAAAAGATGGAGGTCAGATACCAACAGGACAGTGAAATCGATCCGTAACGCGTCAGGAGCCGCGGTGCTCAGGTGTTTTACAGCCTTGAGATTCCATAAAAATATCATCTGTATTCTCTTCTGGTCCACAAGTCAGGGGAGCGAAAACAAAAACTGAGAAGTACTTAAGCATCGTCTCTTGGAGGTGAAGTTAGCTACTGTAAAACAAACTATCACAGAGCACAAGCTGGTTTGGTTGTTTCCTTTAAAATTCAATTCAATTCAGTTTTATTTCTATAGCACCAATTAACAACACATCATCTCAAGGCTCTTTCCAAAGTCAGACTCCATCAGATCCTCCAGGTTGGTCAGAAAGTTTCCTCTCTAAGGAAACCCAGCAGGTTGCATCAAGTCTCTCCAAGCAGCATTCACTCCTCCTGAAAGAGCGTAGAGCCACAGTGGACAGTCGTCTGCATTGTTGATGGCTTTGCAGCAATCCCTCATACTGAGCATGCATGAAGCGACAGTGGAGAGGAAAACTCCCCTTTAACAGGGAGGAGAACCTCCAGCAGAACCAGAACCAGCTGCGTCCTGCTCTGAAACTACCTGACATCACTCACCGTCTTCTGCCTGTGCATGCACTCGTAGAAATCCTCGAACTCCACCTGGCACTCCTTCTTGGCTCGGGTCTGACCGATGCCATGGGAGCATTCGATCCACTCTTTCTCGAAGGCGTGGCACCGTGCCGCCCGCTTGTGCGGCTGCTCTCCGCTCTGCGCCAGCAGCCAGCGGTCCACGTTGATGCCGAGCCGCGACTGGATGTCAACAAACGGCATGGTGCTGCTGGCAAAAGAGGAGCCGTTTAAAAACTACGGTGTGGGATGAGATGGATGGAAAGCAGGAAGTTTATGATGTGAACAGAGAATAGTAAAACTTTAAATGGTTTACATGATTATTGAGCCTCGTTTAGAAAAAAGGTCCAGTTACATAACAGCAAAGAAAACTTGTTCTAAAAATATTCTGACTAAAACACCTAAAAGGTAATCCAACCTAGCTACTGTTGGCCAATCGGAGCTTCTGATTTTCTTTGAGCTGCAACTTGCATTTCTGGGGACTATAATAAATGTATTTGTCTAAACGTTATTAGAATATAACAATGAATAAAACAAAAAATTGACAAAAAATGAAATCTTGCTGCAGGTTCCTTGAAAGATGTGGGAGTTTGGAATGGGAGCAGAAAACGAAGGAATAACAAGAGGAGTGATTCCTCCAACACAGGCAGGTTAGACACTTCTGGACCCAGGCCTAAGTCCCCAACCTCTATCTGATTTTTACTAACTTAACTCAAAATAAAGAAAGACCAAGAATAGAATGTTTATTGGTGTGTCTGGGTGTTCTGGGATTTGTGTGCAGAACACCAGTAAGAGTTGATCAAGGGACCAAAGCAAATTTTCTTTAGGAACTACTGAATACTTAATGTAATCTAACCATTTATTGTTACCATATAGGAAAAATACATTGAAACAAGAAGTTACACTGTAAATGCTGCATTTATGCGCCCAGATTTAACTGAATATACAGATTCTGTCGTGTTCAGCTGCACTACTTTAGGTAACCAGTGTAGTTAAGAAGCCGTTTTGTCTTTAGTTTTGGCTCTGACCATAAGCAGTGACGGATTAATTACCCTTCCATACTATTATACACTAAATTTTATCACAATATACTATTGTGATTATGGTAAAAAGAGTATTACCAGCTTGATGTAGTCTTTTAGGTAACTTAGTGGCTGTGACTTCATGTCAATTATAGCCCCATAAATACAAACACTGTCCTTAAAATACACATTTAATAATGTAACGTATATTAAAAGAAATTTCAAAATATGCTTCATGACACAAGTTACATGAAGAAAATTGATTTTTTTGTCACTAAACTGCACACAGTTACAAAATGTAATTATACTTTTGAATTTATTGAATCTTTGAAAGAAACCAGCAATGTTGTAAATAGCTAAAATAACAATATTTACATTAACAATAATACAATCCTGCCAATATTGGTAGTTTTTTTGGGCTTTTCAGACATTATTAATTGGAATTTATTGTTGCCAAGATGAAAGAAATCTTTCACGATAACGATAAAACGATACGATAAAGGCCCAGCCCTACAGGGAAGTTATGCATTTTATTTTACATTTTGTTAAAATATTTAGGTTCCTATTGCACATCTCTTTGAGCTCTAATCATTAATTAAAAAAGCGAAAATAAATATTTCACAAGTTAAGAAGACAAGGAAAACAATGTGGACTAATGACATCTCTACTTTATTACTCCTTATATTATGAGAAATCTTAGTAATGGTCAATTGAGGAATCTGTCGTCTGTTTTAGAACATTTTGCACCCCTACACCAGAGTCTTTTAACATTTTAAACAGGCCACGCACGTAAAGAATTATCCTACAGGCAGCAAAAAGATGTTAAATTAATAAACATATGTTTATGATGGGTTAATCACCAGGAAACAGACCCCTTTTACTCATCTGCAGAGAACAACTTTAGGTCTATTACCGTCAGGTTTCCTCCAGTTAGCCAAGCGGCTAACAGATAAATATACACAGAGACGTTCACTCAACTTAAGCTGAAAAGTTTGGCAATAAACATAAACTAAATATACAAATGACATTATTTATTAAGCAGCGTGGGTCTGATTAAAGGGAATAATTGTCAATCTGTCCGCAGATTCTTCTTCAATGACAGGCTGCTAATGCTAACCGATCCTATCTCAGTAAATTCATCCCAAAACACGATTTTATATATTTTTTAAAACTCTGAGGTGAAGCTTGTTAAATCTTAGGCCACAGAAATGTCAAAGTTCAGCATAAGAGCGTCTTTATTTACCGTGTTTTCACGTTTTCTCCGAGTCGCTTTAACCTTCCTCCGCTTTACGGCAGATGAGACGAAAACACGGCAGCCGGAAACTGGTTTGCTTCCGGGGTCTCAAACCGGATAAACACGCAGCAGCGCCCCCTAGCGGATCATTGGTGTTGAGCAGGTGAGGCACAAATCTGCATTGTTTTATTTTATTTCATGAATAAATGTGTTTATTATATTTATCTATTTCAAGCATTTCGAACATAAATTATATAGAAGAAAAAAAACTTTATAAATATATAAAAACTACTACAGTACTACTCCTACTACTAATACAGATGATGATGAGATTAATAGCAATAATGATAAGCAACATAAACTAATCTAAGAATGAAATAGATTTTTTGAGAAAGGGCCAGCAGAAGAAAACTAATGGATATAATAATAATAATAATAATTTATGTAATGAATTAATATAATAAACAAGTTTCACTTTTTGATTAGTATTACTGGAAAAAAAATTACTTTTTCATGATATTATAATTATATAATCAGCACCTGTAGTACGATGGATATAAAATGCTGCGGTTTCGGTGATTTTAAAAGAATGAAACTAAACCATTTCTTTTCAAAACTTTTGTCACTTTTATTGTGGTTAATATCTGTACAATTCAACGGGAAATAAAACAAAAAACAAATATATAATAAATGTAAAACTTTGCAGCATAAATGAACTGAACCTAACTCCTAAACAGCATTTAGTGTTCTGGACGTCACTCCTCCTTTCCACTCTGTAAAAACCCACCGATATAAAAATTATTTCTCCATCTATCTATGAACCTCATTAATGATTTAAGACATAGAGAGGAATAGATTTCAATGACATGATTGTGATTCAGTAGAAAGTGTGTGAATATCGGATGCTAATGTTGTGACGAGTGTTTTATGAACTGTATGAGTCCACTTTTTTTCTTCTTCTATGTTATTTATTTTAGATTTTTATGCTTTATTTTGTGGCCGACAGACTCCAACCAAAGAAAGGTGCGGCCACAACGAGTTACGCAGGTTTAAAATTTTACCTGGTAGTTATTTTTCAGCTGAATCAAGCAATTATGGTCTAATATAATATAAAATATAAATACAGCCGCCATAGAAAGTCTACACAGATGTTTTACTTTTTCATTTTTATCAGCTGTGTTAAACCAAGATATAATAACACTGTTTTATGCCATAGCCGATCTCTATATGTGAGGATTCATGGAGTGCACAGGTTTCAAACCCCTCCAAGTATAACAGACAACAAACCAAATGGCTTTGGTGCAACATAAAACTGTTTATTTATTCATTTTCCCCTCATAAAAGTCCACAGTCTCACAGTCCTGCTTAGCGCAGCACCTCAAATCGAGGCTTTAGCCACAAAGAGAACAGAAAAACACAGCTCCTTTAATCGTAACACTTAAATATTGCCATCTATAAAACCGGTTCAAAGAAAGAACGAACGCTCTGTGTTCCTAAAGGGGCGTAACACTCGTTTGGACTCTTTCAGGAAGGCCCGGTTTTCCCGTCTGTGGTACATTCGTTTATTCTGAAAGAGAGGCAAAAATCAGCGACGTGTGTAGACGAAACAGCACCGCCAAGTCACGTAAGCAGCAGAATCCATAAAGCTACTCTGAGATGAAAAATAAAACCGGTTCCTGGGAACCTTTTCAAACAGAAGCACGGAGGTGATCCAAAGCTAAGAAACGGGTCGGGCTATGAGGGAGAGAAGCTCGGCGTTTGGCTCCAAAACTAGAAGTTCACAAGTGATACTGGGTTGTAAAAATGACCAGAGCAACACAGGCCTATAAAGGAATGGAAATTAATAAATTATGTTTAGTTCTTGCATCACAGCATTGATTAAAACACACGAAAACATAATTTAAGGTCAAAAATACTGAGCGGCAAACGTAAGATTTTGGAGGCAAACGTTTCTCTCACCCCATCCAACAGAAAGGCTCCTTTTTTTTTTTTTGGTTGTACCACAGACTTTTGTTTTTCACTCAAGTAAACATGTTTACAGCAACAGATGTTGAAAAGCAAATAAAAAAAAAAGATAAATAAGACATTCAGATAAAGTGCACAAGTGCCGAGTCAAATAAAATGACAAAGTGTGTCGCACAAATACATTCATCACACGTTCCGTCGTTCATGCACATAAAACCGGGTCGGACAGGTGAGACTTTACAGAGCAGGGGGGGGGGTGGATGTGCTGGTCAGTGAGCGGCGCTCAAACGCACGCCTGGAACCGGGTCACGCACCAGAAACCAACCGGGGGAGAAGTTCTGATGGACGACATGGGCGCAACGCTGCCTGGCTCAGAGGTGCCGAGGACAGTCCGGGATTTAGCTGAAAATTACTTCCAATGCAATTAATATTTGAATTGATAGGACGTCTTCTGAAATGTTTTGATGACGGTACAGAAATTCAGCAACAGTCCATAAGTTGTTCAATAACAATTTACAGTGTTTCTTGGTTTAGAGTCTTCAGAAAAATCAGAAAATGGCACGATTTACAATCACCGACAACCGATACCATGATACTTGGTATCGGTTTAGGGACACCTCAGGAAACGGCACCATGTACGATACCGATACCCGATATCACGATACGCAGTGCAGCAATAACCGATCATTTCCCAAGTCAAAGCGAAATATTTTGCACCAAGGGAGGATCTGTGATTGTCGTACACAAAACAGGAAATTCGATATTTTTGTGTCTGAAACCGATAATTCTGCAATCCATAAATTTAGCAACTTCCATCATTTGCTAAATATTCTTGAAAAAAGTAATTTTTTTTTGTTTCAGCTTGGGCCCCGATAGCAACAACCGATGGAGGAATGTCAGGTTGTTTTTTAACGTTGTCCAAAAGGGTAGGGACATAAATATAATGCATATAATAGTAAGTATTATATGCATTAAAGGAATGTTATCACCTGTAGTCGATACTGGTTGAAACTTTCATATCGGTGCATCCCTAGTCTGCATCACAGGGCGGTTCATGAAATGGTAAAACATACCATACTAACAATATCATGATATTTAAATTCAATAACAATTTTTTTCCAACAGCAATAATAAGAATTCATATATTGCTGAAGATAAAACAAACAAAAAGGAAGATGTTCCAGATCAGCTGGACAAAACTACATCTAGAAAAAATAAAAACGTAGTAAAGTTTCTGGTTAAAGTTATATCTTCACCTTGAATTAGGTAAAGTTTTTGGACATAATAAAATGTTATGTTGGATTTATTTTTTTTGTCTCATGTCTATAAATATTCATAAAATCTTCTCATTAAGTCCAGAGTCAGCAGTCTCATTACTGGACACTATGTTTTTAACATTTATGCAGTTCAATTTGTTAATTAAATAAACGATTCAGTTGTTTTGTTTCAGAAAATCCGAAAAACAATTAAGCAACAACAGAATTCAGCTAAAATATTTTGGCTTTGTACTTTTCAGCAGTTTCTACAAAACTCTTTTTAGAATATAAACTTGGGTCAGATTTGTCCGACTTTTCTTTTTCTCAGGGTTTTGGGCCGTCATCATCAGAACTCTCTTTTATTCATTTCTGCAGCGTGTGCGCCGCTCCCTCGCTCCACCTGCACCCTCCTCATCCTCCTCTGTGCAGGAAGAGCGAGAATCGGCTGCGGCTTCGTCCTCTGAAGGTAAACTCTCAGGAAACTTGTTGCCCTTTTAAAACTTCCAGGCAAAAAAAAAAAAAAATGGCTCATGCAGCCTCATGCACGCTGCAAAAAAACCCCAAAAAAGAACAATTTGTTGATGTCAGAAACAGCAGAGGAAAAGAAAAGCAAACATTTGTACGTTTCCGTTCAAACACGCATCAATTTGTCTCACCAGTCTGTTTCTGTCTGCTGTGCTTGGTAACTCTCACCTCATTTTACCGTTTCTTTTTTGCATTTTTTTCTTATGAATTTGTACTTTTTTGTTTTGTTTTTATGTTGTTGTTTTTTTTTTTTTTGCTTAAGAAGCCAAGGCATTTTGCACCAAGGAGTAAACAACAAATCTCAGAGGTAGAACCCTGACCATTTACTCAGAAAGGAGATTGGCCGGTCGGTCAATAAGACGGAGAGGAGTAAACGAACGCTGTCTGGGTTTCAGACGTTAAAGCAGCTGACGGGAGACGACCGGAGGAGGGGAAGGACGAGGGGTGAAGGTAAATGTTCAGGGTTGTGAGAGTCTTTGTGCAATCCTGAGAGCTGTGCTTCTCTCAGACGTACAGGATGACGTTGCTGTCTGCAGGGCAGTGAAGGCCGTCGGTGGGGGGGTTCAGGGATCTGCAGGAGGGGAGCTGCAGCTGCTGGCAGCTTTTGGGGAGGGGAGAGTCACAGTCGTCCGACGTCAGCTCGGCGATGTCGTCCGACTGAGTGTCCGACATCTCCAGGTCGCTGCGGATGCTCTCCGGCTGAGCCAGGGTGACGTCTCGGAGCCCGTCCCGGATCGACGCCCCTGGGGACAGTCCCAGCGCCGAGCAGGACAGAGCCCCGCCCCTTCTGGAGCTGCAGTCCTGAGGCTCCTCTCCTCCTGAGGCGGCCGCTGTGGCAGCAGAGCCTGGCTGCGGGGCTAGGTCCTCCTCACTGGTCAGGCAGAGATGGCTGGGTTTGGTCTCGATGTCCACCTGGATCTCCAGGTTGGTGCAGTCCCTGCGGGGAAGAGATTTGAGACGGGTCAGTCAGCGGGAAGCTTCTGCAATAAAAGATACAAAGAGGTCCGAAATCAGGAAATGTGGTGATATTTTTTTCTATTTCATTTTCAGCTGTCTGGTCCGGAGGCAGGACGGTCCGCTGATCTTCCTCCTGTAGAATGTGCACACCGTGGTGCTTCCTACGTGACCGCCAGCCTGTTTTCCTCTCTGGCATCGCGTCAAACAGACTTTAAAGCTGAGGAACCGTGTGACGGAAAAACTTTATTTTAATGATGAGCTTTAAAAGCTCATTTCAAATCCTGCAACAGATTCATGATCTGCAATGATGAGCGGTCCAACCACAAGTCCTGGTCCTGTTGTTCTATTCAATTCAGTTTTATTTATAAAGCACCAATTAACAACACACGCCATCTTAAGCCTCTTTCCAAAGTCAAATTCAATGAGATTATACAGATTGGTTAGAAAGTTCTGACCAATCTGTATAAAATTGCCCTTAACCATCATCATCTCTGGCAGGATGCAAAGGGTCCTTAATGATGGCTAAAGCCCAAGAGCAAAATCTTTGTTCGATTTTTAATTCAATTAAATGTTATTTCTATAGCACCAATTCACATCACATCATCTCAAGGCTCTTTCCAAAGTCAGACTCCATCAGATCCTCCAGGTTGGTCAGAAAGTTTCCTCTCTAAGGAAACCCAGCAGGTTGCATCAAGTCTCTCCAAGCAGCATTCACTCCTCCTGAAAGAGCGTAGAGCCACAGTGGACAGTCGTCTGCATTGTTGATGGCTTTGCAGCAATCCCTCATACTGAGCATGCATGAAGCGACAGTGGAGAGGAAAACTCCCCTTTAACAGGGAGGAGAACCTCCAGCAGAACCAGAACCAGGCTCAGTGTGAACGCTCATCTGCCTCGACCCACTGGGGCTTAGAGAAGACAGAGCAGAGACTCAGAAAGCTCAGAAGCTCACATTGATCCAGGAGGACTTTCTATGTTAGATGGTAATAGAGGATGATCTGCCTCCCCTGATGATGTCACAGCTAACAGTGAGCTGCCGTGTGCAAAGGTGCGCTCAGAAATCAACGACCACCGTGTTTATTTCAGTCCGCCGCAGCGTCGCCTCACCTGTCAGGTAAGGTGTAGGAGGAAATGATGGACCCGGCCATTCCTCGGGTGCTGGCGCAGTCGCTTCCTGCTCCCAAGCTTCCCGTCTCTCTCTGGGCTGACTCCTTAGCGAGCTCCCCCGGCTGAACTTCCAACCTGGAGCAGCGAAAGACATTTTTGGTCAGGAAATCGTTAGAATCAGTAAAACTCTGAATAAAAGGGGCCGTCTGACTCCTCACCTGCTGTACTTGCTGGTCCGAGTCCCCAGGGCGCCACCGGCGAGTGTGTTAAAGTGCGGAGTGTCTCCCAGGTTCCCAGGGGCCACAGAGAGGCCCTCGCTGGGGGACGTGGTGCTCAGACCGCTGACCGCGCCGTCCAGGCTGCTCTCGCCGAGGCTCGGAGACTTCAGGGCTCGCCACGCGTCCGCCACTGCCCAATGAGACGGAGAAAAGACTTTAGATCCAGAAGACGTTTTTCTATTGTCTGGTGTGAAGGAGGCTTTGTGGTTTCAGCGAGGCTCACCTGTGATTGGTCCATCGTCTTCGTCGAAGTCGATCCGCACGCCGCGGCCCTTCCCTCTGCTGACGCCGCAGCCGCCTCCTCTGCAGAGTGAGATGGGAACAACGCCGTAGACGTAGGCCAGCATGATGGGAACGCCGATACCTGGAAGCAGTTCACATTCTCAGAAGGAGAAAACCAGCGACATCCGGCTTCATCTGCCTCCTCTGGCCTTCGCTTTCAGGTGCAGCGGCAGCGAACACGGCGTTCCTTACCGACGCTGACAGCTGCGATGACCGGGGCGGTGATGACCGACAGGGCCACGCCCCCCGTGATGGCCAGATTCCTTCTGTGACGAGACGCCTTCTTCAGCTCGTAGTGGGCGTGGATCTGCGGGGGAGAAGGAAGACGACAGGAGCGTCTGTTAAAGCACAACGTCACCACTTTCAGCTCCTAAGCCGGACACTTTAGTCCTTATTGAACTCGTCGTACTTTTTATTTGCTAAATTTGAGCGGATGTATAAGGAAAGGAAGTGGAAAACCAAACACAGGCCAGTAAAAATCACTTTAAAACAATCAATAAAGAGTCATCTTCTGTCCTTAAGACGTTTATCTCTCCAAACTGAACGAGCTTGTATCGTCTCCCTTCACACTTTCCTGTCTTTATTTCCTCTTTCCTGGTTAAAAAACCCATTAAAGTCTCCTTGCCTTTAGTTTTTTGCAGGTTTTGCAATCTTCACCTTCAGCATCAAGAGAACAACGTCTCCATTAAACCAGATATGCACAGATTAATCGGTCAGAATCTAAAGATCCGATGTGGACTGACAGCAACACTCTTCAGTGTGGCGGTTGTAGCTGAAAGAAGTCATCAGTGAGTTGAAAGGAAGTCAGAGGAGGCGCAGAAGCTGCTAGAAGCTTCTGGAGAGGAAACGTTGCTGTCTGAGGAGAAGTGGTGCCGTTTAAACGTGGAGTTAGACGTCAGCGGATAACAGGAAGCTGAACGTACCACAGCTCCTGACCAGTTTACTTCCAGCTGTCTTAAAACATGCCGGATGTGGACAGGTCTGGTTTTCTGGAGATCTCACAGTGAAGGTAGGATTCAACAAAGAAACTGATGTTTACTACTGATGCTAACTGCTAACACAGGAAGTTAAAGACAGTTTAAAATATGATCTCTGTCGTAATTTTGCCTTTCTTTGGAAATATTAGCCAGACCTGCAGAGCTGTGTAACACTGACTGCTCTCCCCACTGCTCCATAAGGCCTAATTAACAATGAGACCAGAGTTTTCCCTCTCCAATCAGCGCGTTTTTAAATAATCTTGTGTTTACTTGCAAATGACACATGCTTGTTAGTCGGGTTTTATTTAAGGACTTCCAGTCTGATTCCTGGTAGTTTAAGAAAACAGTTTTCTGTGAAGGAAGGCCCAGTTTGCCATATATCCAGAAAGCAGGAACACAAATGCTGGTATTTATGGCTTTTAAAGACGTTCCACAGTTCTCGTGTGCAGATGCAGAAAGCCTCTGTGTCACAACCCCATAAAAATATCTGCCTAAGATGGAAACATCTCCAGCGGAGCGCCAAACATGATCTGTTGAAGCCTAATGAAGCTCTGTTCGCTGGAAATCTAATCTATTACAGTTATTAATGTCCTCCATCACGCCTATAAAACACCCAGCGTCTAAATAAATGACGATCCACACCAAGCATCTCATGAAGACATCAGCAAGGGGCAGGAATGAGCCTGCAGGTCCACCCTCAGCCACTAGGTGGCGGTAGAGGGTGATGGATGCATTGCTCCCACTTCAAAATGAAACCCTTTCTTCCAGTAAAAGCTGTTTTGTCTGACTGCAAATGATCACATCTAAATTATTTCTCAGAAACACCAGAAAACCCACAGACCCAAACCAACTACAGGCTTGTTTTTTTACCAGAAATAATAAAAAAAACATTTAAATGAGAGATTCTGTTCTGTGTCTGGGAGCTGAACTGTATTTTTGTCCATTTGGGGGGAAAAAAGGTACATTTTGTTCAGACTGACGTTTGTCTGCTGGTAGAAACTCAGAGGATTTGGTCGTTTCTAGAAAACTTTCATCATTGAGGTCAAACTGACACTGAAGCGCCGTTGAGCAATGCGGTCAGTTCCTGATAATCACCGATGGTGTCTGTGGTTTTCTGCGGCTGCGCAGCCTGCAGGGAGAACTGACCATAAGCTTTAGTGAATGAAGGCTGTGAATGGATGATGCGTGTGCGGGAAAGACGAGAGGAAGTGTTCACTGGAAACGACGTGTTTGCACACGTATCTGATGACAGCGTGCAAATGAAGGTCCTGAACACACAGCTGATGTTTCACAAGGTGTGCGATCGTTTCCTCCTAAAAACTCCCTCCACTTTCCTTCCACGGTATCATTTCCATTTTCCTTTTGGCAACTTATTGCATGCAAAACAAAAGCTACAAAAATGTAAATGCTGAACTAAGTTCGGCTCATATTTCTGCCACGCTTCAGAGCTTTATCTTATTTTATGAGGATTAATCTAAACATGCTTTTATCCAGCTGTTTATACTATTTAAATATTTTCTACCCCATCCAAAAAAAAGCTTTAAAACTGAAACTTTTATCAAACTAACAAATTGTTCTGATTCTGCGTCATCTGATTTCAATAGCTAATGAAGAAATGAAAAATAAAAAAAATAAATTGACCTAAAATAATCTATAAAAAAAGTTTCATGTCAACTTTCAACAACATTTAGGATTGTTTAGCAAATAGAATAAATTAAAATAACACTTAAAGGTCCAGAATAAATATAAAAATGTATAAAACTGTCATTTAAATACAGCAAAAATATTAAAATATTTTTATTATTTAAATGTAAATTAAAATGAAATTTTATGAGAATGAAATAAGACAGGAGAGTATAGCAGAAATAGGCCATTGCTTTCTGTTGATCAACTAGTGGTTTTTCCTATTGCTTGTTTAAAAATTAAGCAATAATAAAAAAAATAAATTACAAGCGGATTAAATAAAAATATTTTAAAATAAAAAATTTTCATTTTCTCCTCTCTATTACAACACTGCAGCGGTTTGTTTTTTAACTAGCCTTATAAATAAACTATAAATGACTTTTATTCAGGTTAACCTTATATTTCAAAGCATTGATGTGTCGGCAGTAATAAGTAATATTCTGCGTCGTATCTCTGCTCTCCGGCGGCGGCGTCTCACCTTTCGGCCGACGTAGACCGGGATGCCGATGACCATGGCGGGGACGGCGATGCCCGCAATCAGGGTGATTCCCACCGGAGCGCCGATCAGCGTTCCCAGCTGCCACAGGATCTTCTTCTTCCTGCTCCAAGGCTTCTTCCCCCAGAAGGTGCAGCCAGACGGACTGATGGGGGGAAACCAGGAGGAAGAGGATGAAGTGACGAAGGATAACAGACAAGGGGGCAAACCTAGGTCCTGTAGCTACCTGAGGTAGTGCAGGTCGGAGATCTCCTTCATGCAGAGCCAGCAGAACTCGCAGCCGCAGACGGCGCAGGTCATGTGATTGCAGCTGCCGTCGTTCATCTTGATGATGTAGGCGCCGCAGCGAGGGCAGGGCTTGATGTCATCAGCTGGAGACACCAAATGAGACGAGTTCAGGCGACGTCAAAGCTAGCGGCCGACATTTCTGCTTCAGTAAAGGTTGTTGGGCTCCTTTAAGTCTGAAATTTACTTAAATGCAGCTTTTAGGAGTTTATGAAGCGATAAAGGTTTGTGAGCGGTCAACTATCTGCTTCTCTAAACAGCCTCCACTGGGACAGATCTGGAGAGAATTTAATTCAGAATTTTCTTTTGAAATAAAATAAAAACACATTTATTGTAAGAGACAAAGCGAACCTGGGTGCTGGGGAAACTCAGGCCAAGCAGTTCTCAGAAAAAAACAAAAAGACGGCAGTTTTTCCTTCCACCAAATCAACTGAGAGCACCTTAATCTTGTTTGTTTCCTTTTCAGAAATACTTAGAAGTGGTGAAACGTTCCTTGCTTGGTTTCATTCTGATTCTCCTTTGAAGAAACAAAACTGAATGTGGGCTTCATTTATCAAAACAAATAGTTTTTGGTTTGTTTTTTACTGCCAGGAATTGACTGCGTGTTGTAGATAAAAATAAATAAATAAATAAAAAAACCTCTTCAGCTGCTACAGGAAGGACTCTAAACTCTCTGTTGGGGGTAATACTTTTGGAGAGTTGAGCATTAGGAATAAAGCAGATTTATTGATTCCAGTAGCATAAAAGTGTCTTGATTTTTTACTTTATGCCTTAAGATCCCTGATTCAGCATCGCAGAAACTTTACCACACCGTCCAACCCTGAGATGCAGCTCAAACTGAGCTCTACTGCAAAAAGGAAACTAGAATTAAGTAAAATCTTCTTGAAATTAGTGTATTTGTCCTTGATTTGAGCAGGTTAATAAGACGGTCTGCCAATGGAATAAGATTTTTGCACTTAAAATAGAAATAATTCATCTTTATCATCTTATTTCAAGTGCAGTATAACTAATTATCTTATTTTAAGGGTAAAAATACTCATTCCAGTGGCAGATAATCTTATTTACCTTCTCAAATCAAGGACAAATACACTCATTTCAGGAAAATTTCACTTACTTTTAGTTGTCTTTTTGCAGTGGAGGCTGCAGACTGCGATCCAAAGCTCATCAGAGTAATGGACCCAAAGACTGCAGCACTTTGATCTCCAATGCACCTGAAGTTGCTCCAGCTGGTTTGGGCTTCGCTGCTGTTTGGTTGACGCGAGCACAAAGCAGAGGTTTCTTTTTTCTGGTGCTGTTTCTGTCCAGTGTGGATCTGACTCAGCTCGGTCCCCTCCGCTCTCTGTTTCGCTTCGCTCCGGTTTCTTGCAGCGGTCAGAGACTTTTAGATTTTCTGTCAGTACTTCTGAAAACTTGAGGAAGATTAGGAGAGAAGAATTGGCAGCTAGAGGGATTTACTGGATGGGTTTTTAATCAAAGCAGGATTAAAGGCGTTCATGCAGACGAGGATGTTAGCGTGAACAGGATTCCTACCCAACACCCTGCAGTGTTTTACCTGCTGCGTGACTCTGATTGCATCACAAAACAACACCTCAGCAATAACCGAAGCCTCGCTGGACCGGAGTTCCTGCTCCTGTAATATTTTCACGTCACGTTTTTGCCACGGTAGCGTTTATTTCTGCTTCTTTATAAAAATGTAAGTAGGACAGAATAGTTTGAGAAGTCGGGCTGGAACGAGCAACGCGTTTTTCTGTTAATTACACAAATTACAAGCAGATGTTCTTGACATCCACAAAACAGGATGTTAGAAATACGACTTGTGGCCGTTAAACTTGGAGACGTCTGCATTTCCTCTCAGATTCCAACCAAAGAAATGGTTTTTTAGGTTTAAAATGTAAAGAAAAAATGCAGTTCACATGCAGACAGTATGGAGAGCCGGGAGAAAATGTTTTGGTCTCTTACAGAACGTTTCAGTTTGAGCTAAAACACATTTTAACCCGTTAGCTGATAACGAATCCTCTTCATCACCGGGGAGGATTTTATCCCCTTTTGCTGAATTGTTTAAATTTTGTCTTGCATGAACGGTCTGCTGAAGGCCCAGACTTTGACTAGGCCAATCCAAAACATTGTTTTTGGTTTGGTTTGAGCCACTCAGGGACTGACTTGTTGAAGTTCAGGAAATGACGGCTGGACATTTCCTGCAGGATTTTCCGGTAGAGGCCAAATCCTTCAGGTCTAGAAGCAGGAAACCAGCCCAGACCGTCACTCTACCGCCGCCATGTTTGATTCTGGGTTTGAAATCAGGCTTACAGCAGATGTAACGGGACGGACACCATCCACAAAGGTCCAGTTTTGCCTCATTACTCAACAGAATCACTTTGTTTCTCGTCTGTTCTTGAATGTCTCTAAATTGAGAGCTTTAGAGATTCTACTTCGTGACGTCTGACAGGTTCTGCAGCTTGGGTTAAAAGAAGAAGTCCTGGGTATGCTCTGTGAAACTGAACCAAAACTCCTCCAACACAGGACCAGGCTGGTTTGGAAAGCTTTCTTTAACTTAATAAATAAAATCATCGTCTGAAAACCGCTGTTCGTCTGTCTGATGTGAAAACTTTGATTATCTGAAAAAAATAAAGTAATAACTAAAGTAACCATTAAGAGGAAAAATTCACAAAACTGTTGGTTTGATTTACTTCTGTGCAACAGAACCATGTCGGTGTTGAACTGATGAGGCACACAAAAAAAAAAAACCTTGTCCTGGACCTGACCCGAAGTTCTGGTGACATTTGAGAAGTTTGACAGGATGCAGGATGCTGCAGTGATGAAAACTGTCGAGAAACTGTGACATAAATAGAAACAGATGACTGATTTAAACACTTCGCACTTCCTCCAGCGGTGGGAACGCAGCGCAGCTTCTGCAGCAGACGCCTCGCAGGGTTTTGATGTCGACAGACTGAGCAGACGGATGCGTGATAAAGTTCGACAAAGTCACAAAGGTGTGAAAATGGTCGTTTCGAACAGGAAATGCTGCTGGTGACGATGCTGCACACAGATGCATGTGTGCACGGCCTGCGTTAGCCTGTTGCTAAGGTGGCAGACAAACACCAGCGCTGAGATCCAGACACAGCGAGGTTTCCCAGCCCCGTGTTGGCCGTTTGTTTTTGGGCACTCACCTGGACCCTGTTCCTGCGTGTAGCTGGGCGAGTGGCCGCTGTGGGTGTGCAGGGACTGCGCCCTCTGTTGGCGCGCCGAGTCGCAGGTCTGGTTGGGGTGCCATGCCTGTTTGCAGTGGTAGCAGAACTCCGCGCCGCAGCCCTCCCTGCGACACACCAGCCTGGGACAGCTGGCGCAGCCCGAGGCGATGACTGCGAAGCTGCGAGCAAAACACGGAGGAGGCACAAATAAATGAGTCAGAAACAAACATTTTATGATCTATAACGCACTGACGGGCAGACAGTTACGGCATCGCAGAGACGCCTCAGCAAACCCAATGGTTTGCTCCCGCATCACGAGCGCCATCGAGCCAATTTAACGTGCAGAAGCACGGATGAGGAGGATCCTCACACCCATTTTGCACCTTGGTTCTGTAGAACCTCAGATGGCAGGTCTTTTAGAGGGAACTGGGAATAAATAATGAGGCAAGCTGTCATGTAAGCTGTTTCACACCAGTCTCCAGGGAATAAATGTCTCCATATCAGAGAGGCAGCGTGGGAGTCAGCAATCAGTTGTGCAAATGGGTACAAAACTCCTCAGCAGGCACTTAAAAGCTAAGAAATGATGGATTTTCAGGGTTTTTTTCCCCCTCAACCTGACCAACAGCTTCAGAAACAGAATATACAATCTGACGATGCGATAGTACGATGATGAGGAAGATGATAAAGTGTTTAACGTCTACTGGACTAATAAAACCAAACGTTGCATCTTTATCTTGCCTAATAGCTGTTTTAAGACTGAAAGATCAATATTGTTCTGAATTTCAAAGAGCTGAGGAGAGGTTATTATATTTTCCTCTATTTTCTTTTAGTTAAAAAATGTTTTTAATTAAAAAAACATGTTTATTACTTAAATGAGACATCTAATTTGAAACAAATCTAATAAAACTGGTAATTAAAGAAGCATTGTGGAGGATTAAGTGCCACCTAGTGGCAAACCTTGGTATTGCAGATAAAATGAATATCTGCTGCTTTTGTCTGCACTGTACAAGGAAATAAAATAAATGTTAGTGGCAACAACATACATAGACAGTCTCTGGATAAAGCAAGTGTTTGTATGGAGTCTGGAACATTTGAATGAGCAAAGATAAAAACTCGAAACTTGGACTCGTGGTCTGAGACTCGAGTCCTAGAACCAGTTTTTATCTCCTGTAATGAAGAGAGGAAGGAAGCTGACCTGTTACTGTGAAAGGATGAGCTGATTATTAAGCAGTGAAGTTGGTGGATTACTATGGGATGTTAACGGCTCCTAACAACCTGTTCATGTTAGCTGTAGCTTCATTATAACAACTACATGAACGTCTCTCCAACTGAACGCCGCATTAAATGACTCTGTATCATCTCGGAACAAAATGAACGTAAATTACCTCCGACATTATCTCGCTGCCAAGCTAACTGCTACATTAGAAGAACGCTTCCTGCTGGAAATGTCAAAATAAAAGCACTTCCTGTTCAATCCATTCAGAAGTTTAATGTTCATTTATTTACCTGCTAAGCTTTGCCTTGTTTGTAATTTATCCCCTAAATTAGAAATTGTTTCCTTTTTAGAATTGATAAAGTTTTTAAATGTGAATGTTTAGAAAAAAGACTTTTTAAGTATTATCAAAACCTCTTCAGAAAACCCTCCAAGCCAAATTTAGTGGCATTTATAATGACGTAGTGGACAACATGAAGACAGGGATAAACAGTTATTATAGAGACAAAAAAAGCAAAGATTCTACATTAACATTTCTATATTTTTTATAGCTTAAATTTCTATTTATAATTCTAATGGGGTAAATAATACATTTTATCAGTTTTCTAAATAATGTAGAGCAGCTTTGAGCTAATTTTTGGAAGGTAAATTAAGTTAAATGATTAAAAGATTTGAGAACTTTGAACATTCGGCGACCAGAAACAAAGAGACTTAGATATAGGAGGGTGCCAATCACAGAAGCAATCACAAAAGAGTGGATTATAAAAGGCTGACAGAAAGCTAAGTGGCTGAAAACACGTCGCTGGAGCGGAAGAAGAAGAAAATCACGCTGGGGCGTCAATATTTCTCTGCTCTCACAAAACAAAGCTGTTTGTGCTATTGGGGCTATTAAAAGGCAAGAAGAGCGCGGCAGAAATGATAACGTGACAAACATTTTATTGTGTTGCTCCTCAAACTGGCAGCTCGGCCTTCCGCATTAACGCCTCCTCAAACTCTGTGACAGGCCCGCTCTCAGGACAGGATTTAGCAGATATCAGCAAAGCATCCCTTCTTGTCTCCTAATGAGAATCTGAGTCCAAATTAACTCCCTTATCTGTGCATTGCCAAGTGTGGAGAGGTCAGACGTGAAAGTCGCCACATAGAAAAGCAGGAAATGTAATAGTGAAGACACGTAACGCTCGGCGGGTCGTGAAGCATAACCTGTGCAGCTTGATGGTCTGATAAAGTGATGGAGAACCTGCCTCCAACAAGCTGGACTCTCTATTCAAAAGGAATAATAGCCCAACCATCTGCTACTCTACACAGACAATCTCTCCTCAGTTAAATCACAATATTCCAGTTATTCAGAGCTGGGGTCGGGAACAGACGGGCCCTGTTCTCTCTGGTTACCAAATCAGACTCTCTCCCTCTTCAACACTTCAACTCTACTGACCCCTGCAGCTCCCTGATGTCTTAGTACTACAATAGACCAGATATACCAGCAGCTAAACCCCCATAACACCATCAGTTCATCTCCCTTTGTCCTTCTGGTCCCTGTCACTCCAGTTATTCATTTCCATCTTTAATCGGTCTCTGACATATTTCTACTCACTGGGAAATCTAAATCGTCCACCTGGCATCTTGGTTCTCTTCATAATTCTTTGGTCAAAGTCTGTCTTCCAGCTTCAGTAACGTTCATCCCATATCCAGCCTCCCCTTCCTCTCAGAGATTCAGGGAAGGACAGTTGCAGCCCAAGGTCATTCCCACCTCAGGTACTCCCCTAAACCGGTTATGGTTCTGTCTCCCCGGCAGGAATCAGTTCATCCAGTTAAAAACAGTTGCATCCCAGACATCTCTTCTTTCTCAAGGTGGCCCCCAAGGTTCTCTTTTCAACCCTTTACTTTTTATTGTCTTTTTATTGGGGCGACAGTGGTGCAGGAGTTATGGAGTTCGTCCTGTGGGTTGCTGGTTCGATCCCCCGCTCTGACCGCTCTCAGTTGTTGGGTCTTTGGACGAGACATTTGACCCGAATTGCCTGGTGGCTACTAACATGGCTCACCACCATCAGGGTGTGAATGGGTGAGTGACCGACTGTAGTGTAAAGTGGTTTGGGATTGTCAAGACTAGTTAAAGCGCTATACTAGCCATTTACCATTTTACCCAATCTCCTTTCCCTTGGCCATAACTTTTTCATTGCAATGCAGATGACACCCAGGTCTACCACCACCCTCCCTCCCACTTGGTTTTCTTCTAACTTCATCAGACTACTATATTCCCCCTATAAGATGTCTATGTGCCCTCCTGAGGAAAAGCCTGAGCCCCAAATTGCCTACAGAACTGCATATTGGTGCATGACCCTGGATTTCAGAGAGAGCGGTTGGGTGAAGGTGGCCCTAATGTAAAGCGCTTTAACTGGTCAGTATGACTAGAGAAGTTCTAAATTCTGTCCATTTACAGTGTGTATTTTTCTTTCTATAGAAATCACTTATCAGGGTCTATTTACAGTGTAACAAGGGTAAGGTCCACTGTATGAACTCATACTGAGACTTTTAATGTGCATTTCCACCAGCACTGATGTCAGCTTGAGATCAAGTGTCATCGTTATGAGGTAACTGTTTTAACATTTCGAGATACAGTGGCACATAGTAAGTTGTATAGTAAGGTGTAAAGACACTGTTACGGCCATGTGTCTTTATTCTTCTTGAGAATGCAAGGCAGAGACAGATGTGGGGTATTTCTGATAGTTACACTAAATTGAGGGAAGCGTCGGGCTGTGATGAGGATCGACGAGGGAGCAGAAACTAAAACAAAACCCTGAATGTTCATTGCCTCTCCTCAGAGAGACTCCAACATACGTGCAGAAATTGTTACCCGTCTGGACGATTTGCTTATGAAAAGAATTCCACTTTGTTTTCAACACCATCAGCGACTGTGATGCAAATCAGGGCCCAACTGTTGAGACATTTCAGCGCGAGTAAAATCAAAACACGCTCCCCGGTCATATCTATTACAGGACTGAAGGAGGAGCTGGGATGTAAAAGGGGGGTGGGGTGGGGGGGGGGGGGCGCAACGTGCTGCATGTTGAGAGGAAACGTGCTCAGACTCTCCTGTCTGCGTTGCATCTCCTCTAAGAGCCACCTGGGAGCCCTGCTGAGGCTGTAAAGGCAACGCTACGACACACACCGACACACACAGACAGACACACACAGACACACACACACACACACACACACAGACACACACACACACACAGACACACACAGAGACACACACAGAAACACACCGACACACCGACTAGCAGCAGGTCCAAGCCAGCACCACAGAAACGCTCATCCCACCTCCGCCGACCGCGAACGCCCAGAACACGCCACCAGGATGCGCTCATGCGGGTCCGGCACGTACGTATTGATCAGTGTAATTAAGCGCCGTTACCCCGGCAACACTGCCTCTGCGCCACATTGATAGTCGCCATGGCAACTGGCAGCCGGCGCCACAGCAGCGAGACGAGGCTTTGCTCTGAGAGGATGCTCGGATCTGGCATTCACGGAGGACGGGTTCTGATTGGCCCACTCTCCCCCCCGCCGGCCGAGCATGGTGGGTCAAAGGTGAACCGCAGCAAACAATACGGACACGGCATGTTCCTGCGATCGATTTCTCCTCCAAACACGGTCCCTCTGAGGTTGAGTTTTAGCCATTAATTTCTGCTCGTGTTGAGCAAACCCAGTCATGTTTTAAAATAAAATAAAAACGAGACAAGAAGATATTTTTTTTAGTGATAATTTTACATCATCACAAACTCAGGAGTCATAACATCGAATAAAGTTGCCTAAATCACCTAAATTTAAATCTGAGTTCACATAATGTCTGTCTGACAGAACCTCATGTGGCAATCCTGGCAGAACTAAGAACTAACACCGGATCAGAACTGGATCTAAACACACTTGTGTCCTAAAAATTATATTTTTAGGCCCGTTTCTGCTCCAATCTTCCGAAATGGACCGAGTGTTTAGAAATGCACGCCTACAGAATAAGTATTTTCCACTTAAAGACATCTCGTTTCATTCTGTTACTTTGACTGCGCCTTTTAATCCGATGCGCCTTATGAACTGAAAACTACGGTAATCATTCAGATATGGACCTGCTGACCTGTTTCGGATCATGAACCCGGTGGTGGGATTTCTGGTAGAGTTCAGGTAAACCACCCAGGTGCTGAAGCAGCAAACCCAGAGCATCATACTTCCACCACCCTGCTTGACTGTAGTTATGAAATGCTTTGTTAGTTTTACGCCAGATTTAAATGAACCAACACCTTCTGGACAGTTCAGCCATCAGTCCACAGAATATTTTGGGAACCTCAGCTGTGGTTCTGGGATTAGAACTCTCCCATGGCGGCCATTTTTGAACAGTTTCTTAACGTTAACTCCTGAACTCTGACCTTAACTGAGGCGGTAAGGCCTGCAGAGGTTTGTTCTGGGAGCTTCTGTGACCTCCTGGATGCCACTCCAGTGAAGGTTATCCACTCTTCCATGTTTTCTCCATTTGGTCCCAACGCCTTAGAAATGGCTTTGCAGGCCTTTCAGGGCTTAACAAGATGCTTTTTGAGATAATTTAGCCTACTTCCTGTTGTCAGACGGGTTCTAGGTCTGGCTGTAATCACATCGACTGAATTTGAGCACAGCTTTCACAAAATGTGCTTTATTACAATCAATTTAATATTTTAAAAGCAGAGAAAATTCTTTCCACATAGGGCCAAATTCGTTTGGATCGATTTATTTCCCCTAATTGATAAAATAATTATTTGAAAACGGCATTTTGTGTTTGTTCCGGTTGTCTGAATTAAGGTTTGTTTGAGGATCCCGGACTTTTGGAGAAAAGGTTTGTGTGTGAGCAAGGCTATAACAAATGTATTATCTATTATTCGTATTATTTCGTTTAGAAAATGATGATTATCAACAACTTTTTCACTAGGCCTGATTTCTAACGCTGTTTAGTTTGAAATTATTTAACTGTGACTTTTTCACCTTTATACCTAAATAAATAGTTTGAGCAATAATTGACTCAAAATACTTTATTACTAGATGCAGACATCTCAAAATTAACTTTTGCTTTTACCAGTGTTGTTTAAAACTGAACCAGTATCTACACTTACACTTTCTACTCATTTTCATTATAGTTGGCTCTGAAAATCATAAAAAAAAAAACATATAAACGAGTCTTTCTTTAGCTTTAAAGGTGATGAATGCACTAGAGAAGAAGTCCCCACCCTGTCCTTCTCTCCAGTGAGAACCGTCAGCCCGTCTCTCGTCTCTGCAGCCCCGGATGTTTGTGCTGAATAACAATTTGGACTTTGTCAACCTGTCTGAATTAAAGAGGCGCTGAGTCACTGCTGGCGTCAGACAGAGTTTCGTCCCCTTACATATTCAGGTCAGCAGCCTCGTCTCCACTTTCTCAGATCCTGACCCTCCACACTGGCGTTCTGTTTTCGCTCCGAACAGGAAACTGCAGCTAAGAATCTGGTTTATCTGAACTCACAAACAGTTTCTTAGCTGCTCCGGTTCCCAAAAAAAACAGTGAAATAAAGCCGACAGATTCAGACTCATACGAGATGACGCAATCAGCACGTCTTCACTAGGTTTTAATCACTCCGAGGAGAAGGAAAGGAACCTAGAGCGGACTGTGTGCGAGGAAGGCTTTGGACGATCCAGCAGACCTAATCTTTGCACAATTGTTTAAAAAACAAACAAACAAAAAAAAACGCGCCTTCAGGTCATTTCCATCTGCACTCATGGATGACTCACACCAAACAAACAAGGAGGCCCAGAAAAACAGAGAGAGAGGCCCGATGACCGGATAGGTCTGATCGTGGGTGGAACCTTAATCAGATAGGGAGGGGACAGCTTGCTTTGGTTCGGGTGTTTTCAATATAAAACCCAGACCTGTTAACCAACCACAGACACTAGAGAAAAACAGATATGACTACTGGATTTCACAATATATAAAATCACCTGAAAAACCACAATGAGTCATGTTCATTCGAAACTTAACTCCACAAATGACTGTGCGTTAAAAAAAATTTGAGTGGGAGAAAGTAAGTGAAAACAGAGGTGTTTGTGCCGTATGGTAATTTATGGACCGGCAGCAGCAGAAATAATGTTCCTGCTCTTGTTACTACACCCTCGCTCCCAGAGGGGGCGATGAGCGCATGAGCCGGGCAAATTATGGAAAAGCAACAACCAGAAACAGGGACAGCCTTTTTATTCTGCCTGCAGGCATCCAGAGTACCCGGAGAGAACCCCCCAATGCACAGGGAGAACATGCAGACGCCATGCAGGAAGACCCCAGGCTGGGATTTGAACCCAGGACCTTATAGCTACAAGGCAACAGAGCTACCAACTGCACCTTTCTATAAATTTATTTCAGAAATTAAAAGGCATTTTAAAGGGAACCAAAGCCTCAATAGAGTCACTGGTCGCTATGGTGATTCCCACCTTTTCTGGGAACCAAGGTAGCGGGAGATGAAATTATAATTCTAATATCAACGTGCAAAACATGACAAATTTACTAAAAAAAAAACGTATGTCGTATGTGGGATTTTAAAAATGAGTTTAGAAAGTTTTTATATGAAGATATGACCGCTTAGAGAGACACCACAATAGCATCATCACATTAACATCAACTCTGAGATAAAACTAAGAAAACTAATTATAAAAGCTGAACAGTGACATTTAACAGTTGCAACAGGAACCAAAATACCACCTAAGCCCCTTAAAGTCCAATTTTCTGTGACTTATTTCAACTTTAAACGATGTTTCTACTGTTAATTATGGCTGAACTGGAAACTGAGGTTCGCTCTTCCCTTTTTAATCTGTTGGGAAATTCACACATTTACTAAACACTCTATACTATAATGTCTTGCTACCTAAAGTTAAAAGTCCCATTTCCTAAATAAGCCTCAAGTTTTCATTGAATGGGGTTTTTCTCAAACAGGAGGGGCAGCCAATCAAAAACGTGACGGAAACACAGCATAATAGGGAAGAAACATCCCAAATTATAATAAGTGATCTTTAAGGCTTTTTACATTGCTGTCCCTAAATGAATAAATGTTATAAACAGTCATTTCAGGTTTGAAGACTACCTATAATATTATATCTTGTGATTCTCACCTTCATTGGGGGGAAGCAAACTACATGTATTCTGATATAAATGTATTTATTTCCTGTAAAGAAACAGCTGCTTAACAAAACAGCAGTTTTATGTTAGTTAAAAAATATTAACATTGTTAATACAGAACAACAACGCTGGGGGAAATTTATCAAGCAATAAAAAGTCTAAAAATCATGAAATGTTATATATAATGTGTAAATCTATGTTATAAAAGATGAATCAACTTGAAATAAGATCCATGTTAACTGTTTCGCTTTAAATCACATCCTGTTATTTTCATTTAATAAATGTAAATAAGAACTGGGCTTTTTTTTTTTTCTTTTTTACACAAATTTACATGGAATAGGTGGAATTTCCCCTAAATGCACGCATACCACCTCATTTAAATGTGTTCAAGCACAGCAACCTAAATTTGCTTGGCTGCCAGCATTTCAAAAGCAGCGGCAATATTAAACAGGCACATAAACTTTAGTTAGCTCACATTTATTGCACACAAAGAGCTTTGGGGACACTTTCCAGGATACTGCGTACATTTAATCCGCTGACAGAGATAAACGTTAATGTTTTACCTGCCTTACAGCTGGTCTGAGGCCTGAATAAAGTCAAAATAACAAAAGGCTAGTGTTTAATACTTCAGTATTAGATGCTTAATCCTTAAAGGTTCTCATGTGTAAAATCGAAAGTGATCTATGAGCAGATATGATGGTTTAACTAGTGGGTTTTATTGCAACACAGTTGCACAAAAAAGGAAAACCTTCCAAAGCCACGCTTCAGTTTTTAAATTTCTGCCACCAGATGCCACTGCACCGCCCAGGTTGCACCTTTAAGGTTTGATGGAAATATGGAAACTATGGGATAGCAGTGATGGCAAAATAATAATGGAAGAAACAAATCAGCACCAGGGAATGATTTCCTAGTAACTGAACTGACTTAATGCAGAATCAAACCCAACCAACAGAGATCAGACGTTTCTAATCACACAAAAATATATAAAAGAAGATTTTATTTGATTCAGGAAGCTCGAGGTCAGTTGTAAAGCTTTAGGTTACTTTCACATTTACGGTAACTTCATCTAAAACCTGGTTCCCCTCTTCAGCTGCTGTCAAACCAAAAGTCATAAAGTGGAGACGCGAAATGAGATTTTTTTTGGTGTTTTTTCCAGCCACGGCACAGATCCTGTGGCTTTCCCCTCTGACTCTACCTGTGCTTTCTGAGCCAAAACCAGAGCAGCAGAGAAATCTGACATCCTGAAACCCAAAGACAATGAATCACTCCTGCGCCGCATGATCAAACAGCCGCCTCTCATTTGTTCCAGAAACGGAGCAGCTCAGCCTCCGACTCGCTCCGACCACAGAAGCAGCTCTAACCCACTTACTGATTCCCACTTTCAGTCTTTTTTTATTTATTTTTTTATTTATCCGATCGAGTCGCAGCATCTCCTGCTCAAAACCGTAAACTTCTTCCTTTTTATCTGTCACAGATAAAGGCTGAAGGGGTGATTTTTAGCTTCTAACTAAAACTTCCTGGTTTTTACACGTTGCACAGAGGGACTTCCCTGAAAGATGTGACTGATAAGAGACAAAGATATGTGCAATTTACCTAAGAGTGATTATGTCACCGGGAGAACAGGAACTTAACTTCTGAGGCACCTTAAATGGACACAGACTAGAAATCTTTATTTAACATTCTTATATCTGTGAATTTTATGTCTATAGTAGCTGCTTTGTTGTTGTTTTTCTGGTTGTTATATTGTCTGATTTCCTTTGCTCTGTTTTGTCTTTCTTTGTTCACAACTTGGACGTTTTTGATTCAAACGATGGTGTTTGTCTCTCGTTTTGCTGCTCCTGGGTTTCTGACCTCTAGATCTGTCTCCATTTCTCTGAATCTGAGGGTCATTTGTTTTTATTTTGGGGGGGGGGGGGTCGTAACAAATTTGGGGTATTTCAGAAAGTCAAAGCCGGACCGCTACTTACCCACAATCGGGCGCCGGGCACCATCTGCAGTCCGGGTCGGAGGCGAGGCACCTCCTCAGCAGGAACTCCTCGTACTTCTCCAGCAGGGCGGCGTCGTCCAGGATGTCGGCCACCTGCCGGGGGACCAGCCTCTCGGCGCACTCGGGGCAGCTGAGCTGGACCCGGCTCTCTGTGATCTCGATGCGGAGGTACTGGCGCAGGCAGCAGAGGCAGGAGCGGTGGCTGCAGCCCAGCAGCTCGGGCAGCTGCTCGGCGGGCTGGCGCACCAGGCACAGCGGGCACTCCAGGAGGTTGGGTTCCCCGGACGCGGCGGCTCCGCCGGGGGACGGCTGGCTGGAGGAGAGCGGGTCTGAGGGGGCGCCGGAGGCCGCGTCCTTCATGTGTGTGGCTGCTGCGGTGGTCGTGGCAGAGGCTGCGGTGGGCGTTGAACCCAAGGCTGAAGGCAGCAGCTGCTGCGGTGCATGATGGTGATGCGTTAGAGGAGGGGCCGCCCCTCCTTTGGGGCCCCGTCCGCTCCGAGAGCCCCGCTTGCTGTGGAAGAGGCTGTGGAAGGAGATACGGCCCTGGCGTTTCCCTGCTGCTCGGCACTTAGGGTTGGGAACGCCGCTCACTGAGGAGTGAGGCGACTCTGAGCCCTTTTCTGAGCCCATTTTCCTTTTTAGAACTTCCCACAAAGGGCTTCAAAGTGAGGTATGTTTCCTCGTTAAACTGAAACAAAACTTTCTCCCCCTAACTCTTGGCTCAGATTGAAAAAAACAAAAAAACAAAACTCCTCTGCTTTCTTTCACGCGAAACCAAACATTATCAGGAAAGGGCAGGGTGAGATAAGACAAACAGAGACCGAAAGAAGTGACGCAAGTAAGCCGGCAACAAGAAAAAAACAAAAATCCTCTTCAGCTCCAAGTTTCTCTCCAACTTCTCCGTCTAAAGTTTCACAAAGAAAAAACGAGAGGAGTAAAAAAAAGGCTTTTCTCCTCTCAGGCAGATGAAAAAGTAAAACACTGTTTCACAAAAAAACAACAACACAAAGTCAGTTTCAGTCGGTAACTCTCCTACCAAAACCCAGGGGACAATAAAAACCTTAAAATCCACAGCTTGATTATTGTAACTCCTCTGGCTCGGAGCTCCTGATCCTCCCCGGCTGAATCCAGAGCGACTGGTCCTCTTCCGCTCCTGTCGCTGAATGCCGGCCTCTCTGAACGCTCCTCTCTGTCAGGGAGAAAGAGGGCAGGAAGTTAACACAAAGAGCATGCTCAGAATGACACGCACCTAACCTCCCTCCCCGCGTCTCCGCTCGGCTCCTCCTCGGTCTCAGTCCAGGGCTGCGCGCATCTGAACTGATCATCTGTGCGCTCTGACTGCGTTTAAACACATCCTGTGCCGTTTGGAGGCCGTCGCTGGAGGTCAAACGCAGAGAGGAGACGGGCTGCAGCCTCCAGTTGAACGCACGGCATCGTGTCTCCGTGTTAAAAGCGGCCTCCCTCTCCGCTGTGCCGAGCGCCGCGAGCTCTTCCTCCACTTCACGCGGCGCTGGTACTGCCGTCGCCACGGCAACGCTCACTACAAGCAATCAAAACGGCGACTTTGGATGCCACGCACAAGCTTAGTGGAGTCAGATACACACGCGCGCAGAAAAATACACGACAATGGCTGAATTTATATCAAATTGTAAAGAAATGTGCCGTATTTTTTTCGGACCATAAGGCGCACCGGATTATAAGGTGCATTAAATATTCTTCCCAAGTGTGTAATATCTCTCCTCCACGTCCACAGCTCTCTATCCGTCTCTGTGGGGAGGACAGAGTAGCTGGACTACACTGCCATGTTTCTAACATAAGGCCAAAATAAACTTTTATATTGAATTAACTTACTAGGTTTATTGTTGCTAGCGCGTACTCCAGGCTGCCTTACATGAATGCACTTCTAGTTTAGACATTACATTCAGGCAGTCTGGTAGACAGCTCAGGGGTCCTATCAGGTAGTCACACAGTGTACCGTAATGCTCCTAATATCCATTGAGTGGAGCGGCTTCGTTGCTAACCAAAGTCATACTTACACATTTTAACAGATTTTTGAGCACATTGTCCCACATAGAATCAGTCAGTAAGCACAACGGTGATCATAGATAAGGAGCACCATACATTTTTGAAAAGATTTAAGGATTTTAAGTGTGACTTATATTCCGAAAAAATACGGTAATGCTTGTTTTGTTTTTTGCTGTCAATCAGATGCTAAATTAAGTAGAGACAATTAATCTGAACATTGCACCTACCATTAGAGTAAATTTAGGTATGATGCTAATTAGCATCACTCGGCACTTGAGGATTAAAACAAATGTTTTGATCTCAGAATGTTGATGAGTTCAACAAGACTTAAAACTGTTGCTTTTTAATCATCATGGTGTTTCAAATACAACTAAATGCTACAAAATGCCTTTACGGCACTGTTTCGTGAGCTCCAATCCTTTTTTTGCTGTAAAAACAACACATTCATTGAAGCTAACAATTAGCGCTGTATGCTTATCTTGAAGTCAGAATAATGGGCAAAAATCAGTCAGTGATGCAGTGTAGCTTACTTTTTTATTTTTATTTTTACTAAATCAAGATCCATTGATTTTATAAGGAGTTATTTTTACACTACTTTTTACGATTACCTTTAAACCCTAATTAATCGACAGGTAGGATAATTATTACAGTGCTATATATCAATGGACTCAACCATGCCAAGTAAATTACCTATTTAGCTGTTTATAGTTTGGTATTTCTTCTATTTTGGCAGTGTCAGTTTTTCATACTGAAACGTCTAATTACTATCTAACGTATAGAAATACCAAGTTTAAACTTCTAAGAATGTACAAACCACATGAGAACAAAAATAAAATTTACAGCCTTACACATAAAACATTTCCAAGAACGCACCCTTCCTCTACATTCAGATATAGGCTAAACACACACATGCTCATAAAGTATCATAAAAACCAAAAAAATGAACAGAATGCACACAAAAAGCTGCATACATACAAACATGCAAGAGTTCACTTGAATATAAATAACTCTTAACATGCATGAACACATTACAGACACACAGAAGCCCTGTACTGTGCGCACACACGTAGTTGTGAATGAACACTCTCAAATGAAAAGTAATAATTACTTTAACACAAAACACACATGCTAATTATGTCCTCACTGCAATTACAGACTGTAAGTGCTTCTATTCTGGAATGGAGACCTGCAGCAACAACTCCAACATCTTCAATTGTAAAGTTAAAAAGACAAGGCAAGAAACATTTATTTATATAGAACATTTTACCAACAAGACAATTCAGTATTTTACATGATAAAAAACGTAGGTACATTGCAGTGGCATGATAAAAGAAAATAGAGTTGGACTATAGACTAAAATTAATTATGTTTCAGGTAACAGTTAAGATAGACCAGTAAATGGCAACTTTAAATAAATATGCTTTCACCTTGATTTAAAAGATTTTTAGATTGGTTTTTTCATCAAAGGAAATTATAGCACACGCAAACACTGATTTCTTTGGTAGATCTGCTCAATGCTGGATTGAGTTCACAGTCACCTGATGACATTGTAATATAGAGCTGTGTGTCGTCTGCATAGTTCTGGTAACTTATCCTGTTGAAGCACGTAGATATTAAATACCTACACAATGAAATGTCTGGCCTTCAAAGAAGACTCAAACACTCACTTTTGGTGCTTTGCTGCTGGAAATATTTCCTCAAATTTAATTTCGACAGCATTGTTTAGACAGTTTTCGACATCTGTGTAACATCTGATTAAAAATGAAAAGAAATAGTGAAATCTGGATATCAGATCCAGTCAAAGAGGAGAGGTAGCAGATGTACAGCTGGAATAAAAGCGGGAGTAGAAAAGGAGGCAGTTTATACCCGTTCTCCTCTACATGTCTCTGAGCCATAGTAATAATTGATATATGATGAAATAGGAATGTGTGTTAAACTTAAAGATGTGGGTGCAAAAACAAACCCCTGAATATTATACTCCTAGGAGACCTTCATACAGCAAGAACTTTTTCCTTTTACTCTGACAGCTGTCTACTGCAGGGAACATACTCACTGCTCGGAAATACTCCGCACAAGCATAAATACCGATCATGCAGTTTCCACTTTTACACTATTGTCCTTATTACCGTTTTTTTAATTTAGATCAGTGCAGGGTTGAATAATGTGTGCCTGAGACATTTTCCTGGTTAAAATGTACTTTGCTGTTACCCAGTACCAAAGAAGAATGAGCTGTGCAGGTTTGTGTTTTTACAGAAAATGAAATCCAAACACAACAGAGTTGGAAAGACAAAAAACACTCACTCAGCAGTGCAGATGTTTTCTGGACCCCCTGCGAACCAACAAACAACTAACCAAGCCTCTGTGATTGACTTTACAGTCACAAATCTGATTAAGGCCACTTGTCTAAAGGTCTCTCTCCCCATCCCTTTCTCTCTCTCACACACACACTGAGTAGAGCTGACCCAGTGAACGTCAGACCATTCATGTGATTACGACGGCTGCGTCTGTGTGGGGAGCGCGAGGAGGGGGACTCATGGCCGTGACGCACAGAAAAACATAGATAAGCGGACCGACCTGGGAGTAGCTGACAGGCTGAGCTGAGAGTCTGGATCCACAGTTTCCAGGTCAGAAAAACGAATTTCACAGCAGAACCAAACATATTCTACAGATCTGGTTTTAAAACACTGCATGTATCCATTCTTTTCAATCTTCTTTTATTATTCAGTTTAGTTTTGGGGCAAATTGATGTAAGATTTAAGTCATTCCATAGGCCCTCTAGTGGTCACAACATAAAACAGGAATGAATTAATCAGATTCACATCATAAAAAATTAGATTGACTGATGAGTATCCTTCCTGTAACTAGAATAACCAAGTAAATGAACATGTTTCAATATGTGTAAAACATCCAGTTTCACATTGTGGATACCTGAAGCTGTTCCTGAAAAATAATCCTGGACTGCATGCATAGGCTACATCTGAGGTCAGGGGAAAGAAATTGTTGCATTTTGTTGGCATTTGAACAACTAAAAGCAACAGGGTTCCAAAATATTTTGCTGCTGAAATGCTAGACTTTCCCATGCTAAGATTTCCAGTAATCTTAAATCATTTTAGCTAATATCAAGTCATGCAAAACCTAACGGTGAATACGGAAACTAAAGAAAGCTCAAATTGCAAGGAGATGGATGGTGGATGGATGAACATTAAGAGTTTTGTTTATTTATTCCTGACTCCTCTCACAGCATATCTGCCTTTAGTTTCAGCGGCACAGGACAATGATGTCATCGGAAGATAGCGCTTCAGCATCCTCTTACTGAACATTTGACACAGTAGCAAACCTAATTTGACCCTCGGGGTGCTGCAAATTTCTTTGTACAAGTTGAACAATTCTGCCCAAAAAGTAAATATCACAGCGCTGACCCAATAACACTAATTAATGTCACGCTACACTCTGCTGCCCGAAACGCTGAAGCTTCACCCAACTAATTTTTCAGATCATTGAAAATGAAAGTGATACTGAGGGTTTTCCCCGTTATCTCTGAAATGCAACCAAGTAAAACATGCCTACGATGTTACACCATAACATACCCCATCCCGATCTAGCACAACACTGATATCTAGGGATGGGCATTTATCGTATCGTTTTATTGTTCTTGTGAAAAATGCTCTTATCATAAGAAATTCGGATTTATAGTGACAATGGTAAATAATAATAATAATAATAATTGAACTTTATTGATCTCACAATGGAGAAATTCACTTCTGCATCTTAACCCATCCCCTTGGGGAGCAGTGGGCTGCCGCTGTGCGGCGCCTGGGGAGCAATTGGGGGTTAAGGGTCTTGCTCAGGGACCCAAATGGCAGCATGTGGGAGTTGAACTCAGAACCTCTGGGACCGAAGCTCTGTGCTCTAACCACTAGGCCACCACTTCCCTTTTTTTTTTTTTTTTTTTTTTTTTATGAAAAAAATATGAATTAATGATGTTTGACAACCCCTCAAATTTACTGTACTGTCAGAAATTTTATTCCTACAAATTTCTTCCCCGAGGGTTTCATGAGAGCATCTGTGAATATAACATGTAATACAGTGTTTAGTATGGATGAAGGGAAGCTAAAATAGGAGAAATATGATCCCTCTTGTTGATTTTCATCAGAACTCTTGCTGCAGCATTTTGGATCAGCTGAAGGCTTTGAACTGCATTTTGTGGACTTCCTGATAGTAAAGAATTACAATAGTCCAGCCTTGAAGTAACAAATGCATGGACTAGTTTTTCAGCATCATCCCTGGACAGAATGTTTCTAATTTTGGTGATATTCTGGAGGTGAAAAAAGGAAACTCTGGAAACCTGTTTAATATGGGATTTAAATAAGATGTCTTGGTCAAAAATAACACCAAGATTTTTTATTTTATTACCAGAGGCCAAATCGTAGTCGAAGTAACTGATTGGATTCATCAGGATTTATGGATAAATATAGCTGAGTGTCATCTGCATAACAGTGGAAATTAATCCCACGCTGTCTGATAATTTTGCCAATCGGAAGCATATATATAGTAAAGAGAATTGGTCCAAGGACTGAACCCTGTGGTATTCCACAAGTGACCCTAGAGCTTGAAGAAGATTTATTATTAACATGAACAAACTGGAATCTGTCCGACAGATAAGATTTAAACCAGCCTAATGCTTTCCCCTTAATCCCTACAGTATGTTCAAGTCTTTGTAGGAGAATATTGTGATCAACTGTATCAAATGCAGCACTGAGATCTAACAGGACAAGTACAGACACAAGTCCATTATCTGAGGCCATGAGAATATCATTAGTGACCTTCACCAGAACTTACTGGAAGGTGGAGGAGCAGAGCCGAAAAGCTGGATTTGCTGGTACGCAGACTGGCTTCGGTGGTTTGAACTCAAGGGGAATTTGGGATAAAATCTGGAAGTGATGCGCGGAAAAGCCCAACAATTTGGAAAATTGGATTTCACCATTTGGAGCCAGCAAAAGACTTAAAGCTGACAGGAAAGTCAGTGCAGCTGTATCATAACAAATAAAGTATTTGTCTGCCTCCCTATCTCTACTCCTGGATTGTTATGGGGAAGGAGCTCAGAACGCTCCCCTGCTACCCCCCCCCCCCCCCCCCCGCTGACACCTGCGGATGCTTTCTGAACTGTTGGCCGGCTGATAACATCAAGGACAATGGCCTCTGGAGAGTGTTCACAGAAATATAAACACTTTCACCCAAACAGACACACATAACTGATGCTCATATAAACTGATGAACTTAAACGCGGCTAGCTTCAAATGTTTACCTTCTGCTATATGTGTCTCGTCTTATTTGTGCATTTTTGTGCAAGAGGTTTTTGATATCTCAAACTGTATCCTGTTATAGGATAAGGTATGAGGTATGTTTTTTTCCCTCCCACCTTCCTTTGTTGAAAATCTATCTTTTCCACAGATTCAAAGGCAGCGCCCTGTGGGTACCGTGTAATGTGGTTCCTTGGCAGCAAGGCCCCAGTAAATCGTCTCCCCTAAAATGTTTGTGATGTTTGTTATGTTATGGCGATTGTACTGAAACAGCAATTTCCCTCTGGGATTATTAAAGTATGTCTGATTCTGATTCTGAGCCGTTTCAGTGCTATGATGAGCTCTGAAGCCTGACTGAAACTCCTCAAGTAGGTCATTACTTTGTAAGTGTTCACATAGTTGATTAGCAACTACTTTCTCAAGAATTTTAGATAGGAAAAGAAGATTAGATATAGGTCTGTAATTTATTGAGTAGTCTTGATCAACAGATGGTTTCTTAAGTAAAGGTTTAATAACAGGTACTAACAAAACATGCAGAATCAGACTGCTCCCACTCTTAGCTCCTGTAAAACAAGGTTAAAACACTTTCTATGTGCAACGGCTTACTCTTAGTGAATATACACTCACTGGCCACTTTATTAGGTACCCCATGCTAGTAACGGGTTGGACCCCCTTTTGCCTTCAGAACTGCCTCAATTCTTCGTGGCATAAATTCAACAAGGTGCTGGAAACATTCCTCAGGGAGTTTGGTCCATATTGACATGATGGCATCACACAGTTGCCGCAGATTTGTCGGCTGCACATCCATGATGCGAATCTCCCGTTCCACCACATCCCAAAGATGCTCTATTGGATTGAGATCTGGTGACTGTGGAGGCCATTTGAGTACAGCGAACTCATTGTCATGTTCAAGAAACCAGTCTGAGATGATTCCAGCTTTATGACATGGCGCATTATCCTGCTGAAAGTAGCCATCATGGGTTGGGTACATTGTGGTCATAAAGGGATGGACATGGTCAGCAACAATACTCAGGTAGGCTGTGGCGTTGCAACGATGCTCAATTGGTACCAAGGGGCCCAAAGAGTGCCAAGAAAATATTCCCCACACCATGACACCACCACCACCAGCCTGAACCGTTGATACAAGGCAGGATGGATCCATGCTTTCATGTTGTAGACGCCAAATTCTGACCCTACCATCCGACTGTCGCAGCAGAAATCGAGACTCATCAGACCAGGCAACGTTTTTCCAATCTTCTATTGTCCAATTTCGATGAGCTTGTGCAAATTGTAGCCTCGGTTTCCTGTTGTTAGCTGAAAGGAGTGGCACCCGATGTGGTCTTCTGCTGCTGTAGCCCATCTGCCTCAAAGTTCGACGTACTGTGCGTTCAGAGATGCTCTTCTGCCCACCTTGGTTGTAACGGGTGGTTATTTGAGTCACTGTTGCCCTTCTATCAGCTCGAACCAGTCTGGCCATTCTCCTCTGACCTCTGGCATCAACAAGGCATTTCCGCCCACAGAACTGCCGCTCACTGGATGTTTTTTCTTTTTCGGACCATTCTCTGTAAACCCTAGAGATGGTTGTGCGTGAAAATCCCAGTAGATTAGCAGTTTCTGAAATACTCAGACCAGCCCTTCTGGCACCAACAATCATGCCACATTCAAAGTCACTCAAATCCCCTTTCTTCCCCATACTGATGCTCGGTTTGAACTGCAGGAGATTCTCTTGACCATGTCTACATGCCTATAAGCACTGAGTTGCCGCCATGTGATTGGCTGCTTAGAAATTAAGTGTTAACGAGCAGTTGGACAGGTGTACCTAATAAAGTGGCCGGTGAGTGTATATTTATTGTTAAACTCTCTTTAAGTGTCTTATTTCATGTTTTTAAGTTTGTTTTTTATTAAATTCTATGTACAAGCACTTTGAGTTGCCTTTGGACCAGAATGTGCTGCACAAATAAAGATGCCTTGCCTTGCGGTACATCAAAAGCGACACATGGACATCATCAAGCAAACCTGGTGAGATAGCTAACAGTGTAACGGCAGCTTTTCAGGACGGTTTTAGTTTATTGGGTATTCTGTCATTCTAACCTTCAACCAAGACATTTCTGCCTTTAAATCCGTTATTGAATATTAACTTGGAACGACGGTCGCTGATCTGGTCACAAAGATGTGGGATTCACTGCAAACTTTTATTCCAACATTTACTGTCAACGTGCGTCCATAAAATGATCAAAGTTATGCATGTTTAACCAGCTGCTCTTCAATGAGTTCAAATGAAATAAAATCATAAAGTAGAACGACTCGGAGGGTGACGAAGGTTTGTGCAGACGGCCTCTGACAGCGACAGAAAAATAAACACAATAAACTGCTGTGATCAAGCAATTTCCCAGTAACTGAGTCAGATATAATCTACGCACTTTAACATCTTTAAACCCTCACTTTGTATTTAGAGTCAATATTAGTCAAAACAAAACCTTCACAGTGACCTTAACACCTGCATCTGATCGTAAGGCCTGAGATAAGGACAGGAGGAAGTAAAACAGCTAAACTCTTTATGGGCTCGCAGTCATCAGATGTGAGCCAAAGATAAGCTTCCTCAGAATCCCGACACGCTGCGGGAGACAAGAAGAGGAAGGAGGTGTTTGTTTTTCCTTGTAACAACATCCGTTAATGGTACCTCTGTACTAGACGGTCAAACTGCACCTTTTAGACGAGTCAGAGGTGATTTTGTGCAGAGCAACGTAAAGCTTGTAAAGCGCCTTACACAGCAGTCAGTCTCCACGATTAATTATGATTATTTATGATCTACCGCCCCACATGCTCTGAAATTCAAACCTCCTGGTAAATTCATAATTTCACTGGATTGCGCTGGTGTGTTTCCCAAATTTATACCGATTAAAACTAAGGAGCGAATCGTCACAGGTTTGATTCCAGAAGGGAGAGAAGGTAAACTGATGGTGCTGCTGCCTAAAGTAAGTCAAGGAGAAGTAGGACTGCATGAATAATGGCCAAGTATTGGTTCTTTCATCTAAACCACTCAACTCAGGTGTTCCAATCAGTTTCACAGGAAATTAAACCCAGCGCCTGCAGACTGCCTCCTGTGAAATAAATGGGGGTACGGAGGTCAGTGAAGTCCAACTTTCTACAGAGTCAATAGCTGACATGCCGACTTTATGCGGCCTTCAGACTAGCAGCAGCAGCGCATGGAGATCTTCTGGGAAAGGGTGAGAAGGTGCAGTCAAACCTTAGATTAGATTAGACTTTATTGTCCCCATAGCGGAAATTTGTCTTGGACTACATGTGCTAAAAAGTTTAAATAAACTGGCACCATAAACTACAATAAATAAACATAAAATGCACATATTACACATTACGCCACAGTAAGTGCAGAAACAAAAACATGTACTGCACAATAAAAACAAAAACATACACCAGACTACCAGCAGATCTAAAGTAACATGGAACAGATGTCCATGTTTGGAGGAACTGAAGCCATTTAGCCATAAAGTAATTTTATCCTGATGAGATTCTGAGATTAAAGGCAGTAAAATCAATTCATTTGAATTTTCGGAATGAGTCGGTTTATCCTTTCTTCTACTAAACTGTTTATTTCCTGCTGTTCAAACTCCCCTGTAGACGTCTGCCGGAGCGCGTTTGATCAGAACCAGAACCAGTGATCACAGAAACCCGCCGTCTGCTCCGCGACGCCTGAACACTCGAACATGAAGAAGCAGCTGCTCGCCTCTGAAGACAGACGGCGACGATCAGAAAGTCAAACAGCGCAGATGAAACTCGCTAAGATCTCCAGCGTCTCTGAACCCGCAGCATCAAAGCTCAGAGAGCAGAACGTGTCTTTCAAGCCCCTCCCCAACCTGTTGCTTCCCCTTTAATCCTCTCAGCTAACAGTTAAAGCTCAGAAGCAGGTGACCAACGAAGCCAAGGCGTTAAACTGGGAACGAGCATCAGCAATTAGAGAAACGTGGCGATATTCTTCCTCTTGAAGGAAAATTAGCAGCCAGATTCCCACCGAACTGAGTTAAAATCAGATTTTATCCCACAACTTTAAACTTTGCCTAACTTTCTCCTACGCTAAGGTGTCTCCATAAATAATTCCTGTGTTTTGTTTTTAATCATAAATAAAAATACTCCATATAAATAGTATTGGAAGCTCATTTCGTCCTTGTTAGAGTTATTAAATATGTGTTTTTAACCTGTTGACACACAAACATTTTATCGGAGGACATTTAGCTCATTCATACATTTTTTAAACACCCAGGAGAAAAGCTCAATTTATATTCTGCAGCATTTATACTATACAGGCTAAACACATTCTCTTTTTTATTTTAAATGTTAATATTTCTGGACTAAATTTTCGACTTAAAGTGGTAAAATCCCCTCGTAGTTTTCTTCTGTTTTTCTTGCTTTTTCATGTGAGGATTTTATTTATTAAGGGGGAGAAAAGATATTCAACCCAACCTGAACCTATGTGAAAACATGACTGCCCCCATTGTTTAATCTTCAGATTATGGAAAATTAATCATATTTAGTGTTTTTTTTCATGAACTACACCCACCCCGAGTAGCTAGCCCAGCTAATCAACCATCTAATATCAGCGTCTGACAATAAAATACAGCAGAAAGAATAAAAATGCAACATTCTGCATAATAAGCTTTTCTGAAGAATTCAACCTGAGCATATTAACCTGTTTCTGTGTAAATCTCATATTACTGTGGTGTTCTCATG
This sequence comes from Fundulus diaphanus, assembly GCA_037039145.1. Taxonomy (NCBI): domain Eukaryota; kingdom Metazoa; phylum Chordata; class Actinopteri; order Cyprinodontiformes; family Fundulidae; genus Fundulus; species Fundulus diaphanus. The sequence continues at coordinate 50,804,605 of CM073135.1, forward strand.
CAAATCTCCTACAGGCCCAATTCTCAGTGTGCTTTCCAAGCTAATTCAAACAAAGTGAAACAAAGATGTTTTCAGCTCAGGAAGGAATTACTGGATCAGATCCTCCTGCTTTAGGATGTGACGTCTGTTTTTAGGAATTTGCTGGCGTTCCTCCTCTAGAACATGATGGTCCTGAGATGCGATTGGCTCGTTCTCTGAACGATTTAACCTTTCCCAACATGTGGACTAACTTTTGCTAAATGAAGCCGATGAATAAATTCAGGCTGCGTGACATTAGAAAATATTGCGATGACAAAATCAACTGTGATAAATTTTCTTCTTTGCTCTCTCTCTCATCCGTGCTTCCTTCACTCCGACCTTCAGCATTCTGGGCGATACGTCATTAGTGTCTGGTGAAGCTGGTTAAATATTACATTTGCATAAAAAAAAACACTTGGAATATATCAGTCAACAGTTATTGCCCTCTTCGTGATGTAAATATTGCACACATTAATATTGTGATGATGATACATTTGCGATATATTGTGCAGCGTTAGAATAAACCCCAGGAGAGCAGGCGATGGTGAGCGTGTTCATCATTAGGCAGATGGAGCTGAACGGTCTCAGAGAACATGCTTTGTTATCTCACACTTATCCTCCTACTCCACTGCTGCTCCCAAACACACACATGCAGCTTCAGCTCGGCAGACTTTCTGTCCTGCAAACCTGCTAAAATCTCGGCTCCTGCACGCGCTCGTCCTCATTTAATCTACTCCAAAGTGCATTAGCCTGTTTTCCCGTTCCCGGTCTTTGAAAAGGAGGCATCTGCAGCTGCTTTCAGATGCACGGACAACATGCGGGTCAACATTTAAACTCAGGAGGAAGACATCCATACTAATTGAATGAAAGGAGCGCTGAGCTTGGGTTGCGATAGAAAACACTTTTTTTTTTACTGTTGGTTCTGTGCCGAACAAGATGGATGTAAGTCTCAACTTCTCCCTCCACCGCTCAGATCGGTATCTGGAAGCCACTTGAACACAAGCTGTCATCAGATCTTCTCACAGACTATCAATTTGCAGAATAAAAACAAATAAGCTGCACAGAAACATCCACTTAGAACTTTTTTTCCGTTATTTTTTCTCTTTTGAATGCTGTGTGGGATAAATCCAATCCCTTCATGCTGTGCGTGGCTCTTCATGTTCAGTCACCGTTAACTGTAGGATTCATTCCTGATTAACCTACAACCACAAACTTTGATGAATTTGATTGGGGTTTTATGTGATAGTCCACCACAAAGTGGTGCATAATCATTAGAAGAAAAAAGGAAGGATGGGTTTTAATTTCTTTCACAACTGAGACGCCCAAATAAAATCTGTGTGTCACTTAATCTTAGTATAAAGTGAAATATCCCAGACTTTAGACATCTACAGCAGACCCCAACACCCGGGTCATTTGGTACCGGGCCGCACAGAAAGAATTGACAATATTACAACATTTCTGTTTTATTTATTGTGAAGAACAATGTTTTATTTTGAAAAATGGCTGGATTAACTCTTGACGGATGTCGCTGTCACAGCAACAAATGCTCTGATCGTGACCTGGTGGCTAACCGTGTTTCTCAGCACGTTCACTTTTAGCCAAAATGGCAGCTTGGAGAGCCTGAAATTTATCGACACGTCCCGTTTTTGGGTCCATTCCAGCATCCAGGTTTTAAAAACCTCCAGGCTTCTGGATCAGACGTGCAAAAACCTGCTTCCTGGCTAAATCTTAACATCTTATTCTGGGTCGCAGGGATCAATGCTGATAATTTCCACTTTTTGCACTTTCTTTAATGGTTTACCTCTGGGGAGGGGGATCATGCCCTAGCAGCACAACTTAGCCCAGTGACACAGGTGTGTGACCTGCATTGTGACATCATGGCCCAGATTGAGGTTCCTGTTGGGTTTTCTGAGTCAGAGACAAACAGGAAATGCAGAAAGGTAGAAGGCGCTGCTCAGGTGTCCTCAGACAAACTTTTCGACTTCACTCTTTGAATCTAAACGCGATCACTTCAGGATCCTGCGGTCTCTTTAGCCTCAGGGCACATCCAGCCTACATGCTGGAACCGGCAGGATTCACTCCCACACATATCAGCATGAGGAAGCAGAGTGTGGCGAGCTGCTGAAATTATAAAGCAGGTAATGAAACAACTTCTGCTTCCAGCTTCCAAAAACCTGAAGATTTGTTCCAGCATCAGAGGAAGGAGTCTTGGCAGCCTTTTTTCTGATTAAGCATCTGAAAAAAAAAGTCTTAATATTCTGCACAGTAAACACAATTAAAACGAATTCAAGAAAACAAACCAATTAGTCCTTAAAATACCTCTTGCAGTTTCTTCTTCATTAAATAGGCAATAACAAGGAATTATGATGTGCCCAAACACCTACAGGAAGCTGAGGATAATCAGCTGTGAGCTACAGGTGTGCTGCTGCGACAGCTGATTGGTGTTACACAAGATCATCCAGTTCCAGCCTAGACACGTCTCATCATGTCTACGAGGTAATCGGGACAACACAAACATCTATGTCACGTAACATTTCCACTAAGAATAAGCATCTGTAATGGTTTTAGAGAAAAACAGCAGCTTTAGATCAGTGCAGGCGGCTGGATTACCGTACTACAGGAGAAAAATACTCTGTTTAACTGATGCTTGAGCAACAAAAAAAAGAAAGAAACTAGACCTGTAATCAAAGCCAAAGATCTCGTATAAATCAACCTTAGCAGTTGGTTTTATTACTAGATTTTATAAATTATTTTGACTTGTATGTTGTCTTATAGTGTCAGGACTTTCAAAGTTTTACAGTAGTTTAAAGATCCTTTTAGGGTAACTGCAACATTATAAGATATATTTCACTTTTAATAATAATAATGTCCTCAGATCTGTAGCACTAAAACAATTTCACCACGACTTGGTTTCAATTGACTTGTTTAAATATCAAACTAAGGTTTAGATTTCACTGCACTGCAGATAAACGTGACATTTGTTCACAGAGAGTAATCTTAGTACGGAGAGCCAGGGAGAAAGTCACACTGAGGAGTCAAGCTAGGAGCTGCTCTGAGCATGTTAGCGTAGCGTACAGCTAGTGTAGCGTACAGCTAGCTTAGCAACACAGCTGTAGTCCTGTTTTGAACATACCAACAAACTAAATCAACATCTCAAGGTAAAATGTAGGGGTATAAAAACTCCCAACACAAGTTCTGCTTGAACGACGAGGAATATTTTGAGTTTGAGTAGTTTTAAAATCGGCAGAAGTTCTCTCTGAATTAGAGCCTGAGTCGATTAGCAGTTAGCTCGAGGAGCCAGTTAGCTTCCTGGTTAGATTTATTTATTTTTTACCTTGGTTCTTTAACGTGAGCTTAATTTGTCTACTGTACAGTACAGGAAAGATGCAAAACAAGACAAAGTATCAAATAATCCAAAATTTTCTACCTGTTATAAGCGCTACTGTGAGTTTTCATTCAACATTGAGAAATTATCTGTAGAGAAAGTAACTATAGGTTGTTCCTAAGGCTTCCAGAAATTACTAAATCAAAATTAACTTGCATACTTGGCCATGTACATGTAATGCAGATTTGATGAGAGCTGTAAGAACAAGAAATATCGATACAGGAGGGGCAAGCCATGAGTTAAAACAACACCCTGAATATGCTAAAAATAAAAAAACTTCTTGTTGATTTTGCTGATTTGTTTTTTATTTTGAAAAATGCACAGAGAGGCTTCTGTTGGTTTATTCCTTTTTTCATTCACTGCTTGCTTTAGGTTGTTTGCTTCGGCACAATCACAGTACAGTGGTATTGAGATGCACTGGTAGGGAGTTGTCCTCTCCACTGTCACCATATGCATGTTCAGTATGAAGGACTGCGTTCAAAGTCAGTGACGATGAAAAATTAGGTAGGAGACGTTTTACTAAAGGGCTAAATGACTTTAACTGGACTGCAGTGGTTTAGAACCAGGATTAAATTTGAATGTATGACATTTACTTTAAATCTGAACACTGTATATGATATCACTGAATTATGATTAGATGAATTAAATGAACTATGATTTTAATGAAACTGCATATTTAGCCATCTAGACCTGTTTGTCCTGTAAAATGCTTCGAGGCCACATTTGTTGTGAATTGGTGCTATATAAATGGGTTAGAATTGAATTCACAGATGCTTAATTCATTTGCTGTCTGGATACTGAGTTTTTAACATTTCCTGCTCTGACTGAAGCTGGGAGGGACAGCTGTGCGAGGACAGGGCCACCTGTGATCGCTTTAGGACGGGAGGAGGAGCCAATGGCAGCCGCCGCTTCTCATTGAGCACGAGGGGAACCATATCCCCTTACACGCCAGAATCTCCAAAAGTTTAAAATAAAATGTATTGATTATAAGGACATGACTTAAATTTACACATAAATTATTCTCTCAACATTTTTTACAAAAATATTTACAGCTGTTAGAAGTTGCATTTTTAACCACCTTCTGAAAAAAACAAATCCACTCTAAAATACAAAGATGATGAAAACAACAAAATGTTTTTTCTTCCAAATTTCTATTCACATGCAATGACAGAAAGAGCTTGAATTGCATAATTATCTATGCATATTTAGGAAACTGATTATTCCTTTGTTTGATTTGGTAAAATGAAACTGCGGCTATGATTTTGATGACAGATGAAACCATTGTTTAAATGCCTAACAAAATATGTCCGTTGGTTGGAGAACAAGTTCAGATGAGTGTAATTAAACTTGGAGGAAACTCGTTACTTTCCTATTATTCCTTCACATGAACGCTTTAACTGTATACCTGTAACAAACTGGCCACTTTACATTCTGTTTAAGACGTAAAACCTGAACAGTAACCGTAAATTTACCAAAAGGGACAGATTTTTAGACCAGGCCTACTTACAGACGGGTTTTTAGGAGAAAGTTTTCACATTTGAAGGAACAACGATCACAATCAGGAGCAAACTGCATCTTGTTTGCTTTTCATCTCATTAAGTAAATGTTTTCCTCTCTATTTCGACATAACTGTTTATTGCTGTCGTTAATCCGCCTTTCCTTGGAACTTCAGTGACGTTTATACTCTTTGCTAATTCCCACTACAGCTGCCAGCTTTCAGTTTTACTTCCAGCTGCCCTCGGGCTCCAAACATTGATTTTTGTTTTACTTCAGTAGTAAAAACCGAGGCTGCTTCACTGTTTCTGTACGGGAGGCGAACTGTGGAGGCGAGCAGATGGCTGAAAGGTTAACACACGAGTAACGCGCAGCCTCGACTCTTTCCTTCATGTCATTTATCCACAGCCTTTGTAGCATTTCATCGCTACTTTGGCACTACAAGATTAAGGGGCTCTTGATCTTGAACATAAACAGAAATCTCTCTATTTTTGGTGCAGCATTTAAATTTTCTGTGAACTCCTGTGTTTTTCAAACAAGTGTTGCTCTGCATTCTCCCTTAGGTCTTCCACTACACAAATTTAGCGTCACCCTACTCAGCTTTTCGAGAACATCTTATCAGTTTGGATAAGACCGTCAGCTAAAAGCCCGCCGCCCAAACTGACTGATGGCATTGTTTTGTTTCTGCTCCAGCAGATCTGCAGAAAGCCGGAGTCCGGCAGGCGGCTCGGCTCAGGCTTTCATCCTGTTTGCAGGAATACTGACTAAAACCCTTCTAATCTGAGAGCCGGGGGCCGGGGGCCGGCTGCCGGCCGTCTCTAGATGGAACAGGTGGTCCTCGACTCAACAAACAGCTAATAATGTATTATGTGTGTGCGTGTTTGTGTTTTGGGGGAGAGCTAATTAGAGTCAATTAGCTAAAAGGCCTGCACACCCTGTCGTAAACAAACCTCTCCGTTTCCATGGAGCAACAGCGGCCTGAAAAATGGGTTCAACATCCAACCGAATATAAAGAAGAATAAAAAAATATATGTTTTTAACAAGTTTATTGTTCATGATTTTGTCTAACTGGTAGCTCTTTGACAGATTTACTCTCTAAGTAAATAGAAGGTTGTGCTTTGTAATTGATATTGCTTCAAAGCTGATTCTCATTAACAAGAAATTTGAAAAAGAAGCTGTGAATTTTAACAACTATAATTTAAACGGCCCCTCTCTGCGGTGCTTCAGCTCTGCCTCCAAAGCCCTGCGGTGCAGGGGAGGCAGACAGGACGGAAAAATAAAAACAGGCCTTAACTGGTTGCTTTCACTCAGGCTGAGTATTGCAAACAGATGGAGACTTGTTTCCAGCAGGCTCAAAAACACAGTTCAAAGTCATTTAAGCATCTACCTGTAGATTTTAAAGAAAACATAAAGAGGCAGATTTAAAAGAAAATTCACAATAGATCTGCCCGTTTTTAGCTAAAAACAGGAAATGATTAGTCCCACTGCTGCTGAAATAATACAACACTGATTCTTACAGGAGAGCGTGCTGACAGTCACTCTTTAAATTTCATGTCTTCATGACGTTGTTTTATTCATTTAACATCATTTATCTCATCAATCAAATGAGATAAAGCAATGATGCTTCCACAGATTTAAAGACACAGATGCAGATTAAGACGCAGGTAACGGGGGAGAATTGTGACGGTGTTGCCTGTAGACCAACCAATCAGTTCAGCCTTCTGAAATTTAAACATGGAGTAATTAATGAGCATCTAATAAAGACATTGACTAAAGTTCATTAAATAAATATCGTCAAAACGTCTTGAGGCAAATTTGTTTGTTATGCATAACTTAATCATATCTTTTATTAGCCGTAACCATTATTTATGGTTTATGTATTTAGTATTCAGCAAAGATATTGTTGAATGAGCCAGTTTTGCTGATTTTATTTGCTTTTTTATATCTTACAATAGAATAAACACGTTGTTGGTTATTTTAGGGAAAATCTGATGCATAAGGCACAATAAATGTTAGGTTTTTCCAGACTCTGTAATTGTCATAAATAATCCTGATTTTAATATTAATTAAAGTAACTGTGGTTGTAATCACTGCTGTAATCTAGCAGCTCTACCAGCAGTGTGTTAAACAGGGCGGGTCTGGCTCATACAGACACAGGTTCCTTCAAAATGTTCACTGACGTCTTAATAAAAGGACATTAAACCATAAAAGTGATGAATTTTAGTGTTTTACACCCAGCATTTAGGGAGGAAACTTCACATCTACACAATTCATTTCTTTAATTGGAAAGAATAAAATCAGTAAAATGCGTTGAGATGAAATGCTGTGAATCGGTGCTGAATGCATAAACTGAGTTAAATTGATTTGGACGTGAACTTCACTTTTTTGTCTAAAATACATAGAATTATAGAACCAAACTCTCTCTAGCAGCCTATCCCTGGAGCTCTTTTCAGATTTTAGATCTGGTCGGTTCTGGGCTTCTGAGCTCGGTCAGCTACCAACATGGCCGTCATGAGTATAAACGTAGTAAATCAGATTAAACCAGAGGCAAACCTGGGCAGCTCTAGTTTAGATCTGAGTTTTCTTCCCCAGAAAAAACTCCTGGTCTGTCATTAAGTTCTGCAGAAGCCTGCTTATTAAAAACACGTCTGTTCAGGTAGGAAAATCACCTAAAACATGCAGAACAGCTCTCCTCCAGGACTGGAAAGGCTCACCGTGTATTTCAGTGTCCAGGAGCAACTATTTAGATGTTTTTTTCCTCGTTTGCAGACAAACGACATTACTCATGCAGTAATTTTTCCATCACTCATCAGCTCCATAAGCATTAGTCATAAGTTGTAAGAGAAAAATATCAGGGAAATGTTCTCATTTGAGCTCATTTAAATACTAACCCAGCACATTACTATAAAGCAAAATACATCAAAAATAAATATAAGTAGTGTTTTCTAGCTGGAATGTAAAAAAGTACGGCAGAAAACAGACAGAATTAAGTAATTATTCCATTTCTTTTTGTATTTAAGTGATATATTTAGTTTCTTTTTAGAATTTGCAGGTAACTGCAAACATAAAAAGCCAAAACAACAGTTTCTGATTTCCTACTTCTGAGATAAAAAGGTTTCTGCTAAACATGAAGAGGCTGATTTTTGTTAGTCTTAACTGGGCAAAGCGACAGACTTCCTTCCTCCAAATCTGAAGATCTCACCTGAATTAAACGTTTTCAAAGACTCAGAACAAAACGTTCCTGAAAGTACGGCTCTGCACGCCTAATGGAGGGTTTGGGGTTCGGTTCCCATCGGCCTCCAGCAGCAGTTTGCAGGGCTCAATCAAACCCTGTAGAAACTTGCAAAATTACTTTGGCAGCATAATTCCTGAGCATGAGCTCAGGAAGCTGTTCCAATTTCACACAAATAGGTCTGAACATGCTGGTTCTTGAGAAAACTGAAATTAATCACAGAACCAGCACATTCTCCAGATCCAGCTCTGGTCTGCTGAGAGGAGTCCCTCAGTGGGCTGCTCACCTGGTGCTGCCCACGAAGACGACCGACCCGTTATTGTGGGGTTTTATGGTTTTAGATGCGCTTCCTAAAGGACGTAAAAGCAGCCATTACTGGGTTGTCAGGAACCGTCCGGCAGAGAAGTAATTACAGGTTTAATGAACGCCAGAATCAAAAAGAAAGGCTGCTCGTCCTTCTAAGAAATGAGGAGACGTCCTCAACTTTTATTATACTGCTGTTTATCTTCAAACATCCATCCTTCATCTAGAACCGCTCGTCCTTACAGGTGTGGGGTGGGGGGTGGAGCCTATCTCCGGTCTTTGGGGGAGAGTCGGGGTCCTCCCTGGACGGGTTGGCAGTTCTCAGAGCAGCAAAGAGACATACAACCGTGCACACATTCACACTTGATGGCCATTTGCAGACGCCAGCTAACCTAACAGTTTGGAGGAGGAAGCTGGAGTACCCGGAGAGAACCCAGGCATGCACAGGGAGACTCCATGTAGGCTGGGATTCAAACCCAGGACCTTCTTGTTCAGGTCAGTCCCAGAACCAGCGTTTAGTTTCCGGTTACTGACTTGTTAAACATCAGGTCCCATTACTAACGATGGGACCACTTCCCTTCTGAGCTTTCACTGGAAACGGGTCGGTTCCCAATTTCCTTAATTAGAAAGAATGAACTCAGTAAAATGCGTTGAGATGAAATGCTGTGAATCGGTGCTGAATGAATAAACTGAATTAAATTGATTTGGGCCATTTCACTGTAACTCTGTGTATTTAGGTTCTTCTCCCTGCTGGAAGGAGAACGTCCACCGCTGAAGACTTTAAATAAAGAACATTGGTTTATGGGGTTTCAGTCCCAGCCATCTCTGACCAGCCTCCCGGCTGATGATGACGATGAAGAGCATCCCCACATCATGTTGCTCCTTGCTTCACCGTTTTACTGCGGGCATGGAGTGTTTTGGAACATTTTTAGCCCAAAATGTTCTGGTCTGATCTCAACAGGGTGCCTTCTTGCGCTACCAATTAAAGTTCGACTTTTTATGGCTTTCTTCTTGTCACTTTTCCATAATGGCCAGAGTTGAGGAGTTCACAACTAATAATTGTTGTGTGGATAGCATTTCACACATGAGCTCCAACTCTCTGCAGCTCCTCCAGAGCCACCACGGTCCTCCTGCTTCTCTGATCAATGCTCTCCTGGTCCAGCCTGTCAGTCCAGGTGGACGTCCATGTCCTGGTAGGTCTGCAGGTGGTCCATCCTCTCTCCAGGTCCACATGATTGATGGATCAGAGGTCTGGGATGTTGTAGAACCTGACCCTGATTTAAGCCAGACCAGAACCTCCTCCCTGACCCGTCTGCTGGGTTCCTCGGTTCTCTGATGCTCTCTAAAGAACCTCGGAGGTCTTCAGAACAGCTGCGTTTACAGTCAGTTCAAATTAGACGCCAGCGTGGCTCCAAAAAGCTGCTGGTTCAACTCCACCTTCTGTCTGTCCATTACATAGAAGCCCAATAAAATAAACGAGTTTGTGCCTTTTCAGGTCACTGAATTTACAGCGGGGTTTACGCCAGCCTCGTTTTAAGGAGACGTTTCCGTCAGAACGAGGAAAGAACACGAACACGCTGAATCATTTCATGTTTTCTTTATAAAAACGTCACATGGTTTGATTTTGATCTGCTTACAAAGAAGATAACTCTTTCGTTTTCATTTCATTGTTTTGTCCGCGGGGGCGGGATATATAATCAAAAACTGGAACAGATTGAAAACTGAAAATGTTTGAAGAGGTAAGTTAAGGTCAACGGGAAAAAAGCAGGTCCAGCAGTCTGCTGTCACATCGCCGCTTCTGGTTTAGCATGAACACGTGAGGCTGAGGCTAAAGGATGGAAATGGCCGCGCCCACTTCCAGACACAAGGCAGGCCTTTTCCCTGGAAGCAGCACCATCTGCATGTGTGTGTGTGAGAAAGATCCTCCAAACATTTATTAAATCATGGATCATGTTTTATTTTAGGCTTCAGTGAACATCTACCCCGATGGCAGTTAACAGCCATCAGGGCAGATATAAAAAGGATCAGATGTCCTCAACGGCTGGATGAAGCTGAAGAACTTTACACGCCTTTTTTCACTGGAACAGGACAGAGCTGCTGGGCCATTTCCATATCACTTCCTGAACTATAAACATCATTTATATCAGTCATTGACAGAAACAAGATACCCATGAAAAGATTTTTACAAGCTTTTCATTCCCTTCACCTTTATTAGCAGCTCGGTCAAGATACGTAACCAAAAAAAAAAAAAAAAACTAAATGAGGGATTGCTGCAAAGCCATCAACAATGCAGACGACTGTCCACTGTGGCTCTACGCTCTTTCAGGAGGAGTGAATGCTGCTTGGAGAGACTTGATGCAACCTGCTGGGTTTCCTTAGAGAGGAAACTTTCTGACCAACCTGGAGGATCTGATGGAGTCTGACTTTGGAAAGAGCCTTGAGATGACGTGTTGTTAATTGGCGCTATATGAATAAAATTGAACTGAAAAAATGTAATTAAATAAATGCATGTTGTATTGTCGTAGAATAATTCAACCTTTATTATCAATGACATTAAACAGCGTTCTACATGATAGCAAACAGACCCAGTAGACTGAAACACTTTCAGGCCAAACGCCGCCATACCTGAACGTGTTAAAATGCATGTTAACGAGCGCAGACCCCAGCGGACAAGAAAACATTGTAAATAATCCAGTCCAGATTACAAATATCATCCCAATGAGGCAATATTTATGCTAACAAACAAATAACAGCACCTAGCGACACTCAGCTGAATCAGACTTTTAAAGATTCATAAATTCAGTGAAATTTCAACAAGTTTTCATAATCATGGGAATTGCACAGCATTACGTCTGATGTTTTAACGGGTCCAGCTGAGGTCTGTTAACGAGCCATTAATTTACATCATGTGCGTTGAATCTGGGAAGGATCCAAAACATTGACAGACCGCCATTGTATGCCTATATCTGCTAAACCTGGAGAAAAAGTTAAATCCAATCTTTTCCCTCCCCAACTTCTTAAAACATTTGTGTTTTACTGTTCATTATGCAAAGTTTAAATCATTTTGGGAAATTTATTTGCCAGGCTAACAATTGTATCATTAAAGATAAACACTACAATTATAAATAAACCTTCATGCTTTTTTTACTGCTCAAGACCCGGTCAGCTCAAGTTTTCTAGACTTGTGGACAAACAACGCTTAGTTAATGTGCTAAAAACCACAACAAGACGCATTTCATTTTTTTTAATCTGCATACATATCTGCTGATGTTTTTGATTTGTTTGCTAGCTACACATAAATAGTGAAGTAAAATACTTTAAATGTTCTTCTTTGTGGTTCAGATGCATCAGTGTTGCTGCCACCTATGGGCTCGGCATAGGTAGTGAAGCATGTTTTTAATTTCTGCTACTCATCTGGACAGATGTTACGTGGGGGGGGGGGGTCTGGAGCTTTGTATCTGAGGCGTTATGGGGAAATTAACTTAACATTCTCAAATTTCTGCAATAAATGGCTGATTTAGTCTCTACTTGACATTTTTGGTTGTTTTTACTCCTATCATTTAAGACTGAGGTGGGTGAAATAATCATGACAAATAGAAATGGTAATTTATGAGAAATGACTCATGATTAAATGTTAAAGTCTCAGTAAAAGGACCACAGACACAGATCTGCTTATTTTGTCCTTAAATCTAGTAAGAAGTGAAACAGGGAGGCAGATGGGTCCACAAATGGAGAGTTTGACTCCTCTCGGTTTCCCGCAGTTTCTCATTAACGCCTCTCTCCCACACACAAACTCGGAGACCGTACAGGGAGAGTCCGGAGCGACGCGGAGCGAATCGGGCCGGGTAGCTTCTATAATTAGAGGAGCGTTCAGGAGCTGCACTGCTGAGCTGTTGAATGTTTAATGCTGTGCCTGCGGGCGACTCGGCGGCTAAGAGCAAACCTCTGCGCTCCCTCAAGCATCCTCTTTGCACACAGGCTGAAGCACAAAGACTCTGCACATGCGTGATCCTTCCCAGCTGCGGTCTGTAGCCTGAAGCCCATCAGGGGAACCTGAACCTCGACCCGCTGTGGATGAGGTAATGCTCCATCTGAGCAGGAAGGGGAAATGTCCCAGACACAGACGGAGGACAAAAGAGACTCAACTGCATGGAATGGTAACGTAGTCAGCCAGTCAGAAAAGGTTTTTATCATATCGGTGTAATAAATATTCTGTTGAAACAGTTCTGACCCGTGAAACAGGAAAGTTTCACGGGTCAGAACACGGCTGGTCTTCTGAATTTATCCGAACAGTTTTAGACAAATTGACGCTTATTTTCAATCGAGAGGCCACTATAGGGTCCAAAAATAATTTCATACGTAAGGACTATAACAAAGCCAACGTTGTCTAGATTTACAAGCATCATCTCCGGTACTTTTATCCGATCTATAAACGGACGTATGGTCCGTTCAATCAGATCAAGCAGGCAGAGCCAGATTTAATTAAACATATTCCGTTTTAATCCTAGTTACAACACAGAGCAGTCAAATTTAGATTATTACACCCACTGGTGATAAAGTTATACAAACCCAATTGTTTATATCGGGTCCTTGACTTTTCAGCAATCCCTCCTCCTTATGAGTCTAATCAACGCTTTAAAGAGAACAGAAAGAGACCGGTCAAGTTCGACTTTGCATCTCTTCCCAAGAGCTGTGAGGGCAGTCGCCTCCTGATAGGAGACTACAGTCCAACGCTTTAAAATCACCCCCACTGTTACTAACATCTTGATACGTTACAATCACCTTAATGTTACTGCCTACTGCTCACTATCATCTCTGAATATCTAAATGCACATTGCTGTAAATGAAGCTTCAATAATCATTGTTCAATAAGCACCCTACTACCTCATTATCTGTTATCTGTGACTCTCCTGAACGCTACAAAATAAATTGTAACCCTTGTTCATTGCCTGTTTGGTTCACATTACACATAATGAAGGCAAACTGACAAAGTGGCCAAAGAGAAATTTTCCCATGGTAACACTCTTGACTCTTGGAAGAAACCTTTGTTCTAAAGGGAAATCATGGAGATCCGACTGAGGTTTGTCAGAGAGAACCTAGACAAAGACCAGGACTTCTGGAATAATGTTCGTCACACAGAGTCTGCATCCTCTGTGTGAAGACACCTGAACAGAGGACAAGTTCAGCATAAACCGAATGCAGAATTACAGGAAGAGAACCTCATTCCAACTGTGCAGCATGGAGGAGGGCGTGTCATGGTACGGGGATGGTTAGCAGCAGCTGAACTTCACCAACACAGGATCCACCATGGGTTCAACCACGGATCAGAGCGTGCTTGAGGGAAATGTGAGACCACCTCTAACCGGACCCTGCAACATGACAATGACCCAAAACATACCAATAAATCCATCAAGGACTGGCTGAGAATGAACAAATAGAAAGTCCTGGGCCTAGTCAAAGCCCAGATCTTGATCTCACTGAGGTGCTGTGAGGTGACTTGAAACGGGCTTAAAGATCTCACAGCTGAACGTGACGAGTGGATCAAACTGTCTTCAGGTTTACGTCAGAGCTGGTAGATGACTACTAGTTATTTCAACCAAAATGCCTCCATCCTCAGTTTAATTACTAAAACATGTAAAGGAAATAGCCATTTAAGTCCAAATAAATAACTTTCTTTTTCAGTCTATCTAGACGGTTCTGGATCTCTGTTGTCTTCTCAGTGGAAAAGCTCTGGAAATCCAAAGCAAGGCGTCCAGGAGGAATCTGGATCAAACCCGAACCACCAAACCCGATTCCTTTCATTTTAGCGGATCTGTCCTGACCTTCCCACTTTATCTTTAAAGGATACCGCGTGGGTTTTGTATTTCAGCAGCAGTGAAGTTACTATCTGTTATTGTTTTTTCTCACATGTAGTCGACTGACTCGTGTTGCTCTGATTTTATCAAACAGTGACAAAATCCCCAGAGTGGAAAGCAACTAGTGGCCATTTGCTGTTGGAAGAAGATCTCCTTCACATCATTTATATCACTGCTTTACAATTTAAGCTTAAATCCTTTAACTGAACTGGGTTTGTTTACTTTCACATGAGTCACTTGTCCCACTAAAGGGAAGAACATGAAATATGCAACGTACGGTGGTTTCCTTCAACAAGGATTCAAAGCATTTTTGTCTTTTGCTGTTTCTGAGGGACAAGTTGTTCTCATTTGCTCTCAGACTTTCTTCAGGACAAGTCAGAACATCTCGGCTGAGTGGAAACAGAAGTATCAACCCCTCCTAGAAGGCAGAGCCCAGACATCCTAGACAGGAAGCTCCTTCATCCCCTTTGTATCGAGGATCCGGTTCTTTTGGACACGGTCCACATCTCAATGAGTACAGGTTAGGGTTGGAACACAGAATGACATTTAAACAGAAAGTTTTACCTTTTTTCTGATCAGCTGACAAACCAGAACTAACCACCAATGCTAAATATTACTAGTTGAGCCGCGCTGCTTGCATCTGAAAAACTTTGACATAAATATTTCAACTCAAAATAATAAAACTTTGATATTTAAAACTGATTTACATGTTTATTAAAACAGCAAAGTAGTTGTCATGTAATGAGGTAGGAATACCATCCATCCATCCTCAATATGTGCTTGTTCGTCCAGGACTTCGGGGGGGACTGGTCCCTTTCTCCAGTGGTCATTAGCCCTTTTGCCATTAAAAGACCCAGCATTTAAAGCCCCAGACTTTGCTTTCCTGGGGTAAACCAAAGTCTGGGGCTTTTGCATCTTCGAGTTTCCATTAGCAAGGGGCCATTTATGTGTATGTTTTGAGGGGAAACTGCAGTACCACTCCGGTCCAGCGGGTGGCGGCAAGAAGACAGCGGTGAAACAGACAAATGCAGAGAAGCTGTATCCATATCCTGCCGCTGAAGCTACCACTCGTCATCTGGACTCAGGAGAAACAGGAGGACAAGAAACATTCAGCCAAGATCTTCACGTTCGGTATCTGTTACATGGAGATATTCCCCACTGACTTAGTAAACCCTATATTGTGACTTTTCAGCCGCGACCAACAGACCTAGTCTGCAGGAAAGAACAGATGGTCTGGCTGAAAAATAACGCTGCAGCAGCCGCAGTCTGCCCGGCGAGACCAGCCTGTCAGCGATGAAGTTTGGAGGTGTACTTTCTCACTGAACATCATCTTAAAACAACTTTTTGTGATAAATTAAGGTTATGAAATTAATAGGTCTGTAAACTGCTCATCTCCTCACTCCACCCTTTGTGGCAGACAGTTTTTGTTGCAGCACCCAACCCCGGCCCCTCAACAAGCCCCGAGAAAGCAGAGAAGTACTGTGTCGGCTGAGAGATCAAAGCCTGGGGAAAGTAAAACCCCAGGAAAATGAAATTAGTCAGGTAAATGTGTATGGAAACGCTACCTGGGATTTGCAAAGCCCCCGGCGTCTCAAAAGCCCTTTGGCTTTTGAGTGGCAATGGAAAAGGGTCTACTGGGTGAGAGGTGGGGTACCCCTTACCTGACAACAGCCAGATGTATGTCTCGTTCCGCCTAGCTACACTCACATACATCTGGGACACCGCCGATAGAGAATGATTTCTCCAACCAATTTTATGGTCTGGCCAATCAGGACGCAGGGCTGGAGTTTCATAGATGTGATGTAGTGGAGACGCGACCATGACGTGAGACTGTTTTGATAGCAATGGCGGCTCGTCGAGGAAGCAAGCGTTAACATTGATGCTGCTATTTCTTCCGTGTTGTCCAATCTACCTAATATTGTTTCATTAAAAGAACATCAGAGAACGCCTCTGAAGGCTTTTGTTGGTGGAAACGATGTTTTCGCCCTTCTCCCGACCGGATTTGGCAAGTTTTGTTTTCCGGGGCCAGCGGACGTGCAAACGCGGACGCGCCCCGGAGCGGTTAGCGGTTAGCGCTAACCATGTTAGGAGGCCTTTAGTCCTCAACGCGGTCGGCCCGGAATCGACTCCGACCCGCGGCGCTTTGCCGCCTGTCTTCCCCCCTCTTCCTGTCAGCTCACTGTCAATAAAACGCGTGCCACTAGAGCCGCAAACACATTATTATTATTATTATTTTTTTTTTCCTGCGTCGCTATCATTAGCGTCACGGGTTAGCTTCGGTGTGAGTGGTTGAAATAGCACGTCAATAAAGATGACAGACAAGTGGCTTATCCAATCATATGCAAGAATTTTTGATAAGGCCCAGCCTTCTGTAAATGCAATTCCTATGGCGGAGTCCCAGATGTATGTGAGTGGAGCTAGGCGGAGCGATATACAGCTGGCTGTTGTCAGGTTAGGGTACCCCTGGCTCAGTCTAGGAATACTACTTTTTCTAAATATGTTCGACCAAAATTGATATTTGAAAAAGGTAAAATGTTAATAATATGAATGCGTAAAATGAAAATAAATAATTTAAAATGCATCTTAAAGTTGACTAGTAGCACATGTGGAGTAATGGGTTTTCCTTCACTTGATAGAACTGGAGTGCAACTTTATCCATTTTAAAGACAGAAATAATCGTAAACAATTACTGAGAAACGGCTAAAAAAGAAGTAAGAATACTTGGAGAAAAGTATTTTTTCTATGAATTATTCATATTTCCATCTTTTAAAATCTAAAACCTAACCAGTAACAAAGAAATAACAAACAAAAGCTTTTCACTGAAAATATCCAGAACCCATCCAAGCTGCTCCAAGAATAAATACAGTAGGCCTCCAATAAATTTGTCTTTCTGCTGAATTATGCCTGTTTGTTTGGTTTATGAATGAAAATACTCAAATGTATTAATGCAAACCAAAACTCTGACTGTGATAGGAATAAAGCAACAATATCCCGGCTTAAAGTTTATCGTTTTGGGTTAGTTAACCAATTAGTTCTGACACCTGGCATGAAGAGAAAAATACACGTTGCCTTTGGTTGGAAATGCATTCATCATAATTTGTTCTAGGAGACAAGCTCGGTAAAGTTTACATCCTACCGTCATACAGTTAATAAAGCCGTGTGTTGGACCCTTTGCAGCTCGACGATGGAGACTAAATCCCAGCTGTCAGTGGTTATTTAATGAGCTTCACTCAGACATCATTTACCGACACAGAGCGCCGTCACGCCTCTGTTAAACCACCTGATGTTTCCCATGTAAAAAATGAGAGCGCGATAATGAATTTCACACCTTTATTTTTCCACCTCCAATGGAAAAAATATCCGTCGTCGTTCTCTTGAAAACAAAAAACAAACAAACTAAATAAAAAAAAAAAAACTACAGAGACAATAAGCTGGCTGGATAAGGTAACGCCCTCAAACGGAAAGCATTTTTTTAATTTAGCGCCAGCATTCGGTCCGCTTGGTTACGCATCAACTACAGTGAACTAGATCAACCAGAAATAAAGTTCAGATGACCTGGTGGGATTTTACTGACATTTACTTGTTTCCATCCTTCAGCTGAAGCAATTAGTTTGCAGAGAAGTTACAGAGGATCGAAATGATCTCATTATATGAGTCTCAGGAGAAAGACACAGAAGAAATCACGACACAGTCAGAAAAACATCCCCCCAGAAAACGGGTCAGACGGTAAAACTAAAGAGGCTGCAGGGATGTCTGGGTTGGTGCTGGTTCCCCGTGTTGTGCCATTAGCTGAGCCCACATTTCTGGGTTCCTTTAACTCACTGATGCTGATTTTAAAGTGGAGAACTTGAAAGTGATGGAGCTCGTTTTGACGTCACTTAACGGCGTTCTGCTTGGGGGGGAATGTCACATTTCCAGTTTGCTTTTCTAGAGGCAAACTTTGGATATTTCATGGAGGAAAGGTCGTGACATTTCCCTTCGAGGTGCTCAGTGTCAGTCTGTGTTCGGGCAGCTTAATCTTCTTTGGGCTTTTTCCTTTCAGGAGTCTGTCTACATCTAACCCTATCTTCTGCATCTTCTTCTCTCACACCAGCTACCTTCACGTCCTCTTTACCTCCATCCATAAATCTCCTCTCTGGTCTTGCTCCAGCCTTAGCATCCTTCTACCAATGTCCTGACCATCCGTCCTGTGTAATGTCCAAACCTTCTCAGTCTGGCCTCTCCTGCTTTATCTCCAGAACATCTAACCTGAGCCGTCCTTCAGGTTCATTCCTGATCCCACCCATCCTGATCACTCCCAAACACAGTTCTGCTAAGCATGGAAGCATGTTGGCCTCTCCCCTCGCCTTAAACTGGACTCTGCCGCCGTCAACTTTGCTTTCTACGTTCAGATATTAGTCTCCAACTTTTCTTGTTGTTCAGGGATGGCAGATGGAGATGGAAAGCTGCAGCTTTGACCTTCTGCCTGACCAAACTGTGGGCAGCTGACTGAGAGAACAGCAAGGATGTATTTAATTTACATGACTAAAAGGTTCCTGGTCTAATATATGCCTAAAGAGGGTGAGGATTTTATTGAAGAAGAAGCTCATGGCGGATCAGCTCCTTTATGACCATAATTACATTGAGGCAATCTGAATGTACTTTTAAGTCCTGGTTGTAAAATCACCAGAAACAAAAAGGCGATGAGTGCAAAACAACGTCAGAATGAAGTAAATATTCAGCTTGTGTAATAATTGTTTAAAGAGCCAAAAAAACAAAGTCTCACACCAGTGTGTATTGACTTGGTGTTCAGACGAGGGTTAAAGGTGACTGCAGTCCCAAACATTTAACACGTATGAATGAATTCAGCCATTTTTAAAACACAGTTTATGTGAGCAACGACAACGGCGAAGAAGACGGATGTTAGGCAACGGGATGATGTGAGCGCCGTCATCAAGTATAAATTGATAAAAAACACTTTATTTCAGACAAATTATGAGAAATGGACGAGAACAAATGCGAGTTGTTGCTGGGGACTCCAGATACTCGGGTGGTGAACTATGAACACAAACAGTTCATTTTTGAACTCGTTGAACCGAGTTTGGAACTAGTTCTTGCTGAGCAACGACACGGCTGGTTGAGTTTTAGCCTCCGGTTTTCTCCATATGTCTGGTTGAACGAAGAGGATCGGAGCACAGAAGCCTTTACATCCAGAGATAAGAAAAAAACACCCAGGAAAAGAAATCTCCAAAAAACCTGCTGGAGGACTGGAGGAACATGCCACGGTCTGATGGAACCAAGCTGGAACTTTAGGGCCACGATTTAAAAACAGAAGTTGGTTTGGTGCAAAAATAACCACAAACCCACAAAAAGAACAGTATACCCAGAGTGAAATATAGTGACGGCAGCATCAGGCTCTGCGATTACGTTTCTTCAGAAAGAACCGGACACTTTGCCAAGATGGACGAAATAGTTCTAGATATCTGTCGGGTTTGGACCCAAAAGCTTCAGGGTTTTACTGTTCGGTATCACTTCTAATCCAGGCAACCAAAACGCAACCAAAAAATGACTTCATCAGAAGAAAATGTCAGTTTTGAAATGGCCCAACCAGACTGAACCGGACAGAACATCCGTAGGATCTCCTGAAGACAAGAGATGTCTTCAGACTGGGAGATTTGGAGAACACAACAAGGTCTGGGAAGCAGTTAGATTCCTACCAAAGCTACAATTTAATCAAGAGTATCAGTTTGCAACCAGGTGTGGATTTTTTTTTACACTCTGCCCTCTGAAAGATTTTCAAATCAATTCAATTTTGTTTATATAGCGGCAATTCATGAAACACCATCAAGGCTCTTTCCAGAGTCAGACTCCATCAGATCCTCCAGGTTGGTCAGAAAGTTTCCTCTCTAAGGAAACCCAGCAGGTTGCATCAAGTCTCTCCAAGCAGCATTCACTCCTCCTGAAAGAGCGTAGAGCCACAGTGGACAGTCGTCTGCATTGTTGATGGCTTTGCAGCAATCCCTCATACTGAGCATGCATGAAGCGACAGTGGAGAGGAAAACTCCCCTTTAACAGGGAGGAGAACCTCCAGCAGAACCAGAACCAGGCTCAGTGTGAACGCTCATCTGCCTCGACCCACTGGGGGTTAGAGGAGACAGAGCAGAGACACAGAAAGCTCAGAAGCTCACATTGATCCAGGAGTACTTTCTATGTTAGATGGTAATAGAGGATGATCTGCCTCCCCTGATGATGTCACAGCTAACAGAACGCCAGACCAGGTGTACCTTCTATGAAGAAAGATTTATTTTATTTTCAGGTAATACTGGTGCCACTGAAGAAGAAAAGCACCGTGAGATGATGTATCATGGTTGCATAATTTAAATAGGCCATACATGGGGGTGTAAAGACTTTTTTATATCTACTGAGTCAAGGCTGATGCTAATTTCAGCTGCTGCACCTACAGCCAATACCACAGAGAAGCTCTGTCATGACAACAAGCCATGACAACCCCTCATCAGACGCTATCTGGAAACCCAAGCAGGGCAGGATGTGGGGTTTTTCCCTCCAGCAAACTTTCCCTGCAGGCTGCATGATGCTGGGGAGATGTCAGCCACACCCACACGTCCTGAAATCTGGCCTTAAACTGAACATGACCTCAAATATTAGTTTTGCTCCTATGTGGAGAGTTTGCGGATCTGATTTCCAAGGTTTTTATAATTTTAATCAGATCATTCTGGTCAGGTTTTTTTATTTCTGCTACTGAAAACAGATCCTACGCTGATCTGAGACGGTAAAGGTGTGACTGGATTAATGAAGATTTAAAGACGTGGGTGAATTTTTCCTTTTTCTGAGGATTGTTGTCAGACAGGCAGCTGCTTTGTTGCTGAATCCTCCCTGCATCTAAAGGCCAACACGTTTCTCCTGTCCTCTGTGTTTGAGCCGAGGCGATTATGACCAAAAGCCGCCTTCCGCCTCGGCTTATCGGGGTAATTCGGACACTGAGAGGGGCTGTTTGGGTCCACGTCATTCCTGCAGCAGCGCTTACCTCCGAGCAGCGGATGCCTTCCTCCGCAGAGGTTGAGGAGCGACGCCTCTGCTTCTCCTGCGGTCCACCAGCGGTGGGTCTGGGTCTGAACAGTCCTGGAAGGCCGGGGCCGTCGCTGCGCCCCGTGGCGTCGGGGTTTCCTGGCGGTTTAAGGCGGCCTCTGGGCTTCCTGAGCTCCGGACGCGCAGCGGAAAAACTCCGGGGCTTTAATCTCTGCCGCTTGCTTCGTTCCGCGCCGCGTCGCGCCGCGTCGCTCACTGCCGCCCCGCCGCGCTGAGACGTCGAAGGAGGAAAACCCTGCATGTGACGTCACCCGGTCACGTGTACGGAAACCCCACCCAGTGGCGTCATCCTTGTTCCCCACGGTTTAACCGCACTTGAAGATTCCGCTTCAGATAAAATCAAACAGATGGAGACATGAATTAAATGAAAAATAGCGTTTGTTATAATAATAATAATGTTAATTATTATTGTATTATTATTAATAATAATAATAATAATGCAGCTATATAAAATAAAAAGTTCAGTTTTAATTAGTTTATTTCAAGCCAGTAAAAAAACAAACATTTAAAAAAAAAAATCATGGAATATGAGTCCAATAAATCAATCAACTAATACAGTAGGCCTGGCTGCAATATTATGTAAAGATAAGGTATTACAGAATAAATAAATAATATTAATGCAGTTATATTAAAGAACAAATAGAAATGATAGTTTAGTTTTAGTTTGGTTTCTTCCAAGGCAGTAAGAAAACAAAAATTTTTAATTGTTTTTTTATGGGCGACGAGTCTGATAAATCAATCAATCAATCAACAAATACAGTAGGCCTACAATGTTATGTAAAGATAACGTACAACAGAATAATAAATAAATAAAAATAATAATAATAATAACAACAACAACTTGGAAACCAGTGGGATGAAAACAAACTTATTTACTCCCACCAACCCATTCCTTAATAAAGTATAGGGTTGCTGCCATGTATAGCTTAGTAACTCATTTTTCAGTGTCATATCAACATAGCTAATTACATCAATAACAATACACATAAAAATGAATCAACATATGCTAAATATAATTATTGTAGTAAAAAACATGCATTGCAATTCTATGTGTAAATATTTGCATAATTTACCATATTAGGCCATCTCATTATTTTTAAGAAGGGTGTCACAGGCTTTGATGTGACAACTCTGGATGGCCATGTACTTACTCTCGAAGAACTTTATGATTTTTTTTTTGTTCTAGTGTTTCTAGTTCTTCAGCTAGAACCTCCTCTCCTCCCTATCAGTTGACACAGCTCTAGCATCTGTTCGGTGGTTTGTTTCCAGTCCTTGTATAATTATAATGTTGAATATTGTTGCTCTACAATATTGTTTCAGATCAATTATTTTTTTCTTACTTTCCTGTTTTTTTAAAACCTTTTCTTTGACCATGTTCTCTAGTTTACTCACTGTTCCAACTCACCAGACATGAACTTTAGTCATTTCTTTTTTCTTCCAGCTCCTCCTCCAGTCCAATAAGAGTTTTGTCGTAGTAGCAATAGTACAGCTCCTCACCAGCTCCACAGGTGAAGTAGCAGTAGTAGCAGAGGTGGATAGGGTAGCCAAAAATTGCACTCCAGTAAGAGTAGCACTACTTCAGCAATTTTTTACTCAAGTAAAAGTAAAATGTAGGCTATATTGTATATATTGTAGGCTACAGAAGTATTGAGTAACTAATCATAACAGCTGATCATTTAATATTTAAAAATTGTGTAAACGGGCAGACAAAATTATAAGGTTATGAAAAAATGAAAGAATAAACAAAGAATAACATAATTGCAAAATACATTCAGGCAGAATTAAAACTTAAATCTCAAACCTTTAAAGCAATACTTACAGCAGTGAATATATATATATATACAATATGTTAGAACAGTGCTTCCAGTAACAATATCTACTGTTTACTGTACATTCATCTGACCTCCAAATGGCTCAATAATCTCAGCAGATAGAAAATAATATTAAAATAACAAAGCTTGTGTACAAATAAGAAGTCTCACTTTAACATAAACTCCAGGTTTTTGTCTCTGATGCATTTTTGGTTAAAACTAGTTTGTTCTTTATTCATGAAGTTACTCACAGTAAGTAGAGTAGCTAGAAATAAGAGTAGCGATACTTGAGTAATACCACTCTCCAACCACTGTAGGCAGTGGTTGGAGAGGGACAGACAGGAAAACAGAAATAACCGTTGTTATTGTGTAAGGTTGTTGAGAAAGATGATGACCAAATGAGACGTTTTGAAAATGGGAAGGATCTGTTGGAGAAAACGATACTCATGAATTTTAGTGTTTCTTTAGCAACTACGCAATTAATTCAGCATTTTTGTGATTGCTCCCTAATGACAAATCACATATGCCAGTTATAATTTTGTACATATTGTTGTGAACTGATCTGAGCCTTGATGCTCCTCCAACACACCGCAGCGGGGTCTAGTGTAACTAGCAAAGGAGAAAGGCACAGCAAAAGAGCCCAAAATAATAATTTCATCTAAGAATGATGGCAATGTATAGAAAAAACTATTCTAATACATTTTGTAATTGTTTGCAGGTGGATTTCATGCACCTAGATTAACATTATATTCCCAAAAATATTGGGTCTACCCACTAAATCACTGAATTCAGTTTTTCGACTCACTTGATTAAATTCAAAGTACACAATGTGGAAAAATTTTACTCTGTTTTCTTATTAAGTTTGATTTATTTTAGTATCTGAAACATTCATGCATTTCAGGCTCCAAAATAAATAGATCAACATTTTGTTTTATTTTTTTTGACCCCTTTTTAATGTTCCACTTCCTTAAAGCCGTCCTGGCACAGAGACCACCGAGTCCAAGCAGAATTTCAGGTGTTGTTTCGTCTCATTTTACTAGCAGACATATTTTCGGGGTCCCATCAGCATGTGGTTGGCGTTTCACTTCTGGTTTCAATGCTCCCTGTTGGGGCTGGTCGGGTTAGGGCTGCGGATCGGCCAGAAAAAAGTGAAAGATGGCCTTAAATCTGCAGTATCTGCTTTACGGCTGTCATCACAGAAGTGGAAAGCAGTGCAGTGTGCAGCGACACAACCCCATACCCTGATGCCCCCCCCCCCCGTCAGAGCCTGGCAGCAGGGACTTTGTTGCCGTCAACAAACATATCAGCCGTCTTCTATGCACAGAGAAGTTTTTAAAAGTAACTTCATGTTGTTAAACTGGACAAAGGTTCCCAGAAGTGATGCCTCATCAATGCTGTTCAACCTCAGCCCAATTCTCTGAAGTTCCTCCAGATTAATGGAACGCTGTAAAGATATTCTGCTCTGTAGACGGAGAAATATTTCTAAATGATTTGCATGTTTACCAACCAAGAAGGTTAAGAATTTGACCTTTTAAAAAAAACAGACACAAACTTCGAACAGGCAGGCGACTTATTTAGAGCTGCAGTGTCTGAAACCGGTTCCCTGGTGCTGCTCTTTGGTTTCTAACCGTTTCACTTCAGCAACAAGAGCCTTAAAGCAGCTCGTGAATGAAGTCAGGCATTTTAAACTCGGTGCACCCGTTTTTCCTCACGGCGAGAAGCCGGAAATGCTTGTCTGTATGATTTTCCAGCGAAGTCATTAGGACAGACTAATGGAGAGAGTTTCAGTTTCAGAGCATGTTTTCAAATGCGTCTTTGATCTTCCTCACTAACAAAAGGGGGAAAAAAAGACAAATAAATCTAAAGTTTGGATCAGAATCTGACATTCAAGCTTTTACCAGAGTTAATTTATTCTGCCTGATGAGGGAACAAAGAGCCGGAACAGAGGGTGATGTCATCCAGGCATGTCCAGAGACGGTTGAGCTGCGATAAACTAACCTGACACGACAATCAAAACTCACAATGAGCAGGTTTTTAGGAATCAGACCGAAGCGCAGACAAGAGCTTGGCAGTCGCAAGGTAAATAGTGATGATTTATTAAATAAATAAACAAACAGGATATCATGGAAACAGAAACCAGAAACAGGGCAAAGATGAGACCAGAACTGAGTAGATCGACAGAGGACCTGACAACTGGTTATGGCTGAGCTGGCTGAATATATAGGATGGGAGCCGCAGGTGGAGCTAATTAACACAGGTGAGATGAGTAAAGCAATTAAGCTGAAGGAAAGGTGAGGTGGCAGGGGCAGAGAGAGAAGTGAATCTAAACATGAAGAATGGCCAGAGATGGAGGAATAATCTAACTAAACTAAGGACAGGCAGGCAGAACGTAAACACTCCTACGTTTTCCTCTGAGAAGAAGAAGAAGAAGAAGAAGAAGAAGAATTCCCTTCTCTGCACATGCTCAATGCGCGAGGTTGGAACAAATCGGCTCATAGCTCTGCTTCACCAGCAGGAGGCGCTCACCATCTCTTCAGGAGGGCCGACTGAATGTCAGACATATTTGATTTTCATCTGACGTCTGATTCCTGATGGGGGGGTGGTGGTGAGAGGCTGATCGCCCCTCGTTACGCCCTGGATGCTACACCACGCAGGACGCACAATCAAGCTCAAATGAAGCCCGATCCAAAAGATTCTCGTACGACTGAAGAATCGGCCCAAAAAGGGCAAAAAAATCGCACCGTGTACGTCCGGCTTAAGACAGGAACCAGATCTAACAGATGCAAGACAGCACTACTAATAGAAAACTAATGACAGAAACAAGGATTTAAGGATAAACCACACTAAAAGTGCCGCACATAAACAAACTACAGGATCCTCAGGGAGCTACATCAAACCCCCGGGGATCCTGACACAGCGTTGACATCACAGCCAAGGCAAACATCTTTCTTTAGCTGAAAACTCAGTGAAACACACAAAGGACCTTCAAGGTTCCATCTTTATTTTCATTTTTGGAGGATTACTTAAAAAAAACAACCAGCAACTAATTTAAAGCTTTTTTATGAAACTTTATTTCTATGCTTACAGTTTAAGTTCTCGTGAAGAAAAGATTAATCTAAATTTGTGTGCCCAGATCTTCATCTCCTCCTTAATTTAATGATTTGTTGTATTCAAGCCGTTAAAACCGTTCCTGTTGTCTTTTAAAGGGGTCTTGATTAATACGTCTCCAGGTTTCCTGAAAGTCTTGTTTCTCTTCGGACTTTGGCTGCTTTTTCAGTTTTTCATCCAGTCATTTCGTTTCGTCTTTTAAGCCTCCGAGTGACGCTGGCACCAGCGGGGAAGGAAGCATGTCCTCCCACCTCTCCAGGTGAAGATGTCGCAATCGGCAAAGAAGCCAGAAAGCGTGATTAGGAAGAAAAATCAAACACAAACCGATTTTAGCAGCTCTTCTTTTCCCTCACCTCCTTTCAAACCTGTCAGATGTCATGATGCCCGCAGAAAACCTCACAGCTAATCAGAACTTCAAAATTCAGACTTTCTGCAACATTAACACATGAAACAACTCGGTTATGCATTAAACTTTGATGTAGGACAGATTTAAGTTTTCTTTTAAAAATGAAGCCCTTGGCTACACCAGCTTTTCCTGCTCACACAAGGGATGACTCAGTTTTTCCAAGGCCAGAAATCACATTTCTTTTGAGATAACTGGAGTTGTGCTCCTAGGCATAAATTTTGGCTCCCATCCCATTCTTTAGGTAGAGATTCAGGCTAAACTGGATTTATACGCAGATGACATGATCCTATACATCTCAGGTGATAAAATGACTCCAAACAGCATTACAGGTATTAAAAGAGACGCTGACGAGTCTGAAACTGGTTTTGAATGCACAGAAAACAAAATTTGGGATTTTATCGAAGGCTACGTTGGTAAATGTTGACAATATAAAAATCCTCACGCTTGATGGTAGATTGATTGATTGAAGAAAAGCTCAAATTTGACGTCTATATTTAGTTATCAAAGATTGTTTGTTATTTTAGAAATAAGTCATGTTTCACATTTTCAGCTTAGAAACAGCTGGAGGAAGCCACCTTTCCTTCTGTCATGGGTAACAGCGATGCTGTTGTAAAAAGCGATCGTGTTGTACCATTTTACATTGTGGGCAGATTTTAACTTTTCTGTAATAAATTTGCTCTAAAGCTAAAAATATTCGGCCTCTGCATCAACCATCTTTGCTGCTGGGTTAAACCTTTCTTGAAATGCCTTTGGGGGCCGCAGAGAATCAGTCCAGGGGCCACAAATGGCCCCCGGGCCGCGCTTTGGACACCCTGCTGTAAAGGTTGGCTGTCACTGCTTTGATGAGTTAACTCAGGTTCAATGTGTTATTCTAGTTTTATTGTGTAATTGCATCATTTATTATGTACCCATTTTATATTTGTTCTTTTTATGGCTGCCACCTTGGCCAGGTCTCATTTGTTAAAGAGATTTTAATCTCAATTGGACTTCCTGGTTAAGTAAAAGTAAACATTGGAGGCTTCCTCACTGCCTGCCTTTTAAACTCATCTTAAAACCCATTTTTATTATTTGGTGATGAAACATTTTATTGCTTTGAATTTTAATCGTGTATTGTTTTAAAGCTTTTTTTCTTTGAATGTTTTTAGTATGCATTTATGTGCCACACTTCGTTTCAATGGTGGTTGTTTTAAAGTGCTCTATAAATAAAGTCTGTAGTATGCTACTCTGGATGTTCATCCATTTCTATTCCTGCAGAATAGATAAAACAAAAAGAGGCTTTTTGTGTCCAAATGAAGATGCAGACAAACAGAAATTGTAATCAACGCCTAACAGACGATCCAGAGCCGGGCTGAAGATTAGCCCAAACATTTTAGCTTCTCGTTCCCCTAAAACCATTTCCTGTCTGTTATGAACTTGAAGTTAAATTGGAGCAGAATCAGGACAGTGAGACAGGCGTGGCTGTCAAACCTGCCCACCAGATCTGGGACTCAAATGTCTGGGAAATGAGACACAAACTGAGAAAAATAACAGATCAACGCTTCGGTTTCAAGACAAAATGCAAAGAACGGACACAAAAACACATGTGATGGTAGAAAAGCAGGTTTATTGGAGGGGAGGAGCTGGTTCATTCATAACCTACAGGGAGTAGAAATGTGCTTTGAGACAGAGCCTAAGAGCACAGTAACGTCAGTCTACCCGCTTCCCTCCATTTGATCACCTCTGTGGGCGTGGAGCAGCTCGCGGTTCAAACAGCTGCAAGAAAAGAGGGAACAGAAGGTTCTGGGTGAATCAACGGCAAAACTGCTTTTTGGTCACTAAAATGCTGGAACCAGAAAATATTTCCTTTAATCTGAGTCCATTCAGGCTGCTGGTTACATTCAGAAAGCTTAAGCTTGAAACATTCACAGCTTTCAAAAAGGAAAATGAAGAAAATCCATTATCTATTATTAGGTTAGAGTCTGAGGAAGAGTGGAGGACGATCTACACAAAGGAACACGGATTGGGTTTCATGCATCTGATATTTACATGAGAGTCTGAGTGACTTCCTGTGATCCCCAGAACCCAGGAGAACCAGGAGAACCCAGGAGAACCCAGGAGAACCAGGAGAACCCAGGAGAACCCAAACATCGTACAACACAGACTACAAGGAAGCTCCGTCTAAGCAACAGGCCTCTGGGAAATATAACATTATCAACATTTATACACAGACTTCATGTAGAAAGTGACAAAGTGCTTCACATTACAACACAATTCCTGACTTTTTTTTTTTTTTTTTTTTTTAAATACCACAAAATATTCATATAAACAGGAAAAACCTTCAAGTAGCTTTGTTTACGTGCACAAAATTTCACCATCGGATTGAAATGTATTCAGATTAAAAAACAAAATAATAATAATGGGAATGTACCGTTTATATTGGCACACGACCAATTAACCCGATCATAATGTGTGTTTATAAGCAGCTGGCTTTATTCAGAATAGAACCGCTCTGACATGCGCAGTTATCAAATTCCTCTAAATAAACACAGAAGAACTTCTGTCTTTGCTGAACAAAAAAATTAGAAAACAAAGCAGTTTTATACCAGTTTGTTTGTCTTCTGAGCGCCCAGGCTGGACTAGCACCAGGTTCTAATTATGGTTGAAACGTTACAGAGTAATTAACAATTTTGAGATCTTATTTTTTCGTGAGCTCCGACAGTTTTGCTTCCTGACGCATTTCTGCCACTGAACAACGTGGAAATTTACAATTTCATTCCGATTGAGCTTAATCCGATCATCATATTCCGACTGTTTTGTTTACATGACTCATTTTTATTCTGATCGGCCATTTATTCCCATTACTTTTGTCTGTGTAAACGTAGATAATGTATTATACGTTCTAATGAGCTGACTGACCACAAGGATCCAGACTTTCAGACACAACTCTGCATGTCTGCCTCTAGAGCTGCACAATATTTAGCATTTTAATCCATCTTCAACAAACATATTGTTTTTCTTAAGATATGCAAATAATTTACTATACTTTAGGGAAAAAATTGCAGTTTGCCTCATGCACTTTGAATCGTGTCGTTACTGAAAAGTGCTTTATAAATAAACTTGCCTTATGCATTATACGCGGCATTTGGCACACACCAGAAGACTCAACCGACATGAATCTCCTAGAGGGAACGCACACATCTGAAGGAGTGACAGCAGAAAAGCGTCGACCACCTTCAACCACCTGGTTTACACCTAATCTATAGCCGGGACCCCCGCCCCCCGCCTATAGACCCCCTGCAGGCGGGACCCCCGTTGCCAGCCTGGACTGTTTAACATTAGCAGCACCTTGTGAACTTTCCTGGTTAGTAAACAGTTAACTAAGAGATGCAGAAAGGAACAGATGTGAGTGCAGCTCTTTGCATTAAAACATGGGGAAAAAAGCCAGACCTCGTTCTGCGGCTCCTAACGCCTTCTAACGAGGCCAGAAAGGAGCAGCGTCTGCGTTAGAAAAGGTCAGTAGGTCGGTTGTGCTCCCTTCTCCCCGCTGTCGGACGTCTAAACGACCGGGTGTCTGGGCGCCATATGGAGGCCCAGGTGAAGCTTTTGGCTGCCAGCCTCCGATCCAAGCAGGTCTCAGGTGTAAACACGAGCCCTGCTGGCATCGCACGAACAAACCAAGCTCCAAATTCAACACAACAACCAAGCTTTTCCAAAAGCAAACAGCCGAAGCTCTAAATATTATCTGCCGTTTGTGTCTCGTCTGATCACCAGAGACTTATAATGATGATTCTACTTGTAGACGTTTAAAGTCCGTTTAATCTGTCGGTTTGTCTCGTTATGCTTCCGTTACACAGGAAACAGATGAGCTGCAGAAACTGTAAAAACTGTGACGCAACGCCGTTTTACAGGAAATGTCTGCTTCCTCACTGAAAACACGATTCCCAGAAAACGGTTCTGATTGATTTTCCCAGTTAAGTCGGCCAGTAAAAGCTCCCTTTCTAATCCACAGAGGGTCACCAGAGGGCGGGTTGTTGCACTAATGGATGAACTAATGAGGAAGAGGCGATTCACTTCATCTAGCACTGAAACATGTAAGCGTCATAAAAGCAGAGTTCTGGTTCAGGGTTCTGGTCCGACTGCTAAAGCACAGACCCCAGATCTGTAGAACCAGAGCCACGACCCCAGGGAGAAGGTGATACTGCTACTGATGGAGGACTTTATTTTATTTAGCGGCTGATCATTCTGGCCTGGTGAAACGGTAAAAAGGAGACAGCTGGTCCATCAGCGCCGGCTCAGCTCTTTTGGATCGGCTGGATAACATCTTTGCTGGGAACAAGGAGCCGTCACTGCTGGTACCTTGTTGCAGCTCCTCCATCTTCCCTCACAGCCCCGATCCTTTGAGGATTTCACCATTAAAAGCAACGTTCCTCATAAATGGGGTTCCCAACCATCTCGTGCAGCAGCTGACCGTCTGGAGGGAGATCCAGACTGGTTGCTGGTCACTGAGCCGCTTTCCCTTTCCTGAAGAGGATTCACACGCTCGGGCGGCGGCATCATCTTAAAACACAAACTGACTTCTGATGAAAGGAATCAGGAAACGTTCAGCTGTGCATTCCAGCTCCTTTCTTTCCTCCCATTTCTAACAGTCAGTTCCTCGTTTCTGCTGAACCGTCTTTGTGTAGTTTCCATTTTCACTTCCTGGTGGAGTTTTAAAATCATTGCTGTCGTTTCGGCTCTCATCAGGGCCGCGTTTCCTCCTCGTCAGCCGACTGAAGCGCCTCCTTCAGCTCTGCAGGGTTTCTCTGAACTACTGACTCGCTTTTAAAACCAACACTTGTGCAGCTTTGCTTTAAAAATCTAATTACAGGCCTTTTGTTGTCAGGGATTCATGAAACGTACGGTTAATTATGTCAATTTCCTTTTTTCCAGCTGTCAAAGTAAACGTCCAGATTTCTCCAGTGACGGGCCGTTGGGACCGGCTGTGCCGAGTCTGATCGCCAAACAACATCCGTACAGAACCGATTAAGATGAGCGAAGGCTTAACGAGAAATAGTCCAGGCATCAGAAGCACCTGGACTTCTTCGTTTTCCATCCGCTACATCAGGGGAGTCCGACTCCAGTCCTGTAGAACTTCTGGTCGTGTCTGTGGTCCAACACCCTGAACCAAACGGCTGAATTAGCTCCTCAGTCTGCAGTCAGGTTCTCCAGAGTCCTGCTGATCACCTGATTGTTTGACTCAGGTGTGCTGAGGCAGAGGTGTATAACGTAGCAGGACAGCGCCCCCCTGAGGACTGGAGATTGACATCCCTGGTCTGGATGACGTTTCACTACAAGCTGCCCGTCACGTTTCCAGCATCGCTTGGTCTCTTCATTTCAGCAGGTGGTATTTTTTAGATAAAAGCATAATTTTGAGCTTTCTAACTGCTGAATAGTAAAAAAAATATATTTTGATCCTGTGTTGTGGATCCAAACTCAGGATCCTGAAACTTTTTCTCATTTCAAAAGGTCCAAATTTCCTGATTCCTCAGCCGCTTTTTTGCCTGTTCTGAAAGCATTTTAAGGAAGATTATGAAGGAGGGACGGGAGGACGAATATTCAGACATATTGGCTGATTACTGGAGACCAAATCTCATGATTTATATCTCTGACCCACTAATTAAATAACCCAGACTAATATCCCACTCAGCCAGTTTAACCAGGCTTTACGACAGCAGAAACAGCATCAGCAGCTGGTTTTACCTTCTTGCTGTTTTTCTCTAAACACTTAAAGCCTAAAACATACTTTACAACTTAGTCAACTACTTTGAAAAGCATCTTAAAGCGATTTCCGGAGCTCACAGGTTGATTCGGGGCCCCTAGACGGCTCCCAACCCACAGATGTGGACAACCGGACAAGATTTTCTCACTTATCCACACCTGGAAATCACATAAATCAAACTGAGCCGCTGAAGTTATAGGAGAAGGAAAAGCTGGAATGGGACGGAGGAATAAAAAAGGATCCAAGAAGGAAAGGGAAGGTTAAACAAGGCCAGTAGGGTCCACCAGCAGGAGGATCCCACTGGAACAAGAGCACCCCCTGCTCGTTAAGCTCCCATTTCCCTCAGCGTCATATTTTGTTGCCTCTCTGACACTCCAGCTGTCAGTCTCCAACATGGAGGGGAAATAAAGGCAGCGAAATGGGAAACAGGAAGGAAGAGAGGAGTTAAATGAAGAACACTTGGTCTTTACAGGCGGTGGCGCGAGCAGGGACCTCTGTGGCCGCGGAGAAGGCGGCTACGATGGAGGCGAAGACCACGTTGGGGCTCTGGGAGGCGTCCACGGCCGTGTGCAGAGCCCTGGCGCTGTAGTACTGCACCAGAGGGGACGTCTGCCGGTGGTAGGCGTCCAAACGGGAGCGTAGCGTCGTCTCGTTGTCGTCGCTGCGGCGGATGAGCGGCTCACCTGTCACCTGATTCCAGGAAATGTTAAAAAGCAGGAAAAGGCGTCAGTTTGGGAACAATCGCCTCGCAGACATTTAATCCATGCGTGCTGCTGCCTGTTGCCGGTGTAGCCTGAGGTGGAGGCTGGATGCAGGAATTAATTACACAGAGTATAAATGACGAAAGCGCCGGTCTAATGAGTCAACAAACTGACAAGTACCGACAACAAACAAAGCAAACCGTTTGGGGAAAAAGATCCCAAAGAAATTCCCAGAATTCAACTTGTGCACCTTTCCACCGCCAACGCTTATAAATTAAAATAAAGGAACATTTTACATAATTTATCGAGAAGCTGCTTAAAAAGAACTTGATGGAATAAAAATCAGTCAACATTTGGTACACGTATCAGCTCTGACTGGAGCTCAGCACATTCCCTACAGAGCGTTTAATTTGCCCCATAAAGCTTTTAATTTGGTCATTTTAGGTGCAGAGAAAACCTTTTTGTATTTGAGGGAAGCACTGATATGAACATTTGGACCAATTATTGTTGTTATTGTTGGGTAGGGTTGGGAAATAATTACAACTTCACTGATGAACGTGTACGGTGTCCGGGAACTGACAGGGGAAAATAAGATGGACAGCGTGCGCACAAAATACTATTTCGTTCCCACAAATTGGTAATTCTTTTCCACAAAATACTAATTTGTTACCACTAAATATTCATTTGTTCTCACAAAATACTAATAATAAAGTGTTTAATACCCGTCCTAATTATCTAAATGTGGGACATTTCAAGAAGATATTGACAAGACACCCACCTTGGACGTCACGTGCGCTAATACTTATAAAATATGAAACAGCCACGAAAAATGAACAAACTAGTATTTCGTGTCAGTTCTGGGTCACCGTACACGTCAGCTGTATGTTGCTGTGAAACATCCGTGTCGGACTGTTAGCTTAGCACGTAGCACTGCTACGCGTACGGTGTAATTTCAGCGTAGTTTTGGGCCGTTACACTAAAATGTGCTGACAAGAACTTTCCCGGTTGGAGTTGCTGCTTTGTTAAGCTAATTTACCTCATTCATCCTCCCAGGTTTGTTTCATATTAATCAGCCTGTTGTGGATGCAGCTGTGTAATTTAATAAACTGCCTTTACCAGATTAAATGTCAGTTTCTAGTCTTGGATTGTGTGAAATAAATTTCTAAATACATGCGACTTATAGACCGAAAAATACGGCAGTTCTTCAGCTCAGAGCAGCAAGTTTAATGTCCACAGAAAGGACACGGTGGTCCAACTGACCCAACATCTACAATAAACACACACAGGTGCTCGTTTAGAGGAGTTTTTAATGTCATGGTCTCTAAAAGGCTCAATGTAACAGAAGTCTTTCCCCACTGGACGTTTCTGCCCTCCTAGACGGAGACATAAGAGCGTTCTCAGACGTCTAAAGACTCCAGGGTCACTGCAGGTGGGCGGCAGGTTACTCAGTGTTTTCCCAAGTAGGCTAAAGGTGAGGCTACTTACGTCATCCTTCATGGGCTCTTTGGGGGGGTTGAACTCCTCGTGGTAGGAGCGGCCGCTGGGCTGGTGAATGAGTCTGAGGGGAGACAGAAGGAGGCGGTGAGAGGAGGCGGAGGACGGGAGACGGACAGAGAGACCGGGTCAGCGTCACACCAACTACATCCCACATGACGCCCTACGTGGACCTGAGAGGCGGCGGCTGCTGGGTTCAACCGATGCAGAGTGGCTGAGGGGAGGAAAGAAGATTTCCCAGCATGCATCTCCTGAACGAGAAGAAACCCGGCGAACGAAGCAGCGGCTCAGGAGCAGAGCGGGAAACTGGACTCCGCCTCACATCCTTCACTACGCAGGTGGAGCTGGAAAGTTGACTTCCACACGGTGGGGTATGAAACTGATCTGGCCCAAACCCAGCTGGCTGCGCTCCCTCAGAGGCAGCATTATCCTCAGACACCTCATCACCCCGATGAACCGATAACGGCACAATAAATCTGAACACAACTAGCGGGAAAACCCAAAAAAAAACCACCTCTGGGGTTTCTGGAATATAAACGGTTCTAAGTTCTTCAGAAACTTCAACATCTCATCCAGTCTGTGCGACTCTGAACGAAAACAAATTAGATTTAACTACGGTTAAAGTCCAAATATTCATTTCAGTGCCACAGTAGAAAGAAATGAATCACAAAAAGGTGTTTTTACTGTTTTAAAGCACTTATATCGGCACACAGTGTCCTGGAGCCCAGAAAGATGGCCGCCTGGAATGACTTTCTACTTTAAGACACGAGTCCTGCTTCTTGATGACCAAAACTAGGGAGTTTAAATAGTAAAAATGACTGATAGACAGTAAAGGATCGAGTAAGCACTTTTACTTCCCTGCAAAGGAATGTAGTTACGCATGAGGAGAGGGTGAGATCTGGGAAAGAGTCAGGATTTCTCCTCAGAAATTTAACCTGCATTTCTGCTTAAAACAGGGTCATTAAACGAGTAATTTACTAAATCAGGGCTTCAACAGACGGAGACGAGGAGCGGGGAATACAGTAACGTTCTCGCCAGCGTCGACACGATTTAACGACACCGTTTAGGGCAAATAAAGATGTTTCTCTGGTGTTTTTCATGTTTTTTACATTTTTGTGAGTCCCCTGTTTGTAAAAGATGTCTGCTGATGTCTACAAATCGCTTAAATTAACTGTCCAACAGTTCATCCTACATAGATCTACCCACAATAATAAGCTGCGGCCGTGACTTAGTGTCTGAGCCAAACGAAGGAGCAGGTTTTCCATGTTTAAACACATCTGTAGCATTAACCTAGAATTACGTTTTAGGCCAAAAAGCATGAAATCAAAGCATGAACAAATTAATTAAAACACCAGAGCGGTAAAATAAGACTTTCAGCTGCTTCCGTTCACCGTTGCCATGCTGAGTCTGGATTGCCAATACAGGAAAGAATAAATAAAAGATTGTGTTTATAATTTACACTTATTTTAGTGATAGAAACAATGTGCCAAACGTCTTCTGACCATCTATGGGACCATTAGGTTGTTTTATGCTCCAATCCAAGGTAAAAACCATGAACAGTGCTACTAGAGGAGAAAAAACTGTTTGAGTTATTGTCCCACCGTCGATGTTTAAAGGTTGGAGACATCCAGAAAGTGAGGCGCTTTAATATTCCTGCCCATTCCTGAGGTAAACACTTCATTAAAGACCTTCCTGCTGCAGGACGCGCCGACACCTCCGGGCCGCCCTCTGTTAATTGCATGATTTCACGCTCCACTTGTTTCCTGCATTATCTCACCGTCCCAGGCGCTCCTCAATCGATCCATCGACCCGAGCGGACGCAAGACGCAGGCGGAATGAAGATGGCCTGAAAACTACTGCGAGCAGCGGCTGGTGGGGGCAAACGGACCAGAACTTTTCCTCCAGGTCCAGATCTGCTGGAGGAGACGCTTTCTTCAGATCTCAACACGTCTGCGACAGTAAAACTCATTAAAGGGCCTAATCACGTACTATGACTTTATGAGTTTCTACACCAGAAGGTTAAATTATTGGCTTATATGTTGTTTCTGTGGTTTACAGTTAGTTTTTGCTCTATTTAGAAGCTGACTGGGGTTTAACTTAGAAGTTATTTATGTAATAAGTATTTAATAAAATGCTTGTGTTGACTGACTTATTTTGAAAAGGAAAAGGTGCGCCAACGTCTCTGCAGACCCCACACATCCTGGACTCAAACTCTTTAGACTTTCACCTCCAGGGCGGCGCTACAGCGCTCTGTTAGCTGAACCCAGCCGCCACAGAGACAGTCCCCCCCCCCCAGGCGTCTCTCTGATGGACACAAAGAACCTTTTACAGCCTGAGTTTGTCTGCAGTGGATGAAAATAAGCATATTTGCACAATCACAAACTCACAACCTGCCCTTTTCCCCCTGCTTTACTTATTATAAATTTAAAAAAAAAGCACAAAAAACTCCAAAAACTTACTGTTTACACCTAATGTTTGTGATTCCTGGATTGGACACAAATCCGGATGATTCTGAGTGTAATATCTTTACTAGCCTGACTGCTGATGGGGTATTAATTATCACAGAAGGGGGAATTTATCAGACTTGGACAAATCACGACTTTGTTTCTTTGTTTGAGTGATCCTCTTTGCATGAGAGGATCTTTGAGGATCTGCAGGTCTAGTTGTCGTTATTTGACCTTGCAGGCTTGGCCTGGTGAGAGGAGTGTCTGGGTGGCTGAAGAGGGACTGAGAAACATCCACCGATGATAAGAAATTCATTAGCGTCTGATCCCAGCGTCACATAGTGGCTAAATCAACACTAGGAGCCACTATAAGCGTGGATATATCAGATTTAACATCAAACATGACCTTATTGACCATTTTTTATTGTTCATAAACATTATTCCATAAAGTTTTGATGAACAAAAACAAACTGTGCTGCAACACCTGCAACCCAAATGAAAATCCCACCTGGGCGGATGAACAGTCCTATGGGGACACCTGCTGGTCCAGTCTGCGTCCTGCACCTCGGTCCTGCGTTACACTAAAACCTGAACGTTTGACTGCAGCTCCACGCTGTGAATCCGGCATCATCTAAACAGAATATTTTCCTCTCCTTCTGCTTCTCTGAACAGATGTTTTTGGTTAAACTCATCCTGTAATGATTCACTCTCAGGGCGGCGTCAGACAGGACCAGTTATCACTAATCTAAGCGGTTATTTGCATAAGACCAGCACAGACACGTTGCTGCAGTAGCTCCAGTTTTTTTTTCAGCTAGGAGCCAAAAGATTTGGCTGTGAACCAGCAAAGGGACGGCTGTAATGGAAAAGTCCCCTGAGCGCTGGAACCAGAAACCAGCTCTTTGTCCTGGCTGCCTGGCCCACTGAATCATTTCTCTGCTGCTGAATAATTCACCGCGTGTCGCGGCGGTTCCTACCTGCCGCAGATCCGGCGAACCAGCAGAGAGTCGTCGACGGAGAACTCGATCACAGAGTCCAGCTTCTCGTCCCTCTTGTCCAACAAGTCGTCCAGCTGGAGGACAAACGATACAGGAGACGTTCAACCGGCTTCCTTCACAGCCTCCATCTCATTAATGCACGTTTCTACATTTCAAATTTAAAACATCGTGTTTAAAGCAGTGTGACATGAAGCCTTGCTGAAAACAGTATGACAAAAACAGATTTAACGTTGCTACATAGAGGCATAAATAAGAAAATGTTACCTTTAACTCAACGAGTTATTAAGTCAAAGGCTTTAACATATTTATTAGGGCTGTGCAAGAAAATCGATACAAAGATTAATATCGATGTTTTTAAAAACGATTTAATATCGATATTCTGGCTTTCAATATCGATATACCTCCCAACCCCTAGAGGGCGATATCACAGCACACCATTACTGTTCACAGTGAGGAAGAGCAAGTGAGACAAATTTGCTGAACGGCCGACAGGATTTTAGAAGCTCCTTCGTCCCTAAAATCAGACGTTTGGGCACATGTTTGGTTTCTGTGAAACGTTAAATTCATTTGAACCAACTTAACTTTATTTTCCTGTTAATATATCAGTGTTCAATAAGCTGAACATAAATATAATATTTGGCTGTTTTTTATTGAATGACTGAGCATTAATTTGAAAGTAACAAATATCGATACTGGAGTCAAATCAAATCAAGCTGAGATATATATCGAGAATCGTATCGAATCGGCTCATCCTAGATGATATCCAGCCCTAATATTTATATGTTCTCAAATTTTTCTCTCACTACTACATTGTGGCTCCACTTTAGAAGGAGCCGCAGCGCCCTCTGCTGGATGGCGGCCACACAACATCACTGAAAGAAGGTCTAAGTGGACGTCATCAGTTAATCGGATGGAAAAAAACTTTAATCCAATTAACTATTAATTGACAATTAATCGCGTAAGTTGATCGTTTGTTTGCATTCCTAATGCGTCGTCTTTCCAGAGAGAGTTTCATTCTGTGTTTTGACATTTTATACTATTAATAACCTTTTATACTGTTAATATTTATAGTTTATAAAATGTGGAAAAGTTGAAAAATGGCATGTTTTTGAAACAGCTATTGGTATAAAATGTGAAAGGGATTCTGGGTGACATTAAGAGAGAGAACAATAAATTTAAAGTTACATTTTTTATACTTTTGTTGGGATCAGGGGGCCTGAAAATGTTTCATTCTCCAAAGGGGCCAAAGAAAATAAATTAGAACCACTAATCTTATATCAAACGTTAGTAAAAATAAAAAATAAAATTAAAACTTCAATTTTTATTTTCAAGAGACTCACACAGGGTGTAAAACATGGAAATTATAAATTTTCCAATATCTTATTTGTATCGTTCTACATATTAAGGTCTGGAAAATACCAAAAAAAATTTCTATATTTGCAGAACTTTGTTATTGAGTGAAATTAAAACCAATTTTATTAAAATTTAAACGTTCTTATTTGTTAATGTTTGGATTCTGGGGGTTTTGGGATTCGGATGGAAACTAATTTAAAGTTAAATGCATTAGGTGATTTAAAAATAAAATAAAAAAAGCTCCAAATTACTTTTAATATAATCTGACACCAACTTGAATTAATTTGTAAATGTGGTAAAAATAAAAATCCATACAAATCCAGCAGAGAGGGATGAAGAGCAGCTTGAGGTAAAACGAAATGAATATTACTTTTAGGAGAAAAGAAATGCATGAATATCTTTAATAATGCATAAACCCAGAGGTTATTCCTATATTGGTAGAATTAATTTCCTCGTTGGTTTTACAAAACCTGATAAATAAAAAATAAGATCAGGAATAAATTTTGCTGCGAACCATTTCTGCTTGTTTGA
Organism: Fundulus diaphanus; assembly: GCA_037039145.1. NCBI lineage: Eukaryota > Metazoa > Chordata > Actinopteri > Cyprinodontiformes > Fundulidae > Fundulus > Fundulus diaphanus. Next base: position 50,844,558 of record CM073135.1, read on the forward strand.
CCGTTCGGGGAAAACCGTCCAGCAGGAATCCATTCCTGCAGGGAGGCGTGTCCAGGTTCTTCTCGATGAGTTCCACGACCATCTCATCGCTGACCTGCAAACAAAAAGGATCATTTATCACTTCCTGATATTAGATCCACAGAATAGAGCTTAAAGGGTAAATATCATATTATCCTTTTTATATGAAATCATTCAGTTGTGGTAGTCTATATAAACTGAATTCCTCGTTATTGTTGCTCCACAGCCGCTCCTCTGAGCTGCGTCTCAGAGAAACTCATTCTGGCGTCCTCTCTTTAAATCTAAAGGCTGCACTTCACATCTACTGCTAGCGTTCCACATCGCCCCGGGGACCGTGTAATGAATTGTGTGGGTTAATACACCCAAAAATCGAACATTTTCACTTATCCACTTGTAGCTTCAGCATCCTTCAGCTTGGACTAGAAAAATCGTAGCAAAAAATAAATATAAATGGCAGATTTGCGAAATTAGTAATCCAGAAATCCATGACCTTGTTCAGTTTTTAAAAAAAAAGTCACAGAGAACAGAGAAAATCGAACAGCTTGAAAACTGTGAACCAAACCGAATATAAAGATATCGACGCAGCAACTGGACTGACTACGTTCAACTTTTGTTTTTTCAAAGTAAAAACAAAAGGGGGGGGGGGGGCATCGAACCCGGTTCAGCCGCGTCGAGGGCTAAGGCCTCCATTCATGGGTCGTTCTCACTAACCTGGTACATGCCCAACTGTTTGCATGTTTTTGTACTTCCACTTACCGTATTTTTCGGACCATAAGGCGCATTAAATATTCCTCCAAGTGTGTAATATCTCTCCTCCACGTCCACAGCTCTCTATCCGTCTCAGGAGGACAGAGTAGCTGGACTACACTGTCCTGTTTGTGACATCAGGCCAAAATAAACTTTATATTGAATTAACTTACTAGGTTTATTGTTGCTAGCGCGTACTCCAGGCTGCCTTACATGAATGCACTTCTAGTTTAGACATTACAGTCAGGCAGTCTGGTAGACAGCTCAGGGGTCCTACAGTGTACCGTAATCCTCCTAATATCCATTGAGCGGAGCGGCTTCATTGCTAACTAAAGTAGTATTTACACATTTTAACAGATTTTTGAGCACATTGTACCACATAAAATCAGTCAGTAAACACAACGGTGATCATAGATAAGGAGCGCCATCAATTTATGAAAAGGTTTAAGGATTTTAAGTGCGCCTTATAGTCCGTAAAATATGGTACACTGCTTCTAGGAACAATCAGCTGTTTTTTGACAATAAGTAAATGTTTTATTGGTGTCTAAAGATGAGCCGTTTCACAAACCTCCCGATTATTACATCACAATCGGCACGGACACTAAACTTCACCCTAACGACCCAACTGAAGCTCCGCCCACTAGATTAGAAGAAGAGGAGCACGTTTGGTCACCTGGTTTTACTGCTGTATGCGCTGCACAATGGCTGCAATAAACAACGTGCATCCATGCACAGTCTCTCAGTCACGGAGAACAAAGATGCGTGGCTTAATTTTCATTTTGATGGCTGCGTCCTAACCACGTCGCTACAACTTTTTGTATTAAAGAGCTCTAGAAACAGCTCATTGTGAAAGGAGCTCAAAATAGGCGAAACTGAGGAGGTGAAATGTCATTATTTGGGAATGATGAGAAAAAATGTAGTGAACATGTTTTTTTATTGGCCTGTTGACCTATTCTAGGTTGTTTAAAGGAAGCATAACAGGTCCCCTTTAAGGGCTAAAGCAGTGGATTTTGCATGATCTGCTCTCTTTGAGGAATATTTGTCTTTATACAGCCAGTAGATACTGAGAACTGTTTAGATTAACTGTCACGAACACAACAAACACAAACAGTCACTAAATGACCAGAGGAAATGAGACGTGATAAGGACGTCCTACGCCTCCCACTGAGACAACAACTAAACAGCGCTTGCATTTTAACGTTGGTGCACGACAACGCCTACCTAGATAGAAACGGTCTGAAGAAACAAATCCACAGTGAAGAGAAAGCACATCCTCTAGTCTATTCTACGGTTTTAACATTTAAAGGATTTCATCCGATTTAAACTGACCTTAAAACAAAGACGAGGCCAAAACTGAAAAGCTTGAAAGCAAAAACAAAACAAAAAAAATCTAAATGGAAAGAATGTCATATTTAATGAAAAACATTCTCTGATGGTTATAAAGTCAGAACAAGGGGAAAAAAACTCACATTAAACGTGAACATTTTGCTTCATATCCCATAAAAATCCGATAAACATAAGCAAAACTGAGCAGCTATACCCCTTTTTGATGACCTGTGCTTTACTTCCTGCAAACAGATGTGGTGCTGATATCCACACATCTGTCCTGTTGCTATCTGGGATCTGTTTTTTTAAGCAGACGCCATGAGAAATGTAAAGCAGAAATGTCTTACCAGCTTGCCGGAGTCCATGGTCTGCTTCAGCCTCCTGCCGAGCTCAGAGCCCGACGCCACCATGGCTCTCAGCATGTCTCCTGTGGCCAGGTGGCAGACGCAGTACTTCTCAGCTAACCGGGGAGCCTGCAGGACCACAGACAAAACCACCGTGAGCTCAGAGAGGAGACGGGCAAAACGGACACGAGGCTTTATTACAGCCATTTGTGTTACGCACTATGATAAAAACAACGATAAAAGCAAATTATCAGTGTCTGGTCGCATATCTGTCCCTGCATAGAGTCTGAGAAACAATGAGCCATTGTACCTCTAAACGGCACATTAATTCAGTTCACAATCCTTTATTGATCCACAAGGGAAATTAAATGTTGTCGTAACTCATATGAGGTTTCTTCAAAGAGCAGGAAGGATGTCCTGTAGAGGCTCGTCTCAGTGGATCTGGACAATCCCCTCCAGAGGTTCTAGAGGAGTCCCCAGAACAGAACCAGGCTACAGCCTTCTGAACACATAAAATATTCCTGATTCCTGAACATGAACTACAAAGTGCGTGATCTCTTCCCTCCAGGCATCTTCCTTCATTTCCATGAGTTGGACTGTGCTGATACGTCATGTCACGCAAAGGATTCTGGGATTCCTTACAGCTCCTTAGCACCAGTAAGGGACGTCGCAGGGTTCCTAGACTAAAGGAGCTATGAGAGGAAGCATTCAGGTTCCTTTTCCTACCTCCTTCTCACCGACTGCACTATCCAGACACTCTGATCATGGCGACCGCTGACGCATTTCTGCTTTGGACAAAGAGTCCTGACTCTAGGAGGGTATTCGGATTGAACCCCAGTCTTCTGAAAACCCACCTTTTCCCATTAGCTTTCAACATAGCACGACAGAGCTCACCTTATTTTATTTAAGTTTTTAAAAACATCTTTCATGTGTTTATCATGCATGTGCTACATATTCGTTCAACACGTTGGTCGGCTGTGCTGTTTGTGAAGCGCTTATAAATAAAGTTGGCTCGGCTTCTATTAGCTTGTTGAGCTTTTTTAAGTCACTGGTTCTGATGCTGCTAGCCCAGCAGGTGACGGCAGAAGAGACCAAAATGTTCAGAGTCTTTTAGAAAATCTGCCTGAAGGACCTCCTGTCTGTTCTGGTTCTTCTAGTAAACAGCTTCACATCTGCATCTCCAGACCAGTCCAGGTGTCTAGGTTGGTGTCCAGGTGAGCACAGGTATTTATACTCCACCACCTCCACTTCTTCTCCCATCATGGAAATATTCTTTGACCTATTCCCGTTTTTCCTGAAATCATCTCCTTCGTTTTAGTCACATTCAAGACTCATAATTTCTAATATCCCTGATAGAAATTTATGCTTTCTTGTAATCAGTAGTTCTTTTATTCACCGTTTTTCACACATCTGCCGTATGTGTTTACTTATATACTAAACGTACAGAAATAGATTTTTTTCCTTGATAAAAGTCATTATTCAGGTATTACATAAAAAAAAAGTTGACAGAAAAAGTACCACACAGGAGAAAAGTCCTCCAGGTTGTGGATACTCCTCTGACAGCTGGGATTTAACAAATGTCTTAAATACTTTAAAAGGAATTTGATCGTTTCATGGTGTCCTGCTTCATCAAATAAGTTTTAGAATAAGAAAAAAAACTAAAATATGTGGGTGGGGCTTTTATCTTTAGGTAACAAAAACGGTTTTATCTGTTATGGAAATAACATTAAAATGGATAAATTACATGAAATACAAAGGAGAGTGAGGCACCAGCGAAAATAAAAGTGAAATATATATTTTTATGAGAGCAGTAAAAGACAAACTGAAACAGGATTTGTTCGTTAAAGCGACCAAGGTTAACAATTGTATTAGATCATTATCGAGCATGCGCATTAAACCTCTTAAGGCTAACATTAGCAACATTAGCTAGCGCCGAGCCTCACCTGAGTCCCTTTCCCGGCTCCGGGAGGACCGAGCAGGATGGCCCGGATGCCCTCCTGGACGTCAGCTATCGCCTCCTTTAACTGCGCGCTGGGGGCCATGACAGCAACGGAGGGTTGGTGGGGGGAACACCTAACAGAAACTTTCCAGAAGTCTGTCGGTGCGGTGCGGCTTGTCACTACCCGATCCGTACAGGAAGCACGATCCGTACAATCAGCTCATTTGCGCGTGCGCAAACATATTAACTTCCGGTTGGCAATATTTCGTTTTTCTTACTTTTTTATTCTTTCGTATTTTTTTGAAGCGGGGGGTTCTTTTAGTATATCTTTGTATTTGCGTCAATATTGCAGATTCTAAAAATGAAAAACAGAAAAACATTAAAAAAGTTAAATCGCCGTGGGTACTAATGACGAGGTCTTCTCTTGTTTTTGTACACCAGAGGGCGCTAAAATGTCAACTGATAACTTTAACGTTCTAATAAAACTATTTTATACAGATTAATTGTGTTCAAGTTAATTATACAACTTTATGTAATGTAAAACATTACAATATGGAGTATATATATATATATATATTAATAATACAGATTAATTGTATTATTAATTGAGTATGTGTATATATATATATATACACATACTCCATATTGTAATGTTTTACATTACATAAAGTTGTATAATTAACGTGAACACAATTAATCTTGTATATTAGAATCTTGTATATTAGTTTTATTAGAACATGTATATATATATATATATATATATATATATATGTGTGTGTGTGTGTGTGTGTGTGTGTGTGTGTGTATATGTAAACAAAATTGATCCCATTATTAAGGAATAAAATATGTTTTTTTCTCAAATAAAGCAATAATAGAGTGCATTCAGACAATACGGATAAACGTTACGCAATAACGGACTGCTCTTAGCATGTCTGATGATGACGTCAAGCAATACAATGGATAGAATTTAAAAAGCATCCATTTCTTCCAGAAAAGTCTTCAATATTGACTTTACGATGCAGTTCAGTATTCTTTAATGATTTAAGGATATAAATAAAGGTTTTTCAGTAACATAATTACATTATTTTTTGGCGACCCGGAAGTTATTCTGTTTGCGCACGCGCAAATGAGCTGATTGTACGGATCGTGCTTCCTGTACGGATCGGGTAGTGACACGGCTGTCACTACCCGATCCGTACAGGAAGCACGATCCGTACAATCAGCTCATTTGCGCGTGCGCAAACATATTAACTTCCGGTTGGCAATATTTCGTTTTTCTTACTTTTTTATTCTTTCGTATTTTTTTGAAGCGGGGGTTTCTTTTAGTATATCTTTGTATTTGCGTCAATATTGCAGATTCTAAAAATGAAAAACAGAAAAACATTAAAAAAGTTAAATCGCCGTGGGTACTAATGACGAGGTCTTCTCTTGTTTTTGTACACCAGAGGGCGCTAAAATGTCAACTGATAACTTTAACGTTCTAATAAAACTATTTTATACAGATTAATTGTGTTCAAGTTAATTATACAACTTTATGTAATGTAAAACATTACAATATGGAGTATATATATATATATTAATAATACAGATTAATTGTGTTCAAGTTAATTATACAACTATATATATATATATATATACACATACTCCATATTGTAATGTTTTACATTACATAAAGTTGTATAATTAACGTGAACACAATTAATCTTGTATATTAGAATCTTGTATATTAGTTTTATTAGAACATGTATATATATATATACATATATATATATATATATATATATATATATATATATATATATATATATATATATATATATATATATATATGTGTGTGTGTGTGTGTGTATGTGTGTATATGTAAACAAAATTGATCCCATTATTAAGGAATAAAATATGTTTTTTTCTCAAATAAAGCAATAATAGAGTGCATTCAGACAATACGGATAAACGTTACGCAATAACGGACTGCTCTTAGCATGTCTGATGATGACGTCAAGCAATACAATGGATAGAATTTAAAAAGCATCCATTTCTTCCAGAAAAGTCTTCAATATTGACTTTACGATGCAGTTCAGTATTCTTTAATGATTTAAGGATATAAATAAAGGTTTTTCAGTAACATAATTACATTATTTTTTGGCGACCCGGAAGTTATTCTGTTTGCGCACGCGCAAATGAGCTGATTGTACGGATCGTGCTTCCTGTACGGATCGGGTAGTGACAACGGCTGACGATTTAGCCAAGTTGGCCAGAAAGAACGAGCTTCCTCCTCCTTCTCTGAAATACAGTTTAGCTCCGCCCACACGGAGAAGCATACGGGTACCGATTGGTTGATAAGCTGAGTCGTTGGACGTGTATAGTAGACGATTGGAGGAAGCGTGGTAACACTTCCGCAAAGACGTTTTTTTTTTTTTTTTATTTTTTTATTTTTTTATTTTTTTTTTTTTTTTTTTTTTTTTTTTTTTTTTTATTGATAATAAAGGGGTTTACAAACAAGCAAAATTAACAATACAAATGAGTAATAAAACAGACAAGACAGTAATGCCAGGGTGTTACATATCAAGCACAAACAAATCGAAAAGCCAATAAATAAATGAAAAATTAACTGAGAAAGATATTAAAGTAAGAGCACAAATCCATTGTCTTAATGGCTTTTCTATTTTTTGAATATTCGAGAGATCTAATATATTGTTTGAATTCCTCTCTAAAGGCTGCAAAGCGAGGTTTCTGATTTGAAAATTTAGATTTATGTATATGATATTTGGCAACGAATAAAATTAGATTGATAATATAAAAATGTTTAGTTTTATTAGTGGGATAAGAGAAGAATCCAAACAACACATTTATATAGTTAAGAGAAAAGCCATCAAGAATTGTTTGGGAAATAAATGTACAAATATCTTGCCAGAAAATATATGAGAAATTACATGACCAGAATAAATGACAGAGATCTTCTTCATGGAGTTGGCAGAATGAACAGTTTGTGTCAATGTCTTTTTTGTATCGTTGCAGGAAAAATTTACAGGGATAAAAACGATGGATAATCTTAAAAGATACTTCTTTGATCTTATTAATAATCAAATATTTAGATGGAAGACACCAGATTTTTCCCCAGTCCAGGTTGGAGGCAAAGTTATTCCAATACGAAATAGCATTTGGAGCAGAGACAATGTCCTTCTGGAATAAGGCACGTATATCACGGTTGTTCTTTTGTTTTATAGTAGAAAAACAGATTTGACCAACATTAGTGTTAGCAGGGTCCAGATCCGGTGGAGTCAGAACAGAAGTTCTAGAAGATTTAAAAAGCATTATGACACCAGACGGGATGGCATCAAAAACAAGTGCATATTCTTTAGGAGGTATGGGGAGACCAAACTTTTCTAGAAGTTCAGAATATGACATTAAGACTCCATCAGGACTGAAAAGCTGCTGAACTAAAATGATTCCATGTTCGAACCAATTTTCCAAGAACAAAGATTTATGTTTGTACAGAATGTCTCCATTGTTCCAAATATGATAGCGATGGGGCGAAAAATTGTGTTTGTAAATTAGAGACCAGGACAGAAGCATTTGTTTGTGGAAATTAGATAACTTTATAGGGAGTTTTTCAATGTTGTAGTTGCAAAGAAGAATAAATTTAAGGCCACCAAGTTTTGAGAATAAATAGTTTGGTATAAAATTCCAGATTGAGGATGAATTTTTAAGAAACTGTTTAATCCAATTTATTTTGAATGTATTGTTTAAGGTCGAAAAATCAAGAAAATTGAGGCCACCAAGTTCCAATGAGTTCATTAAAACTGATTTCCTGATATAATGAATTCTATTTTTCCATACAAATCTGTAAAGCATTTTATCAATGATGTCAGATGTTTGTTTATTTACAGAAAGAGACAAAGCTGGATAAGTTAAACGGGAGATACCTTCTGCTTTTGCTAATAAAATTCTTCCTTGAATTGATAAATCTCTTTGGAGCCAAGAATTGAGTTTCTTTTGTACATTTTCTATAATAGGGTTAAAATTCAGAGCATTTCTAGAGATTTGATCTTTGTTGATCTTTATGCCGAGATAGGTGACAGAGTCTTTTACAGGAATATTATAGATGGAGGATGTGTTACAATTTTTAAGGGCTAAAAGTTCACATTTACCAATGTTAAGGTAGAGTCCAGACGCTCTAGAAAATTTCTCAACTGTATTAATTGCTAAAGAAACCTGAGAAGCATCTTTTAAGAATAAAGTGGTATCGTCAGCTAATTGACTAATTATAATCTCTTTTTCAGCAATAGTGATACCTTTCAAGTGGTTGAGTTTAATGAAATCTGTAAGTAATTGAGAGCAGATCAAAAAGAGGTATGGGGACACCGGGCAACCTTGCCTGACTCCTCGCTTAAGATCGAATCTGGGAGAGGTACCAGTATGAAGCTTGATTGAACAATTAGCATTTTTATACAAGGTTTTGATTGCTGAACAAAAGTAAGGGCCAAAACCAAATTTCTCTAATGTTTTGAAAATAAAATTATGTTCAATGGTGTCAAAAGCTTTACGGAAATCTAAAAATAATATAAGGCTGTCATCATGACACAAATCTGCATAGTCAATCAGATCTAACACTAGCCTGATGTTGTTAGCTATATGTCTTTGTGTCATGAAACCATTTTGAGTTTCATCAATTAAAAGGTTAAGAGCACTTTTCATCCTCATCGCAAAAATTCGAGCTAGTATTTTATAGTCATTGTTAAGAAGGCAGATCGGACGCCAGTTATCGATCAGAAGGGGGTCTTTTTTAGGTTTAGGAATTAAAGTCAGAAGGCCTTGACACAGAGTAGGAGGAAGGGTTTGGTTATGGATGCTTTCTGCAAACAGCCGGTGGAGGAACGGGGCCAGTTGATCTGCAAAGGTGATGTAAAACTCTGAAGTTAGGCCATCAACTCCTGGAGATTTATTGAGTTTTAGGTGCTTGATGGCAGACAGGACTTCAGCAGGAGAAAGGGGTCCGCAAAGACGTTTAGGAATGCGCAGTGTTTCATTTCCACAGCGGCTTTTGACACGGGGGACCCGGGTTCGAATCCCAGTTGCGACAGGAAGGACATCCGGCGGAAAAACGCTCTGTATACAAATTGTAATGACTCCAAAAAAAACTGGGTCAAACTGAACTCTTTGTGATTGTTTCCTTGTAAATTGTATTTTTGTTTGAGTTATTGTGGTTTTTGACCTAAAATAATTATAATAATAATAAGGAAAATGTCCACACTTAACAATAACTGTTATATTTTCACGTTATTAGTTGCAAGGTGTGGACAAGATCATATAAGCGAACTTTCATGAATTATTGTTGATTAACAGTGGTCCCCCTGTCTAATTTAAAAAGAATAGAAGAAAAAAATGGTATAGGCTTTATTGAAACAAATGTATGAAATATCCAAAGGAGGCAAGGAAAAATTAATGTACGTTAAAATATACCAATATATGATCAAAATCAGTTGAAACACCATGTACTTAAAGTAATGAACAATTTATGTATGCGCTGTATTTTTTTTTGCTAATATTAGAATATATTTTTAATATATATATTTTTTTTACTCAGTGACTGGCAATTTATAGCTGACAAAATTAATACTTGTCCACTAGAGGGTGTAGCCAGTACTAGAGAGAAAATCTGGTGGAGAAATGAAAACCTGCATTTATGTAAAAATTTGTGTGATTAATATAACTTTAAGTACTTCTATAAATACTAAGTGATAATAGAATTTAATAAGACTTCATGATTAAGATGGAAAAATCATAATAATTAACAAAACTTTCTATTTGAGAAGAACATTTATATGTTCAAAATGTCTAAGCCCATGTTTTGTGGCAGTGACATATTAAGGTTCAGTTAGCAGTAACTAAGGATATTATTTTATTTTTTTTTAAAAATCAAGGTTGCAGCATGGCAGGATCTCCAAATGCACACACCTAAAGCAAGCAAGGTTAGCAAATGGAAATATGATTAAATGAAAAGTTGTTGGGTAAACTTTCTTACTTTCTCAGCTTTCACCACTTTGTCCTCTGCTCTACCTTTGTCTTCTTCATCTTCCTCACCATCAGAGTCATTCTGCACAACACCATCCTGTGCCGTTGCGTAACACTCTCACCAAGCACTACCTTGCAGTCAGTGGGTTCCTTCAGGTTACATCGTCTAGGTGTAATCCACCTATGTGCTCTCACCTCCACTCTTGCAAGTCCCCCTGTGTTCTTGCCTCTTCTGGAAGAAAGTATTCACTGCAGCCATTTCCATTCTCTGTGCAAAGTCTAACACCGTCTGTCCTTCTCCAATCCTGTTCTAGAAATCAAACCTACCCATCACTTCCTCATCACCTCTGCTCCCAGCTCCAACGTGCCCACTGAAATCTGCACCTCTGTGGATATTCTGCATCACTTCATCTAACCCTGCTGCAGAATTTCTCCTCCTCAGACTCGCATCCCACCTGTGGAGCATCACCACTAACAACATTTGAACGTCACACCTTCAGTTCCTAGCTTCAAACTCATCTTCCTCGCTGAAACTCTTTTTATCTCCCCCTTCAGGGTAACTGCTGCACCATTTCTCTTCCCATCCTCTCCATGGTAGAACATGTTGTGGCCCCTTTGAGGCAGCATCTTTTAGGTATTAATAGTAATTGGTAAATTGTATATATTTGAATTTAATAAAGTCTATATTGTATAAATAGATGAATAATGGAATTCAGTAAACTCACCTGTGAGTAAATAAAAGTCTTGTCCTTAAACAACTGAGACTATTGTGGTTAGGGACAGGAAGACTTGGCATGCTTGTCCTTGAAGCTGTGCTTTAAAGAGTCAAATAAACACGTGCTGCTTCCTCCATGCTCTGCCTCCTCCATCTCCTCTGCAAAAAGCCGCATCGTTACACCATGTTTCGTGATTTAAATTGAACAGTAATAATTAGCTCTTCAGGACTTTAAACTGTAAGATGTCTGAAATAAAAAGCTGCAAATTTTCAACCAGTTGGAAAGTTTAATAAAACACCACCCATATTTCTTGATGCACATAAAAACCGCTTTACCATTTACTCTGATGTCTTGTAATGTCATTTGGTCCAGGTTAAAGCTATAGTTGATAATGCTATTCAGAAACACTTTTTGTCATTCTGGGTAAAATCGTCATTCCATCCTGAAAGTAGTTAATACATTATGCATTCACAAAAAGGAGTTTAAAAAAGGTAAGACGGTCTTGCTTATGCCCAGTTATTCAAAAAGGGACTTGGGGAAACTTCCAGAAAACTCGCCGGCGCTAGCTTTAAGATCGCAGCATTGTGCAAACTAATCACAGGTTTTTTTTAAACCATCATGTCATTTTTCATAGGTAAAACGGTATTAAAGTATTTCGAGTGAAGGTCTAAACCAGGGGTCACCAACATGGGGCACCAAGTAGCCTCCAAAGACCACATGTAGTGCCTTCGAGCCTGTTCTAAAAAAAGCTTCCTGTTTATTCATACGCGGTGGGTGGAGATTTATATAGATTTAAAAAAGACAATATCTACAACAAAGCATGAAAATTGTGTTTATTTAACAAAAGTGAAGGTGAACTCTTACTCTTCCTGTTCAAAGGTCAGTACTGGTGGTAGCCCTTCATACAACACAACACCGATGAAGTAGCTCTCAGTTTCAAAAAGGTTGGTGACCCCTGCTCTAAACTAATAAATTGCATTCTTAAGCCTGAGGTAAATACAAATTTTTTTATCTGAGGCTGCAAAATAAATTTGCACACTCAGTTTTTGCCCAGGTGTCTGTGTCCCCTCCCTTTCTGCAGACAGTATTTAAATGCTCCCAGTTTCTTCTGAACTTCGGTTCTCTGTCACACTCACAACAGGAACATGTCTGTAGCGGATGCAACTTCTACTAACGGAACATCTGCACTATCTGAGTCCCAAGGTGAGCTCATTTATGATCCTTTGTTTAATTGATGTGCAAAATTTCCTAAATAATATTTTTTCTCTTGACTCCAATTCAGTGGATAATTTTAGGGTTCTTATGTGCAGCTAATGCTTCATCAGCTGAAAACCATTTACTCTGAAGTCAAGTTTTCAAAAACAGAACAGCAAGGTTTAACAAATAATTACTAAATATTTATAAATCTAGTTTGTGTGTAGAGTATTCCTATCTGCTTTTACCATTTATTGTTGCGACTGATCCCACATGATTGATCACAATTTCTACTTGGTTTGATTGACCTGCATAGTAGAAAAAGTCACATCAGATTCCAGCTAGCTACTGTTTAAAAAGCAAACAAAAAAATTGCTAAAATGGAGGAAGAAACTTAGCAGAAGTGCTTATATGTTGTATATGTATTTTGTGGTTTAATTCCCTATTTTTACACGGAAATATTTTTGTTGTTTAATTCCCTATTTTTTATTTGCATGTAATTGTTTCTTTGGGTTTAAGGTCATGCACAGACTATCAGTGCTTCACACTTTAGTTTTCAGAAAGCAGAGTAAATATTCTCACAAGTTTTCAGAGAAATCTCCATGCCATTTTACTTAATTGAAAAAAACAGTATTACTTTTTTTTAGAATTTCCTACTGGGTTTCTTATGGTCATGTTTATTAAAATGGGTTTGTAGGGTAAGAGCTTGCACCAGCAACTTTCTATTATAATTATTAGCAGTTCACAGACGTGAGGATTTCCAGAAACTGACACTACTGGACTCACAGGATGGCCATTAGTCACCAGCACTTGAGAGTAACCAGCAAAACCAATATCTAAAACAATAAAATACAGTCACCACAACAAGTACGTTCATAAATGCTTCTCACATTCATAAATGCTTGGATCATACACAACCTTTGCCTAATTTTTACCTACTCTTCAAACTTTCTGTAGCAGCTGTTTGTGCTGCAGTGCTAATGCTAACAAGAGAGTTCTGATTTTAGCTATGCTAATAAATTATTTTTCACCATCCAAAGCTATTGTGCAGTGAATTATTGTTTTTTAAAATAAATAACCGCCTTCTTCTCCTCGTGATAATGGAATTATTCCATTAGATATCGCGATGGCTAAGACATGTTAGCTGTTAGTCGTCTAAATGTTAAATCTTCAGCATGTCTGCTTATGAAAAAAATGCACATCCTCAACGAATTTAATATACTAAAACAAGATCAAAACACTCAACAAAAAAATTTAAAGAAACTCAGGCTTCTACAGACCTGCTGCCCTTTGATTCACCAACACCTGGCTTGGTGAGCACACCCCAGACTCAGACTGCACTCCACAGACGCTTTGCTTCTGGCTGTTTCGAGCCGACCGCGGTGCAGAGCTCTTGGGAAAAACAAAGGAGGTGGAATCTGCTTTTCTAAAAACGAAGGCTCATATATTGATTTCCTCAACTGGAGTAATTTCTTTCCTCTTTTTTTCATTATGAAAATATTCCTCATTTGTTCCGGCTGGTGTTAACATCCCACCAAAAGCTCAAAAACAACTCGCTGGGCTGATAACAGATGTTGAGAAAAACACCAAGACTCTGTCATCATTGCTCTTGAGGACTTTAAAATACCTTTACAATGAATTTCCAAAACACAGACATTATATTAAGAGCCCCACAAGAGATCAACACACTGGATCACTGTTACAAAACTTTAAAAAGATCCATACTGTACTTTCCCCTGGGCAGCGCTCGGACCCTGATCACTGTCTGCTTCATCTCGTTACAACTTACAGGCAAAAACTGTAAACTCTGCAGTTAGGACTATAAGGAAGTGGACTGATGAGTCAAAGCAAATGTTCCATGCCTGGTTTCAGATTAGTGTTTTTGAACTGCCATCCACTGACCTGAACAAGCTTGGTGAAACCGCCAACTGAGGACATGGTGTGCAGACCAAGACCTTTTACACACAACAACAAATCATGGTTCACTTCACATCTGAGGAAGCTTTGTAGAAAGGAAGAGGCTTAATGCTGAGGTAACCAGGCCCTAAATGATTTAAACGTGTTATTAAGATATTGTGGTCAACAGTGTCAAAGGCAGCAGTTGGGGTCAAGCAGAACCAACACCGTTTTAGTACCAGAACCACATGTCAACAAGATATTGTTAACAACTCTTAATAATGCTGACAGGGCAGGTTACTGCAACTAACGATCAGGTCCTCAGAGAAGATCATCAGGGTTGACCTTTCCTCCATCCAGGACTTGTACAGGTCTGGGGGCAGGAAAAGACTCTGCAGACCCCACACATCCTGGACACCAGTCGCTTAGACTTTTACCTTCAGGGTGACGCTACAGAGCGCTATTTACAAAAACCAGCTGCCACAGAGACAGTTTCTCCCCCCAGGCAGTCTCGCTGATGGACACTGAACAGCCGGTCTTTGCACCAATTAACCTTCTCCTCTTTTGTTTTATATATACAGTCATTTTCAATAAATTAGAATATGAATTTCTAAGAGGCTTGCTTGTCACATTAAAAGAACCTTTTTGAAAAAAAATAATCTTTACGCCGGTATTAAACATACTTTTTTTTGGGCTCTTCTTTCTGCATGAAATATGTTGCTTTTTTATTGATCTGGTGCAATATTCCAATTTTAAATGCTGTGTTTCTATTAGCTGGAGGTGAAAAAAAAACACAATTAACTTAATAAAGGCTTTAAAACATTATCAGTCTGTGTTAATCTATATGTGTTTGTTTGAAATAAATGAACTTTTCAACTTTTCTAATTTATTGAACATGACAATGTTACATAAATTACATTTTCCTTTTTTTGGTATAGCTGTGCTTAAAATGTCTCTTGTGAGCAGAAAGTGGAGCTGAAGTTAAATTCTTTGTTTGTGTCATAAATCCGGCCAATAAGGCTGATTCTGGTTCTGGTTCCTCTCCTTCTGTGCTCACTGTTGGGCAGATGTTCAACAAACCAGATGGAACAAGAGGTCCAAGCTTTCTCCAGACCAACTGGTCCTGGTGGTCCTCATCAGTCTCTTAGCAGCCGCCGTGTTTGCTCTGGGTGTCAGTGAGTTTCAGAGTTTTTAAACCTTTAAAAAATATGAAAGGAAATCAAATTAATTATTTAAATTAAGTAAATATCTTTTTGCATTGAATTATTGCCAAGTGATGGGTTTACATTCTAAAACTTTTACTACTAAATTATTTGCTTTTAAATGTGAGACATATTATAATAAAAATGTTTACCTGTCATTTATTTGCTTTTATGTGTTGGATTATTATTATTTATTTTTTTATGCCCATCTTTTATTTCGCCAAGCAATACCCGCTGCAAGATCATTTGAATTCAGTCGACCTTAGCTAACCACTGAAATGACAATAAAGGAGTAATAAGCCACAAGAAAACTTACTCAATTAAATGATAGGTGAAGTTTGCCAATTAACTTTTTTTATCTTTACCAGCTGTCTTTTATTTAATGAACAATGAGGTTATCCTGACCCTTACAAAGGAGAATGAGGATCTGAGGAGAAATCTCTCAGGTGAGACCATGAGGATTTTAAAGAGTCCTTAATTTTATCTTCACCAGTAATTTATTTTTCTTTAATTCAGAAGAAAACACAGATAAAACAATACGTTTGTTCCCTGTTTAGACACTATAGGAAATTAATTGAACATGTTTTTACAATTTTTTAACTCATTTTAAACTAATCTGGACCATGTCTACCACCAGCAACTGCTTCCACAAAACCACTCCTTGCAACATGTCCACCACCTCCTGAAGTAAAGAGTAAGTTCAGGATTTGATCTTTGTCCCATTTCTGTCCTCTAATGATTTTAAAGAGACGCTGATGGACTGACAGAAACAGGAAGTCAGATTGTAACTGCAGGACAGAAGACGTCTCCTGCTGCCTCTAAATCCCTCAAACATCTACAGAGATTTCTTCTTCTGGAAGTTTTTGTTCTGATCTGTTTAAAGATGAGACGTGTCTGGAGTGTGAAGCAGGCTGGGAGCTACATGAAGGAAACTGTTATAAGTTCAACAGCAATAAGTCCTCCTGGAATGAGAGTAGACGTTCCTGCAAAGATCTGGGAGGAGACCTGGTGAAGATAGACAGCAGAGAGGAGCAGGTATGAAACTCTGCAGCAGGTTCATGTTCTCACAGATTTCATCACATCATGTTTCTTCATCTCAGCTCAGAACATCTCACAGGAATCTCCATCATCTTTTCCTACTCAGATGTTTCTTGAGGAGAAACTGAGACAGATCAATCAATCAATGGATCCGGAAGATAACTCGTTCTGGATCGGTCTGACGGACTCAGAGACAGAAGGCAGATGGCTGTGGGTGGACGGATCTCCACTGAATGAAAGGTCTGATTGTTCTGAAACATTTGAGTTGAGTCACTTAGGTTTACTCAACTCTGCCTTTCTGTTTCTTCATCTCTTAGTTTAGGTTTCTGGGGTTCCAACCAGCCTGATGGCAAAGGTGGAGGAGAAATATCAGAGGTGGACTGTGTGAGGATGCTGAAGACAGCAAACTTTGATCATTTCTTGTGGTTTGATAGATATTGTAATGATTCTCTGAGGAGTGTTTGTGAGAAAGTAGCAGAAATACAGCTGTGTTTTTGTGTGTGAAGTTCAGTTCAAAAAACTGTCTCAGATCTCTAATCAGACACATATGATGAAAATGACAAAAACATTTGAAGTTCTTTATCAAACATATTAACAAAAATTAATTAATTAAATTGATTTCAACATATCTTTGGCTCATTTTTGTTTGCTGCATCATCCAGAATCATGTGAAGTTTATAAAATCAATAAAGAGTTTTCAGCATTTATAGTTTTCCTGTTTTCATTGTAATTATTAAACATGCAGCTCAGGAGGTAACGAGGTTCAGTCATAAACTTCCCAAATTCACAGCAGCTCCAGAGTTTTAGAGTGAAAGAAATAAACCACACTTCCTTCATAATTGTGCTCCTCAGCTATGCACCAGTTTATTATTTGCAATTTAAAACATTTCATCACATATTTTCAACTACACTTGATAAAAATAGTTAATCTCACTATTTTTGTAGACTTTCCTTTAAGTAATTAAATATTTGTCACTCATGGGTTCACGAGGGGTGCTGGTGCCTATCTCCAGCATTCACTGGGTGAGAGGCGGGGTTCACCCTGGACAGGTCGCCAGTCTGTCGCAGGGCAACACAGAGACAAACAGGACAAACAACCATTCACGCACACACTCACACCTAAGGACAATTTACCAATTCACCTAACAGTCAATTTTTTGGACTGTGGGAGGAACCCGGAGAGAACCCACGCATGCACAGGGAGAACATGCAAACTCCATGCAGAAAGACCCAGGATTGGACTTGAACCCAGAACCTTCTTGCTGCAAGGAAACAGCGCTACCCACTGTGCCACTGTGCAGCCTGTTGTCAAATACATAAGATGAATAATTTCCAATAATAAATAAACAAAAAAGATTATTTAGACAGAAAAACAGATGATAGAAATAATAAATACCCAGAGGAGGGCGATGGATCCACGTCTGTATTTTATTTAATTTTTTTGAATCTTATAATAAAACCAGTCTAAAAATGAATAAATGTGCTACACTCCATTATAAAACAGAAGCATAATTTATTTGTATAATTTTTTTACTTTTGTTATCAGACACACTGTTTTTATCTAACATGTTTTACCTGACTTGTTCCAACGGTAACTTCCTTCTTCGTCCTGAGACAAAGATGAAGAGATAATTTATTTGTATTACAAAGAAAGCTTTAAAACAGGAAGATGGTGGAGAGTTTCAATTCTAAAAGTTAACAAAGGACATATTTCTTTGTAGGAATTTCCTCTTTAATAAAACTTGTTCATACGTTCCCTCAGAAATCAGGTAATAAACACGTAAACACATTTATTGTTATCAGGTCAACATTTTTACAGCTTGAAAATTTTGTAATCTTGTGCAAAGCAATGGCATTTTTGATCTAGCCTGTAGCCTGTGTTTGCAGACGTGTAAGGTTAATCAGAGTTCAGTGTCTCAGTGTGTGCTTACATTGTCATAAAGTATTCTTAGAACTTCATCATCTGCTGTGTGTGTGTCAAAGTGTGGAGAATATGATGATAATTTAGAGAGGGAAGACGGAAGCAGAGTCCTTTCCAGACCTTCTCAGGTTCAGGAGAGGTTAAAGGTCAGGAGCCAAGATGGAGCTGTTATACGTCACAAGAACTCCAGCTTGTTTTAAACTTCAGCTTGATGATGTTTGAAACCAGCAGACGTTGGAGAAATACTGGAAAATATTGGAAAGATGTAAAAGCCACTAGTCACATTCATAAACTCTGTCCAGTGATAGATCGTCTATGCCTGTGGAATCTAAGCGTCCCATAATATTTCAGATCTTCCTCTGAGCAATATCCGTCAACAAACAAGACATGGTGGGCGTAATTACATGCTATCCAAGATGAGAGATAAGTACTGGATTACTGGTGCTAGTACTTCAATCTGGAGGATTTTGTCAAGATGTGTGAAAAATAAATTCACCGGCAATTCTCCAGCAGATGTTGGACTTACCTCCTGATCGAATAACTCCAGATGAACCACCCTTTACCCATGTTGGGGTAGATTATTTTAGACTCTTTGAAGTGAGAAGCAGGAGAAGCATTGTGAGGAGGTATGGTGTTATTTTCACCTGCCTCTCAATAAGAGCTATCCATATTGAAGTTGCAGCTTCACTGGACACAAACTCACAAATGTTCTCAGCCATCTCATACCAAGGCGTGGTCAAGTTAAAGAGCTTCGGTCAGATAACGGACTAACAGAAGGATTTTAAAGTCTATTCTCTGAGATACAGGGAGCCAGTGGAAGGACTTCAGAACCGGGTCCATGTTCTCTACGTTCTTAGTCTTAGTGAGGACTTCAGAACCGGGTCCATGTTCTCTACGTTCTTAGTCTTAGTGAGGACTTCAGAACCGGGTCCATGTTCTCTACGTTCTTAGTCTTAGTGAGGACTTCAGAACCGGGTCCATGTTCTCTACGTTCTTAGTCTTAGTGAGGACGCGGGCAGCAGCGTTCTGGATCCACTTTTTAGGCAGACCTGTGAAAACACCGTTGCAGTAATGTTAGAGATGGGATGTATGAGTGGAACAACAGTTATCCTGGGAGTGGCATGCTCACCTAGACAGGCTGGGACACAAGGCTATGACACAACCTATCAGATAGCACCCCAGTGGTGACACATTATTTTACTGACGACATGTTAGGAAGTGTACAGCCCCTGCATGGGCGTGTACCTAGACTTCTTTATAATGCTTAAGGAAGGATCAGTCTGGGCTATTGCTAAATCCATTTTCCTTGTGTCGTGTTCCATCAGGAGCCCGTCAGCGCTGATTTGTCTGTAAACATTTCTCAGACTTTTCTAGATTAAACCAGTTAAAGTATAGATTTTTCTTTCATGTGTCGTATATTGAAAACACTCTAAAGTACAAGGGGGGTCGCCCTAGGGGAAAAGAGCTGGGGCAACCAAAGATGTTTCACTGCCGACAGGGTGCGGTAGCTTTTAACAGTGATCAATTCTACTAAAGATAAACGCATGGATTCGTTTTTCCAGATCCTGCTGAGACATCAGTTTTTTAATCCTGGAAATTTTCCTCAGATGACAGAAGGTCCACTTTGTAATTGTCTTTAGATGGAGGTTCAGGTCTGAGTCCATCACTACACCCAGGTTTCGGGCCTGATCAGTGGTTCCTAGCTGAAGCAGCTGAAGCTGTGTGCTAACTTTTGATCTCTCCTCTATTGGTCCAGAAATCGTTACTTCAGTTTTTATTTTTATTCAATTGAAGAAAATGTTGGCACATCCATGCATTGATTTCTTCTAAGCATTTACTCAGTGTTTGAATGGCTCCATAGTCACCTGGTGACATGGTGATGTAGAGCTGTGTGTCATCTGCATAGTTATGGTAACTGATGTTGTTTTATGATCTGAGCTAGAGGAGCATGTAGATGTTGAAGAGGAGGGACCCAGGATGGACCCTTGGGGAACCCCACATGTGATTTTTGTCATCTCTGATGTAAAGTTACCTTCTGACGCAACAAAAAAGTCCCTGTCCTTTAAATAGGACGTAAACAGATCGAGAGCTGTACCAGAGAGGCCGACCCAAATTTCCAGGCGTTCTAACAGAATGGAGTGATAGACAGTATCAAATGCTGCACTGAGGTCCAATAGTACCAGCACTGTGGTTCTTCCAGTCTGCATTTATATGGATGTTATTAAACACCTTGATAAGGGCGGTCTCTGTACTGTGGTGAGGAAACCTGAGTGGAAAACGTCAAAGCGGCTGGTCATTGTTAAGGTGCCTCATCCACGCAGATCACATGTCCATACGGGAGACGGTGCTGGTCAGTCCACGGCTGATGGCTCAGACCACCAGCTCTTCAAGTTGAATCAGAAGACCATCTCCCAGTGGTGAGAGCTGTGTAACCGACCCAGAGGCTTTCTGCTCGCTGAACGTGTGCCCAGAGGTCAAAGGTCTGATGTCAGGCTGTCTGTGTGTCGTCTGCAGGTTCACCAGTCACTGAGCTCCAGGTGTTGCTTCCTGCAGAGGAACTGCTCCAGGTGGGGCAGGGACAGCTCTTTGACAGCGAGCTTCTTGAGGAGCAGCCAGGCCCATCCAGCAGGAGTCTCCATCCTCCTCCTCCTCCTCGGTGTCCAGGACGACGACATACAGGAGGAGGATGGCGGCGGAGGCTGCCACAGCTGGGAGGGTGGTCCAAAGGCAGAAGAGAATGCAGCAGTAGTCCTCACTAAGACTAAGAAAGTAGAGAACATGGACCCGGTTCTGAAGTCCTCACTAAGACTAAGAACGTAGAGAACATGGACCCGGTTCTGAAGTCCTCACTAAGACTAAGAACGTAGAGAACATGGACCCGGTTCTGAAGTCCTCACTAAGACTAAGAACGTAGAGAACATGGACCCGGTTCTGAAGTCCTCACTAAGACTAAGAACGTAGAGAACATGGACCCGGATCTGAAGTCCTCACTAAGACTAAGAACGTAGAGAACATGGACCCGGTTCTGAAGTCCTCACTAAGACTAAGAACGTAGAGAACATGGACCCGGTTCTGAAGTCCTCACTAAGACTAAGAACGTAGAGAACATGGACCCGGATCTGAAGTCCTCACTAAGACTAAGAATGTAGAGAACATGGACCCAGTTCTGAAGTCCTCACTAAGACTAAGAACGTAGAGAACATGGACCCGGTTCTGAAGTCCTCACTAAGACTAAGAACGTAGAGAACATGGACCCGGATCTGAAGTCCTCACTAAGACTAAGAACGTAGAGAACATGGACCCGGTTCTGAAGTCCTCACTAAGACTAAGAACGTAGAGAACATGGACCCGGTTCTGAAGTCCTCACTAAGACTAAGAATGTAGAGAACATGGACCCAGTTCTGAAGTCCTCACTAAGACTAAGAACGTAGAGAACATGGACCCGGTTCTGAAGTCCTCACTAAGACTAAGAACGTAGAGAACATGGACCCGGATCTGAAGTCCTCACTAAGACTAAGAACGTAGAGAACATGGACCCGGTTCTGAAGTCCTCACTAAGACTAAGAACGTAGAGAACATGGACCCGGTTCTGAAGTCCTCACTAAGACTAAGAACGTAGAGAACATGGACCCGGTTCTGAAGTCCTTCCACTGGCTCCCTGGATCTCAGAGAATAGACTTTAAAATCCTTCTGTTAGTCTATAAATCCCTGAATTAGCACCTAAATCCATCACAGACTTGTTATCAGGGCATCAACCCTCCAGACCACTCAGGTCTTCTGGCTCCAGCCTGCTCTGCAGAACCAGAACCAGAACCAGACATGGAGAAGCAGCATTTAGTTCCTATGCATTGTCTCTGTACTGAAATGTGTGTTACAAATAAATTTGCCTTGCCTTTCCTAGCAGCAAGGTTAACTGTGCAGCAGGTGTGGGCAGCCCAAGAGATGTGGGACACACACAGCTCCACGGTGAGTCCTACTGTGCAGGAGAACCCTCTTAATCATTTCTGTAATTTCTGTGTTTATCTGGGAAGGTCCTTACGGTGGCAAAATGTTCAACTTTGTTTCTTTAAATTCCCCAGAAAAGATGCCAAATATGTACTTATAAATAACGTACAACTTCTTTTGGCTAAATTTACCATTTCTATAATTGTAGATGTATTCATAAAAAAACATGTTTACTTTATTTTGTTAAAGATGTGGAACTACATGTTAAATCAATAGCGGACTCTACCAGTGAAAAAGTTCAAGTTCAAGACTATTTCCATGTAAAGTTTTGCTTATATTTATCTAATTAACACCCCTAGATGTTAGCTTGTGTTCTTCTGTATACTACATTGGTTGGTTTGTTGTATTCTCGGCATTGCAAAATGTTTTTTTCCAAATGGTGGACTCCCATCTCTCGCTCCGTTCAATCAGAAGGCTCGGTTGTTCCAATTTGGAGAACCAAACTTTTAGAGCCAATCAGAAAACTTGCTTGTTCCATTTCACAAAGACCTTTTTGGCCGCACTCGGTCTGGATCTGACCTCAGATCAGCAGGCGGCCGAAGCTAAGCCAGCCGACATCACGTGGCTCTTAAAGATTAGCTTCACGCATACATGGTGCATTACGGTAAGAGAAGTAGGAGTGACATTTCTTGGAGAAAAAGATATAAATAAAGACAAAATAAGCATAACCCTCAGAAAATGTATTTATGACAAAACTTTTACTTTCAAGCACTTATACTATAAATAGAATAAATATTTTATGATTTTACTGTAGATGTTTGGAGAAATACCAAGTGAAGTTAATGCCTATGCACTATATTCATGTGACTAATTTTCAGGGATTTAGTTCTCAGATGTCGCCCCTCCCCCTCCTATTGCTGCTCTCTTCTCTGTTCCAACGTTCTTAACGCTCAGTCCAATCAGGGAGCTTGGTTGTTCCCCCTTCAATTGATGATTAATAGATGGATTTTTCCTTCTGTTCTAGTGACGCTTATCATTCAGACACTTTGACCAATCAGCGGCGTGTATGTGTTTCAACATCTGTGTCATCCTCCGTCTCTGGCTCCGTCCAATCATAAGGCTCGCTTTGTTCCAAGTTTAGAATCAAACTTTTAGAACCAATCAGGAGGCTCGCTTTGTTCCAATTCCTGGAGCTCGTTTCGGCTGCACTCGGCTTTTCTCGGCAGCTGCACCGTTGCTCAGCATCGAGCAGCAGTAGCAGCGGCGGACTGACGCTTCTTATCACGGTAAAAACTAAATTGGTGTAAATAATAGCTTTGCTCCGGTTCACTCATCAGAACCTTGTTAGTTTTTATGGGTTACATTTTGATTTGAACGGATCCGTTTGTTTAGGACGAATAAATCAGCCGCGTTTTGACTTTTCATCAGCTAGCTTAACTTTTTCACACCGAGCTCCGTCGGTTCTCATCAGAAACGTCATTATTAGTCAAAGTTTTGATGGATTGTGTTTTTATTTGACCGATCTGTGTTTAGGAGGCATAAACTGATGGTCAGCCAGCTTCACTGGTCACATCGGTTCTGATCAGAAATAACTTTGTCAGCTGGAGGAGCTGATCTCACCGCATTTATTTATTTATTGTTTGAAGAGAGTAATTTAGCTGCAGAACAGGTAAAAACTGCTGAAAACGGGTTAAATGAAGCCTTAACTGTAGTTTACAGGGTTTAGTTTTCTTTTAATTCCCTGATAATAATTCTATAGCAGCTGGGATTATCATTATCATTATTATTATTGTTATTACTATTATTATTATTGGCCTGGCAGAGCTTTCTATGAATCCACTGATAAAACTGATGGACTTTCACTAATTTCTCTTTGTCATCATTTCTCCAGATTACACTTTGCAGATCTGGTGGAGATGGTTGTAAGTTAAGCTTCATCACTATAATAGCTGGAAATATTATGTGCTATAATTTAATTTCTCTCTTTTTATACATCTTTTAATCTAATGTTTTCAGTCTGAGCATCCAACATTCTGCAGGCTCCCTGATGGGGCCCTCATCCTGAGAGCCTCTAAAGAGGCTTGGGGTCTCAGAGGGAAAGGGCCAGACCCTTGGAGGAGGAGGAGGTCAGCGAGGGTGGCGAGGGTGGGGACGCCTCCACCCTCATCATCAGCCGCTGCTCCCTGCAGTTCAGGATGTTCTCAGGGAGAACCCTGCAGTGGCTGCTGGAGAACGACGTGGGCCATGCCGTCAACCTGGTCTCCTCCCACCAGAAGGAGAGGACTGGGTCTCAGTCCCCCTCATGGTCAACAAGGTAGGACCTGGTCTGTTATTAGGAGCCATTTTGGTCTGTTCAGTCTTAATCCTGTCTGCTTACTTGCAGCTACGCCTCATTCTACCCTGACTTCATGGAGACAGTCAGGTTCCACCGGGCCTTTGAGGAGGTGCAGGCCCAGTCCTGTCAGCCTGGCCAGGAGTGACAGGCCCTTGTTGACTTTGGGGACTTTAAATACGAGACCCTGGAGAGCCTCTAGGATTCTGAGGACCCTCAGAGGATCCGGTATGACAGAACGGTGGAACCTGTGTATGTTTAGCATCTGCTGCCCCGTCAGTCATCTGACCGTCTGTCTCACCTGCTCAGGGTGGTGGACTACCTGCGGTGGACGTCCTCTGCTCCAGGCTCCCACATGGAGAAGGCTGTGGGCTACGTTCACCACAGAGACAGGCAGAGGACCGCCAGCAGCAGCACAGGAGCAGCAGGGGCCCCCAAGCTCACATCACAGTTTGTCCTTTTCTAAAATCCAATTTTCCAAGAGATCTAAATTGTTCCTCAGTGTTAGCTGCAGTTTTTAAGTTTTAATGGATTATAAAATCATATTTCCTGCTTTCAGCTTCTTGCCTTCGTGTCGTCACGGCGTTCTCTGTCTGGGTGGAGATGCAGGCGGCGTTGAAGAAGCTCAGCTCCTCACTAAGCCTGCAGCTCCAGGTGAGATGAAATTCACAGGAGATGCACTGAGCATGCTGGGATTCTCTGTGATGTAATCTTTGTTGATCTGATTTCTTTTCCAGCAGAAACCCGAGACCAGCTCCTCCCACCGAGGCCCCTGTGGAGCCCAGCGACGAGGAGCTGATGAGGGCCAGTGGCGACACGGAGGAGTGTGAGTAAAGTGACCAATCAGACGTACCGTTGACTAAAATGCTGCAACTGATGCTGACCATTTTTCTCCCGTTTTTTTTCTCAAATATTGTCAAAATCAGACGAACCTGAGGTGAAACGGTAAGTTTTGACTCAATCAATCATTTGCTTGTGGCCAGTAGCTGTAGCTCATCACTAACTGGGTTGGTGCCGCTCACCTGTCAGGTCCTCATCAACCACCTGTAGATTAACACGCAGAGACGCCACCTCAGCTGCATCCAGGACCCAGCAGGCCTGCAGCTCTACAGCCAGACTGGGTCGCTGACCCAAGGAGGGCTCAGCCTCCCTGGAGTCCTTCCACCTCCACCTGAGCCGCTTCATCCCAGGTAACTGCAGCTGCTGGTCAGGAAACATCCACTGCTCCTTATCAGATGCTGTGTTTTTGTTACATGAAGGTGAATTTTCTAATGTAAACGTGATCCTCAGGGACGTCTGCCAGTGGCAGGAACTTCCAGGCGTTCCTTGGTGATGGAGTGGTGAGGTGGAACCAGGACGGAGCAGCGGCTGCAGCGCCTGTGGAAGCCGCTGAGGAGAAGACGTCTCTGCTGTCCTACAGCGGCCGCCTCAAACACGCCTCCACCAGAAGAGCCAAAGGTGCTTGGACCTGATCTGGTTGAGGATCTCACCAAGCCTGCTGCGTACAGGTAAGTAAAATAATGTTTATAAAGATGCAAACTTCTAGCAAAGGCTTTTTAACGGAACCTCTGGGCATTCTGCTTTATCACAGGAGAACTCATCAGACTTAAGTTCATTTTTGTTATTTTCCAGGAGGAGGTCCAAGGTCCTGATGGTCAGCCAGGATAACCTTCATGTCCTGAAGCTGGCCCAGGCCTTGGTGGAGGTCAGGAGGCTGAGCGGCTCCCTGAGTCCAGGGTGGACCGTCTCGTCTGTCTCTGGCAGCGCCTGTCAGAGCGAGACAAGCAGAGACTGCTCTACCCTTCCAGGTATCAGGAGAGGCAGATCAAGGGACGCTTCAAGGCAGCAAAGGGCAAAAACATCGTTTTCCTGGCAGGCAGAGCCTCCAGCGGTTAGTTTAGTCTTTAAAAACTATTTTCCCTCCTGACATCTGCTGTTTAAACAGTTTTAAACACACTTTTCTTCACTTATGCTGCAGCTGCATCCTTGGAGTGAACTCCAGCAAACTGGCTGGACACCAGCCGCCTGGTGGAGGCCGTCTGCAGCCAGCTCTGTCGCCTGCATCCCGCAGCGACACGTGTCGGGGGGGTCATGAGGAGCCGGTGGTCCCTCATCCACAGCGACTACGATACGGCAGACGGTGCTGGGAGCCCGAGGCTGATGGCTCAGACCTCCATCCAGCTGTTTGACATGAACCAGCGGACCATCTCCCAGTGCTGAGAGCTGTGTAACACACCTGGAGTCTTTTCACTCACTGAACGTGTGCTCAGAGGTCAAAGGTCAGATGTCAGGCTGTCTGTGTGTCGTCTGCAGCTTCAACAGTCGTCAGCAGCAGTGGGAGAGGTCTGTGATGGAGCAGGGAGTGGCCATGGTTGCTCCATCTGTGCAGACCGACCCCTGCTTCCTGCAGAGGAGCCGTCCTTGGTGATGGTGGCAAGGAGGCTCTTAGCCTGCAGCCTCCCTGAGGAGCAGCCTGGCCCCTCCAGCAGGAGTCTCCCTCCTCCTCTTCCTCTTCCTCCAACTCAGGCTGCTGCTAATGCTTGCTGCCACCTCCTCTGCTCAGTTGCCTCCTCCTCCTCCTCCTCCTCCAGTTGTGCCCAGGAGGAGGAGGAGGAGGAGGAGGCAGCTGCAGCTCACGGCTAAAACAGCACCAACATGTACCTGAGCAGCAGGTGTGGGCAGCTGAACAGACCGGACACTGGGCTCAGCAGGATCAGGGTGTGACCTGCTGGCCACAGTAAGAGTGGAGGAACGGAGGAGGGACTTTAAAAGATAATGTTATAATAATTCCTGTTATAACTACCAGTCTGTTAAATAAACGTGTCTCAAATTGATTTAATCTTCTCGTCTTTGTTTTTTGTTACATTTTTACATTAAACTATTAGAAACTGGTGCATGTTTGTGGATCATGAAGACAGTAGGTTGTGTTCAGCAGGTTGACCTTTTTATCTCCAAGCTTTGATCTGTTTTCAGCTTTAACGCTGAATGATTCACAGAATTTCCAGGAACAAAGACTCTGAGGCCGAGTCGCTACCAGAGCTCCTCTCCCCTTCACAGAGAAGAACGTCTGCCTGGAGATGAAGCAGCTCCACCACGGTGGAGACCAGCTCATCAGGAACGACGGGAACCGCTCCAGATTGTGCAGACCACAGCATCCTTCACTCTAGAATCAGTCATGTTTTATGATATTTAGAGTTTTTATAAAAATAACTGCTTTGGATTTTCCTTTGTTCACTGTATATAGTTGTGCATATTTTATTTGAATTTTCTTAAAAAAAATACACCGAACATGTAAAAAAAGAATCTACAGATGTGATAATCATAAGAAACATTAATGGTATTAATGATAATTCCCAGGGCCCTAAAGGACATAAATGGAGGCCAGCTTCATTCATCGTAGTGGTGACTGATTATGCATTCAGCCAGTAGCTGCTTTCATGTGCAGATGAAGCCTGGAGAACTGAAAGAACCTTTCCTGAACCAACTGGCTCAGGTTCAGTGATGCCAGTAGAAGGTTTTCATTTTTATTTTGTGGAAATAATTTGGACAGATTTGGAGTCAGTTCAGAGGTTTTTGAGTTAATTTATTAATGTCATAAATTCAATATTAGTCATTGGTTCATAGCCGTTATTGGGGAAATTTGAGTCAACCAGGTACTGGTCACAAATCACAATGTTATAGTTCAGAGGAGTAAATTCAGCCTTTCAGCCAACAGTGAATTTGCAATAAAGAGAAGAAATAATGACCATAGTTAATATAATTTCTTTAAATGTGTAGAATTAGGTTTTGCATATTTATGTGCACACATTGATCATAGTTTGTCTTTCAAATGTGAAAGGAATGTTTTCATGGCTAAACTGATCTGAAAACATGCTGGGGGGGGGGGATACTTTCACTGGATCTGATGTTTGGTCTTCAGTAAAAATAACTGGGTGGTTTTGTTGGATTATGGCTTTAGTAAACGCATATTATTGGTGTACATCAAGGCCCGCCCTTACAGTAAATGTAACATAATTTAATTGGCCTGGTTCTTGTGTGTTGTGGCAGTTTTTCTAGATTTCTAGGCTGGAGAACCTTTGACTCTATCTGGCAACCCTCCTCAAGCGGCTCAATGCCCCACCAGGCCTCATCTCAGCGTCACTCAGAACCCTCTGGTGGATTTTTTAAGCAACTAGCAGCAAACCTGGCAACTTTCTTTTCTCTTAAAGCATTTTCTCCATAACCCTTGAAAGCACCAACCACTCCGGGGTCTCTGTCCTCATGCTGCAGGGACCAGGCTTCATATGCGGCAGTTACAGGACAGGTGGCCAGTGAAAACCGCCAAGTTTGTTTTTTCGCTCATTCTCCGCAGAAGGCTTCATTTATTAAACGGTAGGTGCTGAATTTATTTAATCCACACCGCCGCGCTGGCTAACCCTGCAGAACGACAGAGTGTTAGCTACATTCGCTGTTAGCTTGTCTGCTCCTGTCCCCAGGAGCCAGAAACGTGATTTAGCGCGTCTGGTTTATTTGGCTTAGTGTGTGTTTTACAAACTGGTGAGTTTTAGCACCAAAATGTGATGCTGTACTTAACTCTGGTAAATATTGTGTTATTACTAATGCACACAGATCCAAGGTGGTTTTCTGGGGTAGAGCTGTAGTCTGTGTGCTCCGTCCAATCAAAAGCTCGCTCCTTTAACAAGGTGTATCGGGGGACCAATCACAGGCCGCGTTTCTTCCGGTCCACGGAAAGCTCTAACACCCTCAACACCTGGCAGCTGAAGGCGGAGAGCTACATGTAATTAACGGTAATATATAACGTTATTAAACCCGCAGTGTGGATGGCGAACCCAGCAGAGCCCCGCGGTTCGGTTTAGTCCTGGATTGGTTCTGAATCCGAGGCTTTTAGGCGGTTTAACGGTCGCTTTTCACGGTTTGTTCGCTAGCTTGTTGCACATGTGGTCTGTAGCCGTTAGCCTGAGCTGCTGGTCAGGGCCGGACAGAACCAGCTGGGTTCTAGTCCCAGAACTAAACCCAATGCTGTTCTGAGTGGGATTACTGTTCTCTGGGTTTATTTGACACGGAAATGGTTTTAAACGGAACCAATGAAGCCAGGGAGAAACCCGGGCTGCCTGGAAGATGGTGGCGGTGGTGCAGCAGGTGTTCCCTGCCGGGGCGGAGCGCTGCTTCAACTTCAGGATCTCCGCAGCTTTTGTTTCCTGCTGTTCTTGAACTTAAAAGTCCTGCGATGGTCGACTTTACATTAATGTGGATTATGTGTTATTTCTATAAATTAGAAGGTAAATATTTAAATAAAATGCCGGCGGGAGCAGCTCTCCTCCTGCAGCAGCTCCTTTTTTCTGTAAATCTCCCTTTTTTCTCTCTCTCAGCAAAGCTCTTTTTTTCCATAAATCTTAGTTTTATAAAGTAAATGTCCAATTTTTTTCTCAGTAAAGCTCTTTTCCCCCCAATAAATATTCATGTCATTCAGTAAAACTCGGCGTTTTCCAGCAGATCAGCTGATGGTCCTCCTCTCTCTGATCAGTCTGCTGACAGGAGGACCGTTTATTCCTCCGGTTTAACGGGAACTAAACTAGGACCTGTGAAGGAGTCTAAACGGGGGAACCGGGAGTGTTTGTGGTCTTCCTGCCAGGAAGCTGCTGCTTTTCAGGCTTTATCCCAAGCAAAAAGCTCCTCAGCGAGGACATTTTCTGGCGCAGCTGTGAACGCGCAGCTCTACCGGAAGTGGCTCTGGCCGCGCGGAGGAGAAAAGCGGATGTAGAAGACCGACTTCCGGTGGTTTTAAAACAACTTATTTTACTGTTTATTGTCTTTTGTAGGTCTTTTAAAAATGAAAATGAGGAACGCTTCACGAATTTGCGTGTCATCCTTGCGCCCCCTGGTTTGCATTCTTCTCGTTCCGATGTTCCAATTCTTTGACCAATCAGCGGCCCGGATTTGTTCCGATTTTTTCTAAATCCCCCGTCACTCGCTCCGTCCAATCAGAAGGCTGGATATGTTCCAAGTTTAGAATCAGACTTTTAGCACCAATCAGAAGGCTGGATTTGTTCCGATTTCTGGAGTTTCGGCCGGGCTCGGCTTTTTTTTCGGCTGTTCTCGGCAAGGGCTCCGTTACTCAGCTTGAGCAGCGGCGGACCGACGCTTTTTATCACGGTAAAAGCTAAATTGTTGTAAATATTAGGTTTTCTCCGGCTCCCCTGTCAGAACTTTGATAGTTTTTATGGATTGCATTTTGATTTGAACCGATCCGCTTGTTTAGGACGGATAAAACAGCCGCGTTTTGTCAGCCAGTTTAAAATTTTAACATGAGCCCCGTCGGATCTCATCAGAAATGTCATTATTAGTGAGAGGTTTGATGGATCGTGTTTTTTTTGTTTTGTTTTTTTGGGCCGATCTGTGTTTAGGACGGATAAACTGATGGTCAGCCAGCTTAACTGGTCACATCGGCTCTGATCAGAAACGTTTTTGTTAACTGGAGGAGCTGATCTCACCACATTTATTTTTTTATTGTTTCGAGAGTTATAGCTGCAAAAAAGAACGGGTAAAAACGCTTTAAAGCTGCTGAGAACAGGTTAAATTAAGCTTCTACTGTAGTGTACAGGGTTTAGTCTGCTTTGAATTCCCTGATAAAATTATAGCAGCTGGGATTATTTTTTTTATATATATATATATATATATATATATATATATATATATATATATATATATATATATAAAACACATTTTACTTTACGATACAGCAGCTTGGATATTTTTTATATTATATTTGTAGTTTTTTTTTAATATTTGTTTTATTTACAGGCTTTACATTCCCTGAGTCTTTTCCATTGAAACTGAGGCAGTGATGGAGAGAGGAGGCCTGGGTTAGGGTTATTATTATTATTATTATTATTAGTGACCTGGCAGAGCTTTCTATGAATCCACTGATAAAACAGCTGGACTTTCACTGTTTTCTCTTTGTCATTATTTCTCCAGATTACACTTTGCAGATCTGGTGGAGATGACTGGAAGTTAAGCTTCACCACTATAAAACTGTAGCAGCTGGAAATATTATGTGCAACCATAATTTACTTTCTCATTTTTTTAATAAATATTTTATTTTGTTTTTAGTCTGAATATCCAACATTCCACAGGTTCCCTAATGGGGCCCTCATCCTGAGAGGCTTGGGCTCTCAGAGTGGAGCCCAGAAGGTTGGAACCTGTGTGTGTTTAGCATCTTCTGCCCTGTCTGTCTCATCTGCTCAGGGTGGACCAGCCTGGAGAGCGAGTGGAAAACCACCTGCACTGCAATCATTGACTTTGCACTAATTCCGTTATTATTATTATTATTATTATTATTATTATTATTACCGTGGGTCTCTCTCTCACAGGCTGCCCTGAACCAGCTGCACTTTATGTAAATGCATCACACTACATCCTTGGGTACAGATTTGTGTATTTTTTTTTCTTTCATGGATGTTTTCCAGTTGCTATATAAGTGCTTATTTTCCTCCAAGCGTGTCATAATTACTATTTAAGAACCTCCTGAGGACTTTTGAAGACGCTTATCCCTTTTGTAAAGGGATTCCTTCCAAATGTTGTCAGTGTTCTGAGCCCCGGTGCCTTAACAAAAAGGTCACAATGATTCTTGAATTTGGATACTTTTGGAAATACTACAAAGCTGTTAAATGAAGATGTCTATGAAGATCACTATAATACTGTAGCAGCTGGGAATATTATGTGCAACCATAATTTATTTTCTCATTTTTTTAAATAAATATTTTATTTTGTTTTTAGTCTGAATATCCAGCATTCCACAGGCTCCCTAATGGGGCCCTCATCCTGAGAGGCTTGGGCTCTCAGAGTGGAGCCCAGAAGGTTGGAACCTGTGTGTGTTTAGCATCTTCTGCCCCGTCAGTCAGCTGACCGTCTGTCTCATCTGCTCAGGGTGGACCAGCCTGGAGTTGCCGCTGTCATCGTAAGGGCAGGGAGAGTCGGAGAAGAACTGGACACTGCTGCATTCAGTTGAGCCGCCACGAGGGACACGTCACACGCCACCTCTGTTTATTTTGGTACGCACAACGGCGCGGCGCATGTTGCACAATTTATAGTCGCACCCATGATTGAGGTCAGTGAAGAGCACTCATCAAAAATACATGTCAACACATGGAGGGCGAGTGGAGAACCAGCTGCAGTGGATCATTGACTTTGCACTAATTCCATCATTATCATTATTAGAATTATTATTATCATCACTATTACAACCATGGGGCTCTCTCTCACAGGCTGCCCTGAACCAGCTGCACTTTATGTAAATGCATCAGGCGACATCCTTGTGTACAAATTTGTAGTTTTTCTTTCATGGATGTTCCAGCTGCTATATAAATGCTTATTTTTCCTCCAAGTGTGTCATAATTATTATTTAAGGACTTTTGAAGACGATTATCCGTTTTATAAAGGGATTCCTTCCTAATGTCGTCTGTGTTCATTGTCTGAGCCCAGTGCCTCATCAAAAAGGTCACGATGATTCTTGAATTTGGATACTTGTAGAAATACCACCAATCTCTTAAATAAAGATGTCTCTTAAATTTATTCAGTCTTGTTGCCTTTTTTATTTTTTTATCAAACTGTTAGAAACTTATGCATGTTTCAGGATTATGAATACAACAGGTTCTGTTGACTAGGTTGACCTTTTTATCTGGATGCTTCGATCTGTTTTCAACAGCAAATGTTCAGGGTTTAATGCTTAATGATTGACAGAATATCCAAGGACAAACTCGCAGTACCTCCGAGTCTCCACCAGGGGTCGCCGTTGAGGCACCTGCTCACCCCCTCCCCTTCGACAGAGAAGAATGGCCTCCATCCTCCTTTGCGCAGGGGCCATGCTAATCTTCTCTGTATCGTTCCAATTTTAGTATATGTCCTAGTAAACTAGGACAAGAACTACAAGTCCCAGAGAGGTATATATAGTCCTCACTTTCTACCTACTGTTCCTTTGGTCCTGCAGATGATCTCAGTTATTCATCAGAGAACATCACAGGCAAAGCATCTGCACTTAGACCCAACTGTTTGTTCTGAATGACTCTGGGCTGCTTTATCTCTAGTTCTGATCTTATTTCACTGTTTCAGATCCACAGATTCACAGATGCATGATGGGACAGACAGACGCACACCACCCGATTGGCTGGCTGAGGACCAAAGGACGAAGTGACTGCTGTTGTGGTGATCAGACTTCTTTAAGGAGAGGTAGGAAGCCTCCACCGACGAGTCCCCGGGCTCAGCAGTTCTTCAGAACCTCTGTTTTTCGGACCTCCTGGCAGTGATGGCCCAGATGAAGCCTCTGGACCAGGAAACATTGAATCAAAGCGATTCCTGGCGCAGGTTCCCCTCACCGTGGTCTCTGGTGTCCTCTGGTGGCCGAAGCAGGGAAGTGCAGCTCAGTCTACAAGCAGGAAAAGGCTCCTTCCTCATCTCTGCCGGCTCTACAAAGCTGAATTATCAGTTTGTAATTATCCAGCCATAACCCCCTCTGATATTAAACTATATAGAAATAATGAATTGTCCCTTTTAAACATTTTTAACAATAAACTTCCCTTGTTTGAACATCTTCTGTGATGTGGTCTCCATTTTAATAACTGAAATGCTTTACAACACGCATCAAACAGTTTTAATATTTTATATCAGGTTTTCTTTCTCTTTATCTGTTTATTTAAAATTAAAAACAGCTGAAGCTGCAAATGTCCTCAGAATCAGGTCGGGCAGAGCCTCCTTTCTCAACTCCAAGGCGCCTCCTGGTGGCCAAACGTGATTAATTTCACTGTGACTCATTCTGGCTAAATTAGTTTAAGAAGTGATTTCAGTAAACGGTATTTGGGGGTTGCATTAAAAACCAAACAGATTTATTTATGGGGTGAGGTTTCTGTGGATTAAAACCCGTATTTATAGAAGTTATTTTTAAAATGCCAGAGTCAGAGGGTCATATCAGAGGAGCAGGAAGATGACACAGCCTGGTACCTCCAGGAGATCCAGTTCAGCTGACCTGAGGGGCCGAGAGGGCGAGGAGGGATGAAGAAGCTCAGAGAGGTACGGTGGGGCAAAGTCATTTAAACACTTAAATGAAAATAAGACTTTTAAAATGAACTTTAAAATGTACTGGGAGCCAATGGCGCGAGGCCAGAATTGGGGTCATATGCTGTTTTTTGAGTACCTGTTAAAAGACGCACAGCAGCGTTTTGAACCAGCTGTAGACAAGAAAGCAAAGACTAATTTACTCCAACATAGAGTCCTTTACAGTAATCCAGGTGGAATGATATAAAATCATGGATCAACGTTTCAAGGAGTTGTCTTCACAGAATTTTAATTTTGGCTGCTGCCTTAAGTGATAAAAACATGATCTAACAACTGCTCTGATCTGATCATCTAATTTAAAAATACTAATTTAAAACCCAAATCAGTGACACTTGGTTTAAAATATGCTGTCAGGGGTCCCAGATCAACAGCACCAGGGTCACGGGCGATTTGGTCCTAACAGTATTATTAAGTTTTCTTATTGTTAAAATTTAAAAAGTTCAGGTCAAGCTTTAATGTCTTCCAGAGAGTCCAGCAGGACCTTCACTAATGGATCGTTACGCTGAAAGTTGTAAAAATTACACCGTGAGCATAACGGTGCTACATGCTAAGCTAACAGTATGACATGGATGTTTCAGAGCAACATAAAGCTCACGGGCATCAGAGAAGTTGTAACCCACCAGTTTACTCCTTGGTTCATGACGTTTAAATTTGATATTTAAGTCACATCTGAATATAAGAAACAGGATCGGCCAAACTATGAAAAAAAGTGTGACTTATAGTCAGAAAAATACAGTAATTAAATTCTGGTGTCTGTGTGGAAATGATTTACCAGGTAATCTTCTAAAAAGCTGGTTTCAGATTTAATTTGTTTTTCTGCATTTCTAAACCTTTTAGCTGTGCTCAGTCACAACAAGGACACACCAGGTGCAGCTTCATGATGCTGATGAAACCTGCTGAGATAATATTACTTTCTACTTAACATTTCATTTATTCTTCAAATGTTCAGCAGCTTCTCAGGGTCTCAAAGCTTAAATTCACTCCACTGAGATTCTTTCATGAAGCAACTCAGCAGGATCCACTATGATGGATTAAAATGAGCGTGAAGAACCTGACTTCATATTTTAAACGTTCTGCTGCTGTTGAACAAAGAAAGGAGGACATGCTCCATCAGCTGCATCTCCCTCCTGTCCTGCCTCCATCCTGGTGACGCTCCGACTGGTTACAGGAAGAGTTCACTTCAGCTACAGTCTGCTGTCCTCAGACCAACAGAGAAGTTTTCTTCTTTAACAGCTGGGACATTTAGCTCAAAACGTAAGTTTGCTTTGTCTTCACTAACCTTCCTGTTTGTTTCTGCTCACTTCTTATTCAAACACAAACTTCTGTTTTAGAAGAATATTAGTTATTCACTAGAAAAAGAACATAATTACAAGCTGCTGTTTGTTCTGATTTCATGTACCATGTTTGATTTGGTTTTAGTCTGTTTTTCATCATAATAAGATATTTTTTTAAATTGTGGTCAGTCTCCACAGGGAAATAAGATTTTAAAATTTTCATGAAATGCTTCTTACATAATATTGAAAGTGAAAGTAAACAAGTTAAAGGTGCCTGAGTAGAAACATTGTTCATATGCTCCCTGCTTCTTAGGGACTTCGACCTGCAATTGCCAGGTTGCCGGTTTGATCCCCCGCTCTGACCGTCTCAGTCGTTGTGTCCTTGGGCAAGGCACTTCACCCGAATTCTCTGCTGGCGGTGGTCAGAGGGCCCGATGGCGCCGTTGTATGGCAGCCTCGCCTCTCTGTCTGCCCCAGGCCAGCTGTGGCTACTAGCATAACTCACCACCGTCAGGGTGTGAAAGTACAGCACTGGATGGAGTTTCTCCTGATGATGGATTTTATTAGAGAGAAAGTAAACGGGTTAAATAAAAAATCCTATTTTCAGCTTTCCATGATTTGTGAAACACCAGTCGTTTAAAATCAATAGAAGAACACAAGGGAGAACTCACAGTCTGTTTGCAGAGGGAGGAAAAGCAAACATTGGTTTGTTCCAGACCCGTTTGGCTGGTTTCCGTTCCAGATGGGTGCCGTCACAAACACAGAGCTCCAATATTACAGAAACTGAAAGTAGCTGGGATGTAAAGCAGCCAGCCGGGTGTGTAACAAACTTTTAATGCAGTTTCTTCTTAAAACCCTCAGTTCTTGTCCATCTTATATTCATAAGACTTCAGTTTTGTCAGAAGTCTTCTTAAATCTATAATGTTATTGTTTAACTGTATTGTTGTTTTAGTCACATTATAGTTGAACCTGAACCAAAACCAGCTTTTCCAGTTCGGCTGTATTAAATGACAACAATCATTCAAACATTTATTTATAGTGGATTAGAGTTCATGTCTTTCAGTTACCTTCAGAGGCCACACCTTTTAAATGTTTGTGTCAATTTTACATTATTCAACTATAATCTTCAACAGAGAAAATAGTCTTTATAAAGTGGTGTCAGTTTGTTGTTATCATTAAAGCACCTAGAACTCATTAGGATCAGGTGCTTGTTGAACAACACAAGCAAGAAAAAAATGATCTCAGTTATATTTAAGAAAAACTCATGTGAGTAAATAATAGGAACTACACGTTTAATTCAGGATCATAAAATAAATTCAGCTTTAATGTCTAGACTCTGACCTCGTCACTCCGTGTAGGTCAGCATGTCACGCAGTGATGAGTGTCTCCAGACTCTAACCTCGACTTTCAGCATGCCAGGGAATGAGGGGTCAGTCTGACCTAAGAGTCCATGTGTGAATGCTGGGGTGGTGGAGGGGCTGAAAGCAGTAAAACAGCAGAAAATAATCAGAAGACGGGGAGAGTCAGACCTTAACCGACCCTCACAGAGCCTGCAGTGAAGGTCATCTACATCATTTTCTAAACATTTCTGGAACATAAGAGGCATTTTGGTTACATTTGGATTTTAGACGGAAAACCAGAGCTGATCAGTTCCATGATGGCGGGACGTGACTGACCCAACAGAAACAATCTCCGACATGTTTTGGAAAATTAATGAAAAAAATTCCCTTCATGTGGTCACGATCATCATATCGTGAGTCACTTCAGCAGATGCCAACGCAGCGGTATTTTGTTGTTGCCATAATATGTCTGTTGAGGCACTATACGGGACAGATCTGTTCACAATTTGACTGAAAAGCAAACTATTCAAGCGTTACCACTCACTGTTTATATGAATCTAATATGGCTGTGACACATGCGCACTGGGCTCTTCTAAATATATTAATTTGACGTAATTTTAGAAATGTCCCTCCCCATCCATCGGAGAAACAAAGCTGCATCAGTCCTTGCCAGCTTTGATGCAACTTCCTCATGTAGGTCTAGGAAAGTAAGGCGTGGAGTGCCGTCTAGTTTTCGTGTATACAAACTGCAGGCTGCAGTCAAAATATGGAAAAAGAGTGTCAAAAGGGAGACTTAAATTTGGCTAAGAACACAGGACATCCTGGCTACAACGGGACAGTTGACAACCCTAGTTCCCTATAAACAGTCTACCAGCTGTCCTGAAGTCCTGGTTGTGCAGCCTCTGCTAAAGGGCCGCTACGTGAAACTACCCTTGGTGTTTAGACAGGTACAGAAAAATGACATGAAAGCCTTGGTAGCGCTAAAGCTAATGCTAAGCTAGCAACCCCTTACCAAGCCAACAAAAACTATGTGAAACACAAAGGGTTCCCAAATGTAAAGTGCAACAATACTGCTGTTACAACTCCAAGATCAACTCCAAAGAAAACCAGCCTAGTCACTTAAGAGGTAAAGGTAGGGTCCTGTCCAGACCTCTCAACTTTTATCAAAAGTTAAGAGTGAGATTATGCTGATTTTGGGGGCGGGGCGAGCCGGTGGAGTCAACTCCATCTCATTTTTATCCCACCAGACATTGAAGTAGACATGAAAAAAACGTGTTAATACTTTATTGTTCAGTTAGTGGATTAAAACATAAAAAATTGTTCAAATAATACTGAATAACATAAAGTAGTTTTAAGTTATTTACCAAATTATTACACAGTTACAGATTCATTTGTGGGTTTGTTTCATTGTAGATCTATAACCTGATTGGTGAATCAGGCTGAGTTTCATCAAGCCTATACGGCATATGGCATATCCGACAATTTCCCCTCAGCAGCAACACTGAAGCACACAGAGGTTCACGCTGCGTCTTTACGCATGATCCTGCTGCTGATGTCTCCCTTTTTTCAGCTCAATGCACTTCTAGACTGTTACAGTTTATAACCATTATCATCACCTTTCACAGCGACAGGTTTCTCATCTCAGTCGCCGCGCTGACCAGACAAATCTCTATTGCTCTCGTCAGTGCGCTCTGGGCGGTGAGGTTGGCGGATTTTACCCCCGTTGGTGCGCTGCGTGCGAGGGATAAGCAGTGGGGAAAATGACTGTAAAGGGCTCCTTTAGAGGAAACAGGGGTACTGACAGATCTGAGATGAAGCCCCTGATGTTACAAGTTCTTTAAAATTACCCTTAAACGTGCGCACCAAAATTACATGTAACATAATTTTGCGCACCTGAATTAAAGCGCGAGGCAGCACGCCCACCGAAGCGCCACTGATTCTATGTTGTTAAAAACAAAAGAGCATGAATCACAGCTACTAACTCTCCTATTGACTTTAACTGGCACACTTTGCTACGGATGTGAGGACATTAAACGTAGTGATTCACGTTTTGAATGGTGAGAAAAGCAACTGGGTCCGAGGAAAAGGAGGTGGGAGAGGAGCAAGCGATGAGGCACAGAAATACGGTGCATGTAGTTAAAAAATGCAGAATTAATAAAAACGAAACTGATAAACAGACTAAGTGGCGTTTTAAACTGCATCTGGTTAGCAGAACTGTTTTATGATCCAGAGTGCAGCCATGTCTGGTTCTGAATGAAGGCAATATCTGGCAGCAGCTCTTCCCCCACCCCCCACCCCCTTTCCTCTTGCGTAGGCAGTACAGGACCGTACCTGTTTAACTTTCACCACTGGTTAAGACTAAAATTATTCATAACTCTAATCGTCTGTTAACACGAACTTCAGCAGGAATTACTGATGGCCACAAGTTGTGAAAGAAGCCGAAACAGCTCAGCAGAAGGTGGAGTTTTGTTGTCCGCAGCCCAGATGGGCTTTGTGATTTTTATGCGTGAGAGATGCCATGTTTGCGTGTGAGCGTGTGAAGTTAGTGAAATGCGTGTGTCACACGGTCAATGCGTGAGAGTTGAGAGCTCTGGTCCTGTCTGTCTGACGCGCTGCCGTCGCTTGAGAAGAAAAGCAGACTGAATCCGGTATTATACCTTCAATGACTTATTGAAACAGCGGACTTCAACATTGTTTACATTAAGTGGCAACATGTCTCTGTAACATGTCTCTGTAACATGTCTCTGTAACATGAACTGTAATTCATCGAAGCAAGGCGAAACAAAAATACGGCTCCCCCGCTCCCCTCTCTTCTTTCCAAACCCGGTACAGCTAACCTCTTTTGAAGCAACCAGCCCCCTTCACCAAATGTGTCACATGACACACTACGCATCACCATAGCAACCATACACCATGTGACAAAGAAACATAATAAATTTATGGCTCTTACAACTGCCTATGGAGTTACTTTTTTATACTTTACTGTATAACATCTATCTAACCTTCTATCTAACAATTTATCATTTAAAATTATCTAAAAATTCAACATGTTTAGTAAATTTATCAGTTTCATAATATTCCTGTTTACAGCTGTCCATTTTTAGACTGTTTTTTCTTTATTTTTTATTTTATACAGCTGACATTTTTTACTTCACAACAAATTTATTACATGTTGTGCTCTTGTTTTGTATCAATTAATTACCAAAACAATCCTGAAAATGGAATAAAACATCATCGTACAACCCATAAATTTAGCTTTCCTGTCAAAGTCTGCATTGGTGTGTGGAAATGTTGTTTTATCATTGGTGTACTGAGTTGCAGCTCCATGTCTCCGTCTGTGATTCCTCCACAGGTGAAGGTATAAAGCATAAGACCTGATGTGGATGTGAATTCAGCATGGACCAGTGTGATGACAGAGAGGAGGGAGTCCCTCAATCTGAAACCACTCTGTGTGGGGAACATGAGAGCCAGAGCAAAGTTCAGTGGTGAGATCAACAGCTGTGACTGTCCATGACTCTTCTTCATGTCAGCACTCAGCTCATTCATCACTAAACCTTCTTCATTCACAGGAAACAACCTGAAAAAGAGTCTGAACCCAGCTGTGTCTCATTTAAAAGTGACAAGTCAATGAGGTTTCCTTTGAATTTTAAACAAAGTGATTCATCTGATAAACAGTAAGTGTATCACACTAAATATTCTTCCCAAGTGTGTAATATCACTCCTTCAAGTCCACAGCTCTCCATCCGTCTCTGTCAGGAGGACAGAGTAGCTGGACTACACTGCCCTGATTCTAACATAAGGCCAAAATAAACGTAACTATTATATTGAATTAACTTACTAGGTTTATTGTTGCTAGCGCGTACTCCGGACGCGGGCTGCCTAAAGGCTCCCACATAGGATCTCCTCCTCATCCCTTGAATCCGTTCAGGGTATC
Organism: Fundulus diaphanus; assembly: GCA_037039145.1. Lineage (NCBI taxonomy): Eukaryota > Metazoa > Chordata > Actinopteri > Cyprinodontiformes > Fundulidae > Fundulus > Fundulus diaphanus. Next base: position 50,885,843 of record CM073135.1, read on the forward strand.
AGTATTTGCTGTGCGGGATAATGAATGGGACATGACTCTTTGTTTTGTCTCACGACAGCCTTGCCGTGAGACAAAACAAACCAAATCCAGATCTTGCAGACGACATCCCACAATCCCCTGTGTCCTCACCACCAGTGCTAAATCCTTCCTCTCCTGCACTGTGCAGCTCCCATACCACACAGTCATTCTGAGACATAAAATGCTTTCTATTTTAGCTCTGTAAAGGTTTTTTAGCAGCTTAGTGGAAAGTCCAGTCCTTTTCAGTTTCCTGAGGAAGAAGGGTTGGAGGAAATGTCTATGCCCAGGATCTTGATGCTGTCCACGTGCTTCACCACCTCCCCCTGTATGCAGAGAGGAGCTGTTCAGTCCTCCTGGACCTCCTGTAGTCCACTATGACCTTCTTGATCTTGCTGGTGTTCAGGATGTATAATGGTTACAGCTGGTGAACCCCATATTCAGATGGACACAGAGTTACGTTTTTAAAAGGTTTTCTATGAGGATGATGAGTAATGGCAGAAGGTGCAGGCAGACAGGGATGAGCAGGGAACCAGAAGATGCAGTTAGCGACAGAACAGGCCATGTGGACCGGGGAACCACCAGAACGGCAGAGCAAGCAGCTGCAACTCACGGGAAAACAGACCAAACTGCAGCACGGAGACACAGGTAGTGATATTACGTGATGTGCCGAGGCTTCGAGGCGTGTGTCGAGTAATGGAGGGGGCGTTTCCGTAAAGCGCGTATCGAGGCTTGCTTCATTTAGGGGAGGAGCCGAAAACGATGACGTCCGAAGCCTCGCTGCCCGGCTGTACCACGTGACTGCTTCGGGAAGTGGCTCATGATTTTGCCAGATGACCGGTTCATTCAGAACCAGTTGCTGGATCCACGCTGGATCATAAAACAGTTCTGCTAACCAGATGCAGTTTAAAACGCCACTTAGTCTGTTTATCAGTTTCGTTTTTATTAATTCTGCATTTTTTAACTACATGCACCGTATTTCTGTGCCTCAGCGCTTGCTCCTCTCCCCCCTCCTTTCCCTCGGAGCAGGTGCTTTTATCACCGTTCACCATTCAAAACGTGAATCACTACGTTTAATGTCCTCACATCAGTAGCAACGTGTGCCAGTTAAAGTCAATAGGAGAGTTGGTAGCTGTGTTTCATGCTCTTTTGTTTTTAACAACATAGAATCAGTGGCGCTTCGGTGGGCTGCTGCCTCGCGCTTTAATTCAGGTTCGCACTTTTAAGGGTCATTTTAAAGAGCTTGTAACATCAGGGGCTTCATCTCAGATCTGTCAGTACCCCTGTTCCCTTTATAGGAGCCCTTTTCAGTATTTAGTTATGCATTTTCCCCACTGTTTATCCCTCACACGCAGCGCACCAACGGGGGTAAAATCCGCCCACCGCACCGCCGCACTGACGAGAGCAATAAAGATTTGTCTGGTCAGCGCGGCGACTGACTGAGAAACCTGTCGCTGTGAAAGGTGATGATAATGGTTATAAACTGTAACAGTCTAGAAGTGCATTGAGCTGAAAAGAGGGAGACATCAGCAGCTTTAGTGCGTAAAGACGCAGCGTGAACCTCTGTGTGCGTCAGTGTTGCTGCTGAGGGGAAATTGTTGACCATAATCCCCCCCGCCCCCAAAATTAGCATAATCTCACTCTTAACTTTTGATCAAAGTTGAGAGGTCTGATTATTACACACCATGCCATATCACATGACACTACTATTTTGGGAATAATTACACACAGAGAATACATTCAACCAATATTTTATTATACACATATATGTATACATAATTTATGTAGACAAATGATTTCATCCTACACCTTTTGTGAAGTCATTCCCAAGAGCCATAATAGACAAAAAATCAATGCATCACACGTGTTAAGATACAGCTGGCTGTGATTATACACCTGGCCAGTAGGTGGTGTCGTGTGCACATGAAGCTTCAAGAAATGAACCCTTTCTCGAACCAGTTGGCTCAAGTGGTTCAATGCCTCATGAGGCTTCATCTCACCATCACTAGACACAGGAAACTTATTTCTGGATATTCCAGCTGGCTGAGCACACAGGATCTGGTAGAGGAAGGGCACATCACACTGGACAAAAAGAGAAGAGACGTTCTGGCAGCGCTGAGTTGGCTGAGACAGGTATATGTAGACAGGTGAACAGAGTTCATTAATTAGTGCAGCAGGTGGATCTGATTAACAGCAAGGTGTTGGCTGGAAGGAGCCTGAGCTGATTGGATAGTGCAGAGAGATGAAGGCTGATCCCAGAAAAGTCCAAAATAAACAAAAACCTAAATCATGACAGGATGAGGTTGTTCTTAGAGCACCAGTGTGTCAGATTGCTGAACTCATCCCTGTAGTGGGACTCTTGGAGATGAGACCCACTACTGTGGTGTCGTCCCCAAACTTCACCACTGTGTCTGTGGGGTGGACAGCAGAACAGTCCTGAGTGAAGAGAGCTGGGCTGAGGACACAGCCCTGTGGTGTTCCTGTGTTGAGGATCAGTGGAGCAGATGTTCTCTATCCTCACCACCTGGGTCTGTTGGTGAGGAAGTCACTGATCCAGGAGCAAAGAGGAGTGGATAATTCATGTTGTGGAGCTTCCGAACCAGCATGTCTGGTAGCACCGTGTTGAATGCTGAGCTGAAGTCCATGAAGAGTATCCTAACAGGTGTTGGGCTGCTGCAGGTGAGTCAGAGCCGAGTGCAGTGCTAACGAGGCAGCATCCTCCATGGAGCGATTCTCCCTGTAGTTTGGGGACAGGCACGAGGTAGGCAGGCAGGGGCCTTGGAGAGCTGCAGGGAGAGGTTGAAGATGTCCAGAAAGACTCCTGCTAGTTGGTCAGCACCATGACACCATGTCTGGACCTGCAGCCTTGTTGATGCTGATGTTCTATTAGGTGGACGTCACTTGGTGCAGCTGCAGGAAGATGTTCAGGATCCCTGCTGCTTGGAGAGTCAAAGCGAGCGAAGAAGCTGTTTAAGGTGTCAGGGAGAGCCGGGTCGTTTCTGAGCTGCAGATTGCTGTTCTTATAGTCTGTAATGGTCCTGATGCCTCTCCACATGCTGCTGAAGTGGTCCTCAGTGCGTTGCTTGTATCTGTGCTTTGCCTTTTTCAACTCACTTCTAGCCTGGCTGTAGGTCAGTCTGTCTGCTGATCTGAATGCTGCATCCAGGCCTTCAGCAGGGATCGCACTGTGCTGTCTACCCATGGGTTCTGGTTCTGAAACATCCTGATTGTCTTTGTGGGTAGGATAGCATCAGAGCAGGAGAGAATATAGGACAGATGATGTATAATCCTCTGGATCAGCGTCCTCTATAAATACACCCTAGTCGGTGTGTTCAGAACAATCTTGTAAGGCTGAGCAGGCCTCCTCAGTCCAAATCTGAATGGTTTTGATCACAGGTCTGGTTCTGCTAATCAGTGGTTTATAAGCAGGGATCAGGTCCACAGAGATGGGATTGGAGGAGTTTGACCCCACATCAAGTAGCTCTTCTCTCCTATAATGGAATAGAGCTTGGAGTGGAAATAAGATGAACAAAAGCATAAAGACAAACATAAAAGCCGGGTACCGTCATGTCAGTGCTCAGCTCGCTCATCACCAGACCTTCTTTATTCACAAGGAAACAACCCGAACTAGAACCTGAACCTGTGTGTCATTTAAGAGTGACAGGTCAATTGTGCTTCCTACTGAAATGTGCTATACAAATAAACTTTCCTTACCTTGGAATATTAAACAAAGTGATTCATCAGTTGAAAAGTAAGTTTCTCACGGTATTACAACATGATTGGAAAATGTTTTACATTGTAAAATAATTATTTTACATTAATTCAATTAAATTAAATTTTATTGATATAGCACCAATGATACATGTCATCTCAAGGCACTTTCCTTAAATCAAATTCAATCAGATTATACAGATTGGTCAAAAAGTATTGAATTAAATGTAAATACTGCGGAGCTGCATCTCCATGTCGTCTTGGAACTCAAAAGTTGGGGTTTTGAATCCTGCTTGTTCCTCAGCCACATTGGGGTTCCCCTTGACAAATATGATTTTTCCACAGAGTGCACTGCCAGAGTTCAGACTTCCTCAGTGGTCCATCTACCCAGCAGCATCAAAAACCTCTGGACTTCATACTTATGGTCTGTTAAACAACTACTTTTCCATCCGTTGTGTTTAGTCATCATCATGCTGCACTGTGGGATGAAGATGAAGAGCAAACGAGGAGCAACAGAGGTGCCTTGATGAAGATCACACTGAACCTGAGGACCAGGAAGGAGGAGCAGCTGGCTGACCATCTGCAGAGCAGTAAGATTATTTATTTAAAGAGGTTTGAATTTCTGAATAAAATGTTAGTTTATTAATGCTCTTTATTTATTGACTAAAATATTTAATCAGTTTTAACAATTTTCTTTTTACTTAGAGCATGTGTCCCAAGTTTGTCGTGATCTTCAATCATCTCAGAAGGAGAGGTTCCAGTACGTGTTTGAGGGGATCGCTAAAGCAGGAAGTCCAACCCTTCTGAACCAGATCTTCACAGAGCTCTACATCACAGAGGGAGGGACTGGAGAGGTTAATGATGAACATGAGGTCAGACAGATTGAAACAGCATCCTGGAAACCACACAGACCAGAAACAACCATCAGACAAGAAGACATCTTTAAAGTCCCACCTGGAGGAGATCGACCAATCAGAACAGTGATGACAAAGGGCGTGGCTGGCATTGGGAAAACAGTCTTAACCCAGAAGTTCACTCTGGACTGGGCTGAAGGCAAAGCCCACCAGAACATCCACTTCATATTTCCATTCACCTTCAGAGAGCTGAATCTTCTGAAAGAGAAAAAGTTCAGCTTGGTGGACCTTGTTCATCACTTCTTTACTGAAACCAAAGAAATCTGCAGCTTTGAACACTTCCAGGTTCTGTTCATCCTTGATGGTCTGGATAAGAGTCGACTTCCTCTGGACTTCCAGAACCAGGAGATCCTGACTGATGCTACAGAGTCCACCTCAGTGGATGTTCTGCTGACAAACCTCATCAGGGGGAAACTGCTTCCCTCTGCTCGCCTCTGGATAACCACACGACCTGCAGCAGCCAATCAGATCCCTCCCCAGTGTGTTGGCATGGTGACAGAGGTCAGAGGGTTCACTGACCCACAGAAGGAGGAGTACTTCAGGAAGAGATTCAGAGATGAGGAGCAGGCCAGGAGGATCATCTCCCACATGAAGACATCAAGAAGCCTCCACATCATGTGCCACATCCCAGTCTTCTGCTGGATCACTGCTACGGTTCTGGAGGACGTGTTGGAGACCAGAAAGAGAGGAGAGCTGCCCAGCACCCTGACTCAGATGTACATCCACTTCCTGATGGTTCAGACCAAACTTAAGAAGGTCAAGTATGATGGAGGAGCTGAAACAGATCCAGACTGGAGTCCAGAGAGCAGGAAGATGATTGAGTCTCTGGGAAAACTGGCTTTTGATCAGCTGCAGAAAGGAAACCTGATCTTCTATGAATCAGACCTGACAGAGTGTGGCATCGATATCAGAGCAGCCTCACTGTTCTCAGGAGTGTTCACACTGATCTTTAGAGAGGAGAGAGGGCTGTACCAGGACAAGATGTTCTGCTTCGTCCATCTGAGTGTTCAGGAGTTTCTGGCTGCTCTTCATGTTCATCTGACCTACATGAACTCTGGTGTTAATCTGTTGGAGAATCAGGAAACAGCTGAGAACTCTGAAATGTCTGATACCAAGTCAATAAGTTTTTACCCGAATGCTGTTAACCAGGCTTTGCAGAGTCCAAACGGACATCTTGACATGTTCCTCCGATATCTTCTGGGCCTTTCACTGGAGACCTACCAGACTCTCCTAGGAGGTCTGATCAAAAAGCCAGAACGTAGCTCAGATACTAACCAGAAAATAATCCATTACATCAAGAAGCAGATCAGAGGAAATCTGCCTGCAGAGAAAAGCATCAATCTGCTCCAGTGTCTAAAAGAACTGAATGATCGTTCTTTAGTAAAGGAGATCCAGGATGCTCTGAAATCAGGACATCTTTCACCACCTAAACTGTCTCCTGCTCAGTGGTCAGTTCTGACCTTCATCTTACTGGAGAAGATGAAGACCTCAGAAGAACTGGATGTGTTTGACCTGAAGAAATATTATGCTTCAGACGAGGCTGTTGAGGGCCTGTTTCCTCTGGTTAAAACCACTAAAACAATTCTGTGAGCAAAACTAAAAATCTCAATGAAAAAACTTCAGAAGAAGAATCCAGAGAAATAAATTGTTCTGGTTTAATATTTTTCCTTGTCTTGTTCACAGGCTTAGTGTCTGTAACCTTTCAGAGAGAAGCGTTGATCTTCTGTCCTCTGCCCTCTGCTCTCCGGCTTCTTGCCTGAAGGATCTGGACCTCAGCAACAACGACTTGAAGGATTCAGGAGTGAAGCTACTGTCAGCTGGACTGGAGAGTCCACAATGTAAACTGGAAACTCTCAGGTCTGGTTAAGATATATAGATATTTTTTTTTTCCATTTTGCAGAGAAAGAGTTGCTAATGTTTAAGACAGTTTACATTTTTGCCCTTTTTTGTTTGGTATTATAGAGGGTGTGATTTCACAGATTCAAGAATGTTCCTAAATAAAAGAATTTTGAAAAACTTACACTATAATGGAAAAATATTTATTAAGGATCTAAACATTTTTTACACTTCAGTAAAAATGTATAACGGATTCATGCCAAAACATTTAAGAAAATGTGTGGTTTGAAGCCTGGAGAAGCTCTGTCTTGATTGGTCAGTGTGTTTGTGTCTGCAGACTGTCTGGTTGTCTGATCACAGAGGAAGGCTGTGCTTTTCTGGCCTCGGCTCTGAAATCCAATCAACTAATCAACTTTGTGAACATTTACAAAGCAATGACCTACTTGAGGAGTTTCAGTCAGGCTTTAGAGCTCATCATAGCACTGAAACGGCTCTGGTGAAGGTCACTAATGATATTCTCATGGCCTCAGATAATGGACTTGTGTCTGTACTTGTCCTGTTAGATCTCAGTGCTGCATTTGATACAGTTGATCACAATATTCTCCTACAAAGACTTGAACATACTGTAGGGATTAAGGGGAAAGCATTAGGCTGGTTTAAATCTTATCTGTCGGACAGATTCCAGTTTGTTCATGTTAATAATAAATCTTCCTCAAACTCTAGGGTCACCTGTGGAGTACCACAGGGTTCAGTCCTTGGACCAATTCTCTTTACTATATATATGCTTCCGATCGGCAAAATTATCAGACAGCATGGGATTAATTTCCACTGTTATGCTGATGACACTCAGCTATATTCATCCATAAATCCTGATGAATCCAATCAATTACTTCAACTGCAGTCATGTCTTGATGACATCAAAAGCTGGATGACTTTAAATTTCCTGCATCTAAATTCTGACAAGACCGAAGTTGTAATCTTTGGGCCAGAGTCCTCAAAAAATAAACTTCTTAACCAATCACTTAATCTGGATGACATTATCTTAGCCTCTGGTAATAAAGTAAAAAACCTTGGTGTTATTTTTGACCAAGACATGTCATTTAAATCCCATATTAAACAGGTTTCCATAGTTTCCTTTTTTCACCTCAGGAATATTGCCAAAATTAGAAACATTCTGTCCAGGAGTGATGCTGAAAAACTAGTCCATGCATTTGTTACTTCAAGGCTGGACTATTGTAATTCTTTACTATCAGGAAGTCCACAAAATGCAGTTCAAAGCCTTCATTGCATTACATTGAAATGACTGTTGTCCGTCCGTCCGTCCGTCCGTCTTCTTCCGCTTATCCGGGGTCGGGTCGCGGGGCAGCAGCTTCAGTAGGGAGGCCCAGACGTCCCTCTCCCCAGCCACTTGGGCCAGCTCCTCAGGAGGAATCCCATGGCGTTCCCAGGCCAGCCGGGAGACATAGTCCCTCCAGCGTGTCCTGGGTCTTCCCCTGGGCCTCCTCCCGGTGGGACGTGCCCGGAACACCTCTCCAGGGAGGCGTCCAGGAGGCATCCTGACCAGATGCCCGAGCCACCTCAACTGGCTCCTCTCGACGTGGAGGAGCAGCGGCTCTCCTCTGAGTCCTCCCCGGATGACTGAGCTCCTCACCCTATCTCTAAGGGAGAGCCCAGACACACTACGGAGAAAACTCATTTCAGCCGCTTGTATCCGGGATCTCGTTCTTTCGATCACGACCCAAAGCTCGTGACCATAGATGAGGGTAGGAACGTAGATCGACCGGTAAATCGAGAGCTTCGCCTTTTGGCTCATCTCTCTCTTCACCACAACGGATCGGTACAGCGCCCGCTTCACAGCAGACGCTGCACCAATCCGCCTGTCGATCTACCGCTCCATCTTCCCCTCATTCGTGAACAAGACCCCAAGATACTTGAACTCCTCCACTAGAGGCAGCACATCCTCCCCAACCCGGAGAAGGCACTCTACCCTTTTCCGGTTCAAGACCATGGTCTCGGATTTGGAGGCACTGATTTTCATCCCGGCCGCTTCGCACTCGGCTGCGAACCGCTCCAGTGAGAGCTGTAGATCACGCCCTAATGAAGCCAATAGGACCACGTCATCCGCGAATAGCAGAGACGCAATCCTAAGGCCACCAAAACGGATCCCCTCAACACCTTGGCTGCGCCTAGAAATTCTGTCCATAAAAGTTATGAACAGAATCGGTGACAAAGGCAACCTTGGCGGAGTCCAACTCTCACCGGAAATGAGTCCGACTTACTGCTGGCAATGCGGACCAGACTCTGACACCGGTCATACAGAGACCTGACAGCCCTTATTAAAGGGTCCGGTACTCCATACTCCCGGAGTACCCCCCACAGGATCCCCCGGGGGACACGGTCGAATGCCTTCTCCAGATCCACAAAGCACATGTAGACTGGTTGGGGGCAAACTCCCATGCCCCCTCAAGAACCCTGCTGAGGGTATAGAGCTGGTCCAGTGTTCCACGGCCAGGACGAAAACCACACTGCTCTTCCTGAATCCGAGATTCGACTATCCGACGGACCCTCCTTTCCAGAACCCCTGAATAGACCTAACCAGGGAGGCTTAAGAGTGTGATTCCTCTGTAGTTGGAACACACCCTCCGGTCCCCCTTTTTAAATAGGGGGACCACCACCCCAGTCTGCCAATCCAGGGGAACTGCCCCCGATGTCCACGCAATGTTGCAGAGCCGCGTTAACCAACACAGCCCCACAACATCCAGAGCCTTAAGGTACTCAGGGCGAATCTCATCCACCCCCGGGGCCTTGCCACCGAGGAGCTTTTTAACAACCTCGGCAACCTCAGCACCAGAGATGGGAGAACCCGACCCAGAGTCCTCAGGCTCTGCTTCCTCAATGGAAGACGTGTTGGTGGGATTAAGGAGGTCTTCGAAGTATTCCGCCCACCGACGCACGACGTCCCGAGTCGAGGTCAGCAGCACACCACCCCCACTGTAAACAGTGTTGGTACTGCACTGCTTCCCCCTCCTGAGACGTCGGATAGTGGACCAGAATTGCTTCGAAGCAGTATGGAAGTCTTTCTCCATGGCCTCTCCGAACTCTTCCCACGCCCGAGTTTTTGCCTCGGCGACCAGCCGAGCCGCCTGCCGCTTCGACTGCCGGTACACATCAGCTGCTTCCGGAGTCCCACAGGCCAAAAAAGCCCGGTAGGACTCCTTCTTCAGCTTGACGGCTTCCCTCACCGCTGGTGTCCACCAGCGGGTTCGAGGGTTGCCGCCGCGACATGCACCGACAACCTTGCGGCCACAGCTCCGACTAGCCGCCTCAACAATAGAGGCGTGGAACATGGTCCATTCAGACTCAATGTCCCCCGCCTCCCTCAGGACGTGTTTAAAGTTCTCCCGGAGGTGGGAGTTAAAGCTCCGTCTCACAGGGGACTCTGCCAGACGTTCCCAGCAAACCCTCACAATACGTTTAGGCCTGCCAGGTCTGACCGGCTTCCTCCCCCACCATTGGAGCCAACTCACCACCAGGTAGTGGTCGGTGGAGAGCTCCGCCCCTCTCTTCACCCGAGTGTCCAAGACATACGGCCGCAGATCAGATGAAACGATAACAAAGTCGATCATTGAACTGCGACCTAGGGTGTCCTGGTGCCAAGAGCACATGTGGACACCCTTATGCTTGAACATGGTGTTTGTGATGGACAATCCATGACGAGCACAGAAGTCCAACAACAAAACACCACTCGAGTTCAGATCAGGTGGGCCATTCCTCCCAACCACGCCCCTCCAGGTCCCACTGTCATTGCCCACGTGAGCGTTGAAGTCCCCCAGCAAAACGAGGGAGTCCCCAGGAGGGGCACTCTCCAGTACCCCTTCCAAGGACTCCAAAAAGGGTGGGTAATCTGAACTGCTGTTTGGCGCATAAGCGCAAACAACAGTCAGAACCCGTCCCCCCACACGAATGCGGAGGGAGGCCACCCTCTCGTTCACCGGGGAAAACCCCAACGTGCAGGCACCGAGATGGGGGGCAACAAGTATGCCAACCCCAGCTCGGCGCCTCTCACCATGGGCAACTCCAGAGTGGAAGAATGTCAAGCCCCTCTCAAGGAGACTGGTTCCAGAGCCAGAGCGGTGCGTCGAGGTGAGTCCGACTATCTCTAGTCGGAACCTCTCAACCTCGCGCACGAGCTCAGGCTCCTTCCCCACCAGAGAGGTGTCATTTCAGCTCTAACTTTTTGTTCTCTCTCTTTTTTCTTCATAGTAGGTACACCTGGACTGACGTTCTGTTGACTGTGAAATCATCTAGGGAGGACAGATCACCGACTATTACCATCTAATGTAGAACAGATTACTGGATCAATGTGTGCTTCTGTGCTTTTTGTCTGTCTTGTTGTGTCTCTGCTCTGTCTTCTGTAACCCCCAGTCGGTCGAGGCAGATGACCGTTCATACTGAGTCCGGTTCTGCTAGAGGTTTTTCCTTCCCGCTAACGGGTGTTTTTTCTTTCCACTGTCGCTTCATGCTTGCTCAGTATGAGGGATTGCAGCAAAGCCATGTACAATGCAGACGACTCTCCCTGTGGCTCTACGCTTCTCCAGGAGTGAATGCTGCTTGTCGGGACTTTGGTGCAATCAACTGGTTCCCTTATATGGGACATTTTTGACCAATCTGTATAATCTGACCCAATCTGTATAATATGATTGAACTTGACTTTGTAAAGTGCCTTGAGATGACATGTTTCATGAATTGGTGCTATATAAATAAAATTGAATTGAATGTTTCAATAAAACAGTTTAACTAGAACAGTCGAATGCAGTCCTAAACAACTGTTTTTTTAATCTTGATTTAAAGGAACTCAGGCTTTCAGCACTTTTACAGTTTTCTGGGAGTTTGTTCCAGATCAGTGGAGCATAGGAACTAAATGCTGCTTATCCATGTCTGGTTCTGGTTCTGCAGAGCAGGCTGGAGCCAGAAGACCTGAGTGGTCTGGAGGGTTGATGCACTGATAACAAGTCTGTGATGTATTCAAAAATCATCAAAAATCTTGGAGTGACTTTTTACAACTTAAAATTCAATAAACAAATGGATTCTGTAGTGAAGGCGAGCTTTTTTCCGCTTCACCTATTAGCTAAAGTTACATTTCTTTCTCACTTCTTGTGATCTTGAATTCACGCGTTTATCATCTTACGTTTGGACTATTGCATTGCCTTGTCTACTAGACTTAGCCAAGCTTCTATAGAAAGATTACAGCTTGTGCAGAATGTTGCTGCTCGGCTCCTCACCAACACCCACAACTATGACCACATCCCTCCTGACCCTACATCTCACCAGTGGCTCCTGGTTCTGTTCAGAATGCAGTTCAGTCCACTGCCTCACACCTGAGTGAATTTCTGACTCTACACCAGTCCAGTCAAGCCTTACGCTAACCTGACCAACATCTGCTGGTGGTCCCTCAGTCTAGGTGTAAACAGTGGGGGGGCAGTGGTGATGCCCAACCTCTGGAACGCTCTTCCCCTGGAGTTATACTCCATCACAACCTGCCCCTGTTCAAGGCCAGGCCAAAGATCTATTAGTTCAGTTTGGCCTTTTATACATGAGAGTTATGACTCCTTTTAAAATTTTAACTGAATTACAGTTATATGTGCAGCTGATTTATTTATTTTTAATTACTATTTCTATTTGTCTTTTTAATTCTGTGCAGCACTTTGTTCTATCTGTGGTTTTTGTAAAGTAGCCTGACATGGTCATACTCAATTCTAGTCAGAATTTGAGTCTGATACTGCTCCATAGAGCTGTGATTATGGGGCGTGTTTCGAACGAACCAGGAAAAAAAATGCCTCTGCACTCAATTGGATAGACCTACAACCAATAAGAGCAACGGAGTGTGTAACGTATGTTAAGCGACGCATAGTTGTTGTCGACAGAACTCAACTGTTAGCCTAGAATAAGAAGATGAGCGTGAATGATTTTTGCCGGTGTTGCAAAAAGAATGTAAGGATCCAAGGAGTCATTCTACACACCTCAACTCTCCAGCAGCAGCCATCGTTGTTGTAAACGAATTCAACCCAAGCGCGCTTTGGTGACGTGGTTGATTACGTTACTGTTGATCATCTGTCCATCATCGTATAAAGCCCGCCCTGACAATTTGATTGGCCCGCCAGATATTGGGCGAGCATACTCACGCTAGTATTGAGCAATGCCAGACCGAACTTCCCGACCTAAAACGTGGGTGGGACTAAGTTCGGAATGGCACCCAGGCTAGTTGTAAAGTGCTTTAGAAATAAAATTTGATTGATTGAGTCTATATTTTACACATTTGACTGCTCAACACCTAAACACCTGAAGTGATTTGTTGAATTACCTGCTTAGCGTTTAATCCAATACTGCAGAGGCCTCACAATAACTCATTAAATTAAGCTACGGTTCCTACAATGTAAAAATGTTAAAACAGACAAATCTGCCCACCATAGGATGTTCTTGGTTTAGGCAGGATTCAGTGGGATCATTAGAAACAGCAAAGCATAAAAACATATATTTTAGTTAAGAATCCCCCTCTTGCTTGGTGTGAGACTGATGATCTGAACTCCTTCTGCTTGCAGATTGGAGCCTGCTGGAGTCCGATGGTTGACGCCAGGTCTGAGGAAGTGTGAGTGTTTTTATTTGAGTGATAAGAAACATATTTGACCGTATTTAAACTGTTCCATCACTCATTCAGGATTCATCATCAAAGTGCAAATAAATAATCAGGAACTGTAGCTGATTATGTTTCTTCTCTCCATCAGATTCCTGCCAGCTAACAGTCGACAGAAACACAGTGAACCAGTACCTTCAGCTGTCTGAAGACAACAGGAAGGTGACTGGTGTGATGGAGCCTCAGTCTCATCCTGATCATCCAGACAGGTTTGAGGTCTGGCCTCAGCTGCTGTGTGGAGATGCTCTGACTGGTCGCTGTTACTGGGAGGTTGACTGGAAAGGGAGTGTTAATATTTCAGTGAGTTATAGAGGGATCCCAAGGACAGGAGCAAGTGATGAATGTGTGTTTGGATTAAATGATCAGTCCTGGAGCTTGACCTGTTCTGATGATGGCTGCATTGCCCGTCACAATAAAATTAAGACACCAGTTTCCTCCTCCTCCTCCTTCTCCTCTGGTAGAGCAGCAGTGTATGTGGACTGTCCTGCTGGAGCTCTGTCCTTCTACAGGGTCTCCTCTGACTCTCTGATCCACCTCCACACCTTCAACCACACATTCACTAAAGCTCTTTATCCTGGATTTGGGTTCTGCTCTGGGGCTGGACATAAGTTCATGCCTGGTTCTTCTGTGGTTTTAAATGAAGTTATGGACAAAGAGGCATGCACCCTGGTCCAGTGAAATAAGAATCCTATCTAAAACAGCTCTAAATTATTAAATTAACTGGTTTTATTTCCAGTCTTTGAGAAGCTAAATTAAAGGAAGTATAAATAACAGCTTCCCAGTGAGGTGTGCAGATTTTAGAGTTGATTCAGGTTTAATTTAGCCGATAAGTTAAACAGCTTTAAACTGTTTTTGCTGATCAGCCAAAACAATTAACAAATCTTATCCTGCTTTGGTGCAATATCTGCAGGAACAACTAGCAACCTTAATAATTGTAGAGGATAATCACAGCCCTGTAACGAATAATGCTGGTGAACCTGATGTTCAGCCGGACACAGAGTTACGTTTTTTTAGAGGTTTATTGTTTATTGTGAGGGATGAGTAGTGGTGGATCATCGGAAGGGATCATCGGGGCTCCTCTTCCCTCCATTAAAGACATTTCATCGCAGTGCTGTGTGTCTCGAGCCCGTAACATCATCAGGGACCCCTCACACCCCCACCATGGACTATTCTCCCTGCTGCCCTCTGGAAAGAGGTTCCGCAGCATCCGCTGCAGGTCCACCAGGTTCTGCAAAAGCTTTTTCCCTGCTGCCATCAGACTGTTGAACTGCTGAAGTATAAAAACGGACTGTGTACCACACTCGACTAGCTGATTTGCACATTTGCACATTTGTATCGTATCCTGCAAAATTGCTGCTGCACCTTACCCGGAAACGTACTGCAAAACTGTTTACAATGCAACTGCCTACTCTTAAATCACTGCTGCACCTCGCTGCACAACTGTCTACTGGTAAATCACTGATGCACCTTACTGCATATTTGTTTATATTTGTTTTACATTGGTTATATTTCAACTGCCTACTGTTCACTGCTGCACTTTATCCGGAAATCTATTGAAACTTATCCTGTAAGTGACTGCGATTTATCACTGCACTTTTTATCCTGTGCTGTAATTCACTGCAAGGTATCCTGTAGAGTTACTGCAATCTTTCTGAGCTGTGTGAAAACGAAATTTCGTTCTGTATGCACTCTGTGTATACAAAATGACAATAAAGAAAGTCTAAGTCTAAGTGGTGGTGAGGCAGACAAGCAGAAGCAGACTTGACAGATGAGTTATGGCTGAAGGTGCAGGCAGGGATGAGCAGGAGAACAGAAGATGCAGGTAGTGAACAGACCAGAACAGGAGATGTAGACCAGGGAACCAGCAGAATGGGCAGAGCAAGCAGCTGGAACTGACGGGGAAACAGGCAGAACTGCAGCATGCAGACACTGGCAGAACTGCAGCATGCAGACACTGGCAGAACTGCAGCATGCAGACACTGGCAGAACTGCAGCATGCAGACACTGGCAGAACTGCAGCATGCAGACACTGGCAGAACTGCAGCATGCAGACACTGGCAGAACTGCAGCATGCAGACACTGGCAGAACTGCAGCATGCAGACACTGGCAACGTTTATCTGAAGAGTCCAGCTGGCTGAGCACACAGGAACTGGTAGAGGAAGGACACGACGAGACGAGAAGAGACGTTCTGGCAGGGATGAGTTGACTGAGGCAGGTATTTGTCAGCAGGTGAACAGGTGACCAGAGTTGAATGTAATTACTGGCAGCAGGTGGAGTTGATGTGGGCTAATTGACTGATGGCTGAGCTGATTGGATAGTGGCTGAGAGGTGACAGGCTGATGGGAGAAGTCCAGAAAAAGTCCAAAGCAAAGCAAAAACCTAAATCATGACAAGCCCAGCATGATATCAGCACTCCACCACAGTGACAGCCATCCTGGGTTTGCAGCTGGTTCTTCACAACCTGTGTAGGAATATCTACAAGAACACAAAGAGTGAAATGTTTCTTAGCCAGCTTCTCCTACAGAGCCATCTGGAGGTGTTTCCTAGAGCAAGCCCAGTTTACAGAGAACCTCCAACCAATCTGGCTGAATGGATCACAGGATCAGGCTCTGCTGCTGCCTTTTGATGTTAGCCTGTGGAGTCAGGACTATAAAGTTTGTTAGAAAAAGAAAAACAATGAAACTGAAGTAAGATCCATCTTATTTGTTTTTTAATTTCAGATTGTTTTTCCAGTTTCAAACCTTTGACCCTGTTTTGGGCGGGGTTCCACACAACCATGGAACCATGACTGAGATCAACTCAGGGGCTGCACTAAAGAAAATGTGTTTGTTTTCTATCATCCACTCTTTCTCCTTCTGCCTTTTTCCCTTTGCGATACAATGACAACCAGCCTTTATATTATTACCTGGTTTACTGGCGCCAGCAGGCGAATCAGAAGAGGAGGCCATGCTGGGAACAGCTGGTCAGATGCTCCCGCTGTAGTTTGGCGGTTCCATTTTGCTTTGAAAACATGGGAAATGTCCAAGATGGACTGAAAAAGATGTGCAGATTCATCGATATCATGATCTTTCCATTGAGATTTGTGCTGTGTTAATATAAAGAGCTCACTGAATCGTGTTTTTTTTTCAAAACCAATCCCATAAACATAGAATATCTTTGACATTTTAAGACAATCCCAGTTCCCACAGTTCCCGACTACAACAGGAATGTTTAGTCCAGCCAGCCCTGTTATCTGAAGCTCCGCCCCCACACCAAAACAGAGCCAAAAGTTTGAAACTGAAAAAAAGGAAAGAAAATCAGAAAATTAAATTTCTTACTTTGATTATTTCATCTCGTTTTTATTTTCAGTTTCAATATTTGTTTTTGTTTAAACTGTTGGTCTTTTGTTTCAAATATTCTTAGTTTCAATTTTTTCCTTTAATAAATAAACTTTATGACCCAAATTTAGCTCCATATCAGCCACTCCTGGAGGCCCTGAGACATGATTAGTCCACCTCCAGATGAAGATGGAAAGAGCCTTTCTAAAGGAAGTTAATGTTAAGGTGATGTGTGTTTTGTGTTTTTTATAGAATAGATGCTTCCTTGTCTGGAATATTAACTTTTCTTTCTAAATAGACTGAAGGCTGACATGTTTGCATTCATATAGAGACTCTGAGCTGGTCTGCTAGTTTTCCTGTTGTAAATACTCCTTAAAAACGTAACAAGTCTGTGGGAATGTGACATGAAATGTATCAGCATGCACATTCAGTTAGTTTTGTACTAATCAAAAATGAAAGGATTCTTCATTTTGCAGACAGTCTCAATAATGTGTGCATAGAAATATTCATCCTAATCTTTGCTGCTGAATAGTGGGGCTAAGCTGCTAAAACATGAGCTGCTACATACACATAAAATGTTTTTTTTTTATTAAAAGGCAAAACATATTTTGCTTCATAGAGGTTAAGTTACTGAGTGGTCTGCTTGTATGTTAGATCATGATGTGTGATTGTACAAGTAATAAATAAATTGTTCCCCTTTGGAAAATCAAGATGTCTTCTGGGTTTGTGCATACTACATCTCACATTAAAGTTGAAAATTTTAAATGGACATTTTAGCACAGAAAAAGCAAAACATTGGAGAAAATTAAAAAATTAGAGTTTTGCTTTGAGTAAAGAGTTCTTCATAATATAAATTATTCATACCATAAAAGTTTAAAAAGTGAATCAGTTATTTATTTGTATATTAGTTGTATGTTCTCCACATACAAAATAATGGTGGACAAAGTGTTAAACATCATCAAAACATAACAAAAACACAGGAAATTGTAACAAAATAGGTTAAAACCAAGGTAGATGAAACAAAAATAGATAACATAAGGTAGATACAACTAGAGGTGCCACAACAGTTTTTAATATTAAAAGCCTGCCTGAATAATAAAAGTCTTGAGCTTTGATTTGAAAGTTGAAGTTCATTTACAGATGGAGGATCTAGAGGAAGCTGATTCCAGAGTCAAGATGCAGTTACAGAAAAAACTCGGACATGGTATGAATAGAAAAGCTCAATACCTCTGATAAATAAGGCGTTAAGAGCTTTAAAAACACATAATGAACATTTAGAATCTATCTTAAAGTGAGTGAGAAGCCATATTGAAAAGAAAACAGGTCTAATGTGTTTCTGTCTGGGAGTCTGAGTCAAAACGTGAGCAGCTCCGCTCTAAACAGCTTGTAGGCGACGAAGGAACAACTGGGAGACATCGACAGAGGCAGCGTTTCACGAGTCGATTCTGGACCTGATAAAAGCATGAACAGCCTGTTCCAGGTCACAACGCCTTAAACAAGGCTTGACCTTAGAAAGCGCAGATGATAAAAGCCAGAATCAAATATAGAGATTTGTTTGTCAGATTTAAAATCCGTGTCAAATAATACTCCCAGGGTTTTTGATACTGAAGCTTTTTTGGTTCATTTAAGAACAAATTTAAGAATTTTGCTGAATGAAAATGTGACTGCAAGATGTGGAATAAATCCCCCGCTGGCTAAAAAGGAGCGGCTCTGTCTCATCTCTACTTTTTTCCGGTTGTTTCCAAGTCATTTTTCTCCCACAATATCTTCTGGTCAACACTGATTATTTCACAAAGACAACAAAACACCAAAAATCACTGCCATCCTGGAAATTTAATCACATACATGCCATGGGGTTCCATGAGATCCCCAGTTCACCAGCAATTAGATAGCCACTCTCTGTAGAACTGAGGGAGTAACTAAAAACCAGGTCAGACAAGCAAAGTATTATAATAGACGCAGGAGAAGTGTAAAGCTTTTGCATAGAGACTTGGTCTGGGTCTGTACTGATCCACTCATCCACCATAGAAATCTATTCATGTGACACAGTTGTGACAGGGGAGTGTGGCAGAAGAAGTGCCAGAGGTGTGCCTCAGGCCAGGCTGGGAATGGTGCTCCTCCGCAGGAAAGAAGGACGGCTGGATAAATTTAAGACAACGATGATAAGAAAATGAATATAAGTGTTGCTGATCGTATCGAACAGAAGGTCTCCTGGAGAATCTATTAGAGTGAGGATCTGAGGAACCAGCGAGGTGCATGCCAGATTCCACCATAGGCCTGGATGAGGAAAGACACCAGTGAGAACTGTTACTTATTAAATAACTGGTGTCCCACAATGGAGTGCATTGATGACTTCTTGTGTCTCCATGGGGATCCTGCAGTCTGTTTGTTTTGCATCTTTTCAGAATTGTTTGTTATCTATAGATTATTGTCACTGGTTAGTTCTCCGTTCCATTACTACTGTAGTTTATTCTTGTCTCTGTTAGATTTGGTCCCTGTTTTAGTCAGCTTGTGTTCATTATGATTTTAATAATTCTGTTTTTATTTTCTGCCTGCCCGTCCTTAGTTTAGTTAGATTATTCCCTTATGTCAGGCCGTTCTTCATGTTTCCCTGTTAGATTCAGCTCTCCCTCTGCCTCTGCCAGTTCATTGCCTTTCCTCTCCTTCTGCCTAATGGACTTCTCTCACATTGTGAAATTTACTCCACCTGCTGTTTCTTCCACCTCCTTCCCTGTATAGTCCACCAGTTTAGTCACACTCATCGTCAGGTCCTCCGTCATGCTATCCTGTTCTGTGTCATCCTTGCTGTGTTCCTCGATCCTGTCATTCCTGTAAGCTTTCGTTATTCTAATAAATCACTCACTATACAAACATGCTGCGTTTGGTACTACTATAAACACCACAAACCTGACAATCAGGCTTTAAGAGTACATAACTGTATTTGTTTGTTTATATTAAATACACGCTGTATGGTGACAATATTCAGATGGCTGACGTGTCACTTTCTCTTTCTCTTGAAAGTATAGCAGGTGATCTGACCAATAATAACAAAATCCATAAAAGACACATTTTGTGTAATATATCCCTTTAAGGTGCTTAAATGGTGCACCCTAGTGAAATATTGCGATAGTGAAACTATTTAAACTGACATTTAAATTAATAACAAACCAGCTGTAAGTTTCTGTTTTCAAGAACAAACTCCCTTCAAGAGAAACATTTCATTACAGTGAAGTTTCAAAAATCTCCTATGAAGTTCTTCTGAGGCGCATCAACAAAATCTGAATTACCATTGAAAAAGTAATAAAGTGGAGACAAGAGGTTTAAGAGAGGAAAGTAAATAGTTAAACTGTTTCTTGATAACCCTCCCTCTTCTTCCTGCTCTCAAACCCAAGCCTGGAGCTGGGTAAAGCTGATTGGCTGCAGCCTCTCTGTACTGACACGTGATTGGTAGACCAGAGCTCAAACTGGTTTCTGTTTTCAGGAAGTGAAACTCACACAGTCACTGTGAGCGAGAGGAGAAATGGAGCAGAACCAGCTGGACCGAGAAACCTTCTCCTGTTCGATCTGTCTGGATCTACTGAAGGATCCGGTGGCTCTTCCCTGTGGACACAGCTACTGTATGAAGTGTATTAAAAACTTCTGGGATGAAGAGGATCAGAAAGGAATCCACAGCTGCCCTCAGTGCAGGGAGACCTTCACACCGAGGCCCGTTCTGAAGAAGAACACCATGTTAGCAGCTTTAGTGGAGCAGCTGAAGAGGACAGGACTCCAAGCTGCTCCTGCTGATCTCTGCTATGCTGGACCTGAAGATGTGGCCTGTGATTTCTGCTCTGGGAGAAAACGGAGAGCCATCAAGTCCTGTTTAGTCTGTCTGGCCTCTTGCTGTGAGAAACACCTTCAGCCTCATTATGATGTGGCTCCACTAAAGAAACACAAGCTGGTGGAGCCCTCCAAGAACCTCCAGGAGAACATCTGCTCTCGTCATGATGAGGTGATGAAGATGTTCTGTCGTACTGATCAGAGGTGTATCTGTATTATCTGTTTAATGGATGAACATAAAGGCCACGACACAGTGTCAGCTGCAGCAGAAAGGACTGAGAGGCAGAGAGAGCTGGAGGTGAGACGAGAAAACATCCAGCAGAGAATCCAGGACAGAGAGAAAGATGTGAAGCTGCTTCAACAGGAGCTGGAGGCCATCAAGCACTCTGCTGATAAAACAGTGGAGGACAGTGAGAAGATCTTCACTCAGCTGATCCGTCTCATCCAGAAAAGAAGCTCTGATGTGAAGCAGCAGATCAGATCCCAGCAGGAAACTGAAGGGAGTCGAGTCAAAGAGCTTCAGGAGAAGCTGGAGCAGGAGATCACTGAGCTGAAGAGGAAAGACGCTGAGCTGAAGCAGCTCTCAGACACAGAGGATCACAAGCAGTTTCTCCACAACTACCCCTCACTGTCAGCACTCAGTGAGTCTACACACTCATCCAGCATCAAGATCCGTCCTCTGAGCTACTTTGAGGATGTGACAGCAGCTGTGTCAGAGCTCAGAGATCAACTACAGGACATCCTGAGAGACGCATGGACAAACATCTCACTGAGACTCACTGAGGTGGATGTTTCACTGTCAGAACCAGAACCAAAGAGCAGAGCTGGATTCTTCAAATATTCATGTGAAATCACACTGGATCCAAACACAGCACACAGTCGTCTGTTTCTATCAGAGGGGAACAGGAAGGTGACAGTGATGCATCAGCCTCAGTCTGATTCTGGTCATCCAGACAGATTCACTGGTTGGTTTCAGGTTCTGAGTAGAGAGAGTCTGACTGGACGTTGTTACTGGGAGGTGGAGAGGAGAGGGAGAGTTGACGTAGCAGTCGCCTACAAGGACATCAGCAGAGAAGGAAGAGGGAAGGAATGTGGATTTGGATATAATGACAAATCTTGGGCATTACATTGTCACCAGAACGGGTATAATTTTGGTCACAACAACATCTGGACCTCCGTCTCAGGTCCTGGTTCCTCCAGAGTAGGAGTGTACCTGGATCACAGAGCAGGTATTCTGTCCTTCTACAGCGTCTCTGAAACCACGACTCTCCTCCACAGAGTCCAGACCACCTTCACTCAGCCGCTACACGCTGGACTTTTGGTTGGAGACTCTGCTGAGTTCTGTAAAGCCAAATAGACAATATCCACTGAAGGTTCAGTGGGTTTGATTCTGACTTTTAAATCTCCAGCAGATTTCTTTCTTGGCTACTGTTGCTTTATGTCTCAACTACACAGAAGTTAATATTCAGAGATTGTCAGCACTTTTATATTTGATATTCTTTTTCTGTGGGATCTGTTCATTTCTCACCAATGTTTTCCAAACAGCTGATCAGCACCAGAATATTGCTGGTTTTCCCTCCTTGTTGCTTTTAGCAGCAAAGACTGTGAACTCAGTAATAAAATGTCAAATGATTCCCCAGGTTGAAAACTTGAAGCCAGTTCTTTGGGGTTCTGGTTTAACCCGTTTTGTTGAGTCCAGACACACATGGCAGAACAGATAAATACTGAATATCTCTTTGTGGACTTGTGGTGATTTTATGTCTTGTTGATTTTCAGGAGGAGAAACTTTAGAGTGAAGCTGTTATGTTGCCTTACTTTGTATCTCTGTTGTTGAGGGCACACTGCCCCCTAAAGGAAGGTTGTGTTGTTACATGACATGGAGTCAAGCAAGTGTTTATTATTGCTTTGTGTTCTGTAATTGTAAAAGGTTAGCGCCTCACACTTCATATCCTTTAGCCAGAATAGTTTCTATTTCTACCAACCCAACTGTCCACAGTAGAACCAATTAAAAAAAATCAGAAAAAAATAACATATATGGTTTGTTTTTTCTTCCAGCTGCAGTTGATTTTGTCATCAACATGACACAGACGGTAAAAGCAACATGACTTTATTATAAAACATAACAAGGAGTTTAGTAAGACTGAAAAGGTTTTAGGTATAGTGTCAGTGGTGTCTGCAAGGGAAAAGAACAATTAGTGATGTAGAAACTCCGACAGAAATAGGAGAAGGATGACAAGGGGAGAAATTTCAGAGTTTGAAGACAACACTGAAGGAGAAGAGGTGATCCTGGGGTTGTAATTTGAAGATGGTGAAGACAAGATAGATAAAGCTGGAGAAATCCCTGAAGCTTTGGAAGTGGAAGCACAGGGTGCTGGAGAGCAGGCAGACCAGAGGGATAAGGAGCCAAATGAGCTGCAGTGCACGACCGTGGAGGAATGAGGTTCCAGGAGAGAGTCTGTCACAGAGCGTGGCTCCAGGAGAGCCAGGATGAGGAAATGACTAAAGCTGGGAGCACAGAGAGCATAAGGGAGACGGGGTAGAAGACAAGTGGAACAGATTAGATTCTCCTGAGGACTTTGAAAGGAACTCTAGGAATAATATCCAGAACACAGAGGACTTGAGTCTATCACACAGGTTAATCACTAGGGAAAGAGTAATAGTGCTGCAGCTCCTTATATCCACAGCAGTCCATAGGGTGATTGCTGTCAGTTCTGCTTGTCTGCTACATGCTAAATTTTACACTTTCTCTAAACAGCTTGTTGCTTGACGGACAATTTGATATTAAATATGATAAAATATTTAAATGTGTATGCAGAGACCCTATCTATGGCTGGTCAATATATTGAGTTTTTGAACACACTAACATATTTTCAGATTAAAGGTACGTTTATATGGTGGCATGGGTTTGTGGAGGCCAGGCCTAATGCTGAGAAGAAATAAATGTTACAGAAGGAAACTGGGACAGATGTATTATGCATAAACCCAGAAGACATCTTGGTTTTCCAAAGGGGAACAATTTATTTATTACTTGTACAATCACACATCATGATCTAACATACAAGCAGACCACTCAGTAACTTAACCTCTACGAAGCAAAATATGTTTTGCCTTTTAATAAAAAACATTTTATGTGTATGTAGCAGCTCATGTTTTAGCAGCTTAACCCCACTATTCAGCAGCAAAGATTAGGATGAATATTTCTATGCACACATTCTAGAGACTGTCTGCAAAATGAAGAATGCTTTTATTTCTGATTAGTACAAAACTAACCGAATGTGCATGCTGATACATTTCGTGTAACAACAGCTTCTTAATCCTGTACTGAGATTGTTTTACAGCCTAGACTGAACTCTACCCACCAGCAGATGAACTTTTCAAAGCTCCTGCTGCTTTCTCACAGATACTTTTCTGACGATAATCACAGCCTCTGTCATGCCAGCACTTTAAATCATCCGGTCCTCCTTCATCACCCATTCTCCCACAGTCGGCACCGGATAGATTATTTGCGCTCAGGTCGTCTGGTTGGCCCTTTCTCCAAAAATTCCAACTAAGATGAAAAAGAGAACAAGTAAGCCAGAGCTGACTTCATTAAAAAAGGATCCAAAGTATCATCGTAGCAGTCAGACCATGTGTCCAGTGGTGACCCGTCCACCCACAACCATCTGCCTTCTTCCTCTGAGTCCGTCAGTCCGATCCAGAACATGTCTTCAGGGTGCTCCATTAAGTCTCCCACTCTCCGCTTCAGGAACATCTGAAGTTGATGAAAACGATTTTGAGAGATGTTTTTCTGCTGAGATGAAGAAACTAACCTGGTTCTCGCCAGATGGATGTAGTTCCACCGAACTCCACATTACTCCACAAAACCATCTAGAATCGCTGGTTTTGGGAGGAATTTCATGACCACATAAAATGGACGAGCCAATCAGGATCACCGGGTGGGATTTTGTAGATGTGACGTATCAGAGAAGTGACTGTTGGGATTCAGACAACAATGGCGGCTTGTAGTTAACCGTATTTTTCGGACTATAAAGCGCATTTAAAATCCTTAAATCTTCTCAAAAATGTATGGTGCTCCTTATCTATGATCACCGTTGTGCTTACTGACTGATTCTATGTGGTACAATGCGCTCTGAAATCTGTTAAAATGTGTAAGTATGACTTTGGTTAGCAACGAAGCCGTTCTGCTCAATGGATATTAGGAGCATTACGGTACACTGTGTCACTACCTGAGGACCCCTGGGCTGTCTACCAGACTGCCTGACTGTAATGTCTAAACTAGAAGAGCATTCATGTAAGGCAGCCTGGAGTACGCGCTAGCAACAATAAACCTAATAAGTTATTTAATATAAAAGTTATGTTTATTTTGGCGGTCAGTTTAGTCCAGCTACTCTGTCCTCCCCAGAGAGATGGATAGCTCTCCCTCTCAGGTAATATGTGTGTGAGTGAGGGGACGGAGTGATATGGGAAAAATATTGAATGCGCCTTATGGTCCGAAAAATACTGGTAATTCTTTAAAAGAACACCGACATCGCACTAGATCCAAGATGGCAGCTATTCTGTTTAGGTTTTCCCTGCGTAGCTGTCATCAGTGTCACGGGTTGGTTTGGATGTGAATGGTTGAAGTAGCACGTCAGTAAAGATGACCCAATCTAATCATATGGTAGGATTTTTTAAAAGGTCCTCTTTCTGAAATACATCTCCAATGGAGCGATCCCAGATGGATATGTGGAGCTCTGCGGAACGAAATCCATCAGGCGAGAGTCAGGTTATGAAGAAACATGATGTGATGAACATGAACCTGCAGCAGAGTTTCATACCTGCTCCTCTCTGCTGTCTATCTTCACCAGGTCTCCTCCCAGATATTTGCAGGAATCTCTGCTCTCATTCCAGGAGGACTTATTGTTGTTGAACTTATAACAGTTTCCTCCTTGTAGCTCCCAGCCTGCTCCACACTCCAGACACGTCTCATCTTTAAACAGATCAGAACAAAAACTGAATCAGGTGGAAGAAATCTGATGATCTGGAGGCAGCAGGAGGCGTCTTCTGTCCTGCAGTTACAATCTAACTTCCTGTTTCTGTCAGTCCATCAACGTCTCTTTAACATCATTAGAGGACAGAAATGGGACAAAGATCCTGAATGTTTCCGTCTCAGTCAATTGCTTGGTTTTATTTCTGAACATCAAAAGATAAATCATAAAACTCTCTGGGTTATCTGAAATTAAGCACAATGAAGGATAATTATATGAAAAAACTTCCCTCGTTTATTGCACCTCCTTTCTTTGTTGCAGGAAACAAGTAAATTAAATTTAAATGTAACAAAGTAAGCTGACAGCCCTGAATGAGACTCAGTCTGAACCTTGTGGACACTTTCAAACACTGAGAGTCTCACCCAGGAGACGCTTCCTCAGACCTTCATTCTCCTCTTTCAGGGTTCGGACAGCTTCCCGGGTCACTAACAGGACCAGAGCTGATAAAAGATTTAGCAGATATAACTTCACCAGCATCATTTCTAAACGACAATCAACAAACAGGAAGTGGTTTAAAGCCACGAATAGGGATGAACTCACAGAGTCTGTAGAGGACGATGAGCGCAGCAGCCAGCAGAGAGCCCAGAACCAGCAGGACTTTCTGTGGCTGATTGGAGAATCTGGTTGGGTTTTCATGGTGAGAGGCAGCAGCTCCACCTGAGGAGCATTTAGAGGAGAACCCCATCAGAACATCTGGTCAGATTCACAACATCTGAACCTGGCACTGACTCTGAATCAAAGACACTAACAGCTTCCTCTCTATGAGTCACTGATGTATTTTTATTTAGTTTCTCCTTTTATGAACAGAGTCGCTTCATGTTGGTGATCACGTTGTGTTTTCATGGAGACATCAGTCCTGCCGGTCCAGTTTGTCTTCAGTCTGTTTGTCTGATGATGGCCTCTCAGCTCTGACTGCAGCTTCTTCTGCACCTTCCTGCTGATTTACCACCACATTCATCTTCTTACCTTCTTCACAGCTCTGTGGTCTCATCATGAGGACAACGTCACACTGAGGACAACTGTATGACAAACACAGAGACATTTAGGAGGTTCTGATGCATCTGAGCAAAAGTTAAAGGAACCACTGAAAGCATTTAACCGTCATGTAGAGCGTCTGCTGGAAGGTGGATATTATAATAAAAGTCTTTACTCTGTTTTAGTTAAAGTCATCAGAATGATGATCGACTCCGTCTTGTTTCTGCTTCTTGTTGAAGTGACGTCTTGTTAAAGGTGTAATTTACTGTCTGCTTCCTCAATGCCTTTTTATTTAAAGCTCTTAAGTCTTTGTTGCTTAGTTTTTTACTTCATTTTATATACAATTCAAAATAAATAAGGCATCAAGTCAGTTCTAAAAAAAGAAAAACAGTCATATTCAATTCAGTTTTCATTTATATCGCATCAGTTCACAACACGTCATCTGACTGCTTTAAGGAGTCAGTGTGTACGATCACA
The DNA here is from genome assembly GCA_037039145.1 of Fundulus diaphanus. NCBI lineage: Eukaryota > Metazoa > Chordata > Actinopteri > Cyprinodontiformes > Fundulidae > Fundulus > Fundulus diaphanus. The sequence goes on from CM073135.1 coordinate 50,912,626, forward strand.
AAGAGCACAGAAGCACTGATCCAGGAGCAGTTTCTATGGTAAAGGAAAACTAAAGAGTTAACGGCATTACTAATGTAATAAACTATTAACTGTTCATTATGACCACTTGTGTGGCTACAAATGACAGGTCTAAACTGTAACTTCCTTTCTAAAAATTCAAAGACGTCACCCTTCCATCCATCCATCCATCCATACATCCTTCCATCCATCCATCCATCCATCCTTCCATCCATCCATCCATCCATCCATCCTTCCATCCATCCATCCATCCATCCATCCATCCATCCATCCTTCCTTCCATCCATCCATCCTTCCATCCATCCATCCATCCATCCATCCATCCTTCCATCCATCCTTCCATTCATCCTTCCATCCATCCATCCATCCATTCATCCATCCATCCATCCTTCCATCCATCCATCTATCCATCCATCCATCCATCCATCCTTCCATCCCTCCATCCATTCATCCTTCCATCCATCCATCCATCCTTCCATCCATCCATCCATCCATCCATCCATTCATCCATCCATCCATCCATCCTTCCATCCATCCTTCCATCCATCCATCCATCCATCCTTCCATCCATTCATCCATCCATCCTTCCATCCATCCATCCATCCATCCATCCATCCATCCATCCATCCATCCATCCTTCCATCCATCCATCCATCCATCCATCCATCCATCCTTCCATCCATCCATTCATCCATCCATCCATCCATCCATCCATCCATCCATCCATCCATCCATCCATCCATCCATCCATCCATCCATTGCTTATGAATAAAGGAAAGGAAAAACTTGTTCAGGGCACAACTATCAGATAAACTATATTTTAATGTTGTCTCTTTCTAATGCTGGCCTGGGTAACTGCCTTCAAAGCCCATATCAGAAGCTCACTGCCTTCCTGCTTGGATCATGTTAGTCTGCTACTTCCCAGTGGAAGGGGAAGAAATGTGGATTCCTGGGACATTAGCAGGCTGGTGGGGGGGCTAACCTTTAGTCTGAGTTGCTCTGATCTGGTCAGATGTTGACAGGTGGCCTGCTTTAACACTTTTGTCATTCAGCTGAAGGAAGAGCTGTAAATGCTGACATCAGAGTGTGAACTGAACCAGACGTAGCTGTTCAACAAGCTAACAGGAGTCCTGTCTTCAGTTCTTCCAGCCAACATGCAACTTTTTATGAATTTTTATAGAATCCTGTAACTGAACTGATGGTGCTCAGTTCAGTCGTCTGTCTGCTGGACACCAGTTCACTGTAGAACCAAAGTCTCTTCTGAAAACCAGTAGAACTGCAGATGAACACAATGTTTACATCTCTGGACAAACCAGCTGATCTGTGTCCTCCTGTCCAAAGCTGGTCCTCACGTTCTGCACAAAGCCGATCTTCTTTGTAGAACAGCACAGCTTTAGAAAGGCAGGCAGATTAAAATAGGTTGGTTAATGTCAGTGCATTGCAAACAGTATAATTTTAGACTTCCTGTCTAATCTGTGAATACTCTGTCCTCAGGAAGCCGTTAAAAGCAGACGGTAACATCTGAACTGTACTTCTGTTTCAGACTCACTGAGACAGGATGGCTGAAGCTGATACATACGTTAATGTACATTTCAAAAGACAGAGGGCTAAAGGTAAGTCTGTCTGTCTCAACTGACGGATTTGTGTTTTCTCTTCTTCAGATGATATTTCTATATCATCTATATATTTAGATTTTTTTAAGCAAAATCAAAAAAAAAAACATGAATTTTCCTTCCTATTGTGGCCCCTATCTTTCCACAGAGTAACGGCAGCGCCCTGTGGGCACCGTGTAAGGCGGTGTCCTTGGCAGCACGGCCTCAGTAATTCGTCTCCCCCTGAAATGTTTGTGATGTATGTGATGGCGGTTGTAGTGAAACAGTCATTTCCCTCTGGGATTATTAAAGTATTTCTGATTCTGATTCTGATGAATGATAATTCATTAAATCCACATTTTTTGCAGTCCTATTTTCATAAGCAGAGAATCTGCTACTATTATTAAAATGTTCATGTTTTGTTGTTATGCCATTTCTGGGGGAGTGTATATCTATAGTGTTTAGAGCAGAGGAGCATCCTGGGAAGGCTCCAAGTTTCCTGGTTTGAATCCCACAGACTGTTACTGTGGGTCCCTGAGCAAGGCCCTTAGTCCCAGAATCCCAGAGTCCTGAAATCCACCATCATCTGCACAGTCTTTGGCGATTTGGTAATATCAATTAAAGATCTTGATTACTGTTTTTATTGTTTAATAGATATTTTATGGTTTTCTAACATTTCAAAAAAGAGAAAAAAAATGAAGCAGCTGAAAAATAAATATACCAGTGGTTAACACCTTATCCAGACACGATCTGTCTTATTAACACCCAAGTTGTTTTCCAAGAACCACCAAGAACCAGCACATGACGAGGCTTCTTAGCAGATGTAATGTATATTTAAAGATTTTCATCATCAGAAGCAACCGCAGTGTTAACGGTCAAGTTGTCTGTTCTGCTCTGTGTGATGATCCTGTTACTTTTTGTGCCGTTTGCTTTTCTAGCTTGTTAGATCTGTTGCATAAAGTGATATTGAGGCTATAAAAAAGATAGAACCATCTCAGGGATGCACAGCGCCTGTGTTATCTCCACCTTCATGGTCCGTCCCTCTGTCTCCTGCAGCCAGACCTCTGCATAGCCTCTCTTCACTGCCACATCAGTCTTCCTCATCCTGTCAGTGAGCTGCATGAAGTATTCCTGTGGTTGAAAAGCATCATTGAATTGTTTGAAGTTCCTCAGGTCATCGATTGCTTTATTGTGTTCATCTTAAAATGGAACCTTGTGGCTCCCCAGATGAAAGAGGGACAGTAGAGGGGGACAAAGCCTTTGAGCATGACCAGGCAGATATCTTTGATCGTGGCTACAAATGATGGCTGAAATGTAATTGGTAGAATGATTTATTATGAAAATGCACGTATGGAACCAGAAACCAGGGGAGAGGCTATGGACAGAAGCAGACAGACCAATAGAAATTATTTAATAAGTATTCATGGGCAAAATATAATTAACATCAGTCTGTGAAACAGATATTTTTTATGCCAGCACAAAAGATTCTGCAGGCCTTGACGGCCCAACGTTGTCCTCTCATAGCCTCAGAAAATCTCATTACCTGAGGCTATGAAAATATCATTAGTCACTTTCAACTATGCTGTTTCAGTGCTATGATGAGCTCTGAAACCTGATTTCAAATAGGTGATTACAGTGTAAATGTTCATTTAGTTGATTAGAACCAATTTAACAAGTTTAGATAAGGAGGGAAGACTATGTCACTATTTACAACTTCTACATACATGCACCCTAATTTTGTAAAACGGTCTAGTGTTATCCTCTGAGGGTTGGATGTGAGTGGATTTGGTAAAGCCAACTATCAGCAGTTCACTGGACTTGGGTCAGATCATCCCTGTTAAGGAATGAGAAGCAAATCACTGCATTAATCAGACTGAAATATCTGACCAGTGAGCAGTTATTTGACTTAGTATTGAAAGAAGTTTCTCTGTTTCCCATGTCAGTCTGTGCAAAGTGTGCCGCGGATGTTCAACAAGCTGGACAGAGCACAAGGTCAAAGGTCACCTCAGACCGAGTGGTCCTGCTGGTTCTCATCGCTATCTTGGTAGCTACCATCATCGTCCTTGCAGTCAGTGAGTTTGTGTATTTGTTGTGGATGGGCCTTCCCACAACGTAATGATTTGCACTAAGTCCTTCAAAAATTCTAAGTTCTTGGTAAGGCAGTTAAAAATATCAAACAGTAGTCAAAAAGTGAACAAAAGTAGCTGAGTCTCAGTCCAGGGTGGTTTATTGCAACAACACAAGACAACCACACGTGAGATGTGCTCCGGACAACATCATCTGACAACATACAGAAAGCGGTCGGTTTAAATACATTCTCTGGATCTTTGAGCTCCTCCTTTTTTTTACATAATTTCTATTGCTTTTTCCACGGATATCTTTGTTAATTTTTTACCTATCAGTAGAAACTTTCATGGGGCGTGCTTTTTAAAAAACAAGGTTACACATCACAGCTCCTCCCAATCATGGCCCCTGCTCATTTCCATATGGTTACACGTCATTACTTTTTCGGACTTGGACCTTGCATTTTCTGTGTTCATTTTGGAGTCTTTCATGTTCTGCTTTACATTGCAAATGGCTTGCCCTTTTGACCCAGAGGTTTTTCAATTTCCCCTGGTAAATTGGTAAATTCCATTGACCCCCTAATTCTTATTCTGGGCTTGTTGCATGACACACACACATGTTTCTTAGGTGAATGTTTACAGCACCCCTTATATCAATTGTGATAAGACTATATTTATTATAAGATATTCATTGTGAGATATTAATCCACTACATTCCCCCCTGTGATCCTGTAAAGGGTCACAAAATAAATCACACTCTACAAATGATTGTCTATTTATCATAGCTATGAATGTCTAGAGTAAATATTACTAGTATAACAAAGGCTAATTGTAATTAATACTTAGCACATCACAAACGTACCACGATTAATACCAACGTCTAAGATCAAAACACACTTCTACTAGTAGTAAGGGATACCCAAAAATATGATCACACAGTAAAACATAAGATTTATAGTTAAACAAAGAGGGAACCCCCCTTGGCACTCTTGTGAGGACTTTTCCCCTTGCTTACTTTTTTTTATAGAAGGATTTTCAGGATTTGTTTCAGCAATGATAATGGGCCTTAGGTTGACATATCCGTGCAGCTTGAACACCTGTTAGGACACCTCAACCCTTACCCAGGGTGCATTGGACACCCTACATCAAACGAGTTGATGTTTAAATATTAATACCAAATACTCCATCATGCCCGCTGTATCAGGCTAACCAGTCACTTAATGGTCAGTAGACCTTCATTACAACCAACATATGAGCAATCCTATCGATGCTCCCTGCACAGTATTAGTACTGTCGCATAGGTTATAGACATACATAATTATATTTATCTTTTTAAGCATGCACCATCATATTTATTATTGAAGTATACATAATCATTTCATCATTCACATCAGCTTAGTTTTCTCTTTTCTTTTTTTTTTTCTTTTTTTATTGAAAGTTCTAAGGTTGGGGATTAGGGAAAACCACCCCCCTTGGAGGTCGATTCCCCAGTCCTTCTGTGGAAGTCCCAGGAGCTTGTCCCTGTAGCTGTGCCAGTGTCGTAGCAGCTAAACGCCACTGCAGTACTTGCCGCCTTGCTGTGTCCCGTTCTGCTGTCATTTGCAGCAGTTTTTCCTGTAAATTGACAATAGTTTGTTGAGCATCCTGAAGTCGTCGTGTCAGATTGTCCTGTTCCTGGGTTAACTGGCATACTCTAGCCTTATATTTGGCTTTGTATGTGCTGCGGCGAATTGCGAATATGTGCTTCTTTGACGCCGGAGATAGACCTTTGACCAGCTGAGCGTAAACTCCAGTCTCCATTGAGGCAATTTCAGTTTTTAGGTCCTGGGCGGTTCTGTAAAGATCCAGAGGGCTCATTAGAAACCCCTGGACGTGGCTCATCTCGAGGGAGCTCAGTTGCATCTGCTGAAAAATATTAACAGTAGGCTCCAATGCAGGATTTCCTATGTCGGTTGGACCCGTCGTCCTCGTGCCCGATGTAGATGGCCTCTCATGACCAGCTCCGTTTGGCCTTCCTTGGCCCGGTGTGGATGGAAACTCCAAGGCAGCTGTGTCCGGCAATCCTCGGTCTGCTGGGTCCTCGGGGCTGAGTGGGCTGAAGATGATCCTCAGGGCCCCTGGTGATGGCGGGTCATCCATGTGTATCTCTCCCAGGTCCACCATCCCTCCTGGTAGTGCAGCGCTAGGGCCCTCTGCTGGATCGTCTGGACGCCTATTAGGGAGACCAGTGCCTGTACCTACATATGCTTGTGTGCCTAACGACGCATGTGCGGCGTCTGTGTTTCTTCTATTTGCACGTCCCTGCCAATCCTCAGCGGGTGTGTGGTGCACATTAAAATAAGCGTCCGCCATTTTCAGCAGTCTGCATGTGGAGACATAGTATGTTATAGGTATATATCCACATGAGAGGCACATACTTTTCCTAAAAGAATTTATAAATACTTTTAGCATGCAAATTACTATTTCTAAGCTAATCTATAAATACTTGATATACAAATAACTATATCTACAGTTGATTATAAAGACTTAGCATGCCATGTACTATTTATGTAATATATATAAAAAAAAAAAATATGCACGTACCTGGTGGGGGTGAGAGGGGATCATGGTATTACTTTATATGTCTTGGTCTATCTGTACCTCTATTATGGGGAATTGACCAGTTACTTTCACAATAAGTTTTGAGACCAACCCCCGAATGAGGGGTACGATGCAGCAGACAACTACTAATATTATCAATATTATAGTTCCTAGTATTATTCCTGCCGCTTTGAGGTATCTTGTCCACCCAAGCTTATTGAACCAATCCCAAAACCCCTTCAGCTGAGTGTTCCAGTTGGATCTCTCCACATGTTCATCTCTCATGCGCTTCATTTCTTGAAGAACACCTGTCAGGCTGCCGTTAATATCAGTATGCATAGGGATTAAAGTACAACAATCTGTCCCGATATAATCACATAGTCCCTGGTCTCCGGCCATACGGGATTCCAGTACGAACCTATGTTGTAAAACCATTAGTGATGTAGCATGTAATTGTTCTTTTATAAGGTCTACGCCCTTTATTGTAAAATTTATAAACCTTTGTTGATTGTACCATAGGAGATTTATCCACCTACTATTTCGAGCTATGTATTGCGCATTGGTAATTGTTCCGACAAATGGTATCGAGCCGACTCCTCTCCCAGATTTTATCCAATCACTTCCTATAGCAGCATGTTTCTCTGGCACCCCTAATGGGACCTGATCCCATGTAATGTATACTTCATCTGACATTTGCCAATTCTGTTTGTGCTCAGTAGGAGTGCTTCTTTTTGTACGGTTTCTCATTTCATTAGGTGTTTTGTTGCTGATTTTTTGATTATCTACTATTAATTTTAGTTGTCCTGTAAGCATTACTGGAGCACAGATACCTTCCCACTGAGGAGGCAGTGAGGATAGTATTTGCTCAGTATTGTGACACATCCAAAAAATGTCTCCTAAAGGGACAGATCCTTGCGCCAGACTCCTTACTCGGTATTGAGCTACTGTTGTAGATTGGAAGTCATAGATAATATTTCCTCCATCTGGTACTATTTGTTTACAACTTATATTACTTTTAAGGCTAGTTTCACATAGTTTGATGTAACTAACGTTCCCTCCTGCTGCCGGTGGGTACCACGGTATTTTATTACATTTCACCATCTCATCTGCAGTCTCCATTTTGCTAGAGGTTCTGTCGGTCACCTCTTCTAATTCTGTTCCTCGTGCTATACAAAATGGAAAGCTTAGTTTAGCCGGCTTTTGCACTACTGGAGGGAGGGAAGATGTACTCATTACTGTATTTATTGAGGAGGTTATTGCTTCGGGGCATCTTTTCCTGTCTTTTGTCCATGATGGTAAACCTGCAGCCATATGCATAACACAGTGAGCAAAACATTCTGATATGTCTGTGCAGTCGCCTATTTTACTTCCGGGTATACTCTGAAGGGTCGGTAACTGCTTAGCATTATAACAGGCTATACAATCATCTTTAGGGCGCTTTTTAGCTGTAAACATAGCTTGAACCGAAAATTGTATCCATTGTTGAAACATGTTCATTTGCCATTGTGACGTTTTTAATTTATTCAGATCCCTTTTCTGTCTTTTGTTTATTAATTTTACTACTCTATGAGCTCTTTCTATCGTCATTATTTGTTTTGTTAGTATGTTTTGGCACATGTTTGTTTTGCATCTTACCGTAATGATCACCATCCCATCCCCACGGCAGTCCATGCTTTGTGGAGTTCCAAGCCAATGTTTTCCCATTGACTCGTCTCCTAAAATTTCCTCAGACATCACATAGTCATAACCTTCGGTTTGCACATGCATTAATGATTTATTCTCCCCACCGCTATTACTGATTATCCCTTGGTTAGTAGCTAGTGTTATCATTGCTAGTGCACATGTCTCTGTTTGACGCTTTACATGTGAGTGTGCATTGTTAGTGGTGAGCTTAATAAGATCCCCCCTTGTTAACCCAAACAGGGTTAACAACAGAAGAAAACTAGTCAGATTCGGAAGAAGACGCATACGAGTGACGCCCAGACGGCGATGGAGTGGGCGGACACGACCCGCTCGCCGACCCAGACGTGCCGTCCGAGGGAGTGGATAGGGAGGGAGGGGGTGGGGAAGGTGAAGGTGAGGGATGTGGAGAAGGGGAAACAATTCCAGCACTGTCTGATGAGTGATGAGAAAAAGGTTCTTCCAGTGCCTCAGAGCTGGGTGAGTCTGAGACAGACCTGCTAGGAGTCTGAGTGGCAGGAGAATCATCATTACTGCTGCCAAAGTCAGAAGGCGAATCGGAAGCAAAAGAATGAACATTATCATTCTCAGAGTCCCCTGACAGTGAAGCCCGTCGGGCTGCCAAGCGGGCTGATCGTCTCTGGCCATCAGACGACGACGGGGCTGAGGATGCATCAGTGCTCGCCCCAGGTACGACATCAGACGCCTGTGAATGTGCTATGGTAGTATGCGGAGGGAGACTTGCTGCTGCCCTTTCAGCATGCGCAGAGCCCGTCGGTCCTGGATCAAGGCCAGGTGGGTCTGGTGGACGATGACGTGTGCAGTGGTTCTTATGGAACCAGAAGGGCTTACCTTCAACTTTTAGGGCAGTGGGGGTGGTAAGAACAACTTTAAAGGGCCCTTCCCTACGAGGTTCGTTCCACTGACGTCTAAATACTCGTATGAACACTCTGTCACCGACTTGGACGTCTCTGACGTCCACTGGAATACGTGTCTCGTCTCGGTTGTGAGCTGCTTTCACCTGTTGAAATATAAGTCTGTGAATACGGGTTAGGGACCTGAGGTAGTCCCCCAGTTCACGTTCAAGTTGCGCCAGGGAAATCTCCTCCTGGGGCCCTCGCACCTGTGGGAGAGGCATAGGTCGACCTGTAAGCATTTCATGAGGAGTAAGATGGGTTAATCGGTTAGTTTGAGAACGCATTGCCATCAGTGCAATCGGATACGCATCCACCCACGTCAGGCGGTTATTGCTATCAGCAATAATCTTTGCAATCTTGGTTTTGAGCACACCGTTGGCTCGTTCGACGGAAGCCTGTGACTGGGGATGATAAACACAACCAAACTTTTGTTTTATACACAACTGGGTGAACATCGCCTGGATGACCTGTGAAATAAAGTGAGGTCCGTTATCAGATGAAATAGTATCAGGCATACCAAACCTGGGAAACACTTCTTTACATAAAAACCTTGCTGCTGATTTGTGATCGTTTTTAGCAGTGGGGCAGGCTTCTATCCACCTGCTGAAACGACAAACAACCACAAGCATGTATCTCTTTCCCTGCACACGAGTTAACATGTCAACATAATCCATAATCAGATGACGAAAAGGGCCATCCGGCATGGGGATATGTGCTAAGGGTTGTGTGAACATTTTTCTCACATTGTACTTGGGGCAGTGTGGGCATATAGCTAATTCTCTGTCTACCATAGGTGTCAAATAAGGTGACCACCATACTGCCTGCAATTTTCGAACAACCTGGGCGCGCGAACAATGATCAGGTTCATGCATTATTCTGATAGCTGTTGGTAATAAGGACAAAGGAAGTACAAAATGTCCTCGGAAACTTCGCCACAACCCTGCATGGGGGTGTGATGTGCGTACCGCCCCCCTTTGCACCCACAACCGTTTTTCTGCTTCAGAGACGCTGTTCTGCGCCTCAATTAAAGAGGCTAAATTAGTGATGGGTTCACAGTCAGCTGCAAGAACCATTGGTCCTTGTATTGCAGGTCCTGTGGCTTCTTTGGCTGCCTCATCTGCTAAGTTATTTCCTATTGCTATAGGTGTTTTTGCTGTCTGATGGGCCGTACATTTTACTATAGCTAACGCAGATGGGAGCTGCATGGCTTGTATTAATTCCATGACAGCCTGCCCATGTGTCACCGGGGTGCCATCAGTTCGAACAAAACCTCGCTGTTTCCAGATGCTCGCGTTTATATGGCATACCCCATAACCATACGCACTGTCTGTGTAAATGGTGACTCTTTTACCTGTAGCTAATTTACATGCAGCTGTTAATGCTTTTATCTCTGCCAATTGGGCAGAGCAAGGTTGGTCAAGGCTCATGGACTGAACTTTTGTATAGGTGCCGTCGGGGTCAAGCCGGACCACTCCATATCCTGCTTTGTTCCCCGTCTCACCTCTGACGCATGATCCGTCAACAAACAATATTAGATCGGACGGGATTGGGTGATTGTATAAATCCTCCCTTACTTTCATGAAGGCGTCCGTCTCCTTGAGACAATCATGGGGCTCACCTTCTGTTGGCAAAACCATCCTTGTGGCCGGGTTGATCGTGACACAACGTTGCACGGTAAGGTCAGGTCCTGAAAGCAGAACTTCATAACCAGTGCGACGAGCTTGGGTTATCACGAAGCGTGGGCTTGTGAGCAGTGCATGTAATTGATGTGATGTATACAAGAAAATAGGGTGGCCCATAGTAATTACTGAGGCCTTTTTGTATGCAAATGCCGCTGCTGCCAAGCCTTGATAACAAGGAGGCAGGCCTTCTTCAACTCCATCTAATTTTGTACTGTAATAAGAAATTGGTTGTTTACCTGTGGGGGTGTCTTGCATCAATACTGCACATGCATACCCTTGTCGCTCTGCCACGTACAGATGAAATGGTTTGCCATAATCTGGATTGGCCAGAGCAGGAGCCGTTTGGAGATCTTGTTTTAGCAGCTGAAACGCTCCCTCTGCCTCGTCTGTCCACTGTAACTGAGCCGACTGGTGTCCTTGGCCTGCGGCTTTAATAAGTGCTCTCAATGGAGCAGATTTGATGGCGTAATCACACACCCACGGTCTGCTGTAACCTGCCATGCCAAGGAAAGACAACATGTGACCAACAGTTTGAGGTTTGGGCAATTTGGTAATGGCTTCTATTTGGGACGGTGCGATAGACCTCTTGTCCCCACTGAGTTGCCTGCCGAGGTATTCTACTGTTTGTTGGCAGAATTGTAATTTTTGTTTACTTACTTTGTGTCCTCCTTCTGCCAATGCAGTCAACACCGTAATGGAGTCTTTTTCACACTGCTCTTTTGAGGCAGAACAGATCAAAATGTCATCAACATACATCAACATGGTGGATGGTAAGTCTAAGTGATTCAGATCATTTGCCAGCACACGATTAAAAATAGATGGTGAATGTACAAACCCTTGGGGTAATCGTGTGTACGTATATTGCTGACCTTTGTACGTAAATGCAAACAGATACTGGGAATCTGGATGCACAGGCACACTGAAAAATGCTGAACACAGATCTATCACAGTGAACCATTTTGTACCCGGGGGTATGTTGCTTAACAATGTATGGGGGTCTGGTACTATCGGTATTTCTTCTGCTACAATGGCATTGATTAATCTTAGATCATGGACTAATCTATATTCATTACCGTTAGGCTTTTTGATGGGAAAAATTGGTGTGTTACAGGGGCTTACTGTCGGTTTTAGAACGCCTACAGTTTCTAATCCTGTTATAATGGGCTGTATGCCTTCTACTGCTTCATGTTTGAGGGGGTATTGTCTTTGAAAGGGTAATTTAGCATTTAATTTGGTGGTGAATTTGATGGGGTCAGCTGATTTTACTAAACCTACATCTGTTTTGCTTTTGGACCACACCTGCTCAGGAACTTGTTCTAATAGTGATGCGTGCTCCTCAGTCACCGCCATTTGTCTTTTCCCAGGCACTTTGATGTGTTCTGCTATTACTTCATCTGCTTGTGAAAATGAGATTTTGAAGAATAGTCCATCTTTTGATACACTAATCTGGTTCCATGCAGTATCGATCCATTCCGTGACTTTCTTGGCTTCTTGAATCATGGGACCCAGGTCGTGCGACTCGTACTGGTCAGCAATCAGCAATGTGACATGCGGCGCTGAATCAGTGACCTGGAACCATTCTGCAATGTCTTTTTCAGGAAACTTGACAACGGCTGCGGCTCCTTGTGGCCCAACCATTATGTCAGCATATTGGATGACAGTTGTTTTGTTGTTAATTTCTTCATCCCAGCTTTTCTCATAGTCTTCATGTTTCTGTCCTTTATCGTAAAACATGGTGCAATGGAGGGGTAGGAAAGGCTCTTTGGATTCATCGTAGTGGTTCATTATCAGAGGTCTCCATGTTTCCCACTCCAATTGGAGGAAAGAAGTAGGTGACGTGAGTTTCATCCAAAATACTTGGTCTTCTGGGTCATGATTTGTCATTTGTAGTGTCATCTGTGGGCCCAGTGGCATCATGAAGGCTTTGCTGTTGTCAGTTGCTTCAAAATAAATTCCATTTGGAGTGCATTTAATCTTTGCGTTGAGCTGGCATAACACATCTCTGCCCAGCAGATTAATTGGCGTATCTGCTGAATAAAGTAGTGGTGCATACACAGTCTTTTCTCCTATAATCATGGGAACTGGCTCAGTCATGGGTATTATTTGGGTTTTCCCAGAGAAACCTACCGTTCGAATCTTTGATGCTGAGAGAGGCAGACCAATTCCACTTTTTCCTATGCAGGAGTACGCAGCACCTGTATCAATCATGAATTGATGATGGCTGTCATATATTGTGACATCAATTGTGGGTTCCGTTTGTGGGCGTTGTGTTAATACAGGTAGAATGGCCTCTCTTTCAGGTTTCTCTGGGCACCCCTATTGCCAGTACGCTTCCGGCCCTGCTGCACTGCTGGCAGGTCCTGTGGCAGGGTGCTGGGGTCCCATCCATGGATTGGTTGGGCAGTCTCTTTGCATGTGTCCGACTTGACCACATCCCCAGCACTGCAGCCTCAGCTGCTGTTGTCCCATTTCTGGACCCGCCTGGGGCATCCGCTGGTATTGTCCGTGAGGGGGCCTCCTTGGGGCTCCTTGTTGTCCTCTCCATCTTCCCCGCATGGGTGGCCCCCCTCTTCCTCTTCCAGTCATCACGTGCTGGGGACTTGTTCCCTGATTTAGATGCACATGGATAGGGGGAACCTGTTGAGTTTGGGCCCCTCCTGCAGGTGGTGCTGTTGGATACTGCATCTGCTGTGTGGGTGGAGGGATGGTGGGAGATATCACTGGGGCTTGAACGACTTCACCTCCTGCTGGTCCACTCTCAGCTGTGGGAGGGGCTGCCACTGTCAGCGCGGCTTGATGTTTGGGCTTCTCTCTGTCTTTCTTTGCTTTTGTTAATTCTCCAATTTGCAGTTGGGTCAACTTTGTGGCCAACATCTTGCTTTGGTCTTCAAGCGCTTGTTTTTCAGCTCGGTGCATGTTTACATAATGTATGACATGCTCAGAGAACGCAGGCCAGTCCATTTTTATGAGTCCCACCACTCCATCCAGTTTGGCCTGTACTTCTTTGGGCATGGCACCTTTAACGTACATTTTAAATAGTGCCTTGGTTGATTCTTGCTCATCCCACTCACTTCCTGTCTCTGCTTTCCACATTTGTTGAAACTTGTGCAGAAACTGGGCTGGGCTCTCATCATCTTTTAGACATTCTTCTTTCAGCTTGGTTGGGTCTCTGCGTGAGGGATATTTGTTTCTCAGGGCTTCCCATACTCGGGGTCTCATATGGTTGAAGGGTAACCCATCACACCGGTGCCCGCGCATGACCCCTGGAAGCCCAGCCTCCACAAACACTTCTTTGGCTGCTGAGTGTCCTGCCATTTTTATTAGCAGTGCTTTGATGTCTCCTGCTGCCAAGTTGATGCCCCCCGTGATTTCTTCTAGCTTTTCTATCCATTTGTCGGCTCCGTCGACCAGCGGAGTTAGTCTTCCTGCAAGCGTTATCATGTCCATAAATGACCATGGCATGTACCTGTCATCATTAGGTCCCTTGGAAATTAAAGGCATGATCTTAGCCTCCTGCCCCTGTGCTGCTGCACGTAGATGTGCTTGCGATCTCGTTTCCATTGCATGATTGCGGTGCTCTTCCACCTCCACATCCACCTCAAGTTCAGTTGCAAGTTGTTTTTTCACACCTGAAAGCATCGCTCTCCTTTCCGTGACCTCCCGAGGTCTTACAGCTAGGCCCTTCCCGCTCTGTCTGGTCCTGCTGACAAAATGTGGGGATATTATGTCGTTCCCATCATCCAGACGTTCAGCTGCGTCCCATAGTTCCATATTTCTTTCTCTTTCATCCTCTTCCTCTTTTTCTGCTTCTGTGAGCATAGCTTTGATGTGCTGGTCAGGGTGGTCCGCGAGGTCAATCTGGGCTGCCTCCTCCATCCGCTGCTCAATCTCCTGTCTTTGCTTCTCTTCTCGTTGCTTTCTTGCGTACCTTTGTAATTCTTTTAAGTTTCCCTCATGTTCTCTTACTTCTTTTCTCAGTCTTTCCACCTCCTCTTGTTCCTCTTTTTTTCCGACTTTCTGCTTCCCTCTGTCTCTCCAAACGTTCCCTATGTTTCCCCCAGCTTCGGGTTAATTTAAGGCACTCCTGCAATTCCTCCAGCTCTGCAGTTGTTCTTTCTTCCACTGATTCTGACCTTTCTTTTGGATTTGATTTTCTAAATGCCTGAGGGAGAGTCGTGGGCCATCCGACTGATGCGGGCAAATGAGCCCTAGGAGGTGTCGGTGGGCTGGAGCAGGCACTATCCTCCTCCTCATCTAATGAGCAACTTGGCATCTCTTCTTGGCTTATATTTCCCCAATTTCTCTGCTGTCTATCTCTTTTTTCTTTTTCTCCCTCCCCCTCGTTATCCATTACTAATTTTAACCTCCCTGTGATTTTACCCCTACTAATTTTATCTGTACACACTGGGTACTGTCCTGCTGCTGTGGCCTGGTAAGGTGGTGGCTTAGAACCAGTAAACTCAGGTGCTGTTGGGATTTTATTACTTTCAACTTTAAAATATCGCAAGATATCTCTCTGTTCAGCATGTTTCTGTTTCTTACGCAACTGCGTTTGGTCATTTCTTGCATCGTTATGCCGCAGCCTTTCTTCTACTTCATCATAGCATAATGGGTCAAAACTACCTTCTATAGGCCAGCGGTTTTTCCCAGATGTTATTTTATGCCATTCCATCATGCATTTTTGAATTCTGCGTTTGTTAGAAGGATGTGTTATCATTACTAATTTAGCAGGCGTCAGTTCCTTAGTCTGTTTGCTCACGTTGGTTCCCATGGCACTTAGCAGTCAGCGGACACTGTGGCCTGTGTCTATTTACTTAGGGCTGAACGATTTTGGAAATAATCTAATTATGCTTCTCCTTGCTACTGTAATTTTAATGTGATTATTTCCAATCTAATTTTACTCACATATAAACAACAAATCTACTTTGTTTCCTTGCTGTGCAGCTCAATTGTTAAAAGACTCACCGCATCTAAATTCAGAACAGCAATGATTGTGTTTTAACCTAACTATATTTTAACCTAGGTTGCAATTTTTTACCTTTCTCTTCATTAATCGTAAGTAAAGAAAGAATGGCCTATACCTAGAGTTGTTTGTACCCAAGGACTAGTTACACCTAGAACCTTTATTGTTTCTATTAATCAGAATGTTATTCAATAGACTAGCTTTTAGTTAATTTGGACATTTAATCCTTGTTAAATTTAAGGTGCAGTCTACAGGCAAGTCTAGCTTTAAACTAATTGATCTGTATTTTTATGCTACGTATGATTATAGAGACTTCCAAATCCAGTAATAAAATTAGATTATCTCCCTGCTGCTACTGTCTTTCTTTTAGCTAACGCTTTTTTTCAACACCTAATGGACACGTTTTAGTTTTATAATTGTTAGTAGCTACAAATTGTAAACTCTGTGATTTTGGAAATTACGTTTATATTAAGACTGCTATTATTTGTCCAGCCCAGCTATTTACTAACCCTCTTAGTCCCTATTTGTCTGCTCTTTATCTATTTCAGATACAAAACAGTTCTTTGCATCAATCAATACCTTACACAAAAATGCATCAGTTTTTCGTTAGCCATATATTCATGCACATATACTTTTTTCATCAATTGATACCTTAAACAAAATTGCAGCAGTTTACATTAGCCATATATTCAACACTTTAAACAAACATGCAGCCACATACAATTAGCCATACATTCAACACTTTTAAACAAACATGCAGCCACATACAATTAGCCATATATTCAACACTTTAAACAAACATGCTGCCACATACAATTAGCCATATATTCACATACACATAAAACGATAATGCAGCCACACACACACACACACACACACACACACACACCTCTGGACCGCTCCCCAGCTTATTCTGTTCTACCTTTATGTTATTTTTGTATATATTCTTCTTGTTATGTTATTGTTTTGTGTATATTACTAAATTTAGATTACTAGGTTCTTTTAGGAGGGCTTTGTGATACCTGACATCCACTAGCCGCCTGCCGGAGGCCGGTTCCCCACAAATTTAGATAATTATAACAAATTAGTATCTCACCTGTATTGGTGGATTCTTAAGGGCCCTTGGGGTTCCTGGCGTCCGACCGATGGCAGCAGTCGTCCGGGATCACGCGTCCTCCTGGCTCGGCTCGCCAAAATGTTGTGGATGGGCCTTCCCACAACGTAATGATTTGCACTAAGTCCTTCAAAAATTCTAAGTTCTTGGTAAGGCAGTTAAAAATATCAAACAGTAGTCAAAAAGTGAACAAAAGTAGCTGAGTCTCAGTCCAGGGTGGTTTATTGCAACAACACAAGACAACCACACGTGAGATGTGCTCCGGACAACATCATCTGACAACATACAGAAAGCGGTCGGTTTAAATACATTCTCTGGATCTTTGAGCTCCTCCTTTTTTTTACATAATTTCTATTGCTTTTTCCACGGATATCTTTGTTAATTTTTTACCTATCAGTAGAAACTTTCATGGGGCGTGCTTTTTAAAAAACAAGGTTACACATCACAGCTCCTCCCAATCATGGCCCCTGCTCATTTCCATATGGTTACACGTCATTACTTTTTCGGACTTGGACCTTGCATTTTCTGTGTTCATTTTGGAGTCTTTCATGTTCTGCTTTACATTGCAAATGGCTTGCCCTTTTGACCCAGAGGTTTTTCAATTTCCCCTGGTAAATTGGTAAATTCCATTGACCCCCTAATTCTTATTCTGGGCTTGTTGCATGACACACACATGTTTCTTAGGTGAATGTTTACAGCACCCCTTATATCAATTGTGATAAGACTATATTTATTATAAGATATTCATTGTGAGATATTAATCCACTACATATTCTTATTGTTTTATATATAATATTGTATTATATACTATTTTTTTAAGTTTGAGATACACATTTGAAAATAGAGAAATGCGTTAATCTAGCAGTTTTACTTTTCTCTGCCTTCAAAAATTACCCTACGTAGTAAAATATTGTTTTAATTGAACTGAAGATCAGTTAAAGTCCCAAACCCGAAGAAGAGGAGGATGAAGCTCAGGAAAGATCTCTCAGCTGAGTCGGTCAGGAGTTGCAAGTTTCTATAATATTCTGTGTAAACGTCTCACTCAAAGCTGGTAGATCAATTTATTTATGAGTCTATTTCCCTGAAACCTGAATTGTTTCCATCCTTCTCCAGTATAATTCTGATAAATTACTGATGTTAC
This sequence comes from Fundulus diaphanus, assembly GCA_037039145.1. Lineage (NCBI taxonomy): Eukaryota > Metazoa > Chordata > Actinopteri > Cyprinodontiformes > Fundulidae > Fundulus > Fundulus diaphanus. Next base: position 50,930,376 of record CM073135.1, read on the forward strand.
TCTGGGTTCCAACTATTATATAATATATTTTATTATTAGTTTGTCAGCTGCAAGCAGACTATCGTTTTTTGTTTTGTTACTTGTTAACTGTGCTTGTAAATCAAGACTGATGAGATAGAGAATTTTTTTTACAACTTTTGATCAGGAAAAAAAGCAAATATCACTTTCTGAGATTAAAAGTAAATTCAGGATTTGATCTTTGTCCCTTTTCTGTCTCTAATGATATTAAAGAGACATTGATGGACTGACAGAAACAGGAAGTTAGATTGTAACGGCCGAAGATGCCTCAATTATTGAGATGTGATGCAGATCCGTTAAATTCTTAGCTCTCTCAAAGGTATACAGCCACATTATATGCTTATAAAAAAAGACCAAAAAACGTTTGATCGTTATAAGATAAGGTTATATACACCAAGCCTCCATGCTGATAATGTGTTAAAGGTCCTTTTTGTGGATAAACAGTCCCAGCACCAGACGTGATGACAAGATGTAAACAGTTATGGCGCCATCTAGTGACAATATCGCAGAACTATCATAATACCGGTTTGCTTAATTAATAAATCAGTATTAAATAATGTCGAACTGAGCCTGACCCTCTGCAATGCTTATCAGTAAAGCAGCAGCTCGGCGTGATGAAGACCAACCGTCCGTCCGTCCGTCTTCTTCCGCTTATCCGGGTCGGGTCGCGGGGGTAGCAGCTTCAGTAGGGAGGCCCAGACGTCCCTCTCCCCGGCCACTTGGTCCAGCTCCTCAGGAGGAACCCCAAGGTGTTCCCAGGCCAGCCGGGAGACATAGTCCCTCCAGCGTGTCCTGGGGAAGACCAACCGTTATTAATTAATTAAACCGATCTACAGCAGCTTTAAGAGCCTCATATCAGAACATTTACTCATGTCAGTCAACTCTGCGTCACATCAGAGCCTCGGCAGCTTTAGCGTCCGCTTCAGTGAACACCAACGTTCAGACTGGATTCCCAGAGACATTCCAGGCTTTTCCCACTAGGAATAATTTTTTTGTGTTTATTTTTCACTGGATCTTTGTGGTTGGAATTCTAAACATAACTGATTTCCCAGAGTTATTGAATAAGGAGACGGTGGAGTGATGAAGTTCCAGAACTTTATTGAGAAACAGAGCAGAGATTACATGGATGAAAGTAATCGCACCCCACGGCTGCAGCCTCCCGTCTGCCCTGTCTCTGAATATCTTCATTCCCTTCTAAATACCCCACAGCAGCCCCGCAGTTAGACAAAACAGAGCCAGTCTATCCTAGACAATCAGTATTCTGCATAGTAACACGCAAGTATTGACCTTGCAATCAGCAAACAGTGGATTACATACACAGCCATCATGTCTCCAGAACCCTGTGTCCGAGAGGCCACTACAATCTTGGACCTTTCTTCATTGTTTCGCCGGAAGATGCTAATAGCCATTAGTCGCTTCCTTGTTTTAACCTTGTGATTCCTATGTTATTAAAAATAAACATGAAAGGCTTTATTTCCTAACAAATTGAGCAAAAACAAAGAGTAAAACAGCAAAATAGCAACAGATACGCCAGCAGGACGTGATAATCTTTCAAAAAAAACTTCGTATGCAACCAGAGTGAGCTACTGACATATAGATTTTTAAAAAGTCAAATAACATGGCTATGCACCTTTAATGTTTCATTTTAATTAAATTCAGCTGTTCTTAAAAACCAAACCAAGTTGACTCTAATGTCTCTATTTATAATGTCTTTCATAGAAATAAATCCCAGGACAAAAATGTGCACTACAAGTTCTACACCAACATGTCCACCACCTCCTGAAGTTAAAAGTGAGTTCAGGATTTGATTTTTGTTGCATTTCTGTCCTCTAATGATGTTAAAGAGACGTTGATGGACTGACAGAAACAGGAAGTCAGATCGTAACTGCAGGACAGAAGACGTCTCCTGCTGCCTCCAAATCACACAAATATACAGAGATTTCTTCTTCTGGAAGTTTTTGTTCTGATCTGTTTAAAGATGAGACGTGTCTGAAGTGTGGAGCAGGCTGGGAGCTACAAGGAGGAAACTGTTATAATTTCAGCACCATGAGGTCCTCCTGGAATGAGAGCAGACGTTCCTGTAAAGATCTGGGAGGAGACCTGGTGAAGATAGACAGCAGAGAGGAGCAGGTATGAAACTCTGCTGCAGGTTCATGTTCTCACAGATTTCATCACATCATGTTTCTTCATGTCAGCACAGAAACGTCTCTCAGAATCATTTTCATCAACTTCTCCTGTTCAGATGTTCCTGTTTGGAAGACTGAGAGACATTATGGAGGATGATTTAGAGGACATGTTCTGGATCGGACTGACGGACTCAGAGGAAGAAGGCAGATGGTTGTGGGTGGACGGATCACCACTGAACTCAAGGTTTGGCTGATGAAACAATGTCTGGTTAAAGAATTTAACTTTCAGGCATTTATCTGCTGTTTTCTTTCTGCTCTTCCTCAAGTTTGTCTTTTTGGTTTGATGGTCAGCCTGACAACAAGAGTCTTGATGGTGCTGCAGAAGCCGACTGTGTGAGGATGGGGAAGATAGGAGGAGCTGACTTTCTGAAGTCCTGGTTTGATATATCCTGTAATTATCCTCAGAAAAGTATCTGTGAGAAAGCAGCAGAAACTGGACAGTGCTCATGTGTTTATGGGTGAAGTTCTGTTGGTCTGGAAAACTGAGGATCAAGAAGCTGCAGAAATGCTGGTTTATAAAGAAAAATGTCACAAAAAATAAAAATTAACTTCCAAACATCTTGAAATAATCATTAGAATTTTCACTTAAATAATTTTTGTCTATTTATTTTTATATTAAGCTCATTATATATTTAACCATTGCTGTATTCAATAAATAATTGCAGCAGCTGTAGCTCAGCAGATAAAGTGTTTCTCACAGTGAAAAGCTCAACCTGAGGACAAAAATAGAGACAAAATGTCCAGAAGCAGGCAGGTGTCAAAGTAAATCAGGGCAGAAATAAACACTGGATAAAACATCTATGAAGTGATGGACATGAGCCGAAAAGGCCCAACCCAAACCCTCTGAGATGATGTTCTGAACGGGTTAATTACCAAAAAGCTGCAGGTGAACTGATCAGAAACTGAAACCAGGTGAAAGCAGAATCAGGAAATAAAGACAAAAGAATCCAGATTTAAACCGTCAGGCTGATGCTCCTGATTTTGCTCAGTCTGTCTTAAAATGCTGTTTATTGCTGTCAGCAGCAGCATTATCTGCTATTATGTGGCTCTCACTGGAGTAATCTTTAAAGCAGGTAAGAAAGTTTCTAGAAAGATAATTCTGTCTTGTTTGCAGAGACAAGAAGTTTTCAGTTTGATGTGCAGCGTTGGATGGCAGCTGTTGAAAAGCTCCGCAGGTCCTAAACCCTAAATGCCTCCACTGACCAATAGTAAACAGGAAGCTGTGCATCAAATAAATATGTTACTTCCTCAGTCCTACTTCCTCTCATGTTTTTTATTTTAGATTTCAAATTCTTGTATGTTTCACCTTAAAGTTGTTCTAAAAAAATCCTGTTTTTCAAGAACCAGTAATTTCTTTTTAGTTGAAAATTATGTATCCTTAGCAATATTGTTTTTATGTGTTTCAGTTTCTTCCTGTTTAAGAGCTTTTTTGTTGAATTCCATTTGCAGTCGTAACTCGGAAAAACCCGGCTTCCCATCAGAAAAATCAACTGTAACGGTCGCTATAAGAGGAAGCTGTGATAAAACATGTTTAGCAGGAACCCTGATGTTTTCTTATCGGTGTGTCTGTAGAGGTTTGATGTTTGTTGAGTCCTGAAACTGGAGAGTCTTTGCTCTTAAATGATTGTTTGTTGCTCTCTGCTCCATTTCCTCACACAGAACTGGGAAAGGGGGCTTTTGTCAATTCAGCTCTGTCTACATGGAACATGCTGCAAAAAGATGGGAAATGACCTGAACTTATTTTATTGAGTAGTTTTAAGTCGAGACTGAACGCACTGAAGATGACTTCTTTAAATTGATGGTGGGTTTCTTAATTTGTATGGCATTTTAATTGTATTATCTAATTGCAATCATATGTACTTTTTTTTGTACTATGTACCAAAACAAAAATAAAATAAAACTATGTATATAAATTAGTGCTAAGGTCATTTACAAACACCAGTGAGCTTTTATTTTAATTTTAAAATATAACTAAATGGTTCATAGACATTCAGGCTTATTTTTATAGATATTTGGTTTAATAATGGTAAATGGCGTGTACTTGTATAGCGCTTTATCAATTCCGACGACTCCAAAATTTTTTATACTACAGTCACTCACTCACACCCTGATGATGGTGAGCTGTGTTAGTAGCTACAGCATCCCTGAGGCAGACTGACAGAGGCGAGGGATGCCATACATCGGCGCCACCAGACCCTCTGACCACCGCCAGCAGGCAATTCTGGTGAAGTGTCCTGCACAGGAACACAACGGGGAATCGAACCGGAAACCCACCTGTTACAGGACGACTTCTTAAACTCTGGCACAATCGTCATCCCATATAACAATGATGAGTTTCTTTGACCTCTATAATTGGTTTTAGATGTTTATTAAAACTCTAAAAGTGGTGTTTTAGCTCAGAATTAGTAGCTCACAGAGAAAAGGAACGACATCAGCTTCTCCGGACTTTTTATCCCAACAGTCTGCCCTACCGGGGAAATGATTAAATCATTTCCACAAGGACAAGCTTTAGGTTGCCTTTATGTCTCTACTTGCATTCAAGGATAACATTTTTCCTTCAGGAAGTTGAGCTGAAACTAAAAACGTGACTAAAGTAAAATTAATTTCCTGTAAATGTAACTGTGCTTCACCTTAATGAGCAGAAGAACAAATCTCTGTGGAGAGGTGCTCCAGCAGTTAGAAGTGAAAAAAGAGAGTGTCAAAAAGAAAGAGAGCCTAGACTCCAGGGGTCCGTTCTTCGTACGTCGCTAACTCAGTTAGCTGGATTTGATTGTGGACGATTTGGCCTGTATACTTCATGCCCTGGGAAGGCATGAAGTATACAGGCTCTGAGTGTAAGACTCTGGAAAGACCTGGACATTTTAAACCTTTTTCCAGGCTTTAAAAAAAAATTGTGTGTGAATGTGGATATAAAGAAGCATCCAAAAATATACAAAAAAATTATTGTTGTTGGTGTGAAAGATCAGAATTAAACGTGTGAGAGAGAGTGAAAAAATGAACAATAAAACTTGTGACTTTCTTAAAATGTAAAATTAGTATTAATTTATATGTATATTCATAATACCATGTCTATCTTTGTTTAAAAGGCAAATAAATATTTTGCCATGAAAACAGGTATTTATTTCTACATTTGTCCCACATTGTGTAAACATCAGGGCGTTATGATTAGTAACTTAGCCATTATTGGCCAGAGTTTAACATTTTTTTAGCATGTTTTCATTCCTATTCTAAAAAATGCTTGAAAAATTAAAATATTTTTTATACAAGCAATCTTGAGTTAACTATTGACATTATGCAATTAATCCTTTGACAGTCCCATTTTGTATATTAGTTGTATGTTTTCCACATCCAAAACATCATCAAAATATAACAAAAACACAGGGAGATAAAGAAAATTGTAGCAAAATTTGTTAAAACCAAGGTAGATGAAACAAAAATAGATAACATAGATACAACTAGAGGTGCCACAACAGTTTCTAATATTAAAAGCCTGCCTGAATAATAAAAGTCTTGAGCTTTGATTTGAAAGTTGAAGCATGAACAGCCTGTTCCAGGTCACAACGCCTTAAACAAGGCTTGACCTTAGAAAGCGCAGATGATAAAAGCCAGAATCAAATACAGAGATTTGTTTGTCAGATTTTAAATCCGTGTAAAATAATACTCCCAGGGTTTTTGATACTGTAGCTTTTTTTGGTTCATTTAAGAACAAAAATCCCAGTTTAGTGTCAGGATCTATGCCTGCTTGCTGTCTTCATCCTGCTACACTTCCCCTGCTCTGTTGTAATTAACCTTCCTGCATCGCGCCTGTGAGACTTCCTCTCCGCTCCTCTGCAGGAAGGCCTGGAATGCACATCTGTTTCCTGGTCCTTATACAGGGTTTATACAGGAATGAGTAACCCTAATTTAATGCTTTTTAATGCTCATAGAAATAACTTTAATGCCATCAACAAGTACCCATGACTCTTATGTATGTGTATATATATATATATATATATATATATATATATATATATATATATATATATATATATATATATATATATATATGAGTACTTGTTGATGGCTGTGTTCAGATAACAGAGCACAGCTGCTGCTGTGCTGTTTGCGGTAGCTAATGCAGACGTGACTGCGTTGGTTACAGAAAAGTAACTTGACATTGTTAGCTGTTGTCTGCCCCTTGCAGCTGATCTGCGGCTGTCTGCAGTGGTGTAGTGGTCCCTGGAGAAGTGGGTATACTCTTAATGTTTGCCCTTTTAGACGCAGCTCAGAAAAATGCTGTTTTAGAAACAATGACATGTAACACTGCTCTATTTAGTTTACCCAAAAATCCATCACCAGGGTTTACTCATTTTAGCCTAAAATATTTAGCCTAAAACATTTAGATTACAATATTTCCTTGCGCTACTACGTGAGGTGTGAAAATACCGTTGTCTCTTTTTTAAAGATTTTATCCAGCTTCTGGCAGGTAATGTAACATTTTCTTTGGTTTATATTGAAGGAATTCCTACTCTACATCCAGAATCAACATTTCATTACTTGACTGTAGGTTTTTCAATATAGATGTAGATGATAAGCCATATGGAAAGTCCTAAATTAAATGAGAAAGAGAATCTATAGAAAGAGATAAAGTTAATAACGAGGAGAACATCAAAACTCAAATCTCTTTGTCTTTGCAAATGAGGAATTGTCAAATATACCAGTTGAAACACCCAAACAACTATTGATCCTGTTGATTTAGACACCCTGACAATGAATGGTTAGCCCCTCGATTTTAAAATGGATGGTGATTTTAAACTTGACAGTCAAAAAAGGACCTCAGTTAAGTCATTTTTATCATGTAAGGAACAAAGCAAAGGTAAAACCTATTCTTTCAAGGCTGAAACATGGAAACACTCTAAGCCTTCATTTCATCATGGCTGGATTTGTGTAATTCTCTTTATCTCTGAATCGGTCAGTCCTCACTCAAATGTCTGCAGCTGGTTCAAACGCTGCTGCACACCTTTTAATGGAAAAACATAAAATAAAGCACATTAACCCATCCTGGCCTCCCTTCACTGGTTGCCTGTTTATCTTAGAGTTCAGTTTAAAGAACTTCTGTTTGTTTTTAAGGATTTAAACAGCTTATTATTATTGTTGTTGTTTTAAACTGTTGATTCTTTACTCAAGTCATTTTATTAGATGTTATTTTGTTTTACTTCGTGTTAAAGTGCTCTTTAAATAATGATGACAATGATGATGATTATGATCACAAGAAACCTTTGCATCATCACCCAGAAGCTGGAAAGAAAAGAGACAAAAAGATTTTTCACACCTCACTTAGTAACTCAAGGAATTATTTTAAACTAAATATTTTAGGCTAAAATATTAAACTGTTTATTGGTTGTTGTTTTTTTCTTCAATCCCACCGTTATGTTTAGTAATTTCTACAGAAATCTGGTTTTATTGCTAAATAGCACAAACATACATTTAATCACATTTTCAAATACACAGATTTGGATCGATGCTCTCATGGAACTAACATTGGGAAATGTGGTAGCAACCCCAACAATACCGTCAGTTTTTGAACTGCCAGCCGATTCAAAGATAAGTCTCTCACTTCTGCTTAAAACAGATGCCGAAGTGAAGGAATCCGTCTATGCCAGCTTTGTTTTGCTTCCTCAGCGGACCCCTGACGGAGCTGGTTTCCAGGCAGCGCAGAGCTGAAACGCCGGCAGCAGAGCCTTACCCGCCGAGGAGAGATCTGCTTAAATCGTGACTGCAACCGGGGTCAGAGTCTGCCTGGAGGACCAGGCCTCCAACCGAGACCACGCCCTTAGCCACATGCTGCTGCAAGGCTAACGCTAGCCTGCCAAGAGCCAAGCGCTAGCCCACTAACGCTAGCCAACCACTTCCTCCTTCAACGCTTCTTCCTGGAACGGCCAAAGTGGACAAAACTCACACATGAGGCACCAACAGGTTGGGCAGCGAGATGAGGGTGAAATTAAAAGGTTTATTGGGAAACGATTTGTAAACCTTTGTGACCCATGGTGTTTAGAACAAAGGGCTAACCGGTAGCTCACGCTAGCCAAACTGCTATTAGCCTTGCTAACATCCGGTTTCGGACATTTCAACAGGAGTTCGTTTTAAAGCATAAAGCGTAACTGTTCTGCTCTGCCATCCTTCGATGGTGTTATCTGCCTTATTCCCGCATCAATATGGTATATTAATGCAGTTTTCCAAGGCAATTTTGGCAACTTTATGTTGTAACCTCTTAGCCACCGAGTTGCCACAGCGACCCCAGACGCCCGGAGGGAGAATTGCATTAACAAACTCGGTCGTAAGGGGTTTAAATGATTTTACAGGACAAACCGGTCCTCAGAATATTATTTTAACAAATAATGTTTTGTTCAACTTGGGCTTTGCATTGTGAATGGATTGAAATACATGGCAGATGTTTTAACTCCACTCCATGCTTTTGAAATCAGATCTGTAGTGAACAGGGATTCACTGAATTAATCTGATTATGATCAACCACTTTTGTTTGTCTTTTGTTTGTTTTTGCATGTAAATAGTTCCTTAGTTTAACTTCTTTTTATCTTCATTTTGCTTAATAGTTTAGTTAAGTTTCACTAGCCTAGTAGAGAGGATTTATTAATCGAAATATTGTGTTAATTCAGGTAAACAGCATTACATAGTGATGTTCTCTGGATGTTCATTTTATTTCTGTTATTAAATTCTTGGACTTGAAAAGAAGTTGTCACTCTTTATTCTATGTGTGTGCAGGTTTTGCTGTTAAAAGATCGCTAGTGCTCGAATTCAACCCTTTCAACCGTTGTCTTGATATCAGCTTAAGAGCTGATCATCACCAGACAATACTTAACAGACAGAGGGTTATTTATTTTATGTTTATTTAAAAGGGGACAGTGTACATTAATCAACATTAAAATGAAACATTAAATAACTTTAAACAGTGTATAATTGCACAACACGCTGAATTATACTTCAATATGCATAAGCAGGTGTATGAGAATAGGAATGATCCCCCAGGCCTGAAACTGGTGGTGGAGTGGAGATAGAAGAAGTTTGTTCAGTCTATATGATGATCTGTTTAAGCTAGATGTCCAATTTGATAACACAGGTTTGCATGACTGTCCATGATGAGCAAGCTTGAAGCGACTGTGGAGAGGAAAAACTCCCCTTTGGGAAGAAACCTCTGGCAGAACCAGGCTCAACATGGCGGTCTTCTGCCGGACCGATTGAGATATGACAGGGAATTCTGTACAGTCCAGGAGGAATTACACTCTAATAGGAACAAGGTTGTAGGAGCTGGTGAAGATTCTCAGTCATCCAGGTCATGGTCATTCCAAAAAAAGTAAAAAACAAGGCAGCTGATTGGCTTCGGTCGGAGGTGAATGAGTCCCTGAGCTTACTCAAAGCTGCATGCTGCTGTAACACTAATTAATATCCATGACGTCCAAAGCAAAACGTTTTATTTATAAAGAGGAAATTAAATCTTTCTGCAGGTTATGCGCACATATAAAATATTGGAACAGCAAAGACTATGCTATAGAATTAAGAAATGGGGCATTTTAGTACCTCATCCATCTACACACAACTGTTTAACAGAGCACTAAAACTGCAATCCTTAGGTTTGAAAAACAAGGTGTACTAAACTTTACAAACTGTTTCAAAGACTAGGCGAGGAAAGTCCACGGCTTATCTGACAAATCCAGCTGTAAAAACTTTTGAAACGGCACCAGTTTTATTTCTGTCTTGTTTTAGAATTTATGGACATATCGATAATAAAACCCAACTTCTGTTCAGCCAAGTTCCAGGGTTAAACGTTTTACTCAAATGCCAAAAATGTTGTAAAAATTCAGAAAGAAAATCTAGATATTTGATTCTGTTAAAAACAAAAACTATGTTTTAGTATGTAAAGATTTTTTTTTAAAAGCATGAAAATTATATTAATCAACAGTTAGGTAAAATGAGAAGCCCCTGATATCTTACCTTCAGCAGATAACTAAGTTCAACTTCATGGAAGTTGACATAATCAACACATCATTATACATACATTTTTATTAACATCTTGTATTATGTCTTAAATTGTGTCATTACAGCAGAACCTGTTAGCTTTTCCATGATGATAGCTCGTGTTAAGTTTTATTTTCATATTTAATGCAGTTTCTTCATTAAACTCCACAACCGTTTTCAGACATTCCTCATCCTCATAAATTACTTCAATTCATCTATATAATCTTTTTCTCTGAGTTTATTTATTTATTTTCTTTAACCTATGTGAGGCAGAACTGAAAAGAACTGAAAATTGCTTTACAAATAAAGTTTATTTGGTTGGTACTGCAGGCCAGAGATTATTTTCTAATAAAATTTTAACAGAAACCCACTTCAAAAATCTTGAGCCACCCTTTTAATGTATAGTTTATTGAGAAATAATGTCTGGATATTTGTGCAAAATTGAATGAAGAAAGAACAAGAAACAGCAGTAAGCACCATAAAGTTAAATAGCTACAATCATTTTTCAACAAGGATGGAGAGACTGTGCAGAAAGCTTAATTTTATACTGATTGTGAGCCTCGACGCTAACGATGCATGAAAAAGTTATAATTATCTAAAAAGGGGAGGCAATCATTTCACACATAAATGTCATTGTCCTTTTCACAGTGTACTGAAGACATTAAGGGACACTTCCTTATTGCAGATCTCTTTGTAGCCTCTTGCTCGATACTGAGCCCGGTTCTGCTGGAGGTTTTTCCTTCCCACTAATGGGTGGTTTTTCTTTCCACTGTCGCTTTATGCTTGCTCAGTATGAGGGATTGCTGCAAAGCCATGGACAATGCAGACGACTCTCCCTGTAGCTCTACGCTTCTCCAGGAGTGAATGCTGCTTGTTGGGACTTTGAAGCAATCAACTGGTTCCCTTATATAGGAACATTTTTGACCAATCTGTATACAGGTAAAAGCCAGTAAATTAGAATATTTTGAAAAACTTGATTTATTTCAGTAATTGCATTCAAAAGGTGTAACTTGTACATTATATTTATTCATTGCACACAGACTGATGCATTCAAATGTTTATTTCATTTAATTTTGATAATTTGAAGTGGCAACAAATAAAAATCCAAAATTCCGTGTGTCACAAAATTAGAATATTGTGTAAGGGTTAAATTTTGAAGACACCTGGTGCCACAAACTAATCAGCTGATTAACTCAAAACACCTGCAAAGGGCTTTAAATGGTCTCTCAGTCCAGTTCTGAAGCCTACACAAACATGGGGAAGACTTCAGATTTGACAGCTGTCCAAAAGGCGACCATCGACACATTGCACAAGGAGGGAAAGACACAAAAGGTTATTGCTGAAGAGGCTGGCTGTTCTCAGAGCTCTGTGTCCAAACACATTAATAGAGAGGCAAAGCGAAGGAAAAACTGTGGTCAGAAAAAGTGTACAAGCGATAGGGATCACCGCGCCCTAGTCAAGATTGTGAAAAAAAACCCATTCAAAAATGTGGGGGAGATTCACAAGGAGTGGACAGCTGCTGGAGTCAGTGCTTCAAGATCCACCACCAAGAGACGCTTGAAAGACATGGGTTTCAACTGCCGCATACCTCGTGTCAAGCCACTGTTGACCAAGAAACAGCGCGAAAAGCGTCTCACCTGGGCTAAGGAAAAAAAGAGCTGGACTGCTGCTGAGTGGTCCAAAGTCATGTTTTCTGACCAAAGCAAATTTTGCATTTCCTTTGGAAATCGAGGTCCCAGAGTCTGGAGGAAGACAGGAGAGGCACAGGATCCACGTTGCCTGAAGTCTAGTGTAAAGTTTCCACCATCAGTGATGGTTTGGGGTGCCATGTCATCTGCTGGTGTCGGTCCACTCTGTTTCCTGAGATCCAGGGTCAACGCAGCCGTCTACCAGCAAGTTTTAGAGCACTTCATGCTTCCTGCTGCTGACCTGCTCTATGGAGATGGAGATTTCAGGTTCCAACAGGACTTGGCGCCTGCAAAATCTACCCGTGCCTGGTTTACGGACCATGGTATTTCTGTTCTAAATTGGCCAGCCAACTCCCCTGACCTTAGCCCCATAGAAAATCTGTGGGGTATTGTGAAAAGGAAGATGCAGAATGCCAGACCCAACAACGCAGAAGAGTTGAAGGCCACTATCAGAGCAACCTGGGCTCTCATAACACCTGAGCAGTGCCAGAAACTCATCGACTCCATGCCACGCCGCATTAATGCAGTAATTGAGGCAAAAGGAGCTCCAACCAAGTATCGAGTATTGTACATGCTCATATTTTTCATTTTCATACTTTTCAGTTGGCCAACATTTCTAAAAAAATCCCTTTTTTGTATTAGCCTTAAGTAATATTCTAATTTTGTGACACACGGAATTTAGGATTTTCATTTGTTGCCACTTCAAATCATCAAAATTAAATGAAATAAACATTTGAATGCATCAGTCTGTGTGCAATGAATAAATATAACGTACAAGTTACACCTTTTGAATGCAATTACTGAAATAAATCAAGTTTTTCAAAATATTCTAATTTACTGGCTTTTACCTGTAATATGATTGATTTGACTTTGTAAAGTGCCTCAAGATGACATGTTTCATGAATTGGCGCTATATAAATAAAATTGAATTGAACTGAATTGAATTGCTGTTTTTTGGGGTGCAAAAACACAAGAATAAAATCATGATTTTAAAGAAATTATTACTCCAATAAACATTAGTAAATATTTTACCATCGATTAGGTTGTAGAGGAGGCAGTAATCATTGGGAGGGGTTCTATTCTTGGATTTTGTGGTAGAAATAGCCTTTGAAAACACACAGTATGCACATTTAAAAAAAATTTTGTAAAACGTTTCATTTTTCAATGTAGAAAAGCAAACCAACCTTAATTTTGCAAAAGAAATTTGCAGCCGTCGGGCGAAAGAAAAAGCTGATTTCTGTAACTTTACCCAGACTGAGGGAGGTGTGCTTCACTTCAAGTTCTTCTGAGGACTCCTTCATTATCTAAGGAACCAAACAAGGAACCCCGTTGGAAGTACTAAGAGATAGAACCGTTACAATATATTAATTAGAAAAGGGGGCTTACCGGCAAAACGCGTGGAGCCTACGTTCTGACGATTTCATTCATAATAATATCATATTAATAATTAACTATGGGTGGGACTTCCGGTGGGGGAGGGGTTGGGGGGGGGTGATAATGGTTTGATATGTCATCCATCAACTTGATTGATTAAAAAGTGACAGAAGGTGGTTACTATCGTCTCTTATGTATGTTGCAAAACACAGCCACTCATACATTTTTTATTACTATATACACAAACACATTTATACACAAATATATTGTGGGGAGTGGTGGCCCAGAGGTTCTGGGTTCAACTCCCACTGACTGCCACTCTGGGTCCCTGAGTAAGACCCTTAACCCCCGATTGCTCCCCAGGCGCCGCACAGTGGCGGCCCACTGCTCCCCAAGGGGATGGGTTAAGATGCAGAAGTGAATTTCTCCATTGTGAGATCCATAAGGTTGAATTATTATTATTATTAAATTAGCAGCGAATATCCGCTAGCATGGCGCTATTAGCTTCCCAGATGACATTAGTGCTACCAACAAGTCAACGCAACTACGGTTCGTTTTAAACATAATGCTTGTTTTCGTTTCTTTCCACCATCGTTCGATAGTGCTATGCACGTTATTACACCATTGATAGGGAAGATTAATGTTGATTTAATGGTATTTTGTATAACTTTGGGGTTAACCCATCAAGTGACGTCACTTCAGCTTCACTACAGTGCCCCCTAGGGTCCTGGAGGAATAATTACATTACTAAAATCTAGTGGCCTAAAGGTTATTGATTTTACTGAGCAAATCATTCTTTAAAATGTTATTTTATCGAGTAATGTTTGTTTAACTCAGGATTTGGATGAATGGATTGAAGCACATACCAGACGTTGTTCTGAATTAGTTAAACTAATTTAACCTCATTCCACATTCTTTGAGGAACTTTGGTTCTTTAACTCAGATCTGCAGTGAATTCAGGATTCAGTGAATTATTCTGATGACCATTTTATTTTGTCTTTTTATTTCTTGTGTGTGTACATAGTTCCTTAGCTTCTTTTTATCTTAATTTTGCTTAGTAGTTGATTTAGGTTTCATTAGCCTAGTAGAGAGCATTTTTTGATTGCAACATAGTGTTAATTCAGATAAACAGCATTCTATAGTGATGTTCTCTGGATGTTCATTTCATGTCTGTTAATAAATTCTTGAACTTTGTAAGATAGCCTGGCCAAAGTGGCTAAAAAAGGCAGTCAGGCAAAAGATGTCCAGTGCAGCAGGTGGTTTATTCACAAAAAAAGTGGTGAAAAAATATTTACAAAAAATCTCAAAAGAACTAAAAGGGTTAACATGGCTCAATAGATCAAAACTGAACAGAAAGCAACCAAAATTAACGTCACGTGCACCCAGCTACACTGACCTGCTTCTCTGCCCCCTCTCTCCCCTGAACCTCTCAAACTGCTTGTCTTAAATACCTTTTCCCCAAGGTAGACAAAGTGGCCTCGAATGGACTCTTCCAAACAGACACCCCAAACAGTTGATACTTTTCCCTTTCCATTGTTTGTTGTTTGAAAACAACAATGCAAAATTAAATACAAACAGAATGAAACTACACAATGCCAAAACTCAATGACATAACACAGAAGTAGCTAATGCTTCCCCCTCTTCAGTTGGTACCTTCCTGTGCCATTCCTCCAACAGGAAGGCCTAACTCCAGGAAGTGAGATAACACTTCCTCCTGGAACACATCAGGTAAGATCACCAAAATAAAATAGACAAGTTAAATGATGAATAAATAACAGAAACTGAATTGATTTAAACCAAGATGTTATAGTAAATAATCAGTAGAAATGCAAAACAAACAAACCCGGGATAGTATATATATATTTGCAAACTAAAGACTAAATACAATATGGCTAAATCAAACAAACAAGAATGTTACTAATATATATATATATATATATATATATATATAAACAGGCAAATGGTGTTCTCACTCACTTTGTCACAAACTTGAAGAGAAGTTGTCACTCCTTTACTCTATATGTGTGCAGAGTTTGCCGTTATCAGCTGTTCGCGCTGATATTCACCGGACAATACCTAACAGACAGAGTTATTTATTAAACATTAAATAACTAAAACAGTGCGTAATAATAGCACAACATGGTGTTGCGGCAATCAGTCAGGTAGAGGAGCACAGCAGAGATAAAGCTTTTATCAATCAAAATATGAGATATAAATTTAAAGTTGACATGGGATGAAGTAAGGAATGCTCTTTAGAGGTTTGTGGGTGGCTTTGGAAAAAGCCGTTTTAACGTAGCCCTTAAAAGGACTGTTAAGTCATTCATCATTGGTCCTCCTGTTGCTCCAGAACTGGCCCGGCCCGGTGGGTGGGTTGGGTTCTCTGTCTGTCGGTCTCTGGCTCTGCCCTCTCCTGCTGTTTCCACCTGAGCTCCATAGCTGAAACGGCCAGTCGCCCCATCTCTGATCTCCCGCTGTCCTTACGTCTTTGTACAGATTAGGGATAACAGATTCAGGTGCTGGACAGACAAAAGAACCGCGGGAAGCGGCCGTGATCCAGCCGTGATCCAGCCGTAGCTCCTGGACTCCCTGAACTGGGAGCATCTCTGGAGGATCTGGTAGACCCTGCTGTTGAACAGACCAGCGGATAGAAGTTTCTCCTATATGATGATGACGCGGTGATGCACGGTGGACCTGACGTCACTCGTTTGTTCATGCGAGATGCACAGCGGTCAACACCGTGCGGTGGAAACACACAACACTCCTCTGTTAGGCCCCATCTGCTTAAATGCTCTTGCAAACATTTTGCCACAACGTGGTTGTTCTGGTCATTAAGGGATTGTCGGCTAGCAGTGCCTACACCACTCTGGAGAAACCCCAGACTCTTAATGAGCCTTTCCACCAGGGTAGAATGAACTGCCGAGCACTAACAGGACACGGCCATCCATGTCTGTATAAATCATTGAAGACCAAGCCCTTTAAAGAGCACCTCCTACCCTAGCACCTACCCTCTACTTTTCTACCCTCTCTTCTGCATCTCTTTCTCCCCGACAGGACATCACTTCTTTCTGTCTAGCTTATTTTTAGCTTTGCTATTACCTGCATTGTTAATTCCAGACTCCAGGGGTCCGTTCTTCGTACGTCGCTAACTCAGTTAGCTGGATTTGATTGTTGACGATTTGCCACGATCTTGGATTGTTTGGTTCTTCAAAAGACATCCTGCACCTGTTGTCATAGCAACATGTGTGCAAGTTTAAGCCTGCTGGCGAGCAGGTTTATTTCATGTAAACAGGATTAGATCGCGGCTTTATAAGCGGAGGAGATAGGGAAGTCTGCCGTAGCCATGTCGTCCATTTTTACGACTGCAACCTGTTGCGGAAGGTGCAAGAATAATTTGCAGAGCTTTCTGAATTAATCGCGTATTGCGCAATAGACAGGATCCTTTAGCGCAGCGCGGCAGTGTAATTGTAGAGAGATTTTTCTTGGTGGCTGTTATAAACAGACAAACATCATTTAACAGTGGCTTTTAAAAAGAAGAAAAAGTTGTGTTAGAGCCATAAATAGAAAATATTTAAGTTATTTTTATGATGGTTTGCTTTTTATTTTTATCATATTCAGTAAGAAGATTTGTTCAGGCCATTTTATTGTGAAGTTTAGTTTTACTTTGAAAGGCTGGCTTCCTTGTCGAACCGTATATTGTATTAGAAAAAACTATGGATGGATTATCTAGCCACGGAGCAATACAGTATTTGACCGTGTAAACTGTGGATGACTTGGAAAAGGAAAAACCTAATTTTTTATAGATAAAGAATTTTTAGTTAAAATTCCTGGTTTGTACGCGTCCTTTACTTCCAGTGTCTAAGGAATGACACCGATATTCGATCTGTTTCCATAACAAGTGGATTTTTAAAATAAAGTATAATAATTAAAGGCTACCATTTTGTAGAATATTCTTGTACTTCACTTGTACTTGTCCCCATGTTCTAGTGCGGGGGTCGGCAACCCGCGGCTCTAGAGCCGCATGCGGCTCTTTAGCGCCCACCTTGTGGCTCCCTGGAGCTTTTTTAAAAATGTGTGAAAATGGAAAAAGATGAGAGGGAAAATATATTTTCCATTTTAGTGTGGTTTCTGTAGCAGGGAATCCCCGAGACAAACATTCTCAATGTTTTCCAATGATGAAAAATGTGTAGAATACATATTACATTTCAAAATATCTGTCAACGGAGATTTGTGTCATGAGCTGCAGCACACGTTTCTTGCAGCTCGGTGTAGCGCCAGGCAGGTCGCAGTTGTAAACAAACCGGTGGGTGTGTGATGAGCCATGGATCCCAAAGGGAAATAGAGAAAGATAGCTGAGGAGAACAGAGTTCTTGGACCGAATCATTTGCTTTCATTGGCGATATCATAGTAAATTGGGCAAAAGACAGCTATTTCTGTCCTGCGATGGACTGGCGAGTGTTCCCTCTAAGCTGCGCGCGAGCGCCGTCGCGCACAGCGTGTGGCTTCAGCGCGCACAGCAAATCTATGCTGCGCAGAAAATAAAATCCAAGCTGAACTGTAAACAAAATAATAATAGACTAAGTTGTTTATACTATTTTGCAACTCTCTTGAGTCTTGACACGGTGTTCTGCGGCCCGCTCTGTGAGCGCAGGTGCTGATCGAAGCGCACCGCTGATTGGTGGGTGGGTCAGACGCCTTTATAGTTGGGCAGGTTGCGGTGTGCGTCTTTGTTCTGGACTCCGTTAAAGAAAAAAATACCGAGCTACGCTGATTATAAAGAACAGGTGATATCAGCCAGGTAACTAAACACAGCGTCCAACCAACCATGACTTAAACGTGAGCATGAAAGAAGCCCTGATCAATGGAACGCAGATGACGTGCTTCACCATGGGAACGATGGTGCGCATTTCCCGCGAGTGGAATTGGAAATTTTTAATGAAGGCATATGGAGAATATTTAACCATAAGAAATAATGCTGTTGCTGCTGAAAAAGCGAGTTGGCTTGATATGATAGTTATTTGATGGAGAATTAAAGCTGTTTTCTCCCACTTCACTAATTCAACACAAAAGGGGGAAGTGGGGAGGGTGCATTGATTACAAAAAGCATTGAAAGGACATGGCAGCCAATCTTGATGAAGTTCAATCAGGTATGGTTAAGTCCTAAGTTTTCTTATGTTTAAACATACTCAACTAAATCATTAATTGGCTATATTCAACATATGCAATTAATATTGGGATGGTGTGAGTTATTGAATAACTGATATGTTCATCTTTTTGCAAGCATTGGTCACCCATCCTTCTAAAAATTAGTTGACATTAATTGTCTTGTGTTTAATTTGTGCCAACCTCACTTTATTTAGCCTTTATATAGGCTATATGTAT
Organism: Fundulus diaphanus; assembly: GCA_037039145.1. Classification (NCBI taxonomy): domain Eukaryota; kingdom Metazoa; phylum Chordata; class Actinopteri; order Cyprinodontiformes; family Fundulidae; genus Fundulus; species Fundulus diaphanus. Next base: position 50,949,034 of record CM073135.1, read on the forward strand.
ATTTCCAGCTGAAGTAAAGGTAGTGTTATTTAAGTGAAGAAATGTGCAGTAGCACTAACAGTGTTGGGGGGAAAATAAGTGAATGGAAACTAAAATATATGAATAGAAAAGTAGAAATGGAAGTGCCAATATTTGACACAGAATAAATTATTGCTTTCATTCTGTAAAGATCTGTTATTAATCCTGTGGGTCTCTGAAAGATTTTCTGCATCTCCTATGTTATTAAAAAGCTGTCGTTGGTATATAAAAAAAGGAGCAGCACAAAGAAATTTTTCAGAACTAAGAGTGTTCCCTCCTTGTGTTAGAAAAGCGATGTGTGGCTGAGAATATTGAAATAAATCATCTGAGGACCCCAAAGTGCTTTACATCGGTCAATCATTCACCCATTCGCACCCTGACGGTGGTGAGCTATGTTAGTAGCCACAGCTGCCCTGGAGGCTTCACAACACCACATGCTTGAGCTAAATCTCACTGCAGAAAATGTAAATAATTTAATGGAAACAAGAGTGGAACTCTGAAAGAACTCTGTCTTTTTCATGTAATCGGGCTAAATCAGTTTTATCTAAACTAAATAACCTAAAAGAAATGATTGCTGTAACTTGATTCTTTTATTAAACCATGTAGCTTGATATAACCTCAGGTTTTGGACAGGCGTAATGTAGCCTCAGTGTGCTTGTGTGATGTTGCTCACAGAGATCAAGTGATCGCTCAGGGAGTTTGTGTGTTTGCTCAGACACATGAAAAATTAGGGGGAACATTGTTTGGTGACCTGTCCAGGGTGAACCCCGCCCTCGCCCATTGACAACTGGAGATAGGCACCGGCACCCCTCAGGACCCCACAAGGGATAGACGTGTTTGAAAATGGATGGATGGATGGATGGATGAATGAATGAACTGGGCTATTTTTTGTCTGGAAACAGATACAACACCTTACGGGCGCAGCCATGATGAACTGGTTGAACTTGCACGACTGACAATACAGCGATCTGATTGGCTGAGCAGCAAAACTCGAATCACATGACCTCTTGAACCGGAGCGCAACAGTTTATATTTTATATTGGCTATAACTTATTAATATGCAAGTAAAAACGTGGGAAAATTGGTGTTTTGAGATCACTGCTATGTGTAGCAACTGATCCAAGTGGAAAAAAGTTGCCCCTGACAGTTCATACGAAAAGTCATCCTACAGATTTAGGTCCACGGCCTAATTTGCACAAAACCAAAGAGAAGAGGATAATGCACAGATATTAAGATAAAACTCTATTGTTTTATTTTATATACGTTACCTTTTTAAAGGACTACTGTTTTATGGCACTCTGTTGCCCAAATAAGGGGGGGGGGTTGTTGTGTTAGTGAGCAATAAAGATAACTGCACTTTATTTCCATGGGGAGGTCTGAAGTTGTAGGAGGCCTATTGTACATGTTTCATTGTTGTTTTTTGAATCCCAAACATAAAAATTACATAAAAAAACTAATTTCTTCATTAATCATCAACGCAATGAAATATAATACGTTAATATTGTTATGGAAGTTAAATTTAAAGCCTCATCATAGAGCAGTATAGTCAAGTGATGCTTTATTCTCTCCAGGATGTGCTGCAAGGAAAATAAAAATTAAACATGAATGCTCATTATGTATTTGTAGCCTACTTAGCCATTTGATAGTAGGCTAACGTAGCTAATATAGACACAGCACATGTTGCCTTTATCATAAGGCTTATATCAGACTTTAAATTTTTTGCGGCTCCAGACAGATCTGTTTTTTGTTTTTTTGGTCCAATATGGCTCTTCAAACATTTTGGATTGCTGACCCCTGTTCTAGTGGGTCCGGTGGAGGCTCTGACATAAAAGAACAAAGTAAAATGCAAAAATTCATACTGTAGAAAGTGATAGAAACATCTAACATGGACAGCACTTATGCATGTACTTTATCTGCTACTTTTTGCCAGCCCTCTCTCCTGGCTTTAGCAGACTTTGAGGTGTTCCCTGTCGTTTTAATTAATGACTCAAATTCAGCATAACCTTCCATTAAAAGCTCGTGTTCTGCTTGGGAGAAAAACTGTGGGCGTTCTTTGGCCATGCTGAACAGCCAATAGCAGCGTTGCTGATCATTGTTTCTACTATCGACACATTTCCCCTTTTAAACAAACGCATGAACGCGCAGTTATCTCAGATAACTCAGTCCAGCCATACTAATCATAAACAACAGGTGTGTTCGAAGAACCCAATTAGCCGGATCATGATTAGCCGGATGAAATCATCTTTGATGTCTCATTTGATCTCGGATGTTTTAAGCAACGTACAAAGAACGAGCCCCCCAACAAAACCGTCCACAGAAAACATAAACAAGTAACCATAATCTTGTGTTGGACTGCAAAAAATAAACATTTGGTACAAACTACAATATAGATGTGTATATACGCCTTTCCTCTCTCTACAACATGCAAGGTTTTAGTTTCACAGAAAATGTGAGCATGAAAGGCATCATGGTCGACAAAGAAGGAACATCTCTCATCAAAATGTGAAGTTTGAAGAGCTTTTTTGTCTGAAGGCAAGCCGGAGCACCCGGAGAGAACCCGACATTTTGAACAGTTAGAAAACGCAAACGCCACAACACAAAGAACACAACCAGGATTTTAACCCTGGACCATCTTTTTGTGATAGAACAAAGCTGCAAACTGTGCAGCATCCTCCATACAGCCAGTAAATTTAAATTTAATCTAACCCTATTTTTCAGTGTTTATTCAATCAATCACAAGACAACACGACACAAACAACCATTCACACTCTCACTCCTGAAGGCAAAGCCCAGCTGACTCTGCATGGATCGTTTTCGACTGTGTGGGCAAGCCAGAGCTCCTGGAGAGAACCCACATGCACAGTTTTAACATGCAAACATCACAGAAAAAGGCACCCGGTGAGTTTTGAACCCGGGACCGCAGTGATGCAGCAATGCTAATAACCATGCAGGAACTTTTCTCAAATGACTTGAACTTAACTGATTCACCTTTTATTTTAACATATGGTGAAATAATTTGGACTGGGGTCTATGTCGTTTGCTTTGTTATATCCTTGATGGCCCAAATGTTTTTCTTAATGAAGTGGGTTTTCCCAGGACTTAATGTCCTCAGACTTTGAGACGAGGGGAGGCTTTTTTTCCAGAAAAGTTTATGCCACTGCTTAAAAAAGTGGACAGGGAATACCCAAGTCCCTGCCCAACGTCTCCAACCCCAGAGTTAATCTGGGCTGTTGTCTCTTTAGATAGTTGTCCCTGGTTTGGTTCTGCTTCCTGCACTGAAGGAGGGGATGGTGAAATTGGGAATGTTCCATCCTGGACCTCAGGATGTTTCTCACTTATTGTTGAGGAACTTAATGACCCAGAATGTTCCTCAGGTGTCTCATGAGACTCTTCTTCATCGTCTTCATAGTCAGAGTCAGAGTCCTCTGAGTTGGGCTCTAGGTCTCTCTCACTCACACTTGAAAGGCTTCCAGAGTTGGGCCTTTCATAAATTGTCTCCACTGACTCTTCTTCATCTTCTTCATCTTCTTCATAGTCTGTCTCTTCAGAGCTGCTGTCCTCTTCTTCAGACTCTGGATGTACGCCAGTCGCCCTTGAGGGACCTGGTTCCTCAAACTCTTCATCGCTCATCTCTTCTTCAGACTCTGAAAAGTCCTCTCGGCTCTGGCTTTGTTGGTCAGGAGCTAAATGTTCCCCGTCAGCTGAGACCTGATCTCCAGAGACTTCCTGCCCTTCTCCCTTTGAGACATACCCACTGTCCATCATTCCTGCTGATCTCTGATCTCCTGGTGGAGGAATGTCATTTTCTGGATTCACTGCCATATGGAATTGAATGACGCGCTGATATTTGACAATGTCAGGCATGACCTTGTCAAATTCCTTCGTGACGGCATTGATTTTATGCACAATGGAAGATAAGCGACTTACCAACCTGTCTCTTTCTTTTTTCTTCACTTGCTGCATGCCGAACTTGGTACTGGTCCCGGGTTCCAACTTTTCTTTTAAATTCTCAATCTCTTGCATTAAATTTTCGTTCATCCTCTCCAACCCTCTGATCCCATCGTCAGTCTCTCTGTAACCATCATGTAGTTTAGTTTGATATGAGAGTTTCTCTGTCAAGCTCTTAACCTGCTTCTTCAACTTGGTGTTAAGTTTCTTCAGCATTTCCTTTTGCTGTTTTGATGCCTTGATCTGACATTTCAACACAACAGGATCCATTAATTCTTGGTTCATACTTTTCAACTGTTGTTCAAGTTCTTCGTTCCTCCTGATTAAATTTGCCACTTCCTCGTCTTCTTTATCGGCTTTCTCCTTCAAAGCACACCAGGTCTCTAGCTCCTGTTTTAGCGCCTTACTTCGCTTTTCATTTTCTTTGTTTAAGTCCATCTCAGCTCTCATCCTTTGTTGCTGATTAAAGAAAACGTTTGTGATTTCAGAGCTTTCCTGAAGTTCTTTGTTCAACTCGAAGAGTTCTCGGATTGCTATGTTATTTTTTTCACGCATTTTTTGTGCGATGAAGAAAGCAGATTGTTGTTTTAGCTTGAGAAAGTCAAACATCTTGAGGTTTTTCTTGTAGTTTGCAGAAAAGCTTCAGAGTGAAGAAAACGCAGCGACTCGCAGAGATCCCAGCGTAGAATGAAGCCAGAATTCTGACGACACACATCAAAGAACCCGGTGACTCAGAGGCAACTGTGACATCATCGATGACATCATGAGGCTTTGATGACACCCACCCAGAGAATTCTTTTGTTTGTTGTTGTTTGAATATCTTTGGAAGCTGTTCTGAAAGCTGCATTTTCCACAGCGACAGAAGCATTTTGGAACCAACGTGTTTAAGTTTAAACGCACGAGGAAGCAGAATTTAAGAGAATTTCTACAATATTCAGCAGAAATTACTGCAAACATGAAAGTTAATCGAACATTAGATTTTGTGTTTACAAGAAATATTTTTAAGGAGATAGCTACAATTTTAACTCCTCCCAGTCACTAGGTGGCACAATCGCCCGTTCTCATTCCAACCTTCAACAACTACCAGCCACGGACCAGGTTGGGTAGCATTAGCAGAAGACTAATGATCAATGTTGCCGAGTCCGCTTATCATAAGCTACTTTGGGCTTCTTTTTTCTAAAGTCGCTTGTAAATTTCATGAGTTGTGGGTCGCGTTTTTTTGGCTTGTTTCTGAAAATGAAGTCGCTTATTTGGGCTCTAAAATAAGTGACGATAAACATGTTGGAGACCCCCTTGCACTGCTGCACTACAGACACAGTACTGGTTGAAATATCCCTTGCCTTCTCCACGTTCACACACTCCTACCCAAAGAAAGAATATACTAGAAGCCTCATTACATGCTGGAGCGCATCCTGGGTCGCCACCATATTGTGTGGGTCTTTTCTACTCTAGGCTGATAGGAGCCGAAGGGAGTAAAGGCAGAGGGAGCAATGTTGCTCGGATTTTATGCACTTTAAGGTTGCAATAATCGGCAATAACTCCTGAGTGCAGATCACCATTTTGGGCTGAGATTCTGAAGATCGGTTTTTCCGCATTTTTACGTGTTGATATTATTGCAGAAACCCAATCCATAAACCTTACTTTAATGCTTATGAATATGAAGAAATTATTGTTGTTGGTGTGAACAGAAAGCTCAGGATTAGATGATTAGATGATTAGATTGGGATTTGATGTGTGTGTGAGAGAGAGAATAAAAGAACAATAATACATAACACCATGTATGAACAAAGTACTTTGGCATGAAAACACGTATTTATTTACAGTTTATGAAAACATTGTGGAGTAAAGGCCCATTCATACCTCACGTAAAAGACGGATACGGATACGTGTGGAGTGTTTCATACGTTCTAACCGTCGATTTCGTCCGTATTTTGACACGAAAATTGGGAGCTTACGATTACGGACGAAACGAATCAATACGGAGCAATACTACCGGAAGAGGTGGGGGCGCTATTGAGTTTGTAGTACAAAATGTCAACAAAATCACGAAGAAGGTTATGGTTCTGGGCTTTAAACAATGGCGCGATTCGAGGAACGACTTGCGGAGCTTGTCCGCAACTACCCACACATAGTGATGGGTCGATGAGGCGTCATGAAACGTTTCGACACGTTGCCACTCTGTGCCGATACTGTGTCACTGAATACTGACACCTGCTGGACCTTAAAAATCCCTACAGGCAACCTGGTTGACAGAGTTAACTGACACTGATTTGATGACCAAGTATACACAATACAATTTAAATCATTGTATGTTGCATTGTATTATTTTATATTTTCATTTGAATTAAACATATATTTGATTTTTTTTAGATACAGTCAATAAATAATGTGAAGGAGGATGCTTGTGGACTGGCTTTTTTATTTTTTACAAATGGTTGATCGGGCGCTGTGTTTAGTTACCTGACTGATATCATCTGTTCTGAAATCGGACATGCTGAGTATGACAAAGGGAGGAAGAACTACTCAGAGTAGCAGCTTTCTACTCAGTGTAAATCAGCCGTTTTTTCTGAAACGGCGCTCAGAACAAAGACGCACAGCGCAACCCGCCCAACCATAAAGGCGTCTGCCCAACCCATCAATCAGTGGTGCGCTCCGATCAGCACCTTGCGCTCACAGAGCGAGACTGTGGTACACCATTTCACCAGAGTTGCAAAATGGTTAAAAATCAACCATTATTAACCGTTATTTTGTTTACAGTTCAGCTTGGATTTTATTTACTGCGCAGCATAGCTTTGCTGTGCGCGCTGCTGTGCGCGAATGCACACGCGTGCAGCTTGGAGGGAACAGAAACAGTTTGGCGCGTCAGTCAGTTCGAAACAGGTGCTGTATTGGTCACGTGACCGAAACAGTTCCTGTATCGGTCACGTGACTTTTCCGTAGCAATACACACATCGACACGGGTTTCGCTCTATGAGACCGACACATGCGCCGACGCATCGGTGTTGCCGGACCCATCACTACCCACACATATATGATGTGTCGTGTCCGGGGCACAGGGACAAACAAAAGGTTTACTTACGGAGCAAATACAACAAAATCACGTCTTGGACCGTCGCCATGTTTGACGAATTATTGGCACCCAGCACTGCCACCTAGAGGAAATATTGCGCACCTCAACGGACGGAGGTATGAAGGAGTCAATGGATAGAACGTACGGACAGAAATACGGACGTGTAGGCCAAACGTAGGGTATGAATTGGCCTTAAAGCGTCTAGGCATCCCAGTCGGCACCAATGCTCAAAATCTTGACCGATGTTCTGCCTCGTTCTTTTTTGGTCTGCTTGAATCTGAGAAATGTAACGTGGAGAAGAAGTAATTTCTCAGCTCCATGATGGAGTTACTGCGCTCTGAGCTCCGTCTCACCTGACTTGCAGAATCTTTTTGTGTGTGGATATTGGCATATTAACCAGAAGGAAATATTTATATATTATGAACTTGTCCAAATTTATAAAACAATTATATACTATATATTTATTTTTTAGTAAAATTAATACTTTTATTCTGCACCACTCTAGACGTTCTTTGGATGTATTAGTTTTTTATAAATTAATTGTTTTAATGAAAATATTGTAGCTATGACCTTTAAAGCTAATAAAAACACAACATGTCCTGTTTTAGAAACACCAGTTCTAGAAAACATGTGTAGTGTTTAATCAGTATTTCAAACTAGGGCTGGACGATGATTGAATAACAAAATATATTGATTGATAGACATTTATGGATGATAGAATTAAGGGTCAATAAAAAGTTGAATAAAATAACAGTTTCTTTTGCATGCTAACCATATAGGTTAACCAAGTTCTGACCCTTCAAACCCTTCGGCTCCCCCTAATACTGCCACGGTGCAGTATTAGGGGGAGCCGAAAAGCGAGACAGGGCAGATACAGGGCAGACGCAGACTGCAGCAGGACTGTGGGGTGCGATTACTTTCCATCTATGTGATCTCTGCTCTGTTTCTCAATAAAAGTGCTGCAACTTCATCACTGCCTTCTCTTCATTTAGTAAAGGTGCAAATTCAGTTATTATTATTTAGAATTCCTATAACATTTGGTGTCACGAACAGGATCTCCGACCGACGAGCTGGGGAGTCCGAGGACAGGAGCAGCTTTGGCTTCTAGTACCCCCAAGGTTGAAGGGACGCCTCTCTGAGGCGTCGGCGCGAAGATCCGAACCTTTCTTCCATGAGACGGTAAGGGAATTATTTTCCAGCTCTTTTAAAAAACAAAGGCAATTGCTCAAAAATAATCCGTGTATCATTCGTTCTGTTTTCAATTGCAAATAAAAAAATAAAAAAATGGACTGGTTATTTTGTTTTTTATGATTAAGCCAAAAACGAAAAAAGGATTGGTTTTTCATATTTCAATTCTAAGCTCAGATCAAAAACACGAAATGGAAAAACGGACACCAAGGCAGAATTTGATTTTAATATTTAATCGGTATGGTTTACGTGAACCGGAAGTTTGGCGGAGCGTTAGCTAACAAACATTAGCTTGTTACCCCCACCACGTTCGATCAAACAGGACTAGGTAAGGCAGTCGGACCTGTCAGCCATGGACAGTTACGTGTTGTTTCGAGGGTCAAAGCGTGTGACTCTAAAGGAGGAGGACATGACAACCAAAAAAATCAGCAGGATTCTCCAGGTATAATTTTTTTCTCGAAACTTTTCTGAGCACTGTACTTTTAACCACACAACATAGCATAGCCTATATTTTGCTGCATAAGCCTCTTGCTCTAGTGGCATATTGCTCTTTTATTTTGTTATAGTTACATCAAATGCAGTCTCTCTCTGCCATAGTTTAAATGCCTTTTCATTTTGTTTGGTTGCTGTTTTACCTTTTGCTAATTTTGACGTTTTTATTTATCTATTTGCACATTTGTGGTCATTTATTTGAGTTAATTTATTTGATGTAATGTTCATTATAAATCATATATTATTACTTTTGCAAAGGTTCATGTCTCCAGTGTCTACATCACTGATGACACCAATGTTGCCATATTTCCTGGAAATGATGGTCACTTTAGCACCATTGACCTCATAGTAAGGGGGCATTATGAAGTGCATGGAGAGAGTGACGCTGTGGGGGAGCCATCCAGTGTTCCTGGACCACTGAACCCTGCCCATCTAGTGCTGCTGCTGGTTTAGGTCTAACTGCAAGGCTTTCTCCAAGAGCACCCGTGACATTCCAAAGGTGACAAAACTTTAACACATCATGAGTATCTAAATTTCAAACATATTGTAATCTTCAGGACCATCTTTGTTGCTGATCTTGTGGAAGGCATATTGGAAACAAGCAAAACCCTGACAGTTCGATTTTCGAAATTTGAGGCGTCTGTCATGGGCATCACAAGTAAAGTAAATGATGCCTTTGATCATGAGGACTCATTCATCCTTACCGATGGTCAGCGAAAACGGATTTTAGATACAGAAGGAACCAGAGGTAAATTAATAAATAAAGGAGCATGTATAACTCTGATTTTAACTAAAATACTTTTGCCTTATTTTATTTCTGTAAAATGTGATATATTTTATGTAATACAAAATCAACTATTTTCCTTTTAAGGAGCCGCTTTTTGGAAAAAATGCTAGGAAGGTGTGTGCTGTGAAGGAAGGAGATTTGCAGCAGTTTCAAGGAAGCAAAAAAAGAAGACTGAGGTATTTAAACTTATTTGTTAGTCATTGATGGCATAGTATGCATGTTCTTAATTGACCAATTAAGAGGATGTTTTTTGTGAGAATTTATGCCAACATAAGCCATTCAAGTCTGTAATTTGCACTGCATGAGTTAGGATCACAATGATTATATTAACGTGTAGAATGTTTAATTATAAAGTATGAATTAGTTTGACAGGTCATTGGAAGCTGCAGTGGTAGAGTTATTGTATTTAGAGTGGTGGATTTGAAGTAACACAGGCAACAGGAATACAAAGCTGGTAACAATAATTGCTATTTTTACCAAGTAGGTTATAACATGTATATTCTGCCTGCTTTTCAGTCGGCGAGATGATAATGGTCTAGATGCTGTGTACGATACAATTGAAGAGGTGGTCCTGGCAGCACAGGGTCTTCGGGAGGTGTCAACTACAATTAAGGAGCTGACACATCTGGCAAGTTCCAACCGAAGAACAACAGTGTCCTTGACTGAGGCTGAAGCAGCTGCTGTTAAAGATGCCTTTTCCTGTGTTGTCTGCAAGGGTAAATAAAACGTTTTGTCTTCAGCAGGCAGGAGTCAGTATAACTCGTACCCAGGTGCATGAAGAGAATAGACCTCAATGCAAAAAATAATGCAACATCATGCAGTTACTGAATTTAAAATATATATATTTCTGAATCGAATTTGCAGGTCCAGTGGTCGAGCCCATGGTGTCTTCGTGTTGCCATAGCATTGCTGGCTGCAGGAGCTGCATTGAACATTGACAGCAGAATTCTGCATTTTGCCCAAAATGCCGAGCAGATGATTTTGGTAAAAATGTACAAAAACTTACTGGATTGTTTGCTGCTCTGGACAACATACTGTACAGTATTTAGCTTTGTTCATGCTGTTCTTCATCTGTTTTCATCTCTTGGAATGTTTATTGGTGCACTCAAAGCACTTTTGACTTTTTACAGATGTTTATGCAACTTCAAAGTGTTATTTTATTTTGCCAAAACTGTCTCAGTTTTAAGACAGTGCCTCAAATTTGCACTATTTTATATTTGTGCACTGTTTTTAGAGGTACAAATGGAAACACTAGAAATTAGGACTGCTGTGACGTTGAGTTTTGAGCTCAACTTCAACTACATCCTAAGCTTTTGTATTTTTTTCCTATACCTTTGTAATTCTAAAAAGGTTGAATAAAACAGTTGAAAGAAATACGGTTTTCCAAAATTATTTAACAGAAATAATGGCAGCTTTGTAACATATGAATAACTACAGAGTTGTTAAGTAAAAAAAATAAATTCTTTGCTTTTCCAGTAAATCAAGCAGACCACAGGCTGTGAGAACACAACTAAATCATTTTATTTTTTCAGACATATCTTGCTGTCACATTCATTAAACAGATTAAAGCATCATCATTGTTTACCACATGATTAAAAATGAGAGATGTCAGGGTAGTTCTCTGAAAAGATCTGCTCTGCATGGCAACTGCCTTCTTCAGATGAAAATAGATCAGCTCCAAATAAAGACCCAAGTTAGTGAGGATCCCAAGTCTTGCTCATACAGGTTTCCCACAACAGAAGCACATGGCAGCAGCTCCTCGGACACTTTAGCCAGGCAGCCATCTGCTGCTAGTTCATTGGGTATTCCACGACCTAAAACATGTAATCAAAACAAAATTGGTTGAATTGGAAAAAAATAAGCAATAATTCTATAGTGAAAATGATCACCTAAGCATACCTGGTATCTTGTGTGCATTCCATGAACACACAACTCTGTCAAGTCCAATTTGGCTTACTGGACATGTCAGATTTGAGATGCAGAATCTAGTGAAGTTATCCTCCATGTTCAAAACCTCTTGGCCCAGCAGGTGCACCAGAGCCCGTTTAAGTGGGTAGTTCACACGATTGTTCACCTCTGGCCATAACCTCTCCACTCAAAGGTTCTGTTGATAAAGTCCATGATGTTTTTAGGTTAAAGTTAAATACAAAAGCAGGAAATGTAACACATAATTGACTTTTTCTTTTAAGATCAGAATGATCTTAATATTCTAAGTATGTGTGTGACAATAAATCATGTCAAGGCACAGATGGGATTATACAAAACTAAAACAAAACGTGAATATTAACAATAAAAACATACTGCGCACCATGGAAAGGTAATTGCACATGTACAGTAGTTTCACAGGGTTTATAGAAGAGTTCAATCCTGTTTAATAATATTTAAAAGGAACAGCGCATGAACCACAAATAATTCCTTTAACTTCTCACCCTTGTTGATGTGGTTTGGAGGTATGGTGGCCTGCTGAGGTTGTGTCTGTATCTTGACAGTCTGTCCTGCATGTAAAGACACAGGTAGAACTCCCTGCCGTGATCAACCCGAACTTGGTCCCACATGCCATGGTTCACGATGGCAGATCTGTCATAAAAAATGTTGCATCACTGCATTAAATTTAAAGTAATTCAATGACTGTACATGTTTTAAAGGTAATATACTACAGACAATTATGACAATAGTATTTGTGAATATATTCACCTGTATACATCCTCGTAAATCACAAGGTTTTTGATGGGCATGGTTGAATGTGCAACAATTTTGCTGCTGTAGCGATCAACAGCCAACACATGTGTAACTCCAAACATCCCAAGCTTTTCATTTTGGTCTAAATGAAGTTTATGGCCCATATATTCAGCATGGTACAGAGTAGGATTTAAATTACGAGCACCCTGGGAGGGGGAGATTGGAACACCATTTTAATAAAATGTATTTAGAACGACACAATTATACGTAACAATTTCAAAAACAACAAACAAATATTGCAGCTTTGTTTTCATTTGCCTAATTTAATGCATATATAAGGGGGAAAACAAAAACGTGTGCAGTTATTTACAGTAGAGACAACGAGATTAATCTTCGGGCTCCATTTGTTTGGCTTCACAGCTGCGTCGCTGTCTCGGTTGCTAGGCAACATTAGTAATGCCAAGGTAAGGGTGAGTCGGGTTCATCCTTCGAAGGACCCAGTCTACGGGGGCTGCATCTTTCGAAGGAACCACTCCTGGGTCCTTCGAAAGATGCAGCCCCTCAGGTTTCCTTCACTCAGCTCATCCTCAACTTGCGTCACGCTCTGTTGAAATCACTTCACGCTTCACTGAGTCCGCACACTTCAAAATAATAAGAAACATACAACGTTTATTTAACTAGAATGACGCCTTATTCAAAAGAAGAGATGGGAAATTAAAGGAGGCTTTTTGAACCGTAGCTTCGTCAATGTAAACTAACGTTTTCCCAATAAGAAAGCTTTGAGTGAGAGGTGGGAGACCCTGGCACGATTTATCCCAAGCTCCGTAGCATTTTAAAGTTCAAACATTAAGCCTATCATTACCAAATCTGTACTTTTTAAAGCACAAGAATTACCTGACGTCGGAATTCATGGTATGGCTGATGGAGCTCTCTTAGAGCCCTCTCCCGCATGCAGCCCCAGTGAAGACAGATAGCCGGTCATGAACTTCCTGCCATATGATGGTCCCGTCTGTCACAGAATAACACATTTACTGTCGGTGTGTGATATAAATATAGTATTTAAAATATACAGTGGAGATCTGGATGATTATGATAATGAAATCTGAAAGACAGCTTACCTCATACACAGATTGAATCAAAGCGCTATCTCGCTCTGCGTCTGAAACAGATCCTTTTCTCCTCAGACCATGCACAGCACAGACTCTGACGCTCATTTTAGAGCATTTCCTGATGCCCATCTGCTGCAAATTTCGGTGTGTGTCAAACAACTCCTCAATCAACATAGTGTGTGGTTCTAGCGCCACCATGGTAGCCACTTCATTACCCTAACTGCCGCGCAAAGAGCCATTTCCGGTTCACGTAAACTGTACCGATTAAAAATTAAAATCAAATTCTGCCTTGGTGTCCGTTTTTCCATTTTGTGTTCTTGATCTGAGCTTAGAATTGAAATATGAAAAAACAATCCTTTTTGGTTTATACATAAAAAAACATAAGTCCATTTTAAATTTTTTTTTATTTGCAATTGAAAATAGAAAGAACGAATGAATGATACACGGATTTAAACAGACCCATACAGTGCCTTAAATTGTATTATTGTGTATACTAGGTCATCAAATCAGTGTCAGTTAAGTCTGTCAACTAGGTTGCCTGTAGGGATTTTAAGGTCCAGCAGGTGTCAGTATTCAGTGACACAGTATCAATACAGTTTGGCAACGTGTCGAAATGCTTCATGACGCCTCATCGACCCATCACTAACAGTAAGTAAAACAGCAGCCAAAACATTAAGTGAAACGGTAGCAGGTCACCTGCACACAGAAATCACATTATACCAGCACCTTACACATCCAGGCAATAAGAAACTGACTTTTTACCCCTCTAATGTGAAAACCAGTCCACGGCACTCTGTGCGTCTCCATAAATGCATTGCCTAATATGATCAAAAAGAGGGATCAACCAAATCATTCTACACCAACCTCACACTCAATGGTAAACGTACCTTTGCAGGAATCCTCAGCCTCAGATCTGATCTCCTCAATGATCTACCCCCCCCCTGCCTCGTTAACCACCAGCCGTGCGCTGTCGCAGTGTCCTCCATATATGGGCAGAAGGAAGGATTTGCAGCACCATACTTCAGGGCCAAAGTGCCCCGGCTACAGCAGTATAAAGAAGAACACAAGCTCACATCTGGGGGTGTTAATTAGATAAATACAAGCAAAACTTTACATGGAAATAGTCTTGAGAGCTTTTTTATGGGTTGAGTCTATTTGGCATCTTTTCTGGGGAATTTAAAGAAAGTTGAACATGTTGTCACCTTAAGGAGCTCCCCAGATAAACATAAATTACAGAAATGATTAAGAGGGTTCTCCTGCCTTCATCCCACCATCAGTGGCACAGTAGGACTCCCCATGGAGCCGTGTGTGTCCCACGTCTCTTGGGCTGCCCACACCTGCTGCACAGGTTGCTGCTGCATTCTCTTCTGCCTTTGGACCACCCTCCCAGCTGTGGCAGCCTCCTCCGCCTTCCTCCTCCTGTACGCCGTCGTCCTGGACACCCTAGAGGAGGAGGGAGACTCCTGCTGGATGGGCCTGGCTGCTCCTCAAGAAGCTCGCTGTCAAAGAGCTGTCCCTGCCCCACCTGGAGTAGTTCCTCTGCAGGAAGCAACACCTGGAGCTCAGTGACTGTTGAACCTGCAGACGACACACAGACAGCCTGACATCAGACCTTTGACCTCTGGGCACACGTTCAGCGAGCAGAAAGCCTCTGGGTCGGTTAGACAGCTCTCACCACTGGGAGATGGTCTTCTGATTCAACTTGAAGAGCTGGATGGTGGTCAGAGCCATCAGCCGTGGACTGACCAGCACCGTCTCCCGTATGGACACGTGATCTGCGTGGATGAGGCACCTTAACAACGACCAGCCGCTTTGACGTTTTCCACTCAGGTTTCCTCACCACAGCACAGAGACCGCCCTTATCAAGGTGTTTAATGACATCCATATACTGTAAATACTGACTGTGGAAGAACCACAGTGCTGGTTCTATTGGACCTCAGTGCAGCATTTCATAATGTTGATCACTCCATTAGAGCGCCTGGAAAACTGGGTTGACCTTTCTGGTACAGCTCTCGATTGGTTTAAATCCTATTTAAAGGACTTTTAGTGTCAGCAGGTAACTTTACATCAGAGATGTACGCTTTTGCCCGCCTCCTCACTAAGACTAAGAACGTAGAGAACATGGACCCGGTTCTGAAGTCCTTCCACTGGCTCCCTGGATCTCAGAGAATAGACTTTATAATCCTTCTGTTAGTCTATAAATCCCTGAATTAGCACCTAAATACATCACAGACTTGTTATCAGTGCATCAACCCTCCAGACCACTCAGGTCTTCTGGCTCCAGCCTGCTCTGCAGAACCAGAACCAGATCCTCCATGATGTGAACCAGCAGGAGGATTAAAATGTCCACTTGTCCTCTGAAGAAGGACACTATTGATTTGTGACTGGTTCCATTTCCGAATAGATGTTCCTAACTCACGCTCTGCTCCAATGAAGTTTGTCCCGTTATCTGACCGAAGCTCTTTAACTTGAACATGCCTTGGTATGAGATGTCTGAGGACATTAATGAAGGAGTTTGTGTCCAGTGAAGCTCCAACTTCAATATGGATAGCTCTTATTGAGAGGCAGGTGAAAATAACACCATACCTCATCACAATGCTTCTCCTGCTTCTCACTTCAAAGAGTCCAAAATAATCTACCCCAACATGGGTAAAGGGTGGTTCATCTGGAGTTACCCGATCAGGAGGTAAGTCCAACATCTGCTGGAGAATTTCCGTCGCATTTATTATCTCGACAAAATCCTCCAGATTGAAGTACTAGCACCGGTAATCCAGTACTTATCTCTCATCTTGGATGTAATTATGCCTACCATGTCTTGTTTGTTGATGGATGTTCCTCAGAAGAAGATCTGAAATATTATGGGATGTTTAGATTCCTCATGCATAGATGATCTATCAATGGACAGAGTTTCTGAATGTGACTAGTGGCTTTTACATCTTTGCCCTCCTTAAACTTTGAGATCTCCTCATCAAATGTGATTTTTTGACAGAACTTTATTATTTCCAGCTCAGCTGTCTCCACTTCCTTCACTGTCAAAAACCTATGGCCCACTTCTCATTTGATCACGTCTATCTTATCCTTCAGTCACCCCCTTTGTTGTTTGACATTCAAACTTTGTTTTGGTGAGACCCACAGTTTTTTTCTTCTGACAATAAGACCATAGCCAGTTCTTGAATCTCAAGATCCAAAAAACAGATCTTACGAGTCCAGGAGAAAAAATAACGAAACAACCAAGTCACTGGATTGTGATCTTCTCATCTGCAAAAGATTAACAACTTTCTTGACTTAAGGAAACCTTATGCACTTCATGCAAGGTAACAGGCCATTTACTTTCAGAGTCAAGCAAAAAAGGAAGGCCCGACATCCACAATGTGTTTTCAAGGACAAACATCCATTCTTGAACCTCTAGAGGCCACATCCACAGGATTACCTGAACTTTTAACATATCTCCACTGAGAGACATGAAATTTTCAGAATCTCTGAAACTCTGTTCTCAACAAACACTTTGAATCTTGAGGTCTTGTTTTAATATATTTAACACAGATGCACTGCGTTTCCAAAACAAATGCATATGCAGTTTTTCTTTCCATAGCACATCAATGCTGCTTGCCATTGTGGCAGCAATCAGTTCCATACGATGAATTGTCACAGCTTTTGAAGGAGCCACCCTTGCTTTTCCCATGAGGAAGGTGCTGTCTACATGGCAGTTTTCATTTTATGATATTAAGTAAATGGTGGTCCCATATCCAAGCTCACTTGAATCACAAAAATGATGCCACTATTTCTGTAAAGTCTGTTGGTTTCAAACATCTCATCAAGCTGAAGTTTCCAACAAGCTGGAGTTCTTGCAGCCAGTTTGCCCATTCTTTGGCAACTGATTCAGCCACACGCTCTTTTGCTGAGATCATGTTTGTCTCTCTTGTTGTGTCTCTGCTCTGTCTTCTGTAACCCCCAGTCGGTCGAGGCAGATGACCGTTCATACTGAGCCTGGTTCTGCTGGAGGTTTTTCCTTCCTGCTAATGGGTGGTTTTTCTTTCCACTGTCGCTTCATGCTTGCTCAGTATGAGGGATTGCAGCAAAGCCATGTACAATGCAGACGACTCTCCCTGTAGCTCTACGCTTCTCCAGGAGTGAATGCTGCTTGTCGGGACTTTGAAGCAATCAACTGGTTTCCTTATATAGGACATTTTGACCAATCTGTATAATCTGATTGAATTTGACTTTGTAAAGTGCCTCGAGATGACATGTTTCATGAATTGGCGCTATATAAATAAAATTGAATTGAATTGAACTGTATACTTCATGCCCAGGAAATCTCTGTATTTTATACTGGATATTTTCAACCCATCTATTGAATTTAGTGCACTAGTTGATCTTTTCTTCATAAGAGAACAGCAGCACTGCAGCCAAAATATGGCCTTTTTTGTCCTGCTGTATATTAGCCAGTCCCTAAGTTTGATGTATCATGAAACTGTTGACCTTTTGGGTTTTGTAATTTTTAGTTTATTATTAAAATTGAATAATAATAATAATGTTATGTTCAGCGTTTTTCTCCTAATCCACCTCTTATATATTTCAATCCTTATGTAATTTTGTCTGTGTTGTGCAGTGACGTGCATTCAGGATTTTCTTTGTGAGCAAAACAATAGGACTCAATATTCCTGAAGGATGATAGATGGAACCAAGCCAGCTGACAGCTTTGCTAGGACAACACAGTCATTTTGGGCCCCCCCCCCTCTACACCTGCCGCCACCACAAACACACACACACACACACACATACACACACACACACACACACACACACACACACACACACACACACACACACACACACACACACACACACACACACACACAAAAAGTCGACTTAACTTAACAGCGACTCCGTGCTGTTGAAAAACCAGCTGATAGCCGCTCCTTTGCTAGCACGGAGCCACGAAGAGTAACTTCACGTAGCAGCCCTACAGCAGCACCCGAGCAGCCGGGTAACCAGGCCGGCTGGGTGACGGTTCGTAGGAAACATAGCTGTAGATCCCAGCCCCCAGATCACTACCAACCCGTCTGTGTTTCTAATAAATTTTCCCCTCTCAGCGACACACCCGCTGAGGAGCCGACCTTAATTATTGGCAGCTCCATATTAAGAAACGTGGCACTAAAGACACCAGGGACCATAGTTAAATGCCTGCCAGGGGCCAGAACGGGCGACATAGAATCCTACCTAAAACTGGACAATTATAAATTTGACTTTAGAGTCAACTTGGTTTGGTTTTTAAGAAAAGCTGAATTTAATTCAAATGAAACATTAAAGGTGCATACCCACATTATTTTACTTTTTTAAAATGTAGCCTATACTTCAGTAGCTCACTCTGGTTGCATACAAAGTTTTTATTAAAGATTATCACATCCTGCTGGCGTATTAGTTGTTATTTTAGTGTTTTACTTTTTGTTTTTGCTCAGTTTGTTAGGAAATAAAGCCTTTCGTGTTTATTTTTAATAACAGAGGAAGTACGTACTGTGCATGCGTAGCAGCGGTTCAAACAAGGAAGCGGCTAACGGCTATTAGCATCTCCCGGCGAAACAATGAAGAATGGTCCAAGATCCAGTGAGAAATAAACACAAAAAAATTATTCCAAGAGGGAAAAGCCTGGAATGTCTCTGGGAATACAGTCTGAACGTTGGTGTTCACTGAAGCGGACGCTAAACCTGTCAAGGCTCTGATGTGACGCAGAGTTGACTGACATGAGTAAATGTTCTGATATGAGGCTCTTAAAGTTGCTGTAGATCGTTTTATTTCATTAATAACGGTTGGTGTTCATCACGCTGAGCTGCTGCCTTACTGAGAGGCATTGCAGAGGGTCAGGCTTGGTTCGACATTTTTTAATTTTGATTTATTAATTAAGCAAACCGGCATTATGGTAGTTCTGCGATACTGTCGCTAGATGGCGCCACAGCTGTTTACATCTTGTCATCACGTCTGGTGCTGGGACTGTTTATCCATAAAAAGGGCCGTCAACACATTATCAAGATGGAGGCTTGGTGTATATAACCTTATCTTATCACGATCAAACGTTTTTTGGTCTTTTTTTATAAGCATATAATGTGGCTGTATACCTTTGAGAGAGCTAAGAATTTAACGGATCTGCATCACATCTCAATAATTGAAGCATCTTCGGTCTTGCCGTTACAATCTAACTTCTTCAAGAAGTTAGATTCTGTCAGTCCATCAATGTCTCTTTAATATCATTAGAGACAGAAATGGGACAAAGATCACATCCTGAATTTTCTTTTAATCTCAGAAAGTAATATTTGCTTATTTCAAATTGATCAAAAGTTGAATCTCTATCACATCAGTCTTGATTTACAAGCACAGTAAACAAGTAACAAAACAAAAAACGATAGTCTGCTTGCAGCTGAAAAACTAATAATAAAATATATTATATAATAGTTGGAACCCAGAGTAACATCAGTAATTTATCAGAATTATACTGGAGAAGGATGGAAACAATTCAGGTTTCAGGGAAATAGACTCATAAATAAATTGATCTACCAGCTTTGAGTGAGACGTTTACACAGAATATTATAGAAACTTGCAACTCCTGACCGACTCAGCTGAGAGATCTTTCCTGAGCTTTATCCTCCTCTTCTTCGGGTTTGGGACTTTAACTGATTTTCAATTCGATTAAAACAATATTTACCAGTTGGGTAATTTTTGAAGGAAGCAAAAAGTAAAACTGCTAAATTACTGCATTTCTCTATTTTCAAATTTGAAGCAAAAAATAGAATATGTCTAATTTAAAATATAATAAATAATCTATAATAAAATATAATATATAAAAAAAATACACAAACTCACTGACTGCAAGAGCGATGATGGCAGCTATCAAGATAGCGATGAGAACCAGTAGAACCACTCGCTCTGAGGTGACCTTTGACCTCATGCTCTGTCCATCCTGTTGAACATCCGCAGCACACTTTGCACAGACTGACATGGGAAACAGAGAAACCTCTTTCAATACTAAATCAAATACCTCTGCACACTGGTTAAATTTTTAAATCTGATTAATGCAGTGATTTGCTTCTCATTCCTTAACAGGGATGATCTGACCCAAGTCCAGTGAACTACTGATAGTTGGCTGTACCAAATCCACTCACATCCAACCCTCAGAGGATAACACTAGACCGTTTTACAAAATTAGGGTGCATGTATGTAGAAGTTGTAAATAGTGACATAGTCTTCCCTCCTTATCTAAACTTGTTAAATTGGTTCTAATCAATTGAATGAACATTTACACTGTAATCACCTATTTGAAATCAGGTTTCAGAGCTCATCATAGCACTGAAACAGCATAGTTGAAAGTCACTAATGATATTTTCATAGCCTCAGGTAATTACATTTTCTGAGGCTATGAGAGACTTTTCAACCACAGGAATACTTCATGCAGCTCACTGACAGGATGAGGAAGACTGATGTGGCAGTGAAGAGAGGCTATGCAGAGGTCTGGCTGCAGGAGACAGAGGGACGGACCATAAAGGTGGAGATAACACAGGCGCTGTGCATCCCTGAGATGGTTCTATCTTTTTTATAGCCTCAATAAGGAACAGACAACTGGACCGTTAACACTGCGGTTGCTTCTGATGATGAAAATCTTTAAATGAACATTTTAATAATAGTAGCAGAGTCTCTGCTTATGAAAATAGGACTGCAAAAAATGTGGATTTAATGAATTATCATTCATCAGAATCAAAATCAGAAATACTTTAATAATCCCAGAGGGAAATGACTGTTTCACTACAACTGCCATCACATACATCACAAACATTTCAGGGGGAGACGAATTACTGAGGCCATGCTGCCAAGGACACCGCCTTACACGGTGCCCACAGGGCGCTGCCGTTACTCTGTGGAAAGATAGGGGCCACAATAGGAAGGAAAATTCATGTTTTTTTTTTTTTTTGATTTTGCTTAAAAAAAATCTAAATATATAGATGATATAGAAATATCATCTGAAGAAGACAAAACACAAATCAGTCAGTTGAGACAGACAGACTTACCTTCAGCCCTCTGTCTTTTGAAATGTACATTAACGTATGTATCAGCTTCAGCCATCCTGTCTCAGTGAGTCTGAAACAGAAGTACAGTTCAGATGTTACCGTCTGCTTTTAACGGCTTCCTGAGGACAGAGTATTCACAGATTAGACAGGAAGTCTAAAATTATACTGTTTGCAATGCACTGACATTAACCAACCTATTTTAATCTGCCTGCCTTTCTAAAGCTGTGCTGTTCTACAAAGAAGATCGGCTTTGTGCAGAACGTGAGGACGTTCTGCTCAGCTTTGGACAGGAGGACACAGATCAGCTGGTTTGTCCAGAGATGTAAACATTGTGTTCATCTGCAGTTCGACTGGTTTTTAGAAGAGACTTTGGTTCTACAGTGAACTGGTGTCCAGCAGACAGACGACTGAACTGAGCACCATCAGTTCAGTTACAGGATTCTATAAAAATTCATAAAAAGTTGCATGTTGGCTGGAAGAACTGAAGACAGGACTCCTGTTAGCTTGTTGAACAGCTACGTCTGGTTCAGTTCACGCTCTGATGTCAGCATTTACAGCTCTTCCTTCAGCTGAATGAGAAAAGTGTTAAAGCAGACCACCTGTCAACATCTGACCAGATCAGAGCAATTCAGACTAAAGGTTAGCCCCCCCCACCAGCCTGCTAATATCCCAGGAATCCACATTTCTTCCCCTTCCACTGGGAAGTAGCAGACTAACATGATCAAAGCAGGAAGGCAGTGAGCTTCTGATATGGGCTTTGAAGGCAGTTACCCAGGCCAGCATTAGAAAGAGACAACATTAAAATATAGTTTATCTGATAGTTGTGCCCTGAACAAGTTTTTCCTTTCCTTTATTCACAAGCAGTGGATGGATGGATGGATGGATGGATGGATGGATGGATGGATGGATGGATGGATGGATGGATGGATGGATGGATGGATGGATAGATAGATGGTGTCTTTGAATTTTTAGAAAGGAAGTTACAGTTTAGACCTGTCATTTGTAGCCACACAAGTGGTCATAATGAACAGTTAATAGTTTATTACATTAGTAATGCCGTTAACTCTTTAGTTTTCCTTTACCATAGAAACTGCTCCTGGATCAGTGCTTCTGTGCTCTTTGTGATCGTACACACTGACTCCTTAAAGCAGTCAGATGACGTGTTGTGAACTGATGCGATATAAATGAAAACTGAATTGAATATGACTGTTTTTCTTTTTTTAGAACTGACTTGATGCTTTATTTATTTTGAATTGTATATAAAATGAAGTAAAAAATTAAGCAACAAAGACTTAAGAGCTTTAAATAAAAAGGCATTGAGGAAGCAGACAGTAAATTACACCTTTAACAAGACGTCACTTCAACAAGAAGCAGAAACAAGAAGGAGTCGATCATCATTCTGATGACTTTAACTAAAACAGAGTAAAGACTTTTATTATAATATCCACCTTCCAGCAGACGCTCTACATGACGGTTAAAAGCTTTCAGTGGTTCCTTTAACTTTTGCTCAGATGCATCAGAACCTCCTAAATGTCTCTGTGTTTGTCATACAGTTGTCCTCAGTGTGACGTTGTCCTCATGATGAGACCACAGAGCTGTGAAGAAGGTAAGAAGATGAATGTGGTGGTAAATCTGCAGGAAGGTGCAGAAGAAGCTGCAGTCAGAGCTGAGAGGCCATCATCAGACAAACAGACTGAAGACAAACTGGACCGGCAGGACTGATGTCTCCACGAAAACACAACATGATCACCAACATGAAGCGACTCTGTTCATAAAAGGAGAAACTAAATAAAAATACATCAGTGACTCATAGAGAGGAAGCTGTTAGTGTCATTGATTCAGAGTCAGTGTCAGGTTCAGATGTTGTGAATCTGACCAGATGTTCTGATGGGGTTCTCCTCTAAATGCTCCTCAGGCGGAGCTGCTGCCTCTCACCATGAAAACCCAACCAGATTCTCCAATCAGCCACAGAAAGTCCTGCTGGTTCTGGGCTCTCTGCTGGCTGCTGCGCTCATCGTCCTCTACAGACTCTGTGAGTTCATCCCTATTCGTGGCTTTAAACCACTTCCTGTTTGTTGATTGTCGTTTAGAAATGATGCTGGTGAAGTTATATCTGCTAAATCTTTTATCAGCTCTGGTCCTGTTAGTGACCCGGGAAGCTGTCCGAACCCTGAAAGAGGAGAATGAAGGTCTGAGGAAGCGTCTCCTGGGTGAGACTCTCAGTGTTTGAAAGTGTCCACAAGGTTCAGACTGAGTCTCATTCAGGGCTGTCAGCTTACTTTGTTACCTTTAAATTTAATTTACTTGTTTCCTGCAACAAAGAAAGGAGGTGCAATAAATTAAGGTAGTTTTCTTTGTGTAATTATCCTTCGTTGTGCTTAATTTCAGTTAACCCAGAAATTTTTATGATTTATCTTTTGATGTTCAGAAATAAAACCAAGCAATTGACTGAGACGGAAACATCTTTGTCCCATTTCTGTCCTCTAATGATGTTAAAGAGACGTTGATGGACTGACAGAAACAGGAAGTTAGATTGTAACTGCAGGACAGAAGACGCCTCCTGCTGCCTCCAGGTCATCAGATTTCTTCCACTCTTCCAGTTTTTGTTCTGATCTGTTTAAAGATGAGACGTATCTGGAGTGTGAAGCAGGCTGGGAGCTACATGGAGGAAACTGTTATAAGTTCAACAGCAATAAGTCCTCCTGGAATGAGAGCAGAGATTCCTGCAAAGATCTGGGAGGAGACCTGGTGAAGATAGACAGCAGAGAGGAGCAGGTATGAAACTCTGCTGCAGGTTCATGTTCTCACAGATTTCATCTCATCATCATGTTTCTTCATCTCAGCACAGAAATGTTTTACATTTTCATCAACTTCTCCTGTTCAGATGTTTCTGGAGATCAGACTGAGAGATACAGTATTATGGTGGACAATGAGGACAGGTTCTGGATTGGACTGACGGACTCAGAAGAAGAAGGCAGATGGGTGTGGGTGGACGGATCACCACTGGACACAAGGTTTGGCTGATGGAAAGATACTTTGCTGTGTTTGAACAGTTCAGCTGAATGACTCGTTTTTCTCTTCATCTTAGTTTGAGTTTTTGGGCTTACAGTCAACCAGACGATTTGGGTGTGAATAATCTGCCTGGAACGGACTGTGTGAGGATGGGGGAGGAAGGTGGAGCGGAGGATCTGAAGTGCTGGCATGACAGAGGCTGTGACCATCATCAGAAAAGCATCTGTGAGAAATCTGATCTGTGTGCGAGTGAAGCTTAGTTCAGGCTGTAAAACAGTCCACGGTCAATAGATGCTGAGTTTTATGAAGATAATGTCGCAAAAATATAAATTTCCCTTCTTATGCCAAAAGATACAAACATTTTAAGTACTATATTTAATTTTGTTGTATTTATTTTCTTATTTCCTCCAACATCAGTCATTTGTTAAATACGTAGTCCTGTATATAAGAACATTTTCATCAGTCCTAAAACATGCCTTCTCCAATCCACTGAAACTGCCCCACTAAAAGTTTCTAGTGACATTTTGATGTCTGCTGACTCTGGAGGATCCACGGTAATAGTTCTCCTAGATCAGGGCTCTGCAACTATCACGATTTGGGTTTTGTCTTGGTTCATGTTATCTGATTTATTAGTTCTGTTTCTACTTTTGGGTTCTTTCTTGTTTGGCCTTGATTTAGACGTGTTGTTCTGTTTAGGTTACCTGTTTTCCACCTGTCACTTTATCAGCTCTGTTTGCTCTCCCCTCAGCAATCTGTCAGCTCTCTTGCCCTGATTAGTTCCACCTGCCTTCTTGTAATTAGTTTCACTGCGTTTCACCTGTGCACTCTACTATATAGTTCTGCCTCAGCCTTCAGTTCTCCGCCAGATCTTTTACGAGCCTATGGTGAGTTTTGTTCCAGCGTTCTCTTTTCTGATTGACCTGTTGATGCAAACCCGATTGCCTCCTGATTCTGAGCCAGCCTGACCCTGAACCTGTTTTTCCTTCCTTATCTTAGGCTACGCTCACACTGCAGGCCTTGATGCTCAATTCAGATTTTTTTGTGAAATTTGATTTTTTTTGCGTGTCCGTTCACATTTCCAAATATATGCGACTTGTATGTGATCTCCTGTGTGAACTGCATTCATACACCTAAGTGTCCCGCATGCGCTGTAGAGGACGTGATGATGCTCAGTGTTTGCGGAAGTAAACAGGGATCGTAATGCCGCAGCGTATCTTGCGTTCTTTACGTTATTCTCCAACCGGAGCAGCACATTACCAACGCAATCTTTTTAAGAAGATCGAAAAGGAAGAGAGCCAAATTTTAGCAATGTGTGCGGCTTTACTAATACGGACTTCATTCATAATTTTTGAATGACAAAGGCACCTTTATGTGCGTCTGAACAGATCTCTTTAGCGCTCTCATGTAAAAACACACATCTTCGGCGGTCATAGCAGGGAGTAAACGCGTTGCCGTGGGGCTTGTTCAGACTGTCATGAAAAGATCAGAGCCAGGTCGCATATGGGCAAAAAAATCGGAATTGGGTCACTTCAGGCTGCAGTGTGAACGTAGCCTTTCTGCCTGCCCGTTTTGCCTGACCTGGTTCTGTTTTTGGATTTTCCGAGCTTGCCTGATCCCTGTCTGTCTTACCCTGCCTGGTTGTGTACCGAACTTGGATCTGTATCCTGACTCCGCACGATTCTGTTCTGGATTATGCTGCTCTTTTCTGATTACCTGGTTTTTGACTTTGGACTGTTATTCACCTCCGATTCAGCCTGTCAGCTATATTGTGTATCGACCTGGGACTGTTATTCTGACCACCGAGCCTGCCTGTCCCTGTCTTGCCAGCCTGATAGCAATAAAACGTCTTATTTTAAATAAAACATATTTTCTGCTTGTTGGCCTGAATACTGAGTCCACCTGTTCAGCTCCGTTCGTTACAGCAACCTGTGGCTCTTTACACCTTCAGCTTTGGCTCTTAAATACTTAGACCAAAAATGCGGGGAGAAAAATTGGTCAATGCTTCTAAATGTAAAGGTAATTTAAAATTGCTAGCTTTATGATGCGTTTATTTCTGCAATATATGCATAACATTTACAGAAAGAAAGAAACTAATGGTTTGTAGAATATTTTACTATAGAGAAATGAAGTATCTTTTTGTCAATAGGTTGCAAACGACTTGCTTTTTCATCATTTTGATGCCATTTGCTGTAAAAATCAAATGTCCAGTCAAAGAAAATGCATTAAACCAAAACATAAAAATACTGTTGGTTAAATAACTGTTGATCGTTAATTTAAAAAAATGCAAACAAATGTCCAATAGTATATTATAAAAACAACCTCTTGTTTCAAAGAGATGTGTAACTTTTGTGGCTCTAAACAAAATCTGTTTAGCTGGACCGAGGGCAGAAATGGTTGTAAAGGTCGTTGACCCCTGTCCTAGATCTTATATCTGCCTTTGATACTGTCGATCACAGCATTTTGATTAATAGGCTTCTTGATGTGGTCGGTCTATCAGGCGTGGCTCTAGAGTGCTCTAAATCCCATCATTCTGGAAGAATTTTCAGTGGTTTGGAAACCAATTCATGTCAGACTCAAAGTACTTGCTATGTGGGGTACCACAGGGCTCTGTGTTGGGACCGGTTCTCTCCCTTTTATATATTTTACCCCATGGCCAGATTAGATTAGATTAGATTAGACTTTATTGTCATTACACAGGTACAGGTACAAGGCAACAAAATGCAGTTTAGGTCTAACCAGAAGTGCAATATCAGCAAGTGCAGGATAAACAATGGTTCCATAAGTACAGGACATGGGTTATTACTGAATAAATATAGAGATGGATACTATTATAAACAGAATTTTACTGATAGATTTGTCCTATGAATATAATATGTAGATAACTAGTATTGTGAACTAAATTTACAGCTGGATATGTCCCGAATATAATATACAGGTGGATATTACTATACATAGAGTTTTTACAGATATGTACAAAATTATAATATACAGATTGTTGTTATTATAACAGAGTTTACAAGTGAATATGTATGAATATATGTACAGGTGGCTATTACTATAGGCAGAATTGTGAGCATGATATATACAGGGAGCTATTACTATAAAATGAATAAATAAAGTTCGGACAGAACTATCTAAATTAAAGTGCAGTGGAAGGTAATTGCATATAACAGTTAAAGTACGGTATTGCAAATGTATATGTAAACAACTGGTACTGTGAATAAACAGTCGGCAGTGCAAATCAATATTCAGTCAAGGTGAGTAGTGCAAGATGCATGTAAACAGTTGTTACTATAGTAACAGTCAGGAGTGCAGGTGAACATTACAGTCTTGTAAATGACAAAATGGAGGTAGGTGTGAGGAGGGAGAGGAGAGTCTGTCAGTATATGAGGGGAGTGGGATCAGCGAGGATTAGAGTTCAATAAAGAGACAGCTCTGGGGAAGAAGCTGTTCTTCAGTCTGCTGGTCCTGGTCCGGAGGAACCTGAAGCGCCTGCCGGAGGGCAGGAGAGAGAACAGTCTGTGAGCTGGGTGAGAAGAGTCCTTAAGGATGGTGAGCCTTCTTGACCAGGCAGGAGGTGTTGGTTGACCAGGACATGTCCGCTGAGATATGGATCCCCGGAAACTTGAAACTGGAGACACACTCAACAGCCATTCCATTGATGTGGATGGTGTCGTGCCTCTTGAATCGTTTCCACGATGAGCTCCTTCGTTTTGGTGGTGTTGAGGAGCTGGTTATTTTCAGTGCACCATGTGGCCAGGTGCTTGATCTCCTCCCTGTAGGCTGTGTCATCGTTGTTGCTGATGAGACCAATCACCGTAGTGTCGTCCGCAAACTGGATGATGGAGTTGGATGCGTACACAGGCTTGCAGTCGTGGGTGAAGAGGGAGTAGAGAAACGGGCTTAGCACACAGCCCTGTGGTACACCAGTGCTGAGTGTGATGGACGTGGAGCAGTTGGAGCCTGATCGGACGTTCTGGGGTCTGTTGGTCAGAAAGTCCAAAATCCATTTGTGAGTCCAGTTGCACATGGAGGTGTTGATGCCCAGGTCTCGAAGTTTGGCTATTAACTTAGCCGGGATGACAGTGTTGAATGCTGAGCTAAAGTCAACAAACAGATCAGTCTTTTAAAGCTGTGGCACCCAGACTGTGGGAGGTGATGCCTTTTAACTTTCTCTTGAAAGTTAAAAGGCACACATTCTTTTAAGAACCAGCTGAAGACCCACTTGTTCCGACTGGCTTTTAACTAGTTTTTAACTTGTTTTATGCTATGATTGCATTTATCCTGTTTAACTTTTTTATCTCTTTATTTTTGTGTTGTTTTTATTGTGAAGCACGTTGTTGTTTTTATCCTGTGAAAGGTACTATATAAATAAAGCTTACTTACTTTAAAGTTTACTTACTGCTTGGTTAAATGGGGACGTTGGCTTCCCTGCTGCCACACACCTGACTTAAATAAATTGCTGATTAATGGGTTTCTGCTGCACTTCATGACTGAGAAGGTGATGCAAACATTTGAATGAGCTGTTCTAAGGCAGACATCTAAAGGCTGAAGTGTCTCTGTTCCACTTTAAATTTACACATGCATCATGCACTGACTTGCATAGTCCCCCCCCCCCCCCCCCCCCAACTGGACTTCTTTTCTACCAACCGAATATTCTTGCAACATATTCATTTGTGTAGCATGTTCCTTGTGATATGATAGTCATCTGTGCAACATATTTCTATTTTTGATTACTTTTTCTGTTTTGTTTTTTTACTCTAACATATCGGCACTGCATAAGAGAAGCTGTTTAAATCTCATTGTAAATTGGTGTACTGACAATAAAGGTTTTTTATTGTATTCTAGTATTGTGAGGTCATGGGGTTCGGGTTCTTGAAATCAGGTTGCGTAAAAACTCTGCATTAGTAAACTCTGAGTTTGGAGAAACTCTTGCAAACTCTGTTGCAAAAAAGAGAAGTATGTTGACCACCACTGAGGCACAGAAAACAAAACAGACACATGCAACAACCATTGAGACATTGTGGTAACCCAAAGAGAATTTTTATTAAGTAAGTTCCA
Source organism: Fundulus diaphanus (assembly GCA_037039145.1). Classification (NCBI taxonomy): domain Eukaryota; kingdom Metazoa; phylum Chordata; class Actinopteri; order Cyprinodontiformes; family Fundulidae; genus Fundulus; species Fundulus diaphanus. Next base: position 50,978,452 of record CM073135.1, read on the forward strand.
AACCATCTTTAAACTTGATTTAAAAATAAAAGCAGGTGACAACCTCAGAATACACTGAAACAATGACTGGCCCGTTCTTCGTATGTCGCTAACTCAGTTAGCAGGATTTGATTGTTGACGATTTGGCATGATCTTGGATCGTTTGGTTCTTTGAAACTCATCCTGGACTTGTCATAGCAACATGTGCGCCAGCTTAAACCTGCTCGAGAGCAGGCTTATTTCATGTAAACAGGATTAGATCGCAGCTTTATAAACGGAGGAGATAGGGAAGTCTGTCGTATCCATGTCATGTCCGTTTTTACAACTGCAACCTGTTGCGGAAGGTGCAAGAATAATTTGTAGAGCTTTTCGAATTAATCGCGTATTGCGCAATAGACAGGATCCTTTAGCGCAGCGCGACAGTGTAATTGTAGAGAGATTTTTCTTGGTGGTTGTTTAAACAGACAAACACATCATTTAACAGTGGCTTTTAAAGAGGAAAAAGTGGCTTTTTAAAATACAGCATAATAATTAAAGGCTACCATTATGTAGAATATTCTTGTACTTCACTTTTACTTGTCCCCATGTTCTAGTGGGGTTATCTGAGACAACTGCGCGTTCATGCGTTTGTTTAAAAGGGGAAATGTGTCGATAGTAGAAACATTGATCAGCAACGCTGCTATTGGCTGTTCAGCATGGCCAAAGAACGCCCACAGTTTTTCTCCCAAGCAGAACAAGAGCTTGGAAGGTTATGCTGAATTTGAGTCATTAATTAAAACACCTCAAAGTCTGCTAAAGCCAGGAGAGAGGGCTGGCAAAAAGCAGCAGATAAAGTACATGCATAAGTGCTGTCCATGTTAGATGTTTCTATCACTTTCTACAGTAGGTATTTTTGCATTTTACTTGCATTTTACGTTCTTTTATGTCAGAGCCTCCACGGGACCCACTAGAACATGGGGAAAAAAGTGAAGTACAAGAATATTCTACAAAATGGTAGCCTTTAATTATTATACTATATTTCAGGGGTTCCCAAACTTTTTTAGCCGCGCACCCCCTTCCATGTCCCAGCCGGGTTGACGCACCCCCAAGATTTATTTATTTATTTTTCTTTTTTTCTTTTTTTTTCCCAGTGTCCTGTCTAGCAATGTGGCAATAGGAATTGATGTCTCAATGCCAGATAGAGCTCGACAGATTTTGCTTTTACAAGTGGAGCGAACAGCTTTCGCCATAGTGCTCCACTTGATTTATGCTTGTAAATAGTTTTATTATGATTCCTGCAGGGAGAATTTCAAATTATATGGACACTACAATGGGAGAGTAAAGGAAGAACAAGAAGTGAAAGAGAAAGAAAAGAAAAAGAGTAGAGGTGAAAGAAAGAGGAGATAAAAGGGAGAGAATGATAAAACCTTCTCCGTCTGCTCCGTCACCTGGAAAGAGACACAAAAAGAACAGCACAACCAACAGACATAAAGCAACAGATACAATCGAATAACACCTATATGTCATTGCTAAATCATATATATTATTATGTAAGCTGACATGTGTAATGTGATACTTGAAAAAAGAAAGTGAAAGAACATAAATAAATTATAAGATTACTGTATATAAGTGAACACTTAATACTAGGGACCCAGCACCTGTGGGAGTTTGTGAGAGTGCACTAGTTTAGGTGAAAATTTTCCAAAAGGAAATAGCTTGATAGTGATTGTGGAGAACCAAAGACCCGCCTTCCCAGAGGCAGGAGTCAGGGGACCCATAACCCCGGACTCCCAAAGGGGCCCCTAAAGCAAGTCGCCCAGGAGGGGCCGACACAGGATATCTGTAAACCCCCCCCCCCCCCCCCCCCCCGAGGAAAGAGGAGAGACGACCCCGAGGAAATCCCCCAGCTACCCCAATGCCGACGCCCCCAAGAGCCGCGGGGATGAGCCCGTGGGCTCCGCCGGCAGCCAGCCCCGCTGAAGTGGTCCCGGCCATGGGCCCCGGGGGCCAGAGGCCGCCAGGAGTGGGCCGGCGCACGCCCGGGAACCCGCCCCAAACCCGAAGCCCACCAATGCGCCAGAGGGTCAAGGCGCCCGCCAACGCAGCGGAGGAGGGCAGGACGTGGGGGGATGGGCTCCGCACCTAGCGGAGACTTGAGATTTTCTTGGGAGAGGGAGCGGACCACACCCATACCTGAAAAAAAAAAAGGAAAACTCATTCACACCATCCCTCCCTTGTGCCCCACTCACCACACACAGATAAAAAAAAAAAAAAAAAAAAAGACGCTGTACACACATTCCCACATAACACTCACATCCAACACTGTCCAGGGGGGGGGGGGGGTCACCCCAAATCAACTATACGACTGCTTGTGCCCGACCCCCGCCCCCGGACCAGATGCCCCCCGGACCGGGCCCCCCAAGATTATATATATATATATATATATATATATATATATATGTGTGTGTGTGTGTATAAATAAATAAAACGGTTGCAGTTACAACTCAAACGTCGTAACAGCGCAAGTATGACGCACAATTTCACGCCGCAAAATACAAACACGAAGCAGTTTGATTTTTGTCCGATGACGAGCGAGCGAGAGAGAAAGAACTGGTAAAGCATTACAGAGTAACAATAACTCTAGCGCTCCATAAAGATGTTATTAATCAGATTGTTTCACAGCGGTTACCTTCAGCAGGTAAACACGCCCACAGCAACACACCTCGGCTCCCCCAGCCCGTTTCTGTCTGAATATGCGCTAAAACCGCCTCTTTAAAATGATCTGCACGGTGCAGTCTGCGCCTGTCTGAATCGCCATGAGAAGTATTACACATATATGCGTGAGCATAATCAAAAAATCCCCCCAGGAGCAGCGTTTTATTTTTTCCAGGAGCAGCGGTAACGACAGCGGTATGCGTGTCATGCGTGTCATCAGAGCTTGTCACCGGTTCAAAGTCGCGGCCCATTGAGCAGTGCGGCGCTGTTTGTAGGCGCTGCGCGATCCATAGAGACCGAGTCACTCAATTTAATCTCGTAAATAAAACTTTCGGCCCGAATTAAATGTTTCCTCTGCTGACGTAAACGACGTAAAGCCAGGAGAGAGGAAGAGACATTTTCTGATGCGCTCGTTTTCTTCTCCCGGATCTGTTGCGATTTTCTCCTCTGTTGCCTCCAATTTCTCTCTCACTCTCTTCCTCTCCTCTTTAATGACTAACTTTCACCTTAGATGTCTCACCTGTTCCCCTGATTTCAGCCTATTGAGCATATTTGCGAGAACTATTGAAGCAGAGACCACAATGCGCATATACAGCACAATGTGGATTTTTCATCTTAAAATGAAGCGTAGAAGAAGATTTCTTCTAAATAAATACAGTTTATTAACATTTTCGTGTTAATAATGTATCGTTCCGTTATGACACCCAAGCACCAGACGAGGTTTTGCTGCTAACACTTTATTTCACGACGAACAGGACGGGACAGCTTGCACTCCCCCGAATAACGACTCCTCTCCCCGGAAGTCACACATTTCTTCCGCTATTACCCCAAAGTAATCTGATTTAAAGGAACAGTAAGTGTGCAACAGTATTTATCAATAAAGTCTAATAAGGATCATTACAACACATTTTTATTTATTGATTAAATTAACAGTTTTTTGAGCTTTACAAAAGAAATGCTTTTTTACACTTCTTTATTGTGTGTGGGGGGGGGAAAACACGGTCAGACGCCATTACAGTTTTTGCCTCGCGCACCCCCCAGTGGCACCACACTTTGGGAAACCCTGCTATATTTTAAAAAGACACTTTTTCCTCTTTTTTAAAAGCCACTGTTAAATGATGTGTTTGTCTGTTTATAACAGCCACCAAGGAAAAGCCTGAAAAAAAACAGGTTCTTTTTACTTTTGTTGCATTAAGCATGTTTCACGCTTTCTTTTTCTTTCACAAAATGACACATAGTGCCATCCGTTCCCTATATAAACGGCATCTTCAACAAAAAATTTAGTACTTTGACCTGAAAAAACACAAATTAAGAGGAGAAATTGAACTCCACAACTTGAAAAAGAGAAAAATTGCACTAGAGATCGAGTTGCTTCAAAAGGACCTTCAGAGTAAGTTCTAATGCACCATTTGACAGTAGTATTGCTGACTTTACATAACTATCTCTTATTGCAGGTAAAAGATTACTTGCTGGCTTTTCTTTATAAAGAATTGTTTAAATAAAATGACAGGAACTAAGCATTATTTGTTTCGTCTTTTATTAAAGATTAAAAAATGGTGTTCCACAATTCTGTCCCATCCTCTGCCACTAGGTGGTCCAAGTGCACTGGCTGGACAGACTTCCCTATCTCCTCCACTTATAAAGCTGTGATCTAATCCTGTTTACATGAAATAAGCCTGCTCGCGAGCAGGTTTAAGCTTGCGCACATGTTGCTATGACAGCAAGTCCAGAATGAGTTTCGAAGAACCAAACGATCCAAGATCATGCCAAATCGTCAACAATCAAATACAGCTAACTGAGTTAGCGACGTACGAAGAACGGACCCCAGGCCCCAGATGTCCATATGCCAAAACAGCACAAAAGCAACATGTATGCAATCAATTGTAAAAAAGGAATCTAAAGAGCTCTAAGTTGAGGAAACAAAACAAAAAAGCTCGTCTCAACAAAGGACTCAGCAGTCTACAACCACCTGAAGCAGAAATAACAGTTTTTAAGATCCAGACGTCAATATTTTAGACAGAGAGGACAGATGGTTTAAAAAAGGCGTCAAAGAGACCATTTCCATGGAAGTAGTAACCCTCACTTTACTTCCTGTTTTCTTACCACAGCTTTTGAACTTACTTTTAACAACAGAAAGTGATTTTTTTTATCTGATCAATAATTGTAAAAAAAAAAAAAAAAGACTACCTCATCAGTTGCAAGTCTTGATTTAAAAGCACAGTGTTTGTTTAAATAGTGTAATCCTTTGCTAAAAGTTACAGCTAGTCTAATTAGATATAAATTGTGTGGGGTTCAAAAATCCAGGTTTAAGTTCAACAGACTCGAAAATAAATTGATCTACCAGCTCTGAATGAGACATTTAGATTGAATATTACAGAAACCTTTGTCATGGTTTAGTTTTGATTCGGCTTTTGTTGCCATTGGTTTTCGGTTTTTCCACCTTGTTTCAGTTTTAGTTAGGGTTTCACTTTATTTATTGTTTTTAGTTTCTCCTTCCCCTCACTTCAGCCTTCCCTTCCACTGCAGTTAGTCACACCTGCCAGCCACTAATTAGCCAGACTCACTTCACCTGCCAGCCTCCCTACTTAAGCCTCACTCTGCTGTCACTCCTTTGCCGGTCCGTCATCATTCTACACCTCTCCATGCCAGTCCCTCTGTAAGTCTTGTATTCTACTGTTCGTTCCTAGAGAAGCTTTGCCTTTTGTCCAGATGTTTCCTGTGAACTGCTAACCTGACAAGCTGCTCTGGAGAGGCTCTGCTCTGTACCATGGTGTCTCCAGTGATCAGCTAACCTAACTAGCCGCTCGGAGAAAGCTCTGATCTATGCCACGCCACCCAGCTTTAACGAACTCTCTCTCCAGCCCTGCACTCATCATCTGCTCCAGTCCTGAAGAGTCTCAGGTTTTCACCCTCCACAACTCACCTTCTTAAATAAAGTCTCCTCAACTGTGCTCAGTTTGTGTGGTCGTGCTTGGTTCATGAAGAAAACCCCTGACAACCTTAAACTCCTGACCACCTTAGCTGAGAGATTTTTCCTGAGCTTCGTCTTCCACTTCCTCAGGTTTGGGACTTTAACTGATCTTCAGTTTAATGGTAGCCGATTAAATACATTTTTACGACATAGGGTCAATTGTGAAAGCAAAAAAGAGTAAAACTGCTAGATTAAAACATTTCTCCTCTATTTTTAAAATGAATGTATAAATGAAAGAATCTCAAACTTTAAAAAATATATTAATAAATGGAATCTAATAAAATATAATAGAACAATATGCCCTGCGGCAGACTGGTGACCTGTCCAGGGTGAACCTCACCTCTCGCCCATTGAATCCTGGAAATGGGCACCAGCCACCTCGCGACCCCATGAGGGATAAGCGAGTCAGAAAATGGATGGATGGATTTAAAACAATAGAAATACACAAACACAGACTGCAAGGATGATGAAAGTAGCTGCTGACTCATTTATAATAACATAGTCCTCTTGTAGGCAGGTTTCTGTGAGACAAGATAAATCAATCTGATTATCAGAAATCAATTCATTAACTAACAAAGTTTTTGGAGGGAGAGATATATTATATTTAATAGACCACATTTAATTGTTTTATTTTTTGGTTCAATTTGAGCCGTATTGATTTTTATTAGATTTTTATGATTTGTTCCTTTTAGATCCGTTTTTAATCTGTTTTTGAGACACAGTCTCAATGGGATAATGGGTGGGTAACAGTACAGAAGCTGCAGAGAGGTGTGTTAAACTACGGCTCTGCTTCCTGGTCTGGACCCTGGGTTGTCAGCATTTAGGAGAACTAATAAATCCGGCCAGATTCCTAGAAAGAAGAGCTGCACCATAAAGTGGGATGAATGCCTTCTCTCCTGATCAGACCAGGTTTTCCCCAGAAAGTTCTCCAGTTATCAATGTAGCCCACGTTGTTTTCAGGACACCACCTAGACAACCAACGGTTGAATGATGACATGCGGCTAAACATGTCATCACTGGTCAGATCAGGCAGGGGACCAATAAGAATAAATCCAAGCAGAACATGTCCACATCCTCCTAATGTATAATGTAGGTTACAGATTTAATCTTTGTTCCATATCTGTCTTCTACTAACGTTAAACAGAGACTGCTGAACTGACAGATAAAGGAAGTTAGTTTGTAACTTGTATAATGTTGTGATATAAAACGTGCCTTTCAACCTCATGGTGGCTCTTAAGTGCACAGGGTCACCACGCCTAAATCCAGGGCTCTACAGAATGGGTCAAACATCGGGTTAATAATGAATTTTAAAAAATGCCTTGTAATTTACCACAGTACCTGTAAAATCAGTTTATTTGTACATTTGAGTAGCGGCTGACTGACCCATAGGCTCTATAGTTTGTTTCAAGCAGTGGAGCAACAGCAGGTTAGTTTTCAGGGCCCTCTAGTGGCCACAGGGCGCTAAGCAGCCGCCTAACGCACTTAATGGCAGGTCCAGCTCTGAGCAATAGCCACTAAATGAGATACTGCCAGTATATGTCGGATGGACGAAATTAAAACATCAATGTTGTCGTTCATATAAAACAAAGCATCAATAACAAAAATATTTTGTGAATCTGGTCACAAGTATCTCAGAACCTTCTTTATCTGCCTGCAAATACAATCTGAACAGAGGAAGGCAGCAGATGTACAGGCGTGTTTCTAGATGCATCCCGTAAATGTTGTATGTCCAACTTTGTTTTACATTTCTGTTTTGTGTTGCAGTTTTATTGTAGTTCTTCCTGATCTGTGTTCCCTTTACTTCCTGTTTTTGGTCAATTCTGTTGCAGAGTTTTTCAGTCCACTTCAATCTTTGTATTTTATTCATTGTTATGTTCAGTTTCAGTTGTTCTGTCATTCCTTTGACCACCTCGCCTCTGTAAATATTCCCTTATTGATGTTTTTGTCCCTGGTTTATTCATCCCACCAATCTTCAAATTACTTCTACCTTTCTTCTCTTCAACCTGTTGGAATCAGTTTTATTTAACATGCCTGTGCAAATTCTCAGTGATCCGGGTCATGGCAACAGGTTTAAATCGGAGGTAACCGGACTGTCGCTCAGTTCTTTCTGAAAACATTTCTAAACCTATCCGAGTGTCTTTGCCAAGTTATATTTAACCTTTTATTTTTGCATTATGTCTGTATTTGGTTCCCTCACATAACACACCCAAACATGCCTCTTTGAATTAACTGATTAAAAATAGGACAACACATCATATGTGACACCAGCACCAGAGACCTCAAATAAACAATTAAACCAAAATGAGGAAGCTGACCGTAGATTAAGCCTCCTCTTCGTTCTTTAAGCTGAACGGAAAGTTTTTTTTTGACACATAGTTGTGAGGGTCCACAGAGGAGGGCACACAAACGGTGAGTTTAGAGGATTTTCTGTCCAACCAATACTCAAAGAAATTCTTGGATGTGAAATTTACCAAAATTTGACAACATATTGTTTTAGATTTTATTTTCACTTTTCTAGAAAACAAATCTTAATGGAGTAAATGAGTTTAGTAAATGATTTTTATTTCTCTGTCAGGTGCACCTGAACCTGTTTGTCCTCAGCGTGACGTGATGGGCCCTCCACAGAGCCGTGCAAAAGGTAAGCAGATGAATGTGGTGGTAAATCAGCAGGAAGGTGAAAAGTAATAAAGTTTCAGTCTGGTTTCTGCAAGATGCACCCTACTGAGACTAGTGATGTACTGATGGCTGCAGACTCTGGTCAGTGCAGTACATTGGCTTTATTGGATCTGTTGTCATCAGCTTTTGACACAAAAGTCTGTTTTACCGAATGCATAACGAGAGGAAATTCTTGAACTGCTCTTAAGTGGTTTTCTTTTTATCTAAGCAACAGGACCTTTTTTATGGTTGCAAATTACGTAATATCCAAAGTCATTTGGTTTCATGGCGTTTCTCAGGGCTCAGTCCGCCCACTTTTGTTCCTTTTGTACATCAGCCCTCTTGGTAGGAACATCAGCTGTGGTTTGGGTGTTTTAGACCACCCAAACCACAGCTGAGCGGTGCTGTGTCTGCGGTCCAATGCAGCGAGGACTGCTCAAACTGCTGCATGAGAGAAACTAAACAACAGCAACATAAACGCATGGAGCAGCACAGGAGGGCCAGCAGCTCAGGACAAGATTCATACTGTGGGCCTCCATGTCCTTATAAACCGCAGCGCTCCAGCTACTGGTTGCTCAAGTGCGAGCCACCAGAACCGACAAAGACTCCTGGATGGGTGTTGAATCTTTTTCAGAAAGTAGTGAGCAAAAGTCTGGTTGCCTCCAATATAAGCCTGTTTGCTGTTGGGATAAGTGAGAATTTCCACAGTCATATCTTCAGCTAAATTCTAGTAAGACTGAAACCCTGAATTTTGCTCCTGAACAGAAAGTTATTTGGATCAAACAACACCTCGGTTCTCCTGGCTCCTCTTCCCAGTCTCAGAAACTTTATGTTCTGTTTGACCCGCCAGTGTCTCTGGACAGCCATTCAAGATATTTGGTTAGAAACGACTTTTATTTGAGAAATATTGTTAAACTGAGTGCAATGTTATCCAAATCTGTCCTGGAGATGATTATTCAGGCTTTTATTTCCTGTTGTTTACATTTTTGTAACTTTCTTCTTACTTGTTTTAACAAATCTGCTGTCCCTCGTCTCCAGTTAGTCCAGAACGCTGCAGCGAGGATTTTAACAGGGACTAACAGAGGGGGACACATCACACTGACCTTTAGAGCTTTTAATGACAACCACTCCTCCAACCCCACTTAGAAGTATGTAAATGGAAAATCAAGTCTGAGATGTTCATGTTTTTCAGACGGAGAATGAAAACAGAAGAAATACCAGGAATTAAATCATATTCAAATGTTTATAATTAGTATAGAAACTATCACTGCATAGAAATATCAGGAAGTCAAGTAAAGATTTATTTCCTGGTGTTAGTTAAAGTCTTTAAAGTTAGCTTCATAAAAAAGTTAAATCTATGAATAGCCTTTTCTCAATGACAAAATAAACCTCCTTATTCAGTTGGTGTATTTAGGGACAATGAGGAGAAGAAAACGACTTTAACCTAACAAACTGACCTAAACAGACAGACACAGAAGACTGAAGCCACGATGAAAGCTCAGCTTCATTATCAAGTGTGAAGTTATTTTCTGTTGATAAAGTAGCATCGTGAAAGTTTTGCTGCTATCAGATTCTAAAACACAGAGGCAGATGGAGGGAGAGAGAGTTTAATTTTTACTGCAGTGTTGCCAGTGGCCTTCAGGGGAGTTAAACCTGGAAATTACAGGTCTAGATCCTCTAGTCAAGGCAAGGAGAGTTTATTTGTAGCACATTTCAGTTACAAGACAATTCAAAGTGTTGAACATGAACAGAACATAAAAGAAAACATACAGAGGAAATCACATTGCAGTGGAATAATAGCAGCAGGTTAAGATATAAGACAAGTTGGGCTACAAACTCTAAACAAATAGGTTTTTACCCTTGGCTTAAAGCAGGGGTTCCCAAACTTTTTTAGCTGCACACCCCCTTCTGATCTCTATTTATTCACTGGATTGCTGATAGGCCCGCAAAACTGAAGTCACTGGCCGCCATCTTGCTCCTCCCTACTCTCACAGAACCCCATAGGATTTGGTTGCAACAACAAGCAGTTTTCTGGCTGTGAGAAAACGTTTCACAGGTAATTCTACAGTCAGTGGATGTACTAACACTATCAAGTACTGAGAAAGTCATGTGCGGAAATATTTATATATATCACAGCGACGTGTACTACCAATGGCGAATCAGCAATCCAGTGAATAAATAGAGATCAGTGGTCCCAACTGGTTGACGCATCCCCAAGCTTCAAATAAGAAAAAAAAGAAGTGTATGTGTATATATATAAAAAACGGTTGAAGTTACAACTCAAACGCCATAGCAAAGGTTGTGTGAAAAAATGTAAACATAATTTGAATTAATTTATCAATTTATTAATTAGTTTATTGTTAATTTATCACTTTATTTATTTCATGTACCAGCTTCTAAATCTGAGACTGACGCAAAATACAAACATGAAGAAGTTTGATTTGACTTATGTCCGATGACGAGCGAGCGAGTGAGCCACACTTTGGTAGAGCAGCACAGAGTAACAATAACAGAGCGCTCCATAAAGATGTAATTAATCAGAGAAATGTTTCTGATTGTTTCACAGCGTTTACCTTGAGCAGGTAAACTCGCCCACGGCAACACACCTCGGCTCCCCGCAGCCCCTCCTCCAGTTTCGCTGTTTCTGTCTGAATATGCGCTAAAACTGCCTCTTTAAAATGAACTGCACCTGTCTGAATCGCAATGAAAAGTATAACAGATCTGTGCGTAAGCATAGTCAAGAAATCGCGTCCATCACCACTAATCCCCCCCAGTAGCAGCAGCGGAGGCTGCTGCTATATATATATATATACATATATATGTGTTTATGTATATGTATGTGTGTGTATGTATATATATGTATATGTGTATACACGCCCGCCGACAGAGGGGGACAAACGGGTCAGTTGTCCCGGGCCCAGGACAGAGGGGGGGCCCAAAATTGACACTGACTGTCCATTAAAATCAGTGTCAGTCAGCACGCGCTGACTGCAGCAGCAGTGTCTCACGGCACGTTGCTGCTCCCCCTCCCCTCTCGTACATGGCTCAGCAGCGCCAGCCAATCAGCACGCAGGCTCAGCCTGGCCCGCCCACTCAGCTCTCACACAAACTCAACACACAAACAACAGCGCTGCTGCTGGGCAGTGGTCAGACTCGGAGAGAGAGAGAAACCACAGCAGCGGTAAAGCATGAAGAGGGAAAGAAGCGCCGTTTGGCTCTATTTTAGTACCGTAAATGAAATCAAGCTGTATGTTTTGTAAAAAGCCGGTTAAATTTAGCGGAAACACAACAAATTTATCTAAGCACGTGAAAAACCATGAGCAAGAAAACGTCGAGCGACAGAAACAGAAGAGAGGAGACGAAACTTCTCTCATTGCCCCGACAGACCAGACCCACAGACTGACGTCACTGACTGAGGCGTTTCAGTCCTCCAGAAAACATCCAGGTAGATAAGAGGTCTTCTTCAGCAGCAGTTCATGTTAACTTTCAAAGTAGAGTTTATCTATCACAGAGAAAATGTAATTAAGACCTGGAAAGAACCCAGTACATATATCCTATTAAAAAGTGTTATTTAAGATAAGATAACATTAGCTAATCCTTTATTTATCCCACGACGGGGAAATTTATAGGATTAAAGCAACAGGCAGGTGCACACAACACAGACAAAATTACATAAGGATTGAAAGATATAAGAGGTGGATTAGGAAAAAAAAACACTATGAACATAACATTATTATTATTATAATAATCATTATTATTATAATAAAACATTATTATTTTATAATAAAATAAAAATCATAAAACCCAAAAGGTCAACAGTTTCATGATACATCAAACTTAGGGACTGGCTAATATACAGCAGGTCAAAAAAGGCCATATTCTGGCTGCAGTGCTGCTGTTCTCTTATGAAGAAAAGATCAACTAGTGCACTAAATTCAATAGATGGGTTGAAAATATCCAGTATAAAATACAGAGATTTCCAGGGCATGAAGTATAAAGTTAAGTTGACTTTGTTTTGGTGTGTGTGTGTGTGTGTGTGTGTGTGTGTGTGTGTGTGTGTGTGTGTGTGTGTGTGTGTGTGTGGTGGCGGCAGGTGTAGAGGGCGGGCCCAAAAAGACTGTGTTGTCCTGGGCCCTAGCAAAGCTGTCAGCTGGCCTGTGTGTATATATATATATATGTGTATATATGTGTATATGTATGTACAAACACACATCCTTTTTTCTGTGAAGTGACGTAAGGCCTTATTTGTGGTGGATTGGCGCTGAAAGTCAAGGACTGAAGGGTTTTAAGTAAAGAGAATAAGGAAGTAGTCAGTAGATGATATCTTTAACAGAGGGTTTCTTCAACACATAGCCAAACAAGAAGGTGACAGAGGGATCTAACCTAAAGTTCAAGCCTATAATGAGTTTAAAGTTAGTGTTAAAAGCTACCACACCCTGTCGGAGGTTAAACAGCTTGGCGGACCCAAGCTCTTTTCCCCTCAAGTAAAACCCACCTGTAAAAAGGTTTTGAAGGAACAACGCTCGAAACAGGATACTATACTTTATCATATTTAATCTAACAAGCCAGAGGATTGGTACAGCTTCAGTACCGGACTCTCATACACAAAACCCTGGAGGACGGGTAAAAATCAGGGAATGGAGAGCCACGATTATCACCTACCTAAGCATTATATAGAACCTAGTGTGTCCACCCCTGTACTGTATGACATCATGATCTTTAATCATAACTTAAAGTTTGGATGAAACCCTGATCTACGTCTTCTTTGCAGAAAATGCAAATGATGAAAGACTTAGAGGAAAACTGAGATAATAATTAAAACAAAATAAGACTGGAGCAGAAAATAATAAGGAAGTTATACACAAGAAGTGGAAATACATCTTTATGTGATAGCGACCGTTAGTCAAGTGTTTCATTTTAAAACAACAGGTTGATTATAAAAGTCAAATCAGGTTTGTTGTCTTAAAGAGAGAAACAGAAGGTTTCATTCAGAGCAGCATTTGGTGACAAAGAGGACAAAACCTGTGAAACAGAGAGAGACTGAGGGAGGACTGATGTCTCCATGGAAACACAACATGAAGCGACTCTGTTCATAAAGGGAGAAACTAAAAACTAAGAAATACATCAGTGACTCATAGAGAGGAAGCTGTTCAGTGTCTTTGATTCAGAGTCAACGTCAGGCTCCGATGTTGTGAATCTGACCAGAGGTTCTGATCTGGTTCTCCTCTAAATGCTCCTCAGGTGGAGCTGCTGCCTCTCAACATGAGAACCCAACCAGAACCTCCAGTCTGCCAACAGAGAGAGTGGTCCCGCTGGTCCTGGGCTCTCTGCTGGCTGCAGCTCTCATCGTCCTCTACAGACTCTGTGAGTTTCACCCATATCTGTGGCTTTAAACCACTTCTTTGTTAAATGTCATTTTATAAAATGATGCTGGAGAAGTTATATCTGTTTAACTTTTCTTCTATCAGCGTTTGTCATGTTAGTGACCCTTGAAGCTGTCCAAAACCTGAAAGAAGAGAATGAAGTTCTGCAGAAACATTTCTTGGGTGAGACTGTCTGAAGGTGTCCGAAGGGTTCTGTCTGAAAGTCTTGTTGTGACCCTAACTTCTGAAACATTGTATCTGGTGGCATATCATGCGGCTGGCCTTTAGCGGTTGGAGTGCGTGAGGTGTGGAAGGACCGATGCCGAGGCAGAAAATGGCGTTGTCCACAATTTTTAATTATTATTTTTATAATACCTATTTGCAAAGTGCAATGGATGTTGTGGGAGCAGTGTGTCTTCTCCGGTGGCAGAACAGCAAGTGCTGAAACTTAAATACTGTCTTACTAATTGGTTAAAACCATTAAAACTCTCTCAGGGGTGTACATATTAAGATGAGTACATAAAACTATTCAAAACCCTCCATAAACCATACAGAATCCCAAGCTATATACATAAAATCCTAACCCAAAGACCAAAGATAAATAATAAACCACTAAAAGCTCAACTTGGCTCCCCTATGCATTGCCCTGCCTTGGTCCAGGCACTCGTTTCTGCACGGGCCTCTTTTAGGTGACAGACATGGACACAAGGACAAGGTAAGTACAAACATAAAACATATTTCACTAAAGCACTTTAAGATGCAATAAAACACAAACACTAAGGACTAAATGGCAATATTTCTCAAATATTGCCTTTGTTCATACTCTAATTTCTGTAACCCTTCTTCTCCAGGGCCCAACCACTCTATTAAAGTGCTGCAGTGCCACTGGATCTAAAACTAGGAAAAAGGAAAGACAATAGACGCTTATGCAATTAACTGTGTGCAATTACTTCTGAAATGTGCAAATATGCTTCCTTAAAGGGTTGCATGCTATCTAAAGTCCTAAATATGCAAGTCAAAGTGCTCAAGTCAAAAGTTAAAGATGTTAATTCTTAGATGTGACAAACGTCTGTTTCTTACATGGCATGATCACTCTTGACATTGTTAGGGTTGTTCAGTGTTAAATGATCAAACTTGGCAATAATAAAAGGTCAGACGGAGTCCTGCTGTCTTCTTCATACCCTTACTAGGTCTGGAGCTTTCCAATCTCCCATAGATTCTCCCCAGGTGCCACCCACCAGCAGCCCACTGCTCCCTGGCAAACGGCTTAAATGTAGAGGAGACATTTCATTTGGATGCACAAAGTTGCAATGACGAATAAAGACGATAATGATGCTTTGCATCTCAGCTTTGAAACTTTCTGTACAGCCTAACTTGTCCAAAAGGAAGAATATGTCCCATTTAAATATCCTCATGGCTATTTTAGTTCTTTGAAAATATAGAATTAGTATCTAAGAAACATTAATCTTGAAAGGAGAGCTTGATTAAAACCACTGTGGTTGACAATCAGGCGATGAAGGAGTGTCCATCAGTTCCTCTTCTCCTAATGAGCAGCCTGGTCAGCTTGAGTTGTCCAGATGAAGGTAGTGTGACGTCCATTTTCATGGAAGGTTCTTGGTTGATCTTGGGACGATCTATCTGATGGGTTATTAGATTTTAAAGGAATAGGAAAGTTTTAAGGACTGTCTGGAATCATTATTGCTGGTTTAAAACAGGTAGAAGAGCCTAATCATTGTAACCCTTAGAGGTAATGTTCACAAATCAGCTTTGTGACTTTTTACATTTAGTGAACTTTGTGGATAAAAACATATTTCTTATTTGTTTATGAAAATCCTTGAGTCTAAAGATTTTCTCTGTAAAATTAACACCTTTTAATTTTCTCTAAAACAGAAATAAATTCCACAGTGGAGTCCACATGTCCACCAAGTAAGTAGCAGATGTCTTTTCCTCCCATTTCTGCTTGTAACCAACATTGATTGACTGACAGATACAGGAGGTTAGGTTATAACTGGTAGCTGTGCTGCCGCTGGGTGGGTCTAAGGTGGGTCCGGGGCTCTGGGCTTCTAGGGTGTATCGTCCTTGAGCGGGTGTCCCGGCGTAGCCTCGGGGGCTTGTGTCCGGTGGAGTATGTCGCCTGGGGTTCGGGCCGGTTATGCCCGGGTATCTGGCTCTACTGGGGTCCCTGTTGAGCTGGGAGGGTGGTATGGACATTAACATCTCATGGCAGATGCTCTTCCCTTCAAGGTGACAACAAACTCTTTTCATACTCAAGTTGGCAATCATTGGCCACACCAATCGATGTAATACATAATTTACGTAAAGTAAAAACATATATTAATCTGAAAAAACTAATTACATTTGTTTACTCAAAGTAAACTCAGACGCCGATGCAGTAGCAGGCCATCGGTATAAGACAGTGAATAAATATATCGTGGTAAGATACACTAAATGTGATGTGGGTGGTGGCGGCGCAGGGTTGGGGGTTGGGTTAGTGGAGGGGAGGGGGGTGCATAATGATAACAATGATAACTATTTATTTAAGTTATTGTATGAGTGACCCGTTAACATAATAGGAAGAGACTTTGTTGTCAACTTTTAGGAATTTAGAGAAATAAATTACTGAAAATGTGACAAATTAATATGTTGGATGGGCATTGTAAGGAAATTTGACTTTTTTTCAAAAATAAGCTGTAAAATTATGAAATATTTATCCTGGATATAATATGTGTCTGAAAGTAATATTTTTCCCCCCAAAAATATAACTTTTTTTTTTCTGGGGATTCTAAATCTTTTCTCTTAATTTCTGTCTTTTTCGCCTGCATGTCCGCCCCCGCTGCTTTGTTATCGTAATGCACCATGTATGCACGATGCTAACCTTTGCAACAGAGCAAACATTGGCTGTAAGTCTCCAGTATCGAAATGCTGCTCAAATTTGCCCTGTTCTCTGAGATCCAGCTGCTTGCTCTGCCCGTTCTGGTGGTTCTTCAGCATGCATCATATGTTCTGGTCAGCTCATGCCTTCATCATAGGTTCTGATCTGTCACTGCCTGCAACTCCGTTCCCACTCAGCTCACTTCACTACCTGCATCTTCTAGTCCCCTGTTCATTCCTGCCTGCCTGCCTCGTCTGCCAGTATTCAACTTTCCATCAATAAACGTTTGCAAAACGTAACTCTGTGTTCGGCTGAACATCGGGTTCCCCTGCTCTTCTCAGAGAGAAACCAGGGTTCCTATTTTCATCTCAGGAATATCGCCAAAATTAGAAACATTCTGTCCAGGGGTGAATCTGAAAAACTAGTCCATGTATTTGTTACTTCAAGGCTGGACTATTGTAATTCTTTACTATCAGGAAGTCCACAGAATGCAGTTCAAAGTCTTCAGCTGATCCAAAATGCTGCAGCAACAGTTCTGATGAAAATCAACAAGTGGGATCATATTTCTCCAATTTTAGCTTCCCTTCATTGGCTTCCTGTTAAATCAAGAATAGAATTTCAATTCTTCTTCTAACGTATAAAGCCCTTAATAATCAAGCTCCATCATATATCAGAGCTCTGATTACCCCGTATGTTCCTAACAGAGCACTTCGCTCTCAGACTGCTGGTCTGCTGGTGGTTCCTAGAGTCTCTAAAAGTAGAATGGGAGGCAGATCCTTTAGCTATCAGGCTCCTCTCCTGTGGAACCAACTCCCAGTTTTGGTCCGTGAGGCAGACACCCCGTCTACTTTTAAGACTAATCTTAAAACTTTCCTTTTTGACAAAGCTTCTAGTTAGAGTGGCTCATGTTACCCTGAGCTACCTCTATAGTTATGCTGCTATAGGCTTAGGCTGCTGGAGGACATCAGGGTCTATTTCTCTCACTCTGCTGAGTTCTCCTACTGTTCTACAATCTTTATTGTTTGTTGTTATTTCAGATTTAAACTTTTTGTCCTATTGGCGTTCTGTTAGCTTTGACATCATCAGGGGAGGCAGATCATCCTCTATTACCATCTAACATAGAAAGTACTCCTGGATCAATGTGAGCTTCTGAGCTTTCTGTGTCTCTGCTCTGTCTTCTCTAAGCCCCAGTGGGTCGAGGCAGATGAGCGTTCACACTGAGCCTGGTTCTGGTTCTGCTGGAGGTTCTCCTCCCTGTTAAAGGGTAGTTTTCCTCTCCACTGTCGCTTCATGCATGCTCAGTATGAGGGATTGCTGCAAAGCCATCAACAATGCAGACGACTGTCCACTGTGGCTCTACGCTCTTTCAGGAGGAGTGAATGCTGCTTGGAGAGACTTGATGCAACCTGCTGGGTTTCCTTAGAGAGGAAACTTTCTGACCAACCTGGAGGATCTGATGGAGTCTGACTTTAGAAAGAACCTTGAGATGATGTGTATCAAGAATTGGTGCTATATAAATAAAATGCTGAGATTTCCTTGACTTGACTCAGAGAGGTCTTTCTTCAAAGGTGATACATGTATGAAGAACCCATCACACTGGGAGGCAAATGAGGGAAAGTGCTATTATATCAACTTAATGTTCTTGTCATGGGAGGAGAGCAGAGAGGAATGTAGATGCCGTGGAGGAGACTTGGTAAAGATTGAGAGCAGAGAGGAGCAGGTATGAAACCGTGCCACAGCTCCATGTTCTCACAGATTTCTTCATCTTAGCACAGAAATGTCTCAGATTCATTTTGATCAATTTCTTCTGTTCAGGTGTTTCTGGTGGAAAAAATAAGAGAGATAATCATGCATTCTGAGGACAAATTCTGGATCGGACTGACAGACTCAGAGAAAGAAGGCAGCTGGTTTTGGGTAGATGGGTCACCGTTGGAAGAAAGGTTAAACATTAATTTAAAAAAAATTTTTTGTCTTCGCTTAAAGTTATGCTCTATTTATCTGCATATTTCTGTTTTCTCAACTTTAGTTTGAGCTTTTGGTTTGGTAATGAGCCCGATGACTGGACTGGAAAAAACAAAGCTGGAGAGGACTGTGTGAGGATGGGAAATAAAGGACCAGCTGCTGATCTAAAGTTTTGGTTTGATCAATCCTGTGATGTTCCTCACAAAAGTATCTGTGAGAAAGCAGCAGGAACTGGATCGAGTTCATCTGTTTGTGTTTAGAGTTCAGTTTATTTCATCTGTTCTGCAGCAACTACTGGGTCTCTGGTTAGAAATATTAAATATCTATGAACTCCTTTGAACAGTATTGACTATTTGTTTCTGACATTTGGGGCTGCAGTTCAGTGGAGAACATGTTGTTGTTTTTTATTTCTCTGCTAAAATTTCAACAAAAAATGGATTTTCGGATTCCTTGCAAGATATCCTCACTATAAAGCATGTCGAAACATGTGGAACTTAAACAAAGATATATGTTTTTTTTTTGTAACCTACAATGGACTGGCGACATGTCTGGGGTATATCTCGCCTCTCGTGCAATGACTGCTTTAGATAAGCACCTGCCCTTCCTTGACTGCACAGATAAGGGGTTGAAAACAAGTTGAAGGATGGAGAGATGCTACTTAATGAGCACAGAGAAAATCTACCGGACAGGGGAAGCACCATCACATTTAACTTTTCCTGATATATGATGCTGAACACTGGAGTTCTGAAAGAGGAGGTCTTCTCACACACTTGTTCCCTGGACGCTGTCTGGGGTGGGGAGCGGTGGGGCGTAGTTGGTACTTCATCAACAATGCAGACGACTGTCCACTGTGGCTCTACGCTCTTTCAGGAGGAGTGAATGCTGCTTGGAGAGACTTGATGCAACCTGCTGGGTTTCCTTAGAGAGGAAACTTTCTGACCAATCTGGAGGATCTGATGGAAATTGACCTTTTAAAGTGCCTTGAGATGACATGTTGTGAATTTGTGCTATATAAATTATATAATTATATACATAGAAAATTGAATTCAATGATATAGAGAAGATGGGTTATGTAGCTTTCTTGGTTGACATGACATCCCACTTGAATCAACTGAATTTTAAGCTACAAGACAAGGAGAATTCAGTCTGTGATCTGATGACAGCTGTCAAAGCATTCCAAAGAAAACTGGAGATTGTCATGGTGCAGCTTTGCCTGCTGCACCATGGACATTTCTTGGCACCTTCCTCCTTCCATAGACTTCCATGCTCCACTGATCAGTTTCACCTGCCGGCTTTAATCAAGCCCGGACTCATTCCACCTGTCATCACTCCTACTTAAGCTCACTTCTGTCAGCTCTTCCATGTTGGATCGTCTTCATCCAAACCTCGTCCTGCCAGAGTTTCCTACGTCAGCCTGCTCTAAGAACTCTCCCTGCTGTGCTGCTGGTTCGGCTGCTACTCCAGCGCTCCAAGTACTCTCGCTGCTCACCTCTGCTCTTCACTGCTCACGAGCATTCTCACCTTGTCCAGCCTGAAGTTCATAACGTCTGCCAGCCAGTGCCTCCGCCGTCCACCTGCCTGCTCCTGCTCCGTCTAGCTTGCCAGCTTCTGCCTTCACCATCCTCCTGCTCCAGCCCGGTACAGACTCTTGGTTTCTTCCTCCACAATCCTTCATCTTTCAATAAAAACTCTCAAACGTAGCTCTGTGTGTGGTTGTGTTCGGGTTCATTCAACAAAGCATGACAGAGATATTCAAAGAAGACCTGCAGGGGGACTGCACACACTTCCTGGATGTCAAGGAACAAGTCAGGGGAGACGGGACTGGATGTGTTGAATTTTTTAACAAACTAATCACCAATTTTGAGAAACTGTTTGACAGTTTCACCTTTGAAAAGCAGCTTAATCTTTTCATTCAGAACCCATTCCTTATCACTGAGGTCTGAGGATTTTCCAAGGAGGCGGGTGATTCCTTTAAGTGGGCAAATGCAGGATCTCTTCAACTGGAACTGGCAGATCTTCAGTCCAATGTTTTGCTACATCTTCCTGCATCCAAACAGTCTCAGAGACAGCTTTTGTGACTCTGAAAAAGGTGGCCCTGCACATTTTGAGAATGTTTGGTTCAAACCACTGCTGTGAAGCAGCGTTCTTCACTATGAACATAGTAAATAATACAATAAATATTGATCCAGGCTCACAAATGAGCACCTTGATATCTGCTTGAGAATGACTTTGTCACCATTCAAGCCCTGATTTAGAATCCAAGACAGCCTAAAGCCCACTTCTCTAACTAAGCCATAAAAAACTAAACAAAAAAAAAACCCTGTCAGTTCAGGTGTTTTCTAAAAGATGTGAAAGTCAAGAGACTGTCTGTACGAAACTGTTAAGTAATAATTAATATAATAGTAATATCATCTTTATAGTCATTGAAACATACATTACAACGAAATTTGTTCTGTGCTTTTAACCCATCACCCTAGGGGAGCAGTGGGCTGCCATGTGCGGCGCCCGGGGAGCAACCCTAAGGATCGTAGTTCTCTATTTCAAAAGGCACTTTAGATTTTAATATGGAAAAAAGTTTTTGTGACATTTAGTTCTAGTTTTATGTTTTTAAAGTTTCAGTTAATTATAAGTAAATGATTATAATTAAAAATGTCACCAGACCTTTACTGGTTATTAATCTCTGCTCTGTTTCTCAATAAAGTGCTGGAACTTGACCACTTCACCTTATTCAATAAATCTGGAAAGTCAGTTATTGTTTGACTGCCCTACCACACCTGCTCCTGTGCTTTACAGTATTGTTCCATATTCTTGCTGCTGGTGTTGTTGTCTGTATGTTGCCTCAATTTATTTTTTTGTATTTTATTTTTTCCTTTTGAAGTGTTCGTGATTGTAATTCCATAGCTTCCCCAGGAGTACTCTCTTTGTCAGAGAAAAGAAAAGGATAATGGCATGACTAGCTCCAAAGGTGGCCTTACGTAGGCTAGAAACAACTAATCCGAGAAGCTCTGGGACAGTTTTCAGATCTAGAGAATGAAAGAGAGCACATACAGTTAATCATACTAAGAGCTCAGCTAACAGTTATATCTACGAGATAAACACTAAACACTGAAAGAAATGAACCATTTGAAGCATATATAGAAGAACATGAAGTTGTTGGTAGCAGTAGCCACGCTAATGGCCCCCTTGTTGTGGCAACAGTGGCGCAGGAGTTGGGGAGTTCGTGCTGAATTTGGTGGGTTGCCGGTTCGATCTCGTTCTCCGACTGTCTTAGTCGTTGTGTCCTTGGGCAAAACACTTTACCCGAATTTCCTGCTAGCGGTAGTCAGAGGACCCAGTGGTGCCGGTGCATGGCAGCCTTGCTTCTGTCAGTCTGCCCCAGAGCAGCTGTGGCTACTAGCACAGCTCACCATCGTCAGGGTGTGAACGGTGAATGACTGACCGTAATGTAAAGCGCTTTGGGGTCGACAACTTGATAAAGTGCTATACAAGTAAAAGCCATTTACCATTTACTTGATGTCTTGGTCAAAATAACACCAAGGTTGTTTTACTTTATTACCAAATTTCAGTTTCTTACCACCCAGATTCAATGATTGGTTAAGAAGTTTATTTTCTTTTTGGACTTTGGTCCAAAGACATCTGTCCTATCTGAATTTAACCTCTGCAGCTACGTTTGGTTGACTCTCATTAAGAGGAAGTTAACAACTTTCTTGTTTAAACAGGCCTTTTGTTGGATGTCTATTTCAATTGGTTATCTTAATTTTATTGGTGTTTGATTGGAATTGTTTTATTGGTTTTCTGTACAGCACTTTCTGATTGCTCTGTCTGTGGAAGGTGCTTAATAAATACACCCTACTTACTTCTTCACAATGAGAACATCTTTATCCCAGAAAGAGTGACCGTTAGCCGGCAGATGAGTGTAAACCTCAGATTTTTTGGCCTAAAAATGTGGCTCTTCTGTGCTGGAGCATACTTTTGTCCAGCGGCTGATTTGTTCCCTGTTGTATAACTGGTCACAGTCCTCCTGGCATTTAACAGCTTACACAGCATTACTGTGATTGTGCCAAGGGGACTTGATCTTTTGGATGAACCAGTCTTTGCCCTAATGTGTTCTGGGCTTTGAAAGAGGAGTAAAGGAGCCATTTTTGTGAAATGGAACCGCCCATCGTCAAAAAGGGGTCTCCGATTTCAATTGTCCCCTTCTGAAATTCTGTTAATGTGAACATCACAGTGGCCGGGGGTGGGGGGTTGACATGGATTATTGTTTCATTAAGTTTCTGCAACTCTATGAAACTGTAAAATTAGCTCAGAATATCTTTTTGTGTTTGGTTTTGTGTGCAGACCCAAGTTGGTCTGGAGGTTTTTGTGTGGAGCCTAGGGCTATGTTGCAGAGTGATAGTTCCTTGCTGGCTGCCTTTGGCTCTCAGGGATGTTCAGGTGGCAGCTGTTTGCTGCAGGGACTGAGCTCTGCTCTGGTGGAAGGTCTGCTTCCCTGATCTCCGTGTGGCTGTCTGACTGGGCAAGTTGACATGGTCCCCTTCCTCCATTTATCTTTGTGAGTCCCGGTAGGTTCAGAGCTCTGCTGGGGTTCCTCCTCCTCGGTGTGTTCTGCTGCTTGGGAGAATGACGGTGAGGTTGGGTTTCTATTTGGCCTGCGGGTTGCTGGTCCTGTGCTTAATATGCCTCCATGACTGGTGTGTGGCTAGTGAGTGTCTATCTTCCATGGACTGCTGTGGCATCCATCTTGCCATTGATGGGTAGTGGATGCTGCAAGGTTTCTATCCTCTCCCTCCTGTGGCAATTTCGCAAATATCTTCAACCATCCCTCCCTAGTTGGCTCTACCGGCCGAGCTTTGCAGTGGCTGGTGTCTGTCTCCAGGGGTCATTGGACCGGTAGGGGGGTACACTCTGGACAGGTCTCCAGTCCATCACAGAAACACACAGGACAGACAACCGCACACACAACTTCTTCACACTTATGCACCTATTGTCATGATTTCGGCACTGCTGTCTGGTCTAATTTCTCATGTCACACACCTGCTTAGCTCCGCCCATTCCTCATCACTTCAGATCTGTTCCACCTGCTCCCATTAGTATATAACCTGCTCTTTGACAAGACAGCAGTGCCAGTTTATTTCAAGCCAGTGGTGAGATCTATTCCAGCGTTCTTTGTTCCGATTACCTGATCCTGACCTGTTTTGCCTCTCGACCTCTGAGCCTGCCTGATCCCTGCCTGCTTGTGTATCGAACCGGACCTGCTACCTGACCACCGAGCCTGCCTGACCCCGTCTAGCCCGTAAGCCTGACCGTGTACCGAACCTGGAACTGTGTCCCGACCTCATCCTGGATCTCCCTCTGGTGCCTCATCTGACATCTGACCACCTGGCTCTGACCTTGGATCACGTCCCCGACATCGACTTCTGGTTCATCCTCCTGATCTTCCTGCCAACGATCGTCCTCACGGTTCTGAGCCTTCACCTGTCCTCTGACCACCGATCGCCTGGAGGAGTTCTGCCCTGGGACTCACTGAGCGGCGACCGCCGCACCACATTGGCCGCCAGCCGGCTGGAACCGACTCTCATCACCGGTCCCGGACTGAACTTTGAGAAGATGTTAGTGACCATTACGTCTGTGAATAATCACTCCCAGTTAAATGTGGTCACTAACCTGCAGTCTCTGTCCCCAGAGGTTCCTGCCGTAACGCCGACGCCGCTTGCTACATTTCAGTTTTAAATAAACTTTTTCATAGTTCTAACTGTTTGCCTGATTTGAACACTGTGTCCATCTGTTCCGATCGTAACACCTTTATCTTCAACCATCCATACATTGTTTAGACTGGGCAGAATCATGCGGGGACAAAACAGCTTTATTCTGGCTGACTTTGAATTCAGTTTGATGCTGAATAATTAATGTGTTCAAGAAATTAAAAACTATATGACTCAATGTAAAAAGGTTCAATGTTTGTACCTCAGTCTTACAGAAAGTATGTTTCATTTAAATAACAAAGGAAGCAGACAGTGTTTAACATTTCCTCCTCCTTTAAGCTTAACAGGAAGTTTCTTCAACACCAAGCTGTGAAACAGGAAGATGACCGACAGATCTTTCATCTGAAAGGTCCAAAGAGGAGACAGGAAACCCTGATGGTGAGTTTAGATGATTTTTTGCCTTTACTGATATTTGTTGCATTGTTTCAATTCAGATTACAAATCTGAAAATATTACATTTATAAGTATGCATTTACATCAAAATTCCCAGAGGGTTTATTTTATTGGTTTAAATGAGTAATTCAGTAATGGAATCACACAGGCCACATCAGGCCTCTTTAGAGGCAGCTAAATCACCTTATTTCCAACTTAATGCCTAAAATTCTCTTTTTTGTATTTATTTCAGCTGAATTACCATAACATCAGATGTAATTTAAAACATAAGAGATTAGGTATTACATTTAATAGATTTTTAGGTGTATGTTTGGACAGACATGAATTGTTGACCATCTTGATAAGCTTTCAATGACCGTGACTTTTATTATATTAAAGCAGAACTGGTCTAACCTGACAAAAGCCAGCTGTATGTCGCTCCGCCTAGCTCCACTCACATACATCTGGGACACCGCCGGTAGAAAGTGATTTCTCCAACCAAATTTATGGTCTGGCCAATCAGGACGCAGGGCTGGAGTTTCATAGATGTGACGTAGTGGAGACGCGACCATGACGTGAGACTGTTTTGATAGCAATGGCGGCTCGTCGAGGAAGCAAGCGTTAGCATTAATGCTGCTATTTCTTCCGTGTTGTCCAATCTACCTAATATTGTTTCATTAAAAGAACATCAGAGAACGCCTCTGAAGGCTTTTGTTGGTGGAAACCATGTTTTCGCCCTTCTCCCGACCGGATTTGGCAAGTTTTGTTTTCCGGGGCGCGTCCGCTGCGTACGCGGAAGCGCCCCGGAGCGGTTAGCGGTTAGCGCGAACCATGTTAGGAGGCCTTTAGTCCTCAACGTGGTCGCCCCGGAATCGACTCTGACCCGCGGCGCTTTGCCGCCTGTCTTCCCCCCTCTTCCTGTCAGCTCACTGTCAATAAAACGCGTGCCACTAGAGCCGCAAACACATTATTATTTTTTTTTTTTTTCTGCGTCGCTATCATCAGCGTCACGGGTTAGCTTCGGTGTGAGTGGTTGAAATAGCACGTCAATAAAGATGACAGACAAGTGGCTTATCCAATCATATGCAAGAATTTTTAATAAGGCCCAGCCTTCTGTAAAGGCAATTCCTATGGCGGTGTCCCAGATGTATGTGAGTGGAGCTAGGCGGAGCGACATACAGCTGGCTTTTGTCAGGTTAGAACTGGTCAGCATACCCCCAGAACTAGACAAGAAAACTAGTTTACAAATACACATTTTCTGGATAAAGATGTGCTGATTCATAAGAAATAAACAGAAAATGGCATCTATCACTGTTTTCACCTAAAATGCAGCCACTTGTGTTTGGGGTGTGGGGAGGTCAATCACTTTTTCACATAGGTTTGGATTATTTTTCTCCCCTGATAATAAAACCCTTATTTTAAAACTGCATTTTGCATTTCCTTGTGTTGCCTTTGACTAACAGTTAAATCTGTTTGATGTTCTGAACACTTAAGTGTGAGATCAACAGCTATTTTTGAAGAGAAACCTGGTCAAGAAGGCAGCTGTGTTACGTGTCCTCATGATGAGACGTCCACACAGCTGTGAAGAAGGTGAGAACATGAAAGTAGTGGAAACTCAGCGAGATGGTAAAGAAAAGCTGCAGCCAGAACTGAGTGGTCATCATGAGGCCAACAACAAGCAGACTTAACACAAACAGCTTTCCACAGACAACAGTCTACATCTGAACTGGAGGAAAACGGCTTTGTCTGAGACAAAAAACACACATTTACGGTTGAATAAGATCAAGACAGGATTGGAATCAGATGAAGTTAAATTGATTTTCTAAAACAGGACTTTTACAACTTTAAAAATGAGAACAAGAACATCGGTCTAACTATGAACTATAAAGACATGAGTTTCAGGAAGAATGGTCTTAGCTGTTTATTAAAAACAAGAAACTTCCTGTTTCCAGTTCATCAGCTGAGGTTTTTAAAGTTTGCAGCGTGACAAACTGTTTGCAGCTGATCTAACCGACAACATGCTTCACTAATGTTCAAATCTTATATCTGCACACAACAAATTAGGTTATTTCACTTTATTACATGTTGATAACAGCTCAAGACACTAAAAAGGATATCTAGAAGAACTTCTCATACAATGGCCACAAGTCTATAAAATCCAGCTTCTAGGCATGCAGACTTCTTCTGACCTTTGTGAAAGAATGGATCACCCTTCAGGTATACCTGAGCTCCTGTACCGCAATGCGGGACAGGATCAAGTCGCAAGTTCAGTTGTGACTAAACGTTCCACAGTGAGGTGTTAGTGGCGTTATAACGAAGCAAAATGGATTGGGAATGACAGGAACTCGACCGACAGCTGTTATGCCACACAATCATAGAGCGGTGTCTGCGAATGCTGAAATTCAAAGCAGCAGAGATTAGTTCTCTGGAGTGATAGGTTTAGCAGAGAATAGCACTTTTCTTACCACATTTTGTCTAGTATAAAGTTTGGTGCATTAATGACTGTTTGTCTGAAGTTGGGCAGGGCATGAATTAGAGCAGAAACTGTGAGCCAGGCCTTCAAGTCCAACATCAGTGCCTGACCTCAAAAACACTCCTCAGGAAAGGTATGACCACCAGGATTGTATGGTGGGGTGACATAAAGGGAAACCACACAATAATTTAGGAAAACAGTGTATTAAAGTTAAAACATACAAAGAATATTTGAAAAAAAAATAATAATATTTTTTTTAATTTTAGGGTAATCCAAATCTCTAATCAATAACAAATCTGAGCAAACCTAAAACCAAACAAAGGAAGATTTCAAGAGGAGGAGAGAGGCAGCAGGTGTGACGGTTCTTGATGGCCAGCCTCCTGTCCCCAAAGCGGCCCCCTGTCACCACCAACATCTGCACAACAAACTTTAAATGCTACATTGTGTCCAGCTCGAATATCTGTTTTTTGGGGGAAGCATTATTCAGTTGAATTCAATTTTATTTATATAGCGCCATTTCACAACACATATCATCTCAAGGCTCTTTCCAAAGTCAGACTCCATCATGAAGCGACAGTGGGGAGGAAAACTCCCCTTTAACAGGGAGGAGAACCTCCAGCAGAACCAGAACCAGGCTCAGTGTGAACGCTCATCTGCCTCGACCCACTGGGGGTTAGAGAAGACAGAGCAGAGACACAGAAAGCACAGAAGCTCACATTGACCCTGTCATGATTTTGTCTTGGATGAACCCGGACAGAGCACGCACACACAGAGAGTTTATTGCAACAGTGGATGGTGATGATATGAAGAACCGTCAGTACCAGTACGGGAATGTAGGATGCAGGAACTGGCAAGCAGGACCAGGAACACGACAGAGAGGATACTTGGAGTCCAGAGTAGCAGCAGGATCCACAGCTTGGCAGGAAGAATACTTGCTGGTCAGAGTCACAACAGGATTATAGCTTGGCTGGATGAATACTGGTAGGCCAGGATGACAGCAAGATAACAGCTGGGCAGGATGAATACTTGCAGGTTTGAGTCACAACATGATAGAAGCTCCTCCTGAGGTTCAGATGGGAGACAGGATAGATCCAGCAGCAGGCAGAGACTAACATGGAAAAACTGAGGCAGGAAACAAAACTTATAAAGCTGTTTTTCATCAGATCTGTACATCGGCGTAAACGTGCGGAACCATGTCCACAAACACACTTCATAGAGAGATGCTTCTCTGTGAATAGAGAAGTGAAGACTTGCAACAGAAAAGAAGGTGTTGAGGCCCACAGGCTAGTCTTTGACCCAGTTTTGTTTCTGTTTCCGGGGGGAGGGGGTTCAAAGAAAGAACCACTGACTGCTGTATTCTCGGCTAGGACCCGGTATAGGACCTACCATGATGAAGGAAGACAGAAAAGAGAAGGTGTCATGCTGAGAACGAAAAACAGAAAACAGCATATGCCAAAAATAAATAAATAAATCTGATTTATAAAATATGCACATGCACACCAGCACACAATTTCCTTGTTTGGTACCAGGTTTCTCCTCATGTTCTGCACTCAACACCCAGATTCAACCATAAATGGTCAATGCAAAGCACCTCATGAATGTTAATGTGTATTAAAAATGGGTCAGCTGAAGTTTTTTATTTTATTTTATAATAACTTTAGCCTGTCACACAGGCATGAATAACACTGCGGTTTTGAATGCTTGTGATAAAGTCGATCTTTGATTAAAGTGTGATATGGAGTGAAATTGAAGTTTGAAAGGAATCATGATGTCGTTTTGCTGCAATTCACCACTTCACCATCTTCCCCCGTCTCCAATAAGAGCGTACGCCTGGGTCAGCGTTGCCGTGAGGGCCGCACACTCCCCCTCTTTTTTCCTTTCTAATAAATCCCAACTTTAGCGTGGAAAGTGACGTATGCACATTTCAGGTCCCGTTTTCTGAAGACTCACCACTGGGAAGCTTTTTAACTCAGCAACCTCTGCCACAGTGCTGGAACCATGTTCTCATTCTCTGGGAGAATGCGATTCCACCGCTGGTTCAGATTTTTACCAACTGGACAATAAAAAATGCCACCTTACCTTGAGTGGACATTTTACTCTTGGTTTGGTGTGTATCGTCCCTTGGACCGTTCTTTAAAGTGCAGTAGAACTTTTTACTGTACCAAGATTTTAAGAAAACAAGCACTTCACAACTTGCAACAGGGCTGCTAGCTGGGTCGTTCTGTTGCTTTGATGCCAACAGCCCCAGAAATGCTATCAGATTACAACGATGGCATTTCCTTCAAATGCCCTGGTTGCACCTAACTCAATGTTGCACTGAGGCTCTCCAGCTAGAGGACTTCACAGGTTAACTTAAGTTCCACCCCACATGGGAATTGTTTGACTGACAGCTTTACAAAGCAACCGTGCTTCCAGAAAACTGATAAAACTCCAGGAAAGGCTCTCAGCTGTGCAGCCCTGGTGACCTGCTTCCACTGTTGCACCTACTGTTCAGGTATTGACCTGTTCTCGGCCTCCCCTGGTTCTTTTATCTGATAATGTGGTGTTTGCATTGTAGACTTCTGTAGTAATAAAAAGACTCTTTAAACCTTAACTGTATTTTACTATATTTAATCTAAAAGGCAGAGGAATGTTTGACAGAACTATGTTCTCATAACGCCATGCAAACGGTCCCTGAGAACCTTGTTAGTTACATTAAATACCAGGCCTGTGTCGACCCATTCAGGGCGTTCCCAGTATAATCTCAGCATTCCATTTATCCCATTGGTGGAGAAGATCTGTAATGCAGACGTCTTTGCTGACACATTTCACCATAACAGTAATTCTGTCCAGTCTGAGTATGTCAGACACTTTGCCTTCAGAGTCAGTTAATCTGTAATTTCCATGGCAACCGACTTTGCACTCCAGTGTCTGTAATCTCTTACACTACTCAACACAAGGTGCTGCCAGCTCCCCACTGACTGCACACGTCTGAGATTTTGTTCTGATTTTTAATCCATTTGCTGCTGATCCAAAGATTCTTTGCATCCCTTGACTTTGAAGTGCTTTTATTTTATTTATACTGTAGTTTAAAGCCTGCATAGATTTGACTGAATACAGGCTTTTAAAATTCAAAAAAACAGAACAAAAACTTTAAAGTGACTTCCTATTTTTAAACTTAACTTTAGTTGTAGGTGCAGAAACTCATAGATTCATGAAGCAGAAACCTGATTACAGGTTTGGCTGTGCAGAGTCAATGTCGGGTTAGAAATGTTGCTTGTTTGCAGTGAGTCTGTCTCCAGGTTCTGATCTGGTTCTCCTCTAAATGCTCCTCAGGTGAAGCTGCTGGTTCTCAACATGAGAACCCAACCAGAACCTCCAAGCTGCCTCCAAAGAGAGTGGCCCTGCTGGTTCTGGGTTCTCTGCTGGCTGCTGCTCTCATCGTCATCTACAGACTCTGTGAGTTTTTTAACTGAATTTACTTTCTCAAGATATCTGATCTTTTTGAAGGGAACACAAAAAGGGTCAGCAACCTTTTGTAATTCATAGCATCACTTTGCCCCCATCGCTACAAAATACAATTTGGCTATAGCTTCAGAAAAAGTTTGATCTTATAAATATGCACTAAATTAAATTTGAAAGCTGAGAAAATTACACAATGTCATGAATTTGAAGGGAGATGAATCCAGAATTCAACCAACACAATAGAAATGCTCTTTACGGTGATTTATTAAGGGATGATGAGGAGAGGGAATCAAACGGGCAAACAGACAGGATCCAAAAAAGGGGTAAGGCAGACATCCAGGCGATACTTGATAGGCAAACAGAAACTGGGCAGAAAAATACAAAACATGTTACAAAAACAGAATCAAGACACTGGGAGCTCTTACCAGGAAACAGGGGATGCACGCATGGTATGATTGACGAAGTAAAAAGGCTAAACTGGAATTCAAAACAGAAATAAACCCAGAGGCAGCAATAAGCTACTTAACCAAAACAATAAACATAGACCGGATAAACTAAAACAGTACAAAAGCTGAAGAATCCAAAACCAGACAGAACAGAAACAAAACCTGAGGTGGAAGACAGGAATAGCTGATCAAATAAATAAACATGAACCAAAACAAAAACCCAAATCATGACAGAGCCCCTCCCTCAAGGGCGGATTCCAGACGCCCTTAAAAAAAAATCAGAACAGACTAGACCGGGTGGGTGGAGGGGGTTACAGGATGGAGGGTCAGAATCAAAACAAAAACAACCTAAACCGGACAGTCGAAAAACAAAAAACAAACAAGAGTCTGGTGGACATCCTGAAGGACGACCCCGACGAGTCACAAGGTTCAGTGGACGTACCGGAGGACGGCCCAGACGAGACAGGATCTCCAGCGGGCGTCCCGGACGACGACCCCGGCGTGTCAGGTTCTCCGGCGGGCGTCCCGGACGACGGCCCCGGCGTGTCAGGTTCTCCGGCGGGCGTGTCAGACGACGGCCCCGGCGTGTCAGTTTCTCCGGCGGGCGGGCCCGACGACGGCCCCGGCGTGTCAGGTTCTCCGGCGGGCGTCCCGGACGACGGCCCCGGCGTGTCAGGTTCTCCGGCGGGCGTCCCGGACGACGGCCCCGGCGTGTCAGGTTCTCCGGCGGGCGTCCCGGACGACGGCCCCGGCGTGTCAGGTTCTCCGGCGGGCGTCCCGGACGACGGCCCCGGCGTGTCAGGTTCTCCGGCGGGCGTCCCGGGCGACGGCCCCGGCGTGTCAGGTTCTCCGGCGGGCGTCCCGGACGACGGCCCCGGCGTGTCAGGTTCTCCGGCGGGCGTCCCGGACGACGGCCCCGGCGTATCAGGTTCTCCAGCGGGCGTGTCAGACGACGGCCCCGGCGTGTCAGGTTCTCCGGCGGGCGTCCCGGACGACGGCCCCGGCGTGTCAGGTTCTCCGGCGGGCGTGTCAGACGACGGCCCCGGCGTGTCAGTTTCTCCGGCGGGCGGGCCGGACGACGGCCCCGGCGTGTCAGGTTCTCCGGCGGGCGTCCCGGACGACGGCCCCGGCGTGTCAGGTTCTCCGGTGGGCGTCCCGGACGACGGCCCCGGCGTGTCAGGTTCTCCGGCGGGCGTCCCGGACGACGGCCCCGGCGTGTCAGGTTCTCCAGCGGGCGTCCCGGACGACGGCCCCGGCGTGTCAGGTTCTCCGGCGGGCGTCCCGGACGACGGCCCCGGCATGTCAGGTTCTCCGGCGGCGGAACAGGACCCTCAGAGGCCAACGCCTGGAGAGAGAGAGAGAACAGAAACTGGCGCCGGACTAAGGGCTACAGGAGGCGCCGAACTACAGGCTGAAGGGGGCGCCTGGCTACAGGCGACTAAGGGGAGAGTCTGGCTGCAGGCGACTAAGGGGAGAGTCTGGCTGCAGGCGACTAAGGGGAGAGTCTGGCTAAAGGCTGCTACTGACAGAGCCTGACTAAAGGCTGCTACTGACAGAGCCTGACTAAAGGCTGCTACTGACAGAGCCTGACTACAGGCGACTAAAGGGGGAGCCTGACTACAAGCGACTAAAGGGGGAGCCTGACTACAGGCTTCGGGTAATAGTGCTTTAAAGCTGCGAGGAGCTGGCACTGGAGACAGTGCTTTAAAGCTACGAGGAGCTGGCACTGGAGAAAGTCCTTTAAAGCTGCGAGGAGCAGGCACTGGAGACTGTCCTTTAAAGCTGCGGGGAGCAGGCACTGGGGCTGAAATCGAGGGCGGGTCCTCCAGGACCCCTTCTTGGGGCTTGGGCGGAAACGGTTCCTCCTGGACCCCTTCGTTGCCCGATGGCGGCGAACCCTCCTGGGTCTCCACGGCGCCCGCTGGCGGCGGACCCTCCTGGGTCTCTTTGGCGCCCGCTGGCGGCGAACCCTCCTGGGTCTCCTCGTGAGACTTGGGCAGAAGTAAACCCTTCAGGACCCCCTCTGGAGACTTGGGGAGAGGCGGACCCTCCAGGGCCCCCTCTGGAGACTTGGGGAGAGGCGGACCCTCCAGGGCCCCCTCTGGAGACTTGGGGAGAGGCGGACCCTCCAGGGCCCCTTCTGGAGACTTAGGGAGAGGCGGACCCTCCAGGGCCCCCTCGGGGATAGGGGCCGGTCGACTATAGAAAGCCTGGAGGGCCGATCTATAGTGCCCCTCAACCTCCTTTAATTTAACCTCCAGATCCACTGAATAGTGGCTGAAAAGGGCCTCTCTGAGGCATTTAATTAAACGTCCTTATTTTACCCTCCAGTGTGAGGTACTCGGCGTCACGGACGCCACCAGGATGCGCAGTGGGCTGCTCGGCTCTGGGGAACATGGGAGTCCGGTCCACAGGGCAGGAAGTGGGAGAGGAAGTAGCGGGGAGCGTGGGCTGTGGCTCAGCGGCGGACAATGCCTGGGCCTGATCATCGATCCGCTGGCCGTGACTGGCAGAAGAGCGACAGGCAGACGG
Organism: Fundulus diaphanus; assembly: GCA_037039145.1. Taxonomy (NCBI): domain Eukaryota; kingdom Metazoa; phylum Chordata; class Actinopteri; order Cyprinodontiformes; family Fundulidae; genus Fundulus; species Fundulus diaphanus. The sequence goes on from CM073135.1 coordinate 51,011,977, forward strand.
GCGCTTCCTCCTCCAACGGCGGGAGGACGGACCAGACCGGGAGACCGATTCCTCCCGAAAGGACGGGGCCAAACAAGACCGCGGTGACCCCTGCTGCTGCTCGTCCAGAGCGAGGAACAGAGCCGGGTCTAGGAAAAGGTCTGGGCGGATCTCCTGTATCACCTCCGCGTCGACTTCCATGAACAGCGCCGGGTCTGGGTAAAAACGCTCGAAGGAAGACAGAACAGAAACCTCTGGTGAGTGTTCCGCGTAAGCCGGCATGCAGAGCATAGCTCTCCCCGAGCGGAGAGAGTGTGTTGGCGAGGGATTCATGATTACGGTCGGGTCGTTCTGTCATGAATTTGAAGGGAGATGAATCCAGAATTCAACCAACACAATAGAAATGCTCTTTACGGTGATTTATTAAGGGATGATGAGGAGAGGGAATCAAACGGGCTAACAGACAGGATCCAAAAAAGGGGTAAGGCAGACATCCAGGCGATACTTGATAGGCAAACAGAAACTGGGCAGAAAAATACAAAACATGTTACAAAAACGGAATCAAGACGCTGGGAGCTCTTACCAGGAAACAGGGGATGCACGCATGGTATGATTGATGAAGTAAAAAGGCTAAACTGAAATTCAAAACAGAAATAAACCCAGAGGCAGCAATAAGCTACTTAACCAAAACAATAAACATAGACCGGATAAACTAAAACAGTACAAAAGCTGAAGAATCCAAAACCAGACAGAACAGAAACAAAACCTGAGGTGGAAGACAGGAATAGCTGATCAAATAAATAAACATGAACCAAAACAAAAACCCAAATCATGACACACAAATGTATTTATATTTTCAGAAATAGAACAAAATGATTATCTTTTATGAAAACCACTCATTATTTTTGTTGGTCAAAACCAGCTGAGTGATGTCTTTCCATGAATACGGAAAATTAAGTTAACCCACTTAAAAATATAAACGACATAGTTTAAAGCTGAAAAACATTGTATTACCTTAAAAACCCGTGTACTATTGGGGCCCTGCTGATGTAGATATGGAATGAAAACGTACAGAAGAACAGGTAAAATCTCCTTTTCTTAATAAAAACAGTTCTGGTTTTAGAAGGGCCACAATGGAGGGGCCAACCAGCTGAATGTGTGTCTGGAGCTGCAGGCCACAGACCCTTGGGACAAAGTTGGTGGGAAAAGAAAATAACTTTTATGTTTCTTGCTCAGGTTTTGCTGTTTTGACGACCAATCCAACTCCGAAAGAGGAGAGGAAACCCTTCTCAGGTGAGACTGTCAGGGTTGGAAGATTTCCAGAGTTCAGATGGAAAGTCTCATTCAGTGTTGATGGATCACTTTAAATTTCAAAAGTCATATGAGGATTATATTTTCTCAAATGTCAGTCCTCTAATGATGTTAAACAGACGTTGATGGACTGATAGAAACAGGAAGTCAGATCGTAACTGCAGGACTAAAGACGCTTCTTGCTGCTTCCAAAGTCCACAAACATCTGCAGAGATTTCTTCCACCTGATACAGTCTTTGTTCTGATTTGTGTAAAGATGAGACACATGGAGCATGCTGGGAACTACAAGGTGAAAGCTGTTATTATTTCTCCAACTATACATCCTCCTGGAATGAGAGCAGACGTTCCTGCAAAGTTCTGGGAGGAGACCTGGTGAAGATAGACAGCAGAGAGGAGCAGGTATGAAACTCTGCTGCAGGTTCATGTTCTCACAGATTTCATCACATCACGTTTCTTCATCTCAGCACAGAAACGTCTCTCAGAATCATTTTCATCAACTTCTCCTGTTCAGATGTTCCTGGGGAGAAGAGCGAGCAGTTTAATGGTGGAAGAAGATGACAGGTTCTGGATCGGCCTGACGGACTCAGAGGAGGAAGGCAGATGGTTGTGGGTGGACGGGTCACCGTTGGAAACAAGGTTTGACTGATGAAAAACCACGTGTCTTTTTGAAGAATTTCACTCTCATACATTTATTTGTTTATTTTATTAATTCATTTTTTTTCTCTTCTTCTCCTAAATTGAGCTTTTGGAGTATTGGAGAACCTGACAACAGGAGTAAAGATGGCGCTCCTGAAGCCAACTGTGTCAGGATGGGGGAGAGAGGAAGAGCCGATCATCTGGATTCCTGGTTCGATAGATCCTGTAATTATCTGCAGAAAAGTATCTGTGAGAAAGTAGCAGAAACTGAAAGGAGTTCATGTGTTTGTGGGTGAAGTTCAGTTTAGTTTAGAAAAATGAGTCCAGGATCAAGAAGCTGCAGAGATTCTGGTTTTATAAAGAAAATGTCACAAACATTTTAAGTTGCCTTCCAGACATGTTGAAATAATAATAATAATAATAATAATAATAATAATAATAATATCTTGTCTGATTTGTTTTTATATTAACCTCATAATTATTGACTTTAAATGTAGGATTCCCTTTGAAATTAATGAAACTGTTACCTTTTATAATCAGAAAACATATTTTCTGGAGTGTTTTCTCAACTTCTACCACAGTTTGTCCAAAGGAAGACATCGTTGTTGCGTTTTGTGTGTAAACCAACATGTTGGCAAGTTTACCTTGAGCAAAATTGAGAACTTTTATAAGCTCTGCTCACAAGTTTATTACAAAGTTGCTGTATGTGTTAATGCAACAATAATTGAATGTTTTAAAAAAGAAAACTTGTCCCATGTTTTTCTCAAAATTGTGTTCAAGTTAATGCATTTTAAAGTTTGAACCATTTAAATAATTCAACATTTGGTTAGAAATTAAAATACAGTTCATATAAATTAATATTTATGCCAAAGTTGTTTTTCTCCTATTTCAGATGCTGATGTAAATTACCTTGGGTTTACTCAATTTACTTACTTTTTTATGTGAAGACAAACTTTTTTAAGCTTCCAGTAAAACAAAAATATTTCAATTGTTCAAAATGTTGACTTGTTTTCTTATTTTTTATTTTTGATCAGGGTAACAGTCTTCACAGGGTAGACAGTGGACAGGTCATCACAGGACAAACAACCATGCTCACACTCATAATTACAGGCAATATAAAAGGACAAAATAATCTAACATGAATTTTTGGATTGTGGGAGGAAGCTGGAGTACCCTGAGAGAACCTAAGCATAAAGGATAAAATGTAAAACCAAGCTGATTTTTATTGGTTAATTAACAAGGCTATTTATTCTGTTGGTAATAGACTAATTGATAGTCTTTGCTTTATATAACTTGCCCATTTTAGCCTCTAAGATTATTTAAAACACTCGTAAATAGGTGGATTTTAAGGATGCTCGGGGGTTTGATTATTTAATGTAGCTCCCTGGGGATCCTGCAGTTTGGTTATTTTGCACATTTACATCGTCCGCTATAATACCTGGACAGAATCTAGAGACCCGATAATTCAGCCGACACAAGGAATAAGCGTTTAAAAGAGTTTACTATAAATAAACTGGTGTTGATGGAACAGGACCTGTGTCCTAAACATCAGCAGGAAACTGGGAATGTTCTCTAAAGTTATGCAGAGGCTATTTCTTCTGCTTCAGCTCTCCTGATTCAGAATCTGAAGCTAGTTCACGTCTGCATCCTGGTGAACATTTACTCCCACAGCGGAGCGCTGTAACAGCTGCGGTCCAGTTCATGGGCGATGCGTTCAGCTAGGTCCATTTTCAACCGTTTCTTTTTCACAACAGAGTTAAATAGCTGCCTAAACAGCCATGTGTTTTCTTCAGGTATGAAGTTTATTGGCCAACACGCATGACAAAAGCCTGCAAGAGCCAAACAAAGGCGGCATACAAATGGAGGCAGGCAGATATTTTAAGCTGAAAACAGATCAAGTGTAAACACAAAGTTTACTGTTTTAAGTTTCTTTGTACCACATTTTGATATAAAACAAAAATCCCTGTTTTCTTCGTTTGTGCTTTGTCGACATCTTCCTGGTTTTCCTGTGGCACGTCACTACTACATTTACTATATTTACCATTATCACTAAAGGAGGCAGAGGAATAACTGAACATCTGACAGACACAGAGTAGGAGAGAGAGGGATGAGAAAGAGAAACAACAGGAGAGACAGAAAAGAAAGACACAGCAGCACTTAAGCTAAACCAGCGAATCTTTACCACGCTGAGACAAAAACTTACTAAATATATTTGTTTCTCAAACTGAAAATGTGTGTTCTAACTTGCTCATTGTTTATCATAAAAGAGATGTCACCGTAAAGATACTTTAGATCAAATCAAGAGAGTTTGGAACACCACACAGGTCCACTGAATGCAGCAGCGAGAACAGGAAGTGACGCATTACCCAATCACAGAATTGCTGCATAAATATTCAAGCAAAACTGTTATCATCACTAAACAACAGCAAAGAAAGTCCAAAGTCTGACTGAGCAACATGAAGAAAATAATGTACTTTCATATAGAGGAGTAACTGGTGGAAACAGGTGAGCTGATTGAGAACATGCAGCAGGTGCAGGCAGGGAGATAAGGGGCTGCATAGCAACAGTGGTACCAGCTGCTCCGCTTTGCAGCGTATTAAACATCAAAGATGTTTTCTGTCAGGTTTTAGGTCATGACTGCAGGACAGAAGGACATCCTGCTGCCTCCAATTCCCAGATTCCTCTACTCAGAACTACTGAAGAAGAAAAAGTTGTTTTTTTGCTGAATTAAAAGCAGACGTTCAATCATGAGGAAGCAGACAGCAAAGTCTCCTCCACATCCTTTTAGATCAACAGGATGCTTTTTAAGATTCTCTAAAACATTTAGATGCTCTGATAAATTTCTGCCTGCTCAGTCTGCAGAGGAGCAGCGGCACGATTCAGGTGAGTTTTTATGATTTTCTGCCGACAGAGAAAAATCTGGTGAGTTTATTTACACAAAATGTTTTATTCTGCTGTCAAACATAAGACCATAAATCTGGATATAAATATTTATATTAAAATTTCAATTATTGAAACATAAAATTCAAATGAAACTTAAAACTAGCAATATTAATCATGGCCATAAAATACACTTTTGAGAATTTAAATTGTTCATTTATGTTTATTTTTGAAGAAAAGAACAATCAAAAATACAAAATTGAAATGATTCATGTGGAAAACTAAAGTAAGAAATATTTTAAAGGTTTTCCATAAGTCAGAACATATAAAGCTGATTCAGATGAGCCTGAATGTGTGCGTTTCTGTCCTCAGAGTGGCGTGTCCCCATCATGAGAAGTCCACAGAGCTGTGAAGAAGGTCAGAACATGAATGTGGAGGAAAATCAGCAGGAAAGTGATGAAGAAGCAGTCAGAGCTGATTGTCATCATCAGCCAAGCAACAACCAGACTGAACATAATCTACTTTCTTAAGGCTGCATTTAACATATTAACTGGAAGAAAACAGCTTTAGCTGAACCTAAAGGACTCATCAGTCCAAGAAGATGGTCAGTTATAGGCAGAGAGTGTGTTTGAGTATTAATAAGTCACAACAAGAAAAATCCTGACCCGAAACGCTAGGATCAGCCAACAAATGCTGAACATCAACAAACTGTTTCTAACTGCAGCTTCTAGATACTGAGTAGTGGAAACATGTGCAGACAGTCATGACTGCTGGGTTTTTCTCCTTTAACTTCATCAAGCAGCTTCATCTGAGTCCATCTGATCTCTGCGGCTTCCTGCAGCTCCAGCATCATGACACTTACAGCCTTTCTTACTTCGCCTCATGTTACAAGAGAAAAAAAACTCCCCTATTTTACAGGAAATTGAAATATTTAGAAAATTAGCTAAGCTAAGCGGTAACATTTTCTCAGGTTATAGAAAATCTGATGAAAGGTTTGGTTTTATAGAGTCCGTGTCAGAATGAGATGTTGGTTTTAAGACTAATCTTAAAACTTTCCTTTGTGACAAAGCTTCTAGTCAGAGTGGCTCATGTTACCCTGAGCTACCTCTATAGTTATGCTGCTATAGGCTTAGGCTGCTGGAGGACATCAGGGTCTATTTCTCTCACTCTGCTGAGTTCTCCTACTGCTCTCCAATCTGCATTGCTTGTTGTTATTTCAGCTTTTAACTTTTTGTTCTCTGTCATTTTTCTCTTCATAGAAGGTACACCTGGTCTGGCGTCCTGTTAGCTGTGACATCATCAGGGGAGGCAGATCATCCTCTATTACCATCTAACATAGAAAGTACTCCTGGGTCAATGTGAGCTTCTGAGCTTTCTGTGTCTCTGCTCTGTCTTCTCTAAGCCCCAGTGGGTCGAGGCAGATGAGCGTTCACACTGAGCCTGGTTCTGGTTCTGCTGGAGGTTCTCCTCCCTGTTAAAGGGGAGTTTTCCTCTCCACTGTCGCTTCATGCATGCTCAGTATGAGGGATTGCTGCAAAGCCATCAACAATGCAGACGACTGTCCAATGTGGCTATTCGCACTTGAATTGGTTATTTGCTGTGATTCTGTCTCAAGGTTCTGATCTGGTTCTCCTCTAAATGCTCCTCAGGTGAAGCTGCTGCCTCTCAACATGAGAACCCATCCAGAACCTCCAAGCTGCCATCAGAGCGAGTGGCCCTGCTGGTTCTGGGATCTCTGCTGGCTGCTGCTCTAGTCATCATCTGCAGACTCGGTGAGTTCCTGCTGACCAGGGGCTTCGTGTACGAACAGTGTGCAGCTTTTCATGGGGGAAATGTAACAAGCAGCGCACGCAAAATTTTGATGTACATAGACGTGTAACCGCATACCCAGCCCCAGGCTAAAACAGTTTTAAACACATCCTTTAAATATTTTATAAGGAAGAAATATCTGAAACTAAAACTTTGTGAAAACCCTCCATAAGTTCCCCTGTCTTGATTTTCAAATCAGAAAGTGAAGTTTACATGAGCATCATATATTCCACCAGATCTTTACTAACTTTACTAATCTCTTCTTTAAACAGCGTTTCATGAGACACGGACCAAGCTGATGGTTCAAACCCTGAAAGAGGAGAATGAAGCTCTGAGGAAAAACCTCTCAGGTGAGACTGCAGGTGTCCACTAGGTTGCCCCCAAAGGTCTCATGAAGATCTGCCCCTAACATCTGCTCTGGGGGATCTGATCAGGCATGGGAAACACTTACTGCAGAAAAGTATTTGCTCCCTCTTAGATTTCTTTTGCTTTTGCTGTTTTGTCAAACCTACATTTTTCAGATGGTCAGAGACAACATGAGTAAAAACAAAAAGCCGTTTTCAAATTATTTCATCTCTTAAGGGAAAGGAATTCCCCAAGCTGGAACTTATAGGCAGAAGCTGATGTGTGATTATTTTCCTCCAGGATTTATGCTCTTTACAAGAAGCAATGCTTAAATAGGCAAGATGTCCATTCCCTGAAGCAGCAAAACATCCCAGATCATCACACTACCAGCACCATGCTATATGTTCTGTTTCTGAACAGTTGTTAGCTTCACATCAGATCTAACAGAGGCGACACCTTCCATAAAGGTCCAGGTTTAGGTCTATGAGCCTTTGGAGTAATTCTGTTAGGTTGACCACTCCTGGAGAGGTTCCACACGGTTCCATGTTTCTCCATTTGTGGTTCTTTTTCTTGTTCTCTGGAGTCCCAGAACCTTCTCAGACTGACAGATTTTGTTAATTAAGGGATATCCTGATTTTCCAGGTTCAGGAAATTATAAGCAAGGAGATGTTAAACAAAGAAGATATTTTCAATTACACCTAATTAATGTTTTCTAGATTAATCAATTTTCAGATTTACAAATGGCCAGGTTGGTTTGGAGCGTTTTTACCTGAATTAATACAATTATAATTTAAAAAACAGCTTTTTGTATTTTTTAGGTTATCTTTGTTTGTTATTAAAATATGTGTCATAATCTGAAACTAAAACTACTAAAAGCAGCTCTCAATGATGTCATTTTAAGAAAAATCTCAGAATTTATCATATTCAAAATTTTTCTTAGATATTAAGATTCACAAAGCATCTCAGGCCTTCAGAAACATCCTAAAGTGAACAATGTTAGGATGAGTGAGGAGGACTTTAAGCGAGCCTAATGGTGTCTGAAGCAGGAAGTGGAAACAGAGACAGATGATTGGCTGATCCACCAGTGGATGAAAAGAGTTCAGAAACTTCTTTAACAATCATACAAATATTAATAGGTAGACAGGATAAGCTTTATCATTCCCATAGAGGGTAAATAATTAGTTTCAGCAGCCGGACAGGATAAAGCTGTGTCTCTAACAGAATTTTATTGTGGATAAATAAATACAGTTTTTATTGGTTGCTTTGACCTGTTTGAAGAAACTTGCAACCTCTCAGTTTTCAGCATCACCATCTCTGCAGAGCAAAAGACACCTCTTGCAAATGAGTTAACCCATTTTCATTGGTTTGACTCATTTCCCCACCCTTTTGCAAAACAGTTAACGCAGATGTCATTCATGCAGTCCAAACTTCATTGCTTTAGCTGTGGTAGCAAAACAGAAACTATATGTTCCAAGCTCTTAGAAACTTCTTGCTCAGAATGAAATCACTGAAGCACCTGATTTACACCTCTTTGCACAATTTTTCAATTTGCAGTCAGTTTGCAGGCTTTACGTAAAAGGAGCAATGTTGTGTGTTGTTCTTTGCAAGCATGAATGGTCAACGTAAGGTAGATGAGAGTCAGAGTAAGAGGTAGATGGATCAGGAGAAGAAGATTATGAGGAAGAGGAATCCATGTGTGAGGTGGCGGTGTAGCTGGAAGGGCTCAAGTTACAGATGAAATTTAGGCAACTATGATTGATCATGTGGTAAATCATGGCCTTTCACTTAGAGGGGCGGGACAAAGAGTCCAAACTTTTCTCAATAGAAACAAGGTTGCATCCATGGTAAGAGTTTTTCGACGGGAGAGCAGGTATTGCTGCTATACAGTAAATACATCTCTATCTATTCCTATAGAGGAATTCTTCAGTGCATGGAGATGGAAGGTATATGATCACTGCCCTATGAGTAGATGCCCTTGCTAAATGCAATGTCTGCTGCTGCCTAAGATATAGATGCAGAGGCATGTCAAGGATGGATCAGGGATGCAAGAAGATTTTTCCCTAGGTGCATCACACGGTAAAATATTGAATGTGACGTAGATGAGGCCATGTGGCCTATTCACCAGGAACAAACAAACAGCCCTAGTATTTTCTGTTGGAATCTTTCATCTTTTTGAATATTTCATTTGTTTATCTGGAAAAAAAGAATGAAGAATCAATAAAATTTGCATCACAACATATTTGCTTCTGGATTCTTTTTTTTTTTTGCAAAAAGGCAAATTTGATTATAAATGACACTGCCATGTAAGCTGCGTACAGTCTTTGGCTACAATGAACCAGCAATGCTGCACTGATTCACATCGACTGTGGTGTTTTGTATTTTGTTGCCCCTTGTGTAACGAATGATTGGAAGGGCTCAAACATTTGTGTGCAAGTTGTGTTGTTTGAAGGCAAAATGTGCTTTTGGATCATATGTTAAAGGTTTTGGCAGAGTTGGAGCCTTTTGCAAACAAAATGTTTAATTTTGACCATTGTTGCCACTGTTTAGGCCTCTGCGTTAACTGTTTTGAAAAATGTGGGTTTTGAGTTGACTGCTGTGTCAAAGCAACCAATAAAAACTGTAATAGGAAAAATATTAGATCATGAATTAAAGTGGAAAATGTACAAATGATGCAGCACAGAGGAATTTCAATATTATTTATAGACTGTGAAATGCTCTCAATAATAAAAATTTTAAGTGAAATGGAAAAAGTTACAGAAAAATACAGCATCACACCTAACACTCTTTCTCACGAAGCTAAAACTTTTACTTTTACTCAGAGTCGCTCTCAGCTAACCTGACTCTCACCAGATGGATGTAGTTCCTAGAGCTCCACATCCATCAGAGAAGCGACTGTTTTGATTCAGACAACAATGGCGGCTCACAGCGAGGAAGCAAGCGGTAACATTGAGGCTGTTTCATCAGTATTGTCCGATCTACCGAATATTAATTATTTAAAAGAACACCAGAGAAAATGGCTTTGACGGCTTTTGTTAGTGGAAACGATGGTTTTGTTTAGCACATCAGGAAACGGACAAGTGGTTTATCCAATCACATGCAAGGATTGTTGATAAGGCCCCTCCTTCTGAAATACATCACCAATGGAGCGATCCCAGATGGATGTGTGGAGCTCTGCAGAACCAAACCCATCAGGCGAGAGTCAGGTTAGCTCTCCGCAGCATCTGAATCTCTCTTAAGCTAACTCCAACATTGCCACCGCCTCCTTTGCCTCCAACGTGTCCACCAACCTCATAGGAATCAACCGTACCAGTTTGCAGTTCTCCCCGGGTCATTACCTGTTCAAAGTCTTCTCCGTTGTAGACCTCTGTAGTTATAAAAAGACTCTTAAAACAGAAATATTACTTTTAAATATTTAATCTAACAAGGCAGAGGGATGCTTACAGCTTCAGCACTGGACTCTCATACATAAAACAATACAGGAAGCAGACAGAGCTCCAATCATCACTTATGTTAGCATTATGTAGAACCAAGCGTCTAAACACCTGCAAGGGGGTGTACCGTATGACATCATTGTTCCTCGCATGGCATTGGTGGAGAATATCACACTATATTGTGGAAGTCAACAAGCTGAGCCATTTACTCTTAATCAGTCATTCTGTCCAATCTAAGAATGTCAGCCTCTGAGTCCTTAGTGTGCATAAATTATTACTTATCTCCCTTTTAACAGCTTTCTGTGCAATTTAGGCACAACACAATGAAAGCAGGTCCGATAAATGAGCTGGAAAAAGTCAGTGTAAACATTTATCATTAATCAGCATGAGCAATTCACAATTGAGCTATTATCACTTGAGACTACAGTCTTAGCATTTATTCCTTATTAATGTTGATATTAAAGTAATCTGTAAAGGTCTTGCAAAACGGTTAGATAAAGTCACTCCTCTCATAACACACCCTGATCAAACTGGTTTCATTAAAGGAAGGCAGTCATCCACAAATGCACGCAGATTACTTAATTTAACAGATTATTCCTACAGTAAAAATATTGAATTCAATATATTGTCTTTGGATGCACAAAAAGCATTAATTGGAAATTTTTATTTGCTACTCTACATAAATTTGGTTTTGGAACTTTTTTTGAAAATTGTTTAAAAATGTTATACAGCTCCCCAACAGCCTGTGTCAGGACAAATAAGCAAATATCTTCCAGCTTTTGTCTCCAGAGGGGCACTAGGCAAGGATGCCTGCTTTCCCCTTCACTGTTTGCCATTTGTTTTAACCACTAGCAGCAAAAGCTAGACAAACTAACGTTGTTAAAGATATAAAATGCATTAAAATAAATCATAAAATTGGTCTTTATGCAGATCATGTATTAGTTTATCTCCAGCACTCAAACACCTCTCTCTCAGTTAATTATTCTATTAGAATCTTTCTCAAAAGTCTCAGATTATAAATTGGTCAAAATCTACAGTACTGCCAATTAACTGCTCTATACAGAATCCTCTAGATTTACAACTGCAATCAGGGAGTTTTAAATATTTGGGTATTACTGTGGCGCCTAAATTGGTGAATTTAACAAAACTTAACCACATCACTCTTTTAAAGAAGACAGAAAATGATCTTGGCAAATGAAAATCGGTACTTTTTTCACTTATGGGAAATAGGTTATTTCAATTAAAATGATGTTTTTTACCTAGAATTGATTAATTATATCTATAATAAAAAAATTAAGCTCATTAAAGATGAAATCTTTTAAAGATTTACAAATTCCGAATAAATTTATTAGAGTTCCTTGATTTAAACCCCCCAGAACTGCTGCCTAAATTATACATCCATCTATCCCTCCATTCAGCCATCCATTTTTCTATACCGGCTTTTTCCATGAACAGTGGCAGGGTGCTCGTCTCCAGAAGTCATCAGGCGAGACGTGGGGTCCACCCTGGACAGGTTGGAAGTGTCACAGAGACAAACAGGACAAATTAAAATGCACACACATGCTTACATTTAAGGGGAATTTATAGAGACCTATTTAGAGTCATGTTTTATGAAAGGAAAGAGAGAGAAATAGCAGGATTTAACAAGGACAGTAAAACATATATTTCCCTTTATAGACAGAGAGGAAATTTGTTTCTGTGTTTAACATCCCTAAGCGAGGGGTGTGCTGCCAACACTGAATGAGGCACAGGGAGCAATCTGTGGTCGATGGTGTTGCTCATGGACCCAGAGTGACAGACCCGTCTCAAACCACCAAAATCTGACTTTAATATAAAAAAAAATCACTGGTATCTGTCTTGGTAATTAAAGACAACAAAAAAAAAAGTTTTCTCTCATGTTTTGCTTTGATGTTTTAGGCAACCAATGCATTTCAAAATTTAACTTAGTGTTTAAATTAATGCTGAAAGAACATTTTATGACAGTAAAGACTAAAGATGTTGCAATGAGTCCCATGATCTGATCAATATGTTGTTAAAGAGAAATCCTGTTTCCTATTCAGCCGTTTACCAACATCATCAGGGGACATCATATCGCTGAGCTGATGGCGTGGCTTCCTGTTCAACTGACCACATCCTGCACATTTAATGGCACACAGGCTTAGTTTAGGCATTAAAGAGCAGTTCTACGGCCCTAATCTTCAAATGACCTTCTAAATTATTACTGTTTCTGCAGGATACCTGACAGAGCTGATGAATTTCCAACCGGTGGTTTGAGAAATGATCCCACTTTACCATCTTTTTTGTCTACAGCAGTAAAATCCTCCAAAGGTTGTTTCTGTTTCTCTCCCTGTCGTTACTGAGGAACGCCCACAGCCCCTCTGCAGCTCCCCCCACCCCCTGACTTTTTAAGACAGGGGAGAAACAATTGAAACAGAAAAGATGAGGTCCATAAAGTATAGAAGCATGTGCGTCGACTGCGCATATAAAATAAACATCTTACCAAGCTGTTTTCTGTCTATCAACTCATGACTTTGTTAAAATGACCAAGCATTGATAATGAGTGGCTCTGTGGAGGCTGGCGAGGTCACAGGCTGAACTAGAACCCCCAAACACCCTCAGACCGGCTCTGTCCTTTGTGACACGATGTGTGCATAAAGATCAGTGATCAAAAACACAAATATTCAGTCATAAATGAAAGAAAAAAAACACATTTAAAGCCAAAAAAATTATAGAAAAAATATATAGACAGCTGGTCGTCATCTTTAACAAATAAAAATGTACAGCTTATTAATACCATGGGAGATTATTATAACTGAATCTAAATAGACCCACTTTAATCAAATGCATGAAAATAGAAGCATTTATGGGGGGAGGCTGCAGATGAAGAACATGTTTAATGATCAACAGGAAGCTTCAGTAGATATGAAGCATGAAGATGTTTGATGAATATCATTCTGCTCCCCCTGCAGAGGAGAGAGGACACATTTACTGTGAGTTTTAACACTTTTCTTACCAGCAAAGGCTAAATGACAATCTGACGGGTTTATTTGACCAAACTTTGTTGATTTATGTAAAATCAGATAAAATTTAATCTCAAAATAGCACATTTAGATCTTAGAAACATTTAACATTTATAACTGAAGGACTGATTTGACGTAAATGATCAACTATTAAAGCTGAAAGCTGATATGTGTTACTTAAAGGTTAATCTGTGCCCTGAAACTGCTTCTTAGGGATTTTTAAATCATATATCTGCATGAAAAGATATTTTAATGTATGTTTTAAATGTGCCCTATAAGCAGCCTTATGATCTCCAAGCCTGTGAGTTCTGGAAAACCTGCTTGAGACGCTGCTGCCATTCAGCAAATAAGAGGGACAAGGAATTATTTAAAAGATGGATTAATGAATCCACTCACCTTCTGAAAAAAAGATGTAATTAGTTCTGAAATAATAAAATGTATGATTATGAAATATAAATATCTGTAATTTTGTTTCTCTTATAGATTTGGACTGAAGGGTTTTCATGATGAGCCGTCTACAGAGCTGTGAAGAAGGTGAGATAATCAGATCTGATGTTGGTAGTTTGCAGTGAGTCTGTCTCCAGGTTCTGATCTGGTTCTCCTCTAAATGTTCCTAAGGTGAATCTGCAGCCTCTGAACATGAGAACCCAACCAGAACCTCCAAGCTGCCATCAGAGAAAGTGGTCCTGTTGGTTCTGGGATCTCTGCTGGCTGCTGCGCTCGTAGTTATTTATCGTCTCTGTAAGTTTCTGTCTGTTTTGTTGTTTTGAAGGAATCCCTTTTTTTTATAGATAATTAGAGATAAATAAGATGAAAGAACAAATATCTGACTACTGTTGCATTTAATACAAAATAACCTTCTATGAATAATTCCAGTCTGCTTTCCGTTCCCGTCATAGCACAGAAGCTGCTCTTATAAAAATCCCAGATGACCTCCTGATGGCAGCTAACTGGTTTATTCTCCATATTCATCCTTCTTGGTCTAAGTGCAGCCTTTGACACCATCTCCCATATTATCCTTCTCAACAGATTATCTTTGATTGGCATCTCTCGTACCCTTAAACCTGGTTTTATTCCTACCTTAAGCCCAGCATACACTGTATGATATTTTCAGTCGTGGTACTCATGTACAGCTAAAACTGTACGACGAAACCGCAGGGTTTAAAAGTTCACCGCTCACGTTATCTGTTCTTACACTGTGCGGCCCGATGCTCTGATGCGACCTGACTGCTCACACTGTACGTCCAAAAAGCACATGCCAGACTCAACCCCGCAGAGAGATGCATTGGTCAGCACTGCAGTGTTTGATTTTCAGCCGACCGTCGCATGCCTGATGGGGAAGTGGTGGTGAGAGGCGAATTGCCCGTTGTTACGCCCTGGATGCTACACGATGCACCATGCAGCTGAAATTTGGCCTGATCCAAAATATTCTCACACGACTGAAGAATCGGCCCCAAAAGGGCAAAAACTCGTACAGTGTATGTCCGGCTTTAGTGGTCGCACTCAGTCTGTCAAACTCAAGTCATTCAGTTCCTGTCCCTCCCCGGTAACCTCTTGTGTGTCTCAGGCCTGTCCTTGGACCTCTGCTCTTCATCATATATCGTCTTCCCCTTGGCAATAGTTTCTGTTAGTTTAACATTCATTTTCATTGCTATGCGGATGACACCCAGCTCTACCTATCTAGCAAGCCTCACTCTGTCCTTCCACCTTCCTCCCTCACCACATTTGACTCAAATAAAATCTTGGTTTACAAGCAATTTTCTAAAATGAAACAGTGATAAAACAGAGCTCCTCATTTTAGGACCTAAATCAATATCATCGAAAATACACCGTTTTTCTCTTTCCATCGACATTTCCACAGTTCTCCCCTCAGGTCAAGAGACTTGGTGTCATCTTTGATAGCTCTCTATCCTTCACGTCTCAGATCAATAATATCACTCGGTCTGGATATTTCCATCTGTGCAATTTTAAACGCCTGCGTCCTTCTGTTTCCCCTCACTCTGCCTCTATAGTTGTTCACAGTCTTGTCACTTCCCCTTATTGATGATTCCAACTCTCTTCTGTTTGGTCTCCCATGTAAAATCTCTCCATAAGCTCCAACTGGTCCAGAACTCAGCTGCTCGGATCATTACTGCTGCATCTCCATTTCACCACATCACCCTGTTTTACAGCAACTTGATTAGATCCCAGTCAAATTTATAATTTAATCTAAAAGTTCTTATCTTTACATTCAAGGTCATCGACAACGTCGCCCCTCCTTACTTATCTGATCTCCTTCATGTCATCTCAGCCTCTTCTTCCATCTTTCTATTTCCTTTTTTTCACCTCAGTACCTTTGTGAGCAGAGCGTCCCAAACTCTGGAAGTCTCTCATGCCAGACTTCCATAGTACTGACTCTACATCTTTTTAAATCCAAAATTAAAACACACCTCTTCAAGACTGTTTACTCTCTGTGATTTTAATTTTTATTGATTATGTTTTTTTGTTTTATTGTTATTGTTTTATCTTCATTTACAAAGTGACCTTGAGTGTTTTGAAAGGCACTTCTGGTTAAAATGTATTATTACTGTTGGTTTTAGCAGTTAAGCTGTAGTGAAGTTTAAAGGACTCCCGTGAATTTGTTGTTATATAAATAGAAATAACTGCAGTTTGATTTTTTTCAGCTCTACATGTGATTCAAACCAACAGAACCGTCCAAACCCTAAAAGAGGAGATTGAAGCTCTGAGGAAAACGTTGTCAGGTGAGACCGTCAGGGTTTGAAGGTGTCCACAAGGTTCTGACTGAGAGTCTCATTTAGTGCTGCTGACAGATTAGCTCAGGTCTTAATTAGTTTATCTGGATTGGTCTCTGCTTTCTTTAGTTTATGTCCAAGAGACCACAGCTGTTGACCTTTTAAAATGTATTTAAGGAATTCACCATGTTTGTAAAAAATGTGACTCACTTTTTATCTTCATTGAGCAGAAACGAGTCCATGTCCGGTACTTGATTACATACCATGTCCACTATGTCCTCATTCGTGTGCTTTTCCACAACCCGTATGTCCACCATCTCCATGTCCAACAATAAGTAAGTTAAGAATTTTTGTTTCATTAAATAATTCAAAAATACTTTATTTCCGAGCAACACATTCTTCAGTAAAGCATATTATTTTATCTTTTTTGTGTTTCCTGGGGTTTAACAATAAATCACTGCTATGCAGGAATAAATAAAAGTATTTACTGTAAATTACTAAATGCTAAACTGTAGTGATGGGTCGATGAGGCGTCATGAAACGTTTCGACACATTGCCACTCTGTGCCGATACTGTGTCACTGAATACTGACACCTGCTGGACCTTAAAAATCCCTACAGGCAACCCGGTTGACAGAGTTAACTGACACTGATTTGATGACCAAGTATACACAATACAATTTAAATCATTGTATGTTGCATTGTATTATTTTATATTTTCATTTGAATTAAACATATATTTGATTTTTAGATACAGTCAATAAATAATGTGAAGGAGGATGCTTGTGGACTGGCTTTTTTATTTTTTACAAATGGTTGATCGGGCGCTGTGTTTAGTTACCTGACTGATATCATCTGTTCTGAAATCGGACATGCTGAGTATGACAAAGGGAGGAAGAACTACTCAGAGTAGCAGCTTTCTACTCAGTGTAAATCAGCCGTTTTTTCTGAAACGACGCTCAGAACAAAGACGCACAGCGCAACCCGCCCAACCATAAAGGCGTCTGCCCAACCCATCAATCAGTGGTGCGCTCCGATCAGCACCTTGCGCTCACAGAGCGAGACTGTGGTACACCATCACACCAGAGTTGCAAAATGGCTAAAAATTAACCATTATTAACCGTTATTTTGTTTACAGTTCAGCTTGGATTTTATTTACTGCGCAGCATAGCTTTGCTGTGCGCGCTGCTGTGCGCGAATGCACACGCGTGCAGCTTGGAGGGAACAGAAACAGTTTGGCGCGTCAGTCAGTTCGAAACAGGTGCTGTATTGGTCACGTGACCGAAACAGTTCCTGTATCGGTCACGTGACTTTTCCGTAGCAATACACACATCGACACGGGTTTCGCTCTATGAGACCGACACATGCGCCGACGCATTGGTGTTGCCGGACCCATCACTACTAAACTGCAGTACAGGGTAAGGAAAATAAACATCTATAAGAGCAGCACCATTGGTATTATACAAATGTGCAGATAAGACAGGTAGATGTCATTATCCGGCTGGTCATTTGACCCCAGTTCTATGGTTTGAACATAAATGAGGTAAGCAAAAAAGCTCCACAGGAACACCTTTAGGAATAAGCTATTCCTCAGCCTGATGCTTTGACATCAGAGGCTGTTCAGTCTTTATCCTGTGGGAAGGGGAACAAAGACTGTGTTATGTCCAGCTTGTTTTCCAGCTTGCTGTCACACTCATTCTGCACTGCAGCCCTCAGGATTATCTGAGGGACCTTTGAGCCACCTCCCACCGCAGCACAGTCAAGCTCATTACTGCCACTTCCACATCCCCGCCCACCACAGCAGAGCCGACACCCTCAGCAGCTGCCGTGGAGTCTCCAAGTTCTGCTTCCCCTCCCTGCACCAATCCACATTGGCTTTGCCTGCTAAGCTAGAGGACCAATTAGGACCAATTGCTCATCAGAAAAAGCAGTTCAGAAGGTCCATCTCCAGCATTGGCAGATAAATTTATAGACAGATTGAGTCCAGTCAAGGACGCAGTTCCTGTTCCAGATGGTCTGGTTGTGCTCTCAAAAGGGATCAAGGATGACCTACCTCTGCTCCAGAGAGTCCTGGAACTGCTCAGTGCCCCTGGACAGCCCATGAAATAAAGAACCTGCTCGGTGCTGATAGAGAACCCCAGAGTCAGGTCATCTTTACCTCTGAGCCCCAGAGCCCTGTCATCATCATCATCATCATCATCATCATCATCATCATCATCATCATCCACACTCCTGGTTCTGCAATCATCTTTTGCATCTCCTGTCCACATTCTGCAGTTTTCCAACAATGGTTTCCAGGTGGATGTATCCAAGGTTCCTCCTGCACCGTAGAAGTTGGGGAGGCCTGCAGAACCCTGTGGCTCTATCCGGATACCCTAAACAACAGCTCCTAGCTCCTGTTCCTTGATCTCTTACGGGATGATGAGAGTCAAATCCGGGCCCACAGGCTTCTGATTTACCATAAAAGGTTGTGATCTCCTCTCTTTCAACATTTTCATTGATTTCATCTGATTTCTGTGATTTCTACGTCATGTCATGCAATGGATTGTGGGCTCCTTAGCATTGGTAAGGGACTTCATGGGGTTACTATGCAAAACTAGCCGCTGGAGGGAGCATACAGGCTGTTCTTTCTATATCCTTCCTCACTGACTGCATTATTCTGACAGCACTGTTGATGGAGACAGTTGACACACTTCTGCTGTGGCTAAAGAGTCCATGCTCTACAAGGGGTGTCTGGATTGAGCCTATGCTTGCACTAACTATGGGTCGCCCACCTGAGCCTTGTTTTTGTTTCCACCCCCAATCATCACATCGACATGTCACAGGGGGAAGCTGGAATCAAACCCACAACCTTCCATTTGCAAGACAACTACTTCTACCCACAGTTGACCCTATAGCTGTGCCTAAGTAAAGTTCTTGAGAATCAGTACTTTACTTGAGTAGCATTTATTTGGAATATTTACTTTTACTCTGTCATGATTTTGGAAGAGAGACTCTGAATGAGAGAAACCACGGAGGCAGACTGATCAGTTAAAGAGTCTATTGAAAAAACTGTGGTATGAACAGATACGGTGTTGGCTGGAACAGATACTCATTTTTGGCACATGACGATGGGTAGCTCAGTTCCCTCCAACCAGTGGGGCCACTCTTCTAAAGCTAGCTTAATGGCCAATAGCTCCCGATCTTCCACGTCGTAATTCCTCTCGGCAGGCGAAAAGCATCTGAAGAAGAAGGCGCAGGGATGGAGTTTCCCATCGGAGGTGGACATCTGGGTCAAGACAGCTCCAACCCCTGAGTCTGAGGCGTCAACCTCCAGGGTGAACTGGACGGATGGATTAGGGTAGGTAAGGATGGGAGCTTGAGAGAACCCTTCTTTTAGGAGTGGGAAGGCTTGATCGGCTTCTGATGACCACAGGAAGGTCTTGTTGGTAGAGGTGAGGGCTGTAAGAGGTGAAGCTATGACACTGTAATTCTTGATGAATACTCTATAGAAATTGACAAAGCCTAGGAAGCACTGAAGTTGCTTTCGGGTCTTGCGAGTGGGCCAGTTTATAACTGCTTCTACCTTTTTTGGATCCGTCTTTACCTCTCCACCCTCAAAGATGAAGCCGAGGAAGCTGATGGATCTTTGCTGGAACTCACATTTTTCTGCTTTCACAAAGAGACAATTTTCCAGGAGACGCTGAAGAACCAGGCGGACCGCTGCTGATGTTGTCTGGGATCTTTGGAGAAAACAAGGATGTCATCAAGGTATACGAACACAAAATGGTTTATGAACTCTCCGAGAACGTCATTTATGAGAGGCTGGAAAATGGCAGGGGCGTTGGTTAGGTCAAACGGCATGACTCAAAGTGCCCGATAGGGGTCTTGAATGCTGTCTTTCACTCATCCCCTTCTCGAATCCAGACCAGATGATAGGCGTTGCGGAGGTCCAATTTAGTGAACACGTTTAACCCACGGTGATCGATGCAAGGATGTAATGTCTTATCTTTCTTTTCTACAAAGAAGAAACCCGTTCCAAGCGATGAGGAGGATGGGCAAATAATTCCTGCCTTCAATGAATTGTTTATGTATTTCTCCATGGCCCCTTGCTCTGACTGGGATAATCTATAATGGCGAGCTCATGGCAAGGGACCCCTGGGAGAAGATCTATAGGACAGTCATAAGGGTGGTGAGGTGGAAGACTAAGGGCCTGTTATGCCAGAAGCTGTTTGAATATGCTTATTATTATTATTATTATTATTATTAATTATAATTTGGTATTATAATTTAAGTAATAAGTCATTCAACTCAGAATTCCGCTTAAACAAATATAGTTCAAATTGTGGTGATGTTAGCTAGAAGCTTGTAATGATTTATACTACTAATGCATTAATTAACTAGCTGTTATGAACTCATTTATGCTGGAATAAATTATCTGGTCGGATTTTAACCGACGAGGTTTATCCGGCAGACTGTGAGAACCCCAATATAACTGCAATTAGAGTTTAAATCCTTATTCCTTATCACCATCCAATGATATTGTCTCTGTATTAATATCAGATGTTAACTCCAAAGGAGGATAGCTCTGAATTCTGAATAGCCATGCAACTGTGAATTAGATTGAACACAAAACAATTTCTATTCCGCAGTTGTTGGTTTTATTGAACCAAAAGCAATTCCCTGTTACAGTAATTCTCTGATTCAACAACTTTGGAATTCTTACTCATTACTAAAACTACACATGCAAAATATAGGTGGAAATGAAAAAACACAACAAAAATAAATAATGGATTAAAAATGAGCGGTTAGCAAATCTAAGTCCAACTCACGGTCGTTTAACACCACATTTCAGTCACCCGACACCCTTCCAAGATGGCGACTATGATGACGTATGATCTACCGATTTGCGTGATGCGTGAGGGGAGGTCCTAATGACGTAACCACGCTTACGCTGATGGGGTAATGCCTCGCTTCGAGAGGGCGCGACTAACTGGGGAGTTTAAACGGAGACCGCGAACCAAGCTCGGACAAAAAGATTGAACTGATAAGGACAGGAAAGATGGAACAAAGAGAGAGGAAAAGGATGAAAAAGTTAAAGAATCGACTAATGGCGTAGTCTCCACGGACCACAAGTCAAACAACAGCCAAGTTGGTTTCACAAATGCATGCACATACAAAGAAAATATTCAGCAAAATAAATCAAACTTGGTCGTGGAGTAAAAAGCATTAACCTACACCTACAAAGTTCCTAACGCCTGCCCAGGCACAGCTTTATCACCATAAGGCGAAAAAGGAAATAAAAGGGGAGAACCCCGTTACTTGTGGATCAGGGCTGTCCCGGCGGGGTCCATGAGAGCTCCGAGTACGCGGCGTCCTGAATGCGTCTCTTCCTCCGGTCTTACAGTCGCTTTGTTGGCCAGACAAAGCGGGGTCCTCTTCCAGTACTGGGAGATAAGGCGTCTCTCAGTCTTTTGATCAGAGGGAATTTAAAAGTACTTATTTTAGTCGACCTCCTGCATCAGCAAAGCAGGGAATTAGGTTTGCTTCGAAAAATCTCGGTCCAGCGAGAAACTCGAGCACGTGGCGTGGGATTGCCCCAACGAAGTGAAACAGCTGTGTGTCTTCTCAGGTTGGCAGCGCGCCAGGGAAGAAGAAAGATTGTCCTGCGTGGCCGCATTAAATACATTTTCCCTAGTAAAGTTATCTCTCCGCTCCGTTGTTAGGGCGGCGGCCATTTTTGGGCCGCGTTGCATGATGGGAGTTGGTGGCCATTTCGACCACATTGCATCATGGGAAACACAGTCCGTCATGTCCCGAATTAATGCAGTCGTCACGTCTGAACTGGCATTACAGGCCAGATCTTCACTAAATACCCGCTGGAGATCGTGGTACTCGGGTGGAACATGGGACAGGTCAGAGGGAACCTCAGGAGAGACAGGACCAGCTGAAGAATGAGGAAGGGCCGATTGGAGACATGAAGCCAGACAACTGGAGCACCAGGTCTCAATTCAGGAGTTTTTCCAAATAACATGAGGATTGTGAGCAATTAACCAAGGGTAAGTGTTTAGTGGGAAAAACAAAAAAAGAAAGGGATTCATGGTGATTTCCTGAAGCGATAAACTGAAAAGGGAGCGTCTGTTGGGTAATTGTAGCTAGAGGACTACTACCTAAAGCTACAACTGAAACAGGGGAAGGAAGTGAACGAACCGGTATATGAAAATGACAAATCAAAGTGGGATCAATGAGATTCTGTTCTGAGCCTGAGTCTACTAAGGCTAAGACTCGGGGCTGAGAATCCTGTATGCAAATTACGGCCTGTAACAGGAACCTAGGACTGGGGTTCTTAGTGCATGCGCCCGCCAGTAGCCCCTGAATTACTGGCGGCACCGATCTTTTGGGCGAAGTGGACAAGACGAGCGGAAATGTCCGCGGCACCGCAGTAGAGGCACAGTTGACCATTCTTACGTTTGTCCCTCTCTTCAGCTGACAAGCGGGTTCTACTTATCTGCATAGGTTCATCGATAGGTTGGCTATCAGAAAGGGCTGGTCGGGATTGGTGTGGCATGGCTGGGGCTGAAGGAATAGGGCGTTGAGCTGGAGGGTGGTCCTGACCCTGCCTCTCACAAGCTCTCTCCCGGGTCCGGTCGTCCACCTGAATTGCAAAACTGATTAAGTCTTGGAGGTTGTCGGGCTTCTCGCGACTAAGCAGCTCATCCTTCAACTTTTCAGTAATAGCATTGAGGAACCGCGCCTTTAAAGCGCAGGTGTTCCATCCAGTCTGACCACAAAACAAAGTCACACCACTGAAGACCAACAACTCCCAGCTGATGTTGTATTTGGTAGTAGTATGGATGGGACCTCACCAAGACAAGCTGTCCATCCTTCACCTGGAAACAGGAACTACTCAGACGAGAACGACTCAACTCTCCACTCTCTGCTGCCTGGACACATTCCTTTGGTGACATCGACTGAAGCAGCTTTAGCACTTTAATCTCCACAAGACCAAACGCATTCGTCTGGGGGTCAAATGAAAGTCCATCAGGGCTACAAGCCAGCTCAGGAAACTGGCTCGATACCCACAGTCCTGTCTTCACACAGCTGTAGTTTGCTGTACTGCAACGCTTGAAGTCCAAGTAGCAGGTCCTCGCTGTCTCTTCATATCTCTGTCCATTTTCCATATATGTTGTTTTCACAACAACCAGGCCCCACACCTTCTTTCTGATAAAGTTCAATAGTCTCTGTTTCACTGAAGGTGATAGCTCAGCATTGTCTTTTATAAGCTGCCACAGCTTATGGACCTCCTTGCTGTGTGAGGCAGTCATTCTCAGGTATCGTTCTGCTGCCCAAGATGCTGAGGAGGACTGTTCCTCTGTTCCAGCAATCATTGCACTATGGCAGCCCAGGGATGTGTGTGCTGACAGGTTCCTGAGGTATCTGTCTTTATGTGCAGTCAGCAGTTCTCTATGGCAAACAGGTAGCTGGTAGTCACTATATTTATGTAACAATACAGTTTCCCACATACTAACAGTACCTGACGCAACATTTGCAAGAGCCAACTCGTTCAGAAAACTGTTAATGGCACTGTCCGTCACACTGCTTCCTTTTGGTCGCGGATCAAAACTTTTAACGTTCGATGGCGGTCGCTTACCATATATTTTTTCACTCACAGGTCCAGGTGTTTTTCTCTTTTTTCCTTTCTTCCATTGACATGGAAGCTCTGTGCAGGCCGGCTTTCCACTGTTGTCTCCACCAACCAAGGACCGCGGAACCGGTAGGGCCGCGGCCCTACCTACTTTTGATGATGAAGTCCTCCCCCGCGCTTGTCTCTTCACCCCCCCCTTCGCGAAAAGCGTGTCTCTCCCCGCCGCAACCAACTCCCCCACCCGGCCGCGTTTTATAATAATACTGTATACTTTAACAATAATCCATCAAAAGAAATTGTCCTTAGACCGTAAAATAAAATGGGGGCTACTATTTTAATGTATTTCACTCTTTCATAGTGCACCGAAGGTGCAGGTCCGGTTGGTTCTCTCCAGACGTTATGGCAGAGGGTGGACAGGCAGGTGAGCTCAGGCAGGAGAGTGTTATATAATGGGTACACTGGCCTGCTCCTACATCAAGGACCGCGGAACCGGTAGGGCCAGTAGTTTTGATGATCAAACATGTAAAATAATATATATAAATAAAATTAAATTATTCAATAGCTATTTTTTCAAATGCACAGTAGTCTATGGCAGCAGCATCATTCTCCAATGAGAAAGCGATAAATCATCCTATCTTAAAATGTATAGGGTAGTTCACTGCTATTGTTTTCATCCGGGTTTTTCGCGCATGCGTGACTGGTAGGCAAAAGGCGAACACAACGGCGGACGCAAACAGAGAAACTGACGAGTTCTCCACGTATTTTTCTTCTTTAGATAACGTATCACAAGATCGTTTTAAGAGTAGGTTGATGGTTGATGGTATCAAATTGCCAGATCCACACAGCAAAAGCCTGAAGGGACGGAGCGAGTCTGTGAATACTGGCCAAGTGTTCCGTACCGCCACATATACAGCTGCCTTATAAACACGCAGGCCAGTACAGACGAGAGAGCACGAAAGCCATTTAACCACTGGACGGCTACAATTATTTTATATCGGGAAAAAGGCTCCAGCAACGCCCGCGACGCCATGAGGGGTTAAGCGGGTTAGAAAATGGATGATGGATGTTGTTCACACGTTTGTGTAACAGCACAAAGCGGCGTCGGACACAGACCGCGTCTCAGCAGAGGAAGACCCGCCCGGTAGGTTAAAAAAACATTGTTTACTACGGATTATTTTGGTGTTTTTGTCTTGTTAAAATGGGTGGAGGTGTCGGCGATATTGCAGCGTAAACACAGAAGTACTAGCGCCCGTGAATGGGGGCGTAATGCAGCCGCTGTCTGGAGCAGCAGCCGCTTCTCCCGGCCCCTGTAGCGATCGCCACCTCCCCTCCGCCGCTATTTAAGTAGAACAATGACTAGAGCAGAATTAAGTTGTATTTACCGGAGATGAAGTGTAGACTGCAAATTCTGTCGTAGTATGATGGCTCCCCCAGTCCATTGGGAGTGTCTGCCTGAGCTCTTTTCATTGAAAATATCAATTTCTTTCTTCATCCTTCCTCCTTCGGTAAACGACAAAAACGTACATCCAACGATTTGGAATGCTTCTGTGTGCAACCGGGAGCACAACAAGTCATAGCCATTGTTTAGATTCCAAAAATAAACTAACTAAAAGTACGCTCTAAATCACCCGTTTTGTCATGTAGTAGACGAGAACAGCTCTGTTTTTTGCCTACACGCCATACCCGGATGTAGCGCTGACGTCAAGTCTGTAGGGTGACTTTTCGTATGAACTGTCAGGGGGCAACTTTCTTCCACCGGGAAAAGTTGCTACACATAGCAGTGATCTCAAAACACCAATGTTCCCACGTTTTCACTTACACATTAATAAGTTATAGCCGATAAAAAATCTAAACTGTGGCGCTCCGGTCCAAGAGGTCACGGGATTCGATTTTTGCTGCTCAGCCAATCAGATCGCTGTATTGTCAGTTGAGCGAGTTTACCACGTAAGATGTTTGTATGCATCCGTTTCCAGACCAAGAAAGCCCAATAATAGCATTTTCTGGTGCCAGCTGGCTGAGATCTTGATGGCAAGAAAAAAGAAATAGCCCAGACCATCCATCATTCATTTTCAAACACGAATATCCCCGCTGGGTTTGCGAGGTGCTGGTGCCGATCTCCAGCTGTCAATGGGCGAGACGCGTTGTATAAACTTGTTGTGCCAAACGAGTTATCCCCTTCGGAATTTGTAGAATCTTGTATTGTATTTTTGAAATCAATAAAAGTTTTAACCTTCAGCTTTGTGAAATCTAAATATTTTAAATATCACATTCTAATAAAATGAAATAGATTTTTTTAAACTCCTAATACATTGTTCTATTTTTAAAAGAGACATATCTCGTTTTCTTAATATGGTTAATATCTCTATATGGTTCTTGGTTGAATTAAAATATTATTAAATCTGATAATTTTGGCTGTACCTTTATTCAGTGTTCATTTGATCACACGTGAAATCCGCTCTATATGATCCATTCATGCGGGTCAAAAAGAAAAGAAAAAGAAATAAGACAAAAACCAATAGACGGCTGTGATGGACTCAGGAAGGTGGATTTTTGGTTTAAGCAGACAGACATGCGACAATCTAATAACATAAAGCTAATATTTTCGTGACACATGTGAAAATGACCACAGAGCCGTTTTCCTTCTCATAACGTGTTATTGAGTGATCAATCGAGTTTTAACCGACATAGCAATCCTTTATGATAGCACTAATAAGTGTTACATTTTCATTTTTTTCACACTAACTGAACGATAATGTAACGACACCATTGCTATATTTCATTATGAAAAGTAAGAAAACACCTTCATTTCCACGCCTAATAGGTTGGAAATGAGGCAGAGTTGACTGGATTCATTCTTCCAGTTAAGTCGTTTGGCACAACACCTGTGCTATTCTAGCGCAGCAGGTCTTGGTGATATCACAGTAAATTGGGCAAAAGTCTGGACTATTTCTCCCCTGCGATGGACTGGCGACCTGTCCAGTTTATACAACGCCTCTCGCCCATTGACAGCTGGAGATAGACACCGGCACCCCGCGAACGCAGGGTGCCGGTCACGTGACCTCTTGGACCGGAGTGCCACAGTTTAGATTTTTTATCGGCTATAACTTATTAATGTGCAAGTGAAAACGTGGAAACATTGGTGTTTTGAGATCACTGCTATGTGTAGCAACTTTTCCTGGTGGAAGAAAGTTGCCCCCTGACAGTCCATACGAAACTTCTTAAGGAAGCGTCCTACAGATTCTGGCCCACGGACTAAAAGTCACGCTACTGCCTCGCTAACATTCCAAAAAAGAAAAAAAAAACAGACAGCAGCAGCAGCTCAACAACAAACGCGGTTGTTTGTTGTTGCTTGATTGGGAGGGAACAAACAGCCCCCCCGCTTCGCGAGTCGTCCGCGCAACCCCCCCCCCCCCCCCCCCCCCCCCCCCCCCACACACACACACACACACACCGGTCAGTCAGTTGTCCGGCCAACTACTCACCGCCTCGCCTAAACAAATTCCTGCGGGAAACTAATGCACAGATAGCTAGCTATTCTTTTATTAATTTAAGCTGGATGAGAAAGATGTGACATAATTCTATAGCATTAAACAGCTGAAAGGAACGAAATTAACCGTTCCGGGAACAGTATTTTTTTGTTCTAACCGGTTCGGGAACGTCAATTTATTGGTGGAACTCATAACCAGAAACGTTATAATTCCGTTTCTGTTCGGAACGAACCGATTGGGGAAAAAAAATCGGTTCAAAGCCCTGGTTTTAGAACCTGTGAGTGTGATCTAGTAAGAATAAAGAGTTTGTTGGACTTGAGTTTGAATAGCCTATAACAGGAACTCTTTAGGACAATTGGTTTTATAACAGTCATTGTGATCTTAAATAGTAGTTATTATTAGTCTGTTGCAGTATTGATTATAGTTATTACCTTTTACTGCAAGTTAACCAGACCCAATTCCAAAAGAGATTTGAATATGGTCATTTTGATTGATTATTAATATTAATGTTAATTACTAATTCCAATTCTTTATTGGAATAATGATGCTAGTAGTGTAATATTTACAATCCCGCTACGTACTTCAAATATCTGATCGTGTGGGTGAATTTGGTTAAGAATTAGGATATTTTTCTGATGTTTTTTAACTATAGTGTCAATTTGGGATCTAATATCCCAAAGATATCGGGATATTAGATTTTCTTCATATCGACCACCCCTAGTGTCAATAACTCTTCATAATCCAATAATTATTATTGCATAACAAGAAATGTTGATGGACTGACAGATAGAGGAAGGCAGATTGAGATTTCTTCTGTTTAAAGAGCACAAAGGTCTGAAGTGTGAAGCAGGCTGGGAGCAACATGGAGGAAACTGTTATAAGTTCAACACCAGGAAGTCCTCCTGGAATGACAGCAGAGATTCCTGCAAAGATCTGGGAGGAGACCTGGTGAAGATAGACAGCAGAGAGGAGCAGGTATAAAACTCTGCTGCAGGTTCATGTTCTCACAGATTTCATCACATCATCATGTTTCTTCATCTCAGCACAGAAACGTCTCTCAGTCATTTTCATCAACTTCCTGTATTCAGATGTTCCTGGAATTCAGACTCGGAGAGCTGATGATGGAGAACTATGACAAGTTCTGGATCGGACTAACAGACTCAGAGGAGGAAGACAGATGGCTGTGGGTCGACGGATCACCGCTGGTAGCGAGGTTGGAAAGTATTTCAGTTTATCCAAGAATCACACATACTGAGGGTTTAACTAAGCTTTAACTTTCTTCTTCTTCTTCATCTCTTAGTCTGGCATTCTGGGCCAGCCGCCCAGATAACCGAAGCATGTTGGGTCAGGAAGAGGCTGACTGTGTGACGATGGGCGACAAAACAGGAGCTGATGATCTGAAGACTTGGTTTGATTCATCCTGTGATGTTCCTCATAAAAGCATCTGCGATAAAGTCGCAGAAATGGGATGGATTGATTGTGTGTGAAGTTCAGGTCTGTCAATAAAAATATTTCAGCTGCAGGGAAGTTCTTTTTATGCCAGACATTGTCTTCTATTATATCACATACTTCAAAGTCAGATCTACATATACGTTATATTAGCAATATGGACTTTTTACTTGTTTAAGCTGTTTATTTTCAAAACGAGAACTTGTTCTTCTTGTTCTTCTTCATATACTCTTTGCTATTCACTAATTAAAGAACCAAAAGGGCATTCATGAATGACTCTATGTTGGTCCTTTTCTAATCTATGAAACATGTTTAAGATCACAGTAAAAAATCACAGCATGTGAGATATAAATATTTGATATGTAAATATAATAATAAAATTTTTTGTGTAACGCTTTTCTAATACATACATGATGTGAAAGATGAACCCAACTATATCTAAGGAAACATGGATATGTTTAATCCTATTTTGAAAAATAAACCGTGTTTTACATACATTTACTGTGTCTCTCTATATATATATATCAGTGACGTGCAGTCAGGGAAGGCAAGTGAGGCCAGGCCTCACTTGTCATGTAAAGAAATAAAATATATAATGATAATATAAAAAGTTTATAATAGTCATTTGTAATAAAAAGTAAAATTTTCTTCTAATTTCATTAATTTTGATCATATTCTCTTTAAAATCGCAGACTTTTCGCTATTTTCCATGTAAATCCTTGGTGGCGCTTGATAGTGAAGCCGGTGAGGCCGCAGCGAGCTTGGCCTTCCCCGGGATTGCGCAATTCCATGTTAACTGCGCTGGCTTCCATTCTGTGATGCATCTTCCTGTCTCTAGATGATAAATTCAATTGTTCAAACAGTTATGAACTGATTTTCCACAATTTAATGTCTGTGGATTACGAATTGTGTTTTGGTCATCAAACTGTGTGCAGGTAACATGTTTTCGTGCTGCTGCTATGGAGTCAGATCGGTCTCGATATTCACAAATGCACATATGTGATTCATACATGCACAGGACAAGATCCATGCATACACAGCCCGATTCATGCAAGCACAAAAAAATCCACAAATGCACAAAAAATCCACGCACACACAGGACAAGATCCACACATGCACAGCTCTGGTCTTTAAACTTCACTGCATTTGTGTGTGCATTTTTGAGACTCCTCTGCTGTGCGCTGATTCATGCGTACATTTTTTTTAAACAGAGAATGGTTTGCAACCAATCAGCCTCCCTTGTATAAGCCAATCGTGAATGGTTGCTTGTCTTGTTTGTCTCTGCGTTGCCCTGCGACAGACTGGCGACCTGTCCAGGGTGAACCCCGCCTCTTGCCCATGTGTGTGTGTGTGAGTGTGAGTGTGTGTGTGTGTGTGTGTGTGTGTGTGTATAAATATTAAAATTATTTTTTACTATTCTCTGTATGTTTTGTTTTATTTTCCATATTCATCGTATTTATCGTGTATTTAGTCTTTCAGATGACTAATCTTTCTCTCCTATGTGACAGAGTAAGGTTTTGTGAAGAGAAAAAGTCTCATGATGTAAGTTGTTTTTGCAGCACTAACTGCAACTGTGAGGAATTGCACCTAGCCATCTGTGGCCACTCCTTTCCCTGACAACTGAATGCTCAATTGTTCTGTGTAACTGAACTGCTAGTTTATGATGTTGAAGGTCATCATTGCAGTTTGCTTCCCTGGAAAAATAAAAATTAAAGGGAGACACGGAGGCACTTCAGAGCGATGGGAGACACATGCCTGAGTGTGTTCCTGCTGTTCTCCTTCCAAGAGAAGATCTGTTGTCTCTTCTTTCTGTGTTGTTTCAATGTTTCAATTAAACCTGACTATATATATACAGGACTGTCTCAGAAAATTAGAATATTGTGATAAAGTTCTTTATTTTCTGTAATGCAATTAAAAAACATGAAATGTCATACATTATGGATTCATTACAAATCAACTGAAATATCGCAAGCCTTTTATTGTTTTAATATCGCTGATTATGGTGTACAGCTGAAGAAAACTCAAAAATCCTATCTCAAAATATTAGAATATTTCCTCAGACCAAGTAAAAAAAAAATTATAACAGCAAAACAAAATCAAACATTTGAAAATGTCCATTAATGCACTCAGTACTTGGTTGGGAATCCTTTTGCACAGATTACTGCATCAATGCGGCGTGGCATGGAGGCAATCAGCCTGTGGCATTGCTGAGGTGTTATGGATGCCCAGGATGCTTCAATAGACCAGTTCACGCGTGACGTCAGCGCTACGTCCGGGTCACGGTGGTTGGCAAAAACAGCACTGTTCTCGTCTACTACATGACAAAACGGGTGATTTAGAGCGTATTTTTAGTTAGTTTACTTTTGGAATCTAAACAATGCCTACCACTTGTTGTGCTCCCGGTTGCACACAGAGGCATTCCAAATCGTTGGATGTACGTTTCTGTCGTTTCCCGAAGGACGAAGAAAGAAGAAAGAAATGGATAATTTCAATGAAAAGAGCGCAGGCAGACACTCCCAATGGACTTGGGGATCCATCATACTACGACAGAATATGCTGTCTACACTTCATCTCCGGTAAATACAACTTAATTCTGCTCTAGTCATTGTTCTACTTGAATAGCGGCGGAGGGGAGGTGGCGATCGCTAGACGGAGCCAGGAGAAGCGGAGTTAATGCGCTGCAGCAGCAGCAGCTGCATTACGCCCCCGTTCACGGGCGCTAGTACTTCTGTGTTTACGCTGCAATGTCGCCGACACCCCCACCCATTTTAACAAGACAAAAACACCAAAATAATCCGTAGTGAACTATGTTTTTTTTTAACCTACCGGGCGGGTCTTCCTGTCCGACTCCGCGTTCGTATGTTACACATGTCTGAACATCCATCCATCCATCCATGTTCTGACCCGCTTAATCCCTCATGGGGTCGCGGGCGTTGCTGGAGCCTATGTCCAGATATAATATAATTGTAGCCGTCCAGTGGTTTCATGCTTCCATGCTCTCTCGTCTGTACTGGCCTGCGTGTTTATAAGGCAGCTGTATATGTCGCGGTACTGAACGCTTGGCAGCATTTCACAGACTCGCTCCGTCCCTTCAGGCTTTTGCTGTGTGGATCTGGCAATCTGATACCATCAACCATCAACTTAGTCTTAAAACGATCTTGTGATACGTTATCTAAAGAAGAAAAATACGTGGAGAACTCGTCAGTTTCTCTGTTTGCGTCCGCCATTGTGTTCGTCTTTTGCCAACCAGTCCGGCGCGCATGCGCGAAAAACCCGAATCAAAACAATAACAATGAACTGGTCTATAGCGGCCTTTAGCTCATTTGCATTGTTGGCTCTGGTGTCTTTCAGCTTCTTCTTCACAATACCCCACAAATTCTCTATGGGGTTTAGGTCAGGGGAATTGGCAGGCCAATCAAGGACAGTAATGCCATGGTCAGTACACCAGTTACTGTGAGAATCTTATGTCGTCTCTTAACCACTACCATACTTGTGATTTAGTTTACTGAACCAAGCTGAGTGTTTTTCAAGGCTCAGGAAACCCTGCAGTGTTTCCAGTTAATTAGACGATTCAAGTGATTAGTTGAATAACCTACTAGTATACTTTTTCACGATATTCTAATATTTTGAGATAGGATATTTGGGTTTTTTAAGCTGTAAGCCATAATCGGCGATATTAAAACAATAAAAGGCTTGCGATATTTCAGTTGATTTGTAATGAATCCAGAATGTATGACATTTCATATTTTTTTATTTCATTACAGAAAATAAAGAACTTTATCACAATATTCTAATTTTCTGAGACAGTCCTGTATATATATATATATATATATATATATATATATATTACAATACAGATGTTATAAATATGTGTTGAAGAATCTTGTTTTAGGTTTTCAGTCCAACCCTCAGGTGTACCAAACCGATTTTTGAACTTTTCATAATTTCTTCCCCAAATGTTTCTATTCGTTCACAAAAAAATTGATAGGCGCCTCAAGGCACCTATCAGGACAGAAATTTAAACCAGACAGGTTCCAAGGCAAGTATATATTTTCCAACTGATCCAGGAGGTCCTCTTGGACTGAGACGTTCCTGCAAAGATCTGGGAGGAGACCTGGTGAAGATAGACAGCAGAGAGGAGCAGGTATGATGTTTCTTCATCACAGCAAAGTCTCACCAACTCAGTTTCATCACCCTCTTCTGTTAAGATGGTTTTGGAATTTTGGAAATGATGGAGAATGATGAGGACATGTTCTGCACCGGAAGGACGGATTCAGAGGGAGGAGGCAGAACCTTGTGGGTGGACGGGTCCCCTCTGAATCCAGTGTTTGATAATTATGGAAAATATTTTGGAGTATTTCTAGAATCCAGGACACATTTCAATACAAAACCTGATTTTCCTTTTCTTTTCAGTCTGTGTTCTTGGAGAGACAGCGAGTATCAGAACAGAAGGGGAGAACTTCCTGATGATGTGGATTCTGGTTGAAACGAGGGAGTGGCTTCTGATCTGTGGTGTCTTGATAAATCCTGTGATGTTCTTTGCAGAAATATCTGTGAGAAAGCAGCAGCAACTGGACAGAGATCGTCTGTTTGTGTGTTAAATCCAGTTCAGTCCATACAACCATTTGTCCAGGATCAAGAAGCTGCAGAGATGCTGGTTTTACAAAGTTAACGTCACAAAATGTCATGATTTGGTTTTTTGTTTGTTTTACCTTTGGACTTTTCTTCAGCCTGTCACCTCTCAGTCACATCTACATCAAGAAACTGAACTTGATGACCTTTTTGCAAGAGGGTGCTGTGCACGCAGCAGCCTGTCACCTCGGCTCCGTCTTCCATTTTCCTACTTTCTCTTCTTTATAGTGTTTTCTGGAGTGCTTTTATATTAGTGAATACCATATCTGGTATTCTTAACTTATGTACACAGATAAGCCAAGTTTTGGGACTCTAGCGCTGAGTTTTCTGCTACTTTCAGCACTTTTTGATGCTGCAAGAAGAGACCCCTTTGTCCGTGACTCCTGGCGTCCCATTGTTTACACGCAGAACCAGCTCCTCGGACTTCGGGACTCTACGGGCTGCGGCCCAGATCCCCACCACACTGAGAAACCAGACATCGCTGCAGACATACGGAGGAAACAGAGAGGCTGCGGTGGTGGCAGGATGAAGCAGAGGAAGAGTTATTCACCATCTGTTGTCATGGGAAACATAAGATCTCTCCGCAACAAGACAGAGGAGCTCACAGCACTAACCCGTTTCCAGAGTGTCATGATATTTTTCTAGGATGAACCCGGACACAGCGCGCACACACAGAGTTGGATTTTAAGAGAGTTTATTGTACGATGTGGATGGTGGATGACATGACAAACCAGAGTCTATTACCAGGCGGAGTTGTAGTGTGCAGAAGCTGGCCGGCAGGAGTAGTGCCAAGAGTCTGACCAGGAAGTGATATTTCAGCTGATGACTGGAGACCAGGACGGAACACAGGAGTCGAGAACTTGAGACCAAGGCAGAGCGCCGGAACCAACGAACCCCAGACTGCGGGCTGAGCTGGAACGGAGTCTCTGGTGGTGAACTGAGCTGGAGAAGAGTTACTGGGTGTGGACTAAACAGGAGTTGAACCTTTACGGACCGGCGAGCAAGACCAGACTGAGGTGAGTAGATATAGTGGTGAGACCAGGTGGAAACAGTCCGAGGTTAATTGCAGCCTGACCGGTGAAACCAATAAGGCTGCGCTGGGAAGGGAGGAGGCAGGAAAGCTCAGAATGCAGCCTATAAGCTGCATCCTGACACAGAGGAGGTACGGTGACGCTAGTATCATGTGCTTCACGGAGACGTGGTTAGATGGATCTGTCCCGGACTCTCTCTGGATGGTTTTAAACTCATCAGTGTGGACAGAACTTTGGCGGAGAGCGGAAAAAAGAGAGGAGGGGGGCTTGTGATGTTTGTGAATGAGAGATGGTGCAGCGCGGCTCATGTTCACATGAAGGAGCAAATATGCTGCTCGGATGTGGAGATACTTGCGGTGAGTTTGAGACCTTATTATCTTCCGCGAGAGTTTGGTCACGTGATCGTGGTGTGTGTTTACATCCCTCCCTCTGAGGACGCCACCGCTGCATGTGAGCGGATCCATGGGGATGACATCAACAGCCTGACTGAATCCATCACTGGCTACATTTCCTTGGAGAGCATTGTGCCAACACAACGGCTACGGTGCTTTGCAAACAACCCCTTCTGGGTGACCCCTGAGCTGAAAGTCCTCCTGAACCAGAAGAAGAGGACTTTCTACTCAGGGGACAGAGAGGAGCAGCGTAGAGTCCAGCGGGAGCTCCAGTGGAAGATCAGGGCAGGAAAGAAGGATTATGGGAAGAAGATGGAGGAGCAGCTGGCAAAGAACAACGTCAGAGATGTGTGGAGAGGTCTGAAGAACATCTCCGGCTTTGGGCAGAGGACCAGCAGTGCTGCAGACGGTGACACCAAGTTTGCAGATGAGTTGAACACATTCTTCACACGTTCTGACAACCCCCCCACTGGCCCCCTCCCTGCCGTCAACTCTCTACACGTCTCCAACCACCAGCCCTCCAGAGACCTACCATCCCCCATGCCGCCACCCTCACCAAACACCGACCCATCCACACCATCGGTCCTGCCTTCCTTCCCCCTCACAGTGACACCAATGCAGGTGAGAGGTCAGCTGATGAGGCTGAAACAGAGGAAAGACTCTGAACCGGACGGCATCCCCCCCAGGCTGCTGATGACCTGTGCAGATGAGCTCTGTGAGGTCCTCAGCTACATCTACAACATCTACAACTGGCTGCACGGCTGTCAGTCAGAGGTGGCACTCTGCAGCACCGGGGCCCCCCAGGGCACCGTTTCTCTTCACCCTCTACACCTCGGACTTTACCTACAACACGGACAGCTGCCACCTTCAGAAGTTCTCTGATGACTCGGCCATTGTGGGCTGTGTGTCTGAGGGGAACGAGCTGGAGTACCGGTCGGTCATCATGAACTTTGTGGACTGGTGTGAGAAGAACCATCTGTGTCTGAACACCAGTAAGACCAAGGAGATGGTGATCGACTTCAGGAGAAGACCCCCACCTCACTCACCTGTGAACATCCAGAGGCAGGACATTGAAACTGTGGAGACTTTTAAATACCTGGGTGTTCACGTCAACAATAAGCTGGACTGGACTCATAACACAGATGTTCTGTATAAGAAGGGCCAGAGCCGCCTACACCTCCTGAGGAGGCTGAGGTCCTTTGGAGTGAGCAGGCCTCTGTTAAAAACTTTCTATGACTCTGTGGTGGCCTCAGCCCTCCTCTATGCTGTCGTCTGCTGGGCTCCTGGCAGCGCAGAACGGGACAGAACGAGGCTGAATAAGTTGGTGAGGAAGGCCACTTCTGTCCTGGGCTGCACTCTGGACTCTGTGGAGGAAGTAGCTGAGAGGAGGGTGTTGTCCAAGCTCACATCCATCATGGACAACACCTTCCACCCCCTGCACCAGACTGTAGAGGAGCTGAGCAGCTCCTTTAGTGCCAGACTTAGACACCCTGTCTGTAAAAAGGAGCGCTACCGCAGGTCATTCATTCCTGCTGCTA
This sequence comes from Fundulus diaphanus, assembly GCA_037039145.1. Lineage (NCBI taxonomy): Eukaryota > Metazoa > Chordata > Actinopteri > Cyprinodontiformes > Fundulidae > Fundulus > Fundulus diaphanus. The sequence goes on from CM073135.1 coordinate 51,048,273, forward strand.
TCAGACTTTACAATGCTGCATTATAACTGTAATAACTTGTGTAATAACTAATGTGCAATTACTATTCAATACCCTGTGCAATAACCTGTGCAATAATACTGTTAAATAAGTGACCTCAGCTGTGATAGTTATCTCCCTACCTCACCGTTGTTCTCTACCTGGTACTGCTTTAATGTACAACGTCAAATCCATATGTATATAAGTCACCTTGGATGTACATAAGTCATCTTAAATCTCTCCTTTATCTCCTTTTTTATTTTTATTTTTTTTCGATCCAGTTTATATATGTGGACACACTAAATACCTCATGCACCTTTTCCTCCTTTTGGCACCCTCTTTTGATTATTGAGCCGATGTGACAACTGCATTTCTCCACTGTGAGATCAATAGAGTCTATCTTATTTTATCTCATCTTAAATATAATATTATGATAAAGTGATGAGTGATGACACATTTGTGAAAACAGTTTTTCTGACAACTGAATCTGATGAAGAAATTCAGTTATTTGAGTTTTAGTTCAACATGAACAGTTAAGTAGCAGCGAGTCCAAAGCTGCATTTTGTCATGATTCAGCCTGTCTGCTACACCATGCACAGACTCAAGACACTTGCCACCTTCCATACAGCTCCAGTCTCCAGTTCAGTAATCATCCACACCTGTCAGCTACTAATCAGCCAGCATTCAGCACACCTGTCAGCCTCACTACTTAAGCTCACTGCAGTCTGTCATTCCTCGTCGGTTCGTTCTGTTTTTCTGCTTACCTTTGTTTCTGCTGCTCACCTCATCCAGTCTCGTCCAGTCCGAAATTCATCCATTCTCCGCCAGCCTGCTGTAGTTCTGGTTCCAAGTCTCCATTCTGTCGTGCTTCTGGTTCTGCTGCCTCTGTGCCCTGGTTCCAACCTGCTTGCCAGTTCCTGCCTTCACCATCCTCCTGCTTCAGCTCAGTACAGACTTTTGGTTCCTTCCTCCACTATCCACAAATTTCAATAAACTGTTAAACTTTACTCTGTTGTGTTTGGGTTCAATAACAAAACATGACACATTTGACTCTAAAAGAACATTAAAATAGAAAAAAATCAACAGGAAGAAGAAGCTGAAAAAATTGACTGAACACAAACAGTTTTTTACAGAAGATTTCATAAACTAGAAGTTAGACGTTAATATTTTGTTACAACTTAGTAGAAAACAGAAATAAAAATGTGTAAGGACAAAATACATTATAAAATTTTGCTTCATGTTTGAATTCATGCAGAAATAGAATTTCATGACAGTAAAGACCGATGATGTTCCAATAATTATCTTGATCTGATCAGCAGTTTCTTCAACAGATATTCTGTTTCCTGTTCAGCGGTTTATCAACAGCGTCGGAGGACATCGTGTCTCTGAGCTGACAGAATGGCTTCCTGTTCTTTAACTGCCCATCCTGGCTAAAAGCCTTGTTTTAGGCATTAAACAGCATTTCTACAGCTCTGATGTTCAACATTAATTATAAATTGTTACTGTTTTATAGATCTGCAGGATATCTGATAGAACTGATGAATTTCTAACTGATGTTTTGAGAAATGCTCCCACTTTACGTTCCAAAATGTTCCTGCTCCTCCAAAGCTCAAGGCCGAATTGAGTCTTGTGACTGCGAAGGAGATAATTACCCAATAATCACATCAAACAAGAGGTCAGTCATATTTTAATTATATGCAATTTACATTTTTTATTCATCTTTCACCCTTAAAAGCTGCCTAACAACATTTGAACACCTAAGCCTCAACCACACTGGTGGTCTCAGAAGTTTCTCTGAGTAAACAATAACCATGACCACCACATTTGGAGAATACAGTTGGAGTCCCTAAAGGCTCCATAATTAGAACCATAATATTCTTCTTATATATATATATTTATATATATATCTATATATCTATATATCTATATATATATATATATATATATATATATATATATATATATATATATATATATATATATATATATATTGGGGCATTAGTGTTATGATTGGATGTTACTATTAGAGAATCTACAAAGACGAGCTTTAATCACATAATTGAAATCAGAAGCATGTGGGAGGAGGCTGCCGATGAAAACCATCTTTCAATTAACTGGAAGCTTCAGTAGATATGAAGCATGAAGATGTTTTGATAAATATGATTTGTTTTCCGCCAGCAAAGGAGGGAGGACACACATGTATGGTGAGTTTTAACACAACCAACAAATGCTCCAAATCAATCTGAGGGTTTTAGTTCACTAAACCTTGTCGTTTTGTGTAAAATCTGATTAGATATAATCTGAAAATATTCCAACTAGATTCAGGAAACAATTAAAACACTGAATAAACTGTTTTGATGTGAATTATCAACTATTAAATCTACAAGCTAATATTTGTCAGTTAAAGGTTGATTTGAAATTAATATATCTCCATAAAAAGATATTTAAATGTAAATATAAAATATTATCTTACAGCTTGTGAGCTCTGGGTAATTAATTTAGGAGTTATTAAATATACCTGAACCTATTAGCCTGTCAGGCCTTGGTTAGATGTTGCATGTAGACAAAAGACCAAACAAACAATAACTTCTAGACAGGCAAGAGGAACAGGGTCCATGAACATGGTTGAGTAGAAACCAGAACATGGATTATGTAACCAAGCAGGGAAAAAATAGTTCTATTTCGGTCCATTTTCATTTTGGTTAATACTAGGGCTGTCAAACGATTACAAATTTTATTTGCGATTAATTGCATAATGTAGATAGTTAACTCGAGATTAATCGCGAATTAATCGGATGTTTTATCCTTTTATTTCTGAAAGTGTAATAGTCTGGGCATTTTAATATGCAATTTTGCAATAAATGACACTAATAAAATCCATGCTTGTACAAAATATATTTTTATTTTGTTATTTTTCAAGCACTTTTCAGAATTGGAATGAAAACATCCTGTTGCCAAATGGTAAACTCTGGACTATGATGGCTAAATTACTAATCATGATACCCTGATGTCTACACAATGTGTAAATAAATTTGTAAATAAATACCATGCTGATATATTTTTTTGCCTACTAAACAAAGATAGACATGGCATTACGCATAAACATTTAAATTAATAAAATTTCAATAAAGTCATAAGTTTTGTTAATTTTTTCACTCTCTCTCTCACACACATCTAATTCTGAGCTTTCACACCAACAACAATAATTTCTTTGAATTTTTTTTTTTTTGCTGTTTATATCCATATTCAAAGAGTTTAAGCCTGGAAAAAGGTTTTAAATTTCCAGGTTAAACCAGTCTTACACTTTGCTTGCAACAGGGCAGGAGCTTAATACCCTGAATGAGACTGTTTAGCAACTGTTTAGTAACTCCCGGTCCTTCGTTTGGCAACGTAATTCAGCCTTAGTTTGTCAAATACAGAGAAAACAAATTAATAAGCATTAAAGTACGGTTTAAAAAACTGTTAAAAACTCATCTCCAGAACCAATGTCTGATAAAATGGTGATCTGCACCAAGTAATCTACTTTCAGCAGTTATCACCGGTTATTGCACCATAAACTGCAGAAAATACGTGCAGAGTTGCTCTGTCTGCCTTTACTACCGTCGGCTCCTATGGCGGAGGGATATTTCAGCTGGATACAAAAGGCCCGTTTACACTGCACTTTTTTAACCGAGCCGAGACCAGTCCGAGCTCGGTCACCGAGATAACTCTTGTGTATAAACGGTCAGCAGACTGAACCGGACCGCGCTAACTGCGGACCAGTTCCCTAGTAGGTGTCGGACAGTTTTTTTTTTTTATCCCGGTTTTCTGATAAAGAGCGCATGAGCAGACCGCGTCATCTCCTTACAGTCAGCTGACTGTCCGCGGTTTTTCCGGCGTGTCTGGCTGCACGTCCCGATTCACAATCCATTTAGACAAATTTCAGACATTCATAATAATACTAGCTTCCTTACCGTGCCACACGATTTCCAGAGATGATTCTGTTTAGCAGTGTGATGGACCTCAGTGTCTGTTGTTGTTTCCTGCGTCTGTAAATCCTTATTAGACGTTTGTTTGTCTTATCCACGTCCCAAAAGCCTACTCTGTCTAACCATAGCATCCTGAATAATACGGGCGCCGCCATTTTGATTTGCTCGGTCCCGCCTTCAAACCCAGAGAGCAGCAGTACAGCAGATCGCCACTAGGAGGCGAGGAGCAACCAAGGAACCGAGATAACCGAGATAACTCTTGTGTGTAAACGGCCGTTTTTATCCCGGTTAACTGATCCAAGCTTGGACTGGTCTCGGCATGGCTCGGTTTTTAGGTGTAGTGTAAACGGGCCTAAAGTGTCTAGTGCAGGCGGGTCTCTTAATAACCGTTGTTTCGTCACTTATTTTACAGCCCAAATAAGCGATTTCACTTTCAGAAACCTGCCGAAAAAAAACGCAACCCGTGACTCATGAAATTTAGAAGCGCTTTTAGAAAAAAGAAGCCCAAAGTCGCATGAAATAAACGGTATTTGGCAACAGTGAGCGCGGGTCTATTTTGCTACAGTTCTCTAGCTCTCTTGAAACTACGGAAATCGCCGAGGGTAAAAGAAACACGGTCCGGAGAGCGCGGCGGGGGAAAAAACATTAGGGAACGGTGTGTGTGTTTTGACGCGCGATTAACGGCTACAAAAAAAATTGTCGGCGTTATGGTCTAACGAAGTTAACGCGTTAATAACGCGTTAAAACTGACAGCTCTAGTTAATACGTGTTTTATTTTAAAAATAGGAAGCGTTGAACCTCCTTTACTCTTACTTCCTGTCTGTTGATCCACCCATGTATGTGCGCACTGTGCCTCGCTGCAGCTTAGCATTCTTTCTGATCATAACTCGGATTGAGAGGAAATAATTATGAAATAAATATGAAATAATAAAATGTATAGTAAATATAAATATATCTGTTATTCTCAGAGATTTAGACTGAAGGGTTTTCATGATGAGCCGTCTACAGAGCTGTGAAGAAGGTGAGAGAATCAGATCAGATGTTGGTTGTTTGCTGTGAGTCTGTCTCCAGGTTCTGATCTGGTTCTCCTCTAAATGCTCCTCAGGTGAAGTTGCTGGTTCTCAACATGAGAACCCAACCAGAACCTCCAAGCTGCCATCAGAGAAAGTGGTCCTGTTGGTTCTGGGCTCTCTGCTGGCTGCTGCTCTGGTCATCATCTGCAGACTCTGTAAGTTCATCCGGCTGAGGCTTTTTTTCCCTTAGATTTTATTTTCTTTAAAGTAAAACAAAAACTGATTGCTTGCATGAATAAATTGCTCTGAATGAATTTGATCTCTGTTATTTGTCTTTATGACATCAGCGTTTGTCATGTTAGAGACCAACGAACATCTCAACTCTCTGAAAGACAAGAATGAAGCTCTGAGGAGAAATATCTCAGGTGAGACTTTCAGGGTTTGAAGCTTTCCAAAAGGTTCAGACTGAGGTGCTGATTTTCAAAAGGTTTGTACGTATTAAATCAGGTGAAAAGGGATTAGTGTGTACAAAGCTGGTCTTCAAACCAGGAGCAAAGCAATGTGCGTCTATAAAATGAGCAGAACAGTGTACAAGCTTTTTTGCGTAAGTGCCTTTATAAATATACAGATCCCACATTAATGACCAAACCGCGCAAATTTATGGGAGGGGGATATGCAAATGTAAATACTTACTGTCCGTAAAGCAACTTTCCAAAGCTGAAACTGATAATTGACACAGTTTCCCCGTCTTTAGTACAGTTGAAGATCAGTTGCAAAGCCGCACTCAAAAGACGCCGGCGGTCTTTGTGGCCAGAAAGGAGGCAGTGGTACGATGACAGAAGAAGGAGAGAGAGTCTCTCTGCATGTGAACATACTTGGGCTGTCAGAATAAAAGTAGAATAATTTCTACGACCATAAGGCGGAGCAGATTATAATGTGCATTAAATATTCTTCCCACATCACTCCACCCATCACTCACACACATGCAACCTGAGCGGGACAGCTATCTGTCTCTGTAAGGGTGACTTTTCAGCTGCGACGAACATGATCCAGTCAGCGAGGAATCACAGAATCTCTCGCCGAGTAATAAAGCAGCAGCGGGGGCCATAATGCTGCAGTCTTCCCTGCCAGACTTGCCTGTCAGTGGGTCTCTGCCACTCCTGACAAGTCCCAGCAGAAATAAGATTGGCTCATAATCCTGATAAACTGACAGCACAAGTGAAGTTTGGAGGTGGACCTTCTCACCTAAAATCATCTTAAAACAGCTTTTAGTGATCAATTAAGGTTATAAAGCTGATAGGTTTGTAAACTCCTCAGTTCTTTACTCCATCCTTATGGTGGACAGTTTTCTTGCTGCAGTCAAACCCCGTCCCCTCAACAAGCCCAGAGAAAGCAGAGTACTAGTGTTAGGGAGTAATAGGATAGAGGCTGGTTCTTTTTAGGTCTTAACAGCCAACAAGATGGTGTATCGGTCAGGATACAGGTAGTAATATAATGAGGATCGCACTCTATTAACTGTTGCTGTCAGCAGGTTTATATGGAGCCAGATGGGTCTCGAAATCCACAAATGCACAAAAAAATCCACACACACACAGGACAAGATCCACGCATGCACAGGCCGATTCATACGTGCACAAAAAAATCCACCCGTGCACAAAAAAATCCACCCGTGCACAAAAAAACCCACACATGCACAAAAAAATCCACCCGTGCACAAAAAAATCCACACACACACAGAACAAGACCCACACATCCACAGCTCTAGGCTTTAAACCTCACAGCATTTGTGTGTGGATTTTTGAGACTGTCCTGCCGTCTCGGGATTCGCACAAGCATTTTTTTAAACAGAGAGTGGTTTTCAACCAATCAGAAGCCTCCCTTGTATAAGCCAATCACTGGAAAGTACTCCACGTGGGGTGACTTACTCATAAGCCAATCATATTCAACCTGTTCAGGAAGCGCGTACTATGAGCACAATGTGCTCTCAGGCTTCAGCGGGCAGCAGCCGTTTTTCTCCCTCTCTCTCCGCAGGTGTTTGCTCATGAGCGGAGGCGCCCAGCTGCAGGGGTCCGCTTCTTCTTCTTCTTGATTTTTTATTGGCGGTTGGCAAAAAACGTTTAGGTGATCCTCCTCTCCTTACTCACAGGTGACAGCAGTTGACCGGTGGCCGGGACTGTCACACCTGCAGCGTGTTCAGCGGCGTTTCAGCGCACTATAAGATCAGCGCACGGACAGCGGGAGGATGCCAGAGTGTTACCTTGTCGCGGTATGCCTAAAGGCCATCAACCATCTCCTGAGCTTCAGACCCGTGAGTTCTTCGATCCCCGTTTTGGATCTAATCCTTGTCTCGTGTGTTTTCTCCAGTGTTCTCGTGTTTGCCCAACCTCCCTGCCCAACCTCCGCTCACTCTGTCATCTGCTTCTAATATGCAAACTTTACTCAGTTCAATGTTCAAAATAAACACTTTAGAGTAATGTTGTCAATGAAACTGTCCTTTGTTTCAACAACATCAAGGCTGTGCCTCATTTGGCTAAAGTAGTATAACAATTTCACACAGATTTGGAGTCAGTGACCTGGAAGCTATTGAAGAAATATTTAATTATAAATAAATCTTAAAATATAAAAAGGCTTAAAATGGAATAAAAGTGTGGCCCATCAGGCTAATATAGAACAATTTAACACAGGTTTTGAGTCACATGACCAGGGAGCTATTGAAGAAAAATCCCAACTTTTGTCTTTACAAATATCTTTAAAAAATTAACAGATTTGTCATGTTTGGTTTAAGATGTCTGACCCACATGCAGAGAACACCGGCAAACAGGAAGCAGTTTTTACAGTTTTTATTGATCTTTACGCTAGGATTCAGGGAGGATCTCAGAACCGGGGAAACGCAGGGACCGCCTCGGGCAGGTAACAAGGGATCTGTGAGGTAAAGGGGAAAACGGTTAACAGAGACTAACTCTAAAGGAAAGTAGGCTACAACTAAACACGTATGCTTACCACGGAGCTCTAGGAACTAAGCCGGGGGGAGTGAGATGGGCTCAGCTGATGTTTGAGAAGCAGATGACAGAGTGACCGGTGAGCGGAGGTTGGGCAGGGTCCGAGCAGCGCCGGCGGGTTCAGAGATCCGGAATGAACCAGGAGTGACCAGGGTGAATCCGGGAAGGGGAAACTCTTGCCCAACTTAGTACCACCAAGCGAGTTTGAGGGGAAGGTCGCCAGAGCAGAATCTGAGCGGGTTGTGGATTCGGGAGCCTGGTCTTCACAGCGCAGAGTCACACGAGAGAGAGGTTCCAAAAACACGAGAGCACTGGAGAAAACACACGAGACAAGGATTAGATCCAAAACGGGGATGGAAGAACTCACGGGTCTGAAGCTCAGGAGATGGTTGATGGCCTTTAGGCATACCGCGACAAGGTAACACTCTGGCATCCTCCCGCTGTCCGTGCGCTGATCTTATAGTGCGCTGAGACGCCGCTGAACACGCTGCAGGTGTGACAGTCCCGCTCACCGGTCAACTGCTGTCACCTGTGAGTTGGGAGAGGAGGAGAGCGCGGAGCCGGCAAAGCTGCACGGCTCTGCCTGCTGAGCCCTGACAAGATTAAAATGGAATAAAAACAAGTGTGCCTTACAGATGTTATTTATTGCATGATTTTATATTCGTTTTATCTTAGCTGATCACAAGAGATGGAATTTATTGATTTTTATTTCTCAAGAGTGCTTGGTTCCCACAGCGTGTGAGAGGAGGGAGCAGCTGACAGACGCTGGCCGAAATCGGGGTCCATCAGCCGTCAGAGCGCAGGAGAAGCAGGTAATGGCGAGGCCGATGAGAGCTCGGAGGGAATCACTGCTGGCCGGCTGGAGATCAGACGGAAGAGGCCCGCGGAGTTAGATGTTGTGAGCTCAGAGACCAAGGATCGCTGCGGGCGGATCCGGAGCGACTTGAAGGGAGCAGAGAGGCGGCTTTCGACGTCGCCTCTGAGGCCGGAGGGGTGGAGGCGGACCCCTGCAGCTGGGCGCCTCCGCTCATGAGCAAACACCTGCGGAGAGAGAGGGAGAAAAAAAAACGGCTGCTGCCCGCTGAAGCCTGAGAGCACATTGTGCTCATAGTACGCGCTTCCTGAACAGGTTGAATGTGATTGGCTTATGAGTAAGTCACCCCACGTGGAGTACTTTCCAGTGATTGGCTTATACAAGGGAGGCTTCTGATTGGTTGCAAACCACTCTCTGTTTAAAAAAATGCTTGTGCGAATCCCGAGACGGCAGGACAGTCTCAAAAATCCACACACAAATGCTGTGAGGTTTAAAGCCTAGAGCTGTGGATGTGTGGGTCTTGTTCTGTGTGTGTGTGGATTTTTTTGTGCACGGGTGGATTTTTTTGTGCACGGGTGGATTCTTTTGTGCACGGGTGGATTTTTTTGTGCACGCATGAATCGGGCCTGTGCATGTGTGGGTTTTTTTGTGCACGGGTGGATTTTTTTGTGCACGGGTGGATTTTTTTGTGCACGGGTGGATTTTTTTGTGCACGCATGAATCGGGCCTGTGCATGTGTGGATTTTTTTGTGCACGGGTGGATTTTTTTTTGCACGGGTGGATTTTTTTGTGCACGTATGAATCGGCCTGTGCATGCGTGGATCTTGTCCTGTGTGTGTGTGGATTTTTTTGTGCATTTGTGGATTTCGAGACCCATCTGGCTCCATAGGTTTATTCCACTTCGATACTCAGTGTTGCCAACAGTCTGCAATAACAAATTGATTGCCATTAGGCCAAATATATATTGGAACAGTAGACGTTTAAACCAAATAAACTTAAACATATCCAAAAAAAGCAAACTTAAACATCAATCTGTAGAAATACATTTCCCCAACATAATAGATATAATTCAAATTATGTAAACATAGCATCACTTGGCTTAAATACTGCAAGAACTAAAAGTTGGTTCAGCTTCTTTCACATCTTATTTCTGGGGAGAGTGGCTCCCAGATAAAGCCTTCATTCAAACCCAGTCATGGCTGCACGCTGGATCAGAAAACAGATCTGCTAACCAGATACAGTCTAAAACGCCCATTAGTCTGTTTATAAGTTTTGTTTTTATTAATTCTGCATTTAACTACGTGCGCTCCGAGGGAAGGGAGGAGAGAGGCGCAGTTACAGTGCCTCAGCGCTGTAACTGCGCCTCTCTCCTCCCTTCCCTCGGAGCCAGGTGCTTTTGTCAGCGACCAGCCTTCAAAACGTGAATCACTGCGTTTAATGTCCTTCCACTCGTACCAAAATGTCCCAATTAAAATCAATAGGAGAGTCAGTAGCTATGTTTAATGCTCTTTTGTATTTAATGACACAGAGCCAGTGGTGCTTCGGTGGGCTGCTGCCTTGCGCTTGAATTCAGGTGCGCAAAATTACGTTACATGTAATATAGGTGCGGACTTTTTAAGGAACTTGTAAAATCAGGGGCTTCAGCTCAGACCCATTATTCATTCTCTTCCCTCTAAAGGATTCCTTTACAGTCTTTATTTATGCATTTTCCCCACTGTTTATCCCTCGCGCGCAGCGCACCAGGGTAAAATCCAGCAGCTGGATCAGCGTAAAGACGCAGCGTGAACCCCTGAGTGCTTTAAGTGTTGCAGCTGAGAGAAAAATGTTGAATCGTATAGGCTTCATGAAACTCTGCCTCGTTCACAAATTAGACCAACACGGATAGAATAATGATAATCTGTAGTGTTTTTTATTGCCTGGATGTAAATGTGATAATTCTTATTGTGCCTTTTATAATCAACTACAATATTTTCTTATTAAAGTCAGGAAACAAAGATTTCTCTTCCAGGGTCCAGTCAGCCACGCCCCCCGGAAATTAACATAATCTCACTCTTAATTTTTGATAAAAATTGAGGTCTGGTCAGGATTAATATTTTGGCCGGTAAAAAATATGCCTGGCCGGTTGATTTTTACATCTACCGGCCAACTTGGCTGGTGAATCAGGAAGTTAATTTCGGACACTGATCGTATCCCTCCACTGCAACAGCAACAGTGAGCATAAGTATGCTCACTGTTGCGGCAGAGGGACACGACACACTTGGAAAGGATGCTCACTGTTGTGAAGCCCACTTATTTTATGCAACTTTGGTCTTATTTTTTACTAAAGTCACTTGTATATTTCATGAGTTGAGGGGTTGCAGTTTTTTTTGGGCTTGTTTCTAAAAGTGAAGTCGATTGTTTGGGGTCTAAACTAAGTGACGCCGAAATATCCCTCCGCCTCATAACGCACTGCAGCTCCTCCTGACAGTAGCAGAGAGAAAACTCAGAAAGAACAGCGCTGCCCGTATTTTCTGCAGTTTACGGTGCAATAACTGATGATAACTGCTGAAAGTAGATTAGGCGGTGCAGATCACCATTTTGAGCAGAGATTGGTTCTAAAGATGAGTTTTATACTCATCTTATAACATTGCAGAATCCAACCCATAAACCATACTTTAATGCTTATTTGTTGTCTTTTTATGTCTCTAATACTAAATGTAAAATTAGTATTGCTTTAAATTTAAATGCTTAATACCATGTTTATTTTTGTTTAAGAGGTTAGAAAATATATTTCGGCATGAAAACGGGTATTTATTTACAAGGGGACAGATAGGGCATTGGGACTTGCTCTACAGCTGATACTGCACCGTTACGTCACAAACTGTGAGGTGGCAGTACTGTTCTTCACCAAGATGGCGGCCCCCATAAAAGGACCTTCAAATGAAAATGACTCTTAATTAAAAAAGCAGGGCAGTCATAAGTAGCCGGTCAACGGCGGCAAATCGCCGTCTATACCAGCTCTTGCCGCCGCCTACATTTCCCCGATTATACATCCCAAAAATCACCTTTGCATCTGTCTCCACTGAGAGCAACATTAACAAGTGATTGGGTTCCTTGTTCCAACCGAGATGCTACTTTTCCGATCAAAACACAGACCGGATACCAACATCGACGGGCGCTGCCATCTTGGAATGTAGTCCCCGTTGTAAGGCGAATTCTGATTGGTTGACGTGCACATAATTTGTTCCGTGTGCTCTGATTAGTCCTGACAGCACGTGATCACTGATTCCGCCAAAATGGCGAGCAGGAAAAACTAAACATAGGCCGTTTCTCAATTCACGAGAACGCGAGTCCGTACTCGGTAAGAACATATGAAGATCGGACTTGACGAGAACGCGAGTACGCAGCACGTATTGTGTATTGGAACAGAAGCGGACTCGTGTACTCGTGACGTCATCACACCCACAGTTCTTTAGCGTTTCTTTTAACATTCAAAACTATTATATACACTACATATATAATACACTACACCAGGAGTCACTAATTAAAAATCAGCGGGGTCCGAATAAAGAAAATCAACAACCAGTAAAGGTCCAGACACATTTTTTATTACAATCCGTTACTTTAAACAGTATTTAACATTGAAATAAAATGTTTATGCATCCACCTTATACATTGACTTTTTAAACAAAAAAATAACATAAAAATAGAACGTTTTTCTATTTTAAAATCCAAAGTGCTTTTTGAAATAGAGAACCACAATCTTTCACAGTTTGGTATATAGACAATTTCTTGACTTTCACATCTTTTATAAAACACCTGAACTTTTTTTAATTTCTTTTTTATGGCTTAATGATAGAAGTGAGCTTTAGGCTGCCCTGCAAGGATTTTACACCTGGGTTTGATTGGCAACAAAGCCAACCTCAAGCACATATCAAGGTGCTCATTCGTTCTGCGCCTTTAAATCAGCTATTTTCTCCGTATGTATGAGCAAGCGGATATGTTTGGGAACGCTCCGGAGGGCTTTGCCATATTAACAAGTGAAGTTAGCACAGGGGTTGAAGCAAAAATAATGTTTGACTGAAAACATTTTCTCGCAAGCCCATATATTCCCGGGCCGTGGACATCATGCCGCATTAGTTGGCTCACTTGCTTAGTGTGCAAAGTCAACTAAATCTGATACTTTTAAAATATCCATTGAAAATTTCTGTATCTCTGCCACCTTTCAGCTTTAGACCCTTTGCGTCATCCTGGACAGCCTCTCCATCACTTTCCACATCCACATCATCATCTGGGTTACTTTCATCTCTGCAGCATCAAGTTCTTCCTTCACACTGTTAACAAACTGGTCCACAGTCCACTTTACAATCCCAGCTCCCTTTCCTCTCTGTCCTCCAGAAACCCTCCATAAACTCCAGCTAGTACAAAGACAGCAGCTTCATCATTACATCATCTACTTCACACCTGTACATTCAATTCAATTCAATTCAATTTTATTTATATAGCGCCAAATCATGAAACATGTCATCTCAAGGCACTTTACAAAATCAAGTTCAATCATACTATACAGATTGGGTCAGATTATACAGATTGGTCAAAAATGTCCTATATAAGGAAACCAGTTGATTGCATCAAAGTCCCGACAAGCAGCATTCACTCCTGGGGAACCGTAGAGCCACAGGGAGAGTCGTCTGCATTGTACATGGCTTTGCTGCAATCCCTCATACTGAGCAAGCATGAAGCGACAGTGGGAAGAAAAACCACCCATTAACGGGAAGAAAAAAAACTCCGGCAGAACCGGGCTCAGTATGAACGGTCATCTGCCTCGACCGACTGGGGTTACAGAAGACAGAGCAGAGACACAACAAGAGAGACAAAAAAGTACAGAACCACACATTGATCTAGTAATCTGTTCTACATTAGATGGTAATAGTCGGTGATCTGTCCTCCCTGGATGATTTCACAGTCAACAGAACGTCAGACCAGGTGTACCTACTATGAAGAAAAAAGAGAGAGAACAAAAAGTTAAAAGCTGAAATGACAACAGTCATTTCAATGTAATGCAATGCAAATCTGGAGAACAGTAGACTGGAGAGCAGTAGAAATCAGTAGAGTGAGAAAAATAGGCCCTGTTGTTCTCCAGTAGCCTAAGCCTATAGCAGCAAAACTATAAAGGTAGCTCAGAGTAACATGAGCCACTCTAGTTATAAGCTTTGTCAAAAAGGAAGGTTTTAAGATTAGTCTTAAAAGTAGACGGGGTGTCTGCTTCACGGACCAAAACTGGGAGTTGGTTCCACAGGAGAGGAGCCTGATAGCTAAAGGATCTGCCTCCCATTCTACTTTTAGAGACTCTAGGAACCACCAGCAGACCTGCAGTCTGAGAGCGAAGTGCTCTGTTAGGAACATACGGGGTAATCAGAGCTCTGATATATGATGGAGCTTGATTATTAAGGGCTTTATACGTTAGAAGAAGAATTTTAAATTCTATTCTTGATTTAACAGGAAGCCAATGAAGGGAAGCTAAAATTGGAGAAATATGATCCCTCTTGTTGATTTTCATCAGAACTCTTGCTGCAGCATTTTGGATCAGCTGAAGACTTTGAATTGCATTTTGTGGACTTCCTGATAGTAAAGAATTACAATAGTCCAGCCTTGAAGTAACACATGCATGGACTAGTTTTTCAGCATCACTCCTGGACAGAATGTTTCTAATTTTGGCGATATTCCGGAGGTGAAAAAAGGAAACTCTGGAAACCTGTTTAATATGGGATTTAAATGACATGTCTTGGTCAAAAATAACACCAAGGTTTTTTACTTTATTACATCAACTCCACTGGCTCCCTGTCACATTCAATATTAACCAATATTTTGATCATACAAGGCCAAACACAGCCTTGGAAATGCAGGACACATCACCAACACTATCATGACATAATACATTTTAATTTGACACAGATTGCACATGACAATAATTCAGTCTCTGCTTTGCCCGTTACTGTTCGCCAATTAATCATTACAGTTTATAAAAAGGCATGATTTAACTTTTTTGAAGTTTAATAAAATGGTTTTATTTTAGCCCAGTGACTGGAGACCTGTCCAGGATGAACCCTGTGTCCACGCTCCACTGGCCTCACCCAGTTAGAACCCGTTCTCCAGTCCATGTTGTAGCTGCAGTTTATTTGTTTTATCTTGTTGATGTAGTTTTCTTAACAGCTCTGCCTTCTTTGTTTCAGAACAGCGCAGCGTTACTCTTCTTTGTGTTTAAATAAAACATAACAGCGAATCACGAGGAGATCCCTGGTTGGTCGCCGCGTTTATCAGCGAGGGAATAAACGCTGACAGACGACATGGCCACAGGTGGAAATAATTGATTAATTAACTGCAGGAGCAGATTGACACGCTTACCGAGGGAAGTCGTTGTCAGCTGTTCTATCCGCTGAACTTTCTGACCTGCTGGTTCACATAAATCCAAAGAAAACCTTTGACCACCGCTACTTTCATTCATACCATCTGTGGCCAGTTTAAAATGCTCTCCCAAAAGTTAAAATGATGAACACCGATAAACCACAGATTGGCAATGTCCGCTTTGGAAAGACCCGCCCTCCTCTCTTTCTGATTGGCTAATGTCCCGGCTCTGCCAGGTTTAATTGGTTGAGATCAGCTTCAGATTATAACCTTGAATCAAAAGTCTAGATGGGACTTTTTGCGCTCAATTTCCAAATGATGGAAATCCGTCGCAGCGACGGAGAACTTTAACCCCTGAGTTAGACACTGTCGTTGGACAACATGCAGTAATATATAAATGTTTTAAATCAGGTTGGGTCCGGATTAGCCAGCAGGAGGGCCCGCTAATCCGTGACCTCTGCACTACACCATCATACCTTATTGAAAACATTTAGAAAATATATTTTTAATTTCTAAAAAGCCTAAAAAATTTAAAAAAATTACAGAACTGATGGTATAAAACCAGCAATAGCGGGAATTTCTTTGTTGGGAGTTGTACTGGTCGAAGTTGTTGAGGCGATTAAATCTTTTTAAAAAAAGCAGCACTTTGTTGAAGCAAAATGAGCAATATTGCTGTTGCTCTGGTCATTGGTCAGCTTTACCAGCAGGCTGAAGAGGAGGTGGCGTAATTAAGGAGGCAAATCCGAGCAAGGAGAAGATTGGTGCAGCAGAGGAGGCTCAGAAGGCAGGCTTTGCTCACCCATCTATGCCAACTGGTAGGCATTTTAAGATTGACAGCCTGTTTTCTACTTTTATCTTTAAAAAAACTTTGAGGATGGTATTAAACACGTGATCAGGTTGAAATTGTGACTATTTTTCTATAAATAATTATAAATAATTGGATTCTTGGCTGCGTGGATCACCTTTCAAAAAGTCACGGGCGACTTCGCCAGGTTTGTATACGACAATGTGTTCGTCTCACCGAATCCTCACCGATGATATGATATCGTGTGTGTGATGAGTGCAAGTGAAATTAAACTGTGAGATAAGAGATTTCAACAGCGATATGACTGAAATAAATTCAACATGTAAATTCAATTTCAAATTCAAACCCTGTATTTTTATCATAAAAATTCGACTTTGTTTGTGAAGAAATGTTACTTTTCTTTAAATAATCACCTGTCTTGAAAGCTTCCAAAATACATCAGGGAGACTCTATTTTTCAAAATTCTCCCCTCGCGGGCTCGGGCAACGGCATAAGTGCACCCTCCTACCTGATAGTGTGTGGCCTGCAGTGATGGGAATAACGGCGTTGAAATAAACGGCGTTACTAACGCCGTCACATTTTTCAGTAACGAGTAAACTAACTAATTACTTTGACTGTCACTATAACTCCGTTATCATTGCCGACACCCCGTTACTGCACGTTACTCAAGTCGCACAATGAACTTTTTTTTATCACTTCATGATAGGACTCGTGCGCATGTTGTCATGAGAGAAGGGAGGATGAGATAACCTCTCGCATTCACAGTGGCGGGTGTTTAGTGCTTGTCACTACCCGATCCGTACGTACCGGTAGCACGATCCGTTCCATCAGCTCATTTGCGCGTTCCGGTAGGCAATATTTAGTTTTTCTTACTTTTTTATTCTTTTGTATTTTGCGGCTGCTATAATGACGAGGTCTTCTCTAGTTTATGATGTGTACACCAGAGGGCGCTAAAATCTCAATCGATAATTTTACTTTCTAATAAAACAAATGTTTAGTGCAAGATTATATGTATAACAAAATTCACCGTATAATTAAGGATGAAAATATTTTTTTCCAGTCCTGTTTGAACAAATAATAAAACTAATAGAGTGCATTCATCAGCAAACCTCTGTGCAGGAACTTGCAGGTACAAGCTCTGAGAAGGTGGGTGGGGGGGGGGGGGGGGTATGGGGGAGAGAAACGAAAACGCAATAGTTACTTTTACTGGTAACTAGTTACTTTTATAGTGGAGTAACTCAGTTAGTAACTCAGTTACTTTTTGGGAGAAGTAACTAGTAACTATAACTAATTACTTTTTCAAAGTAAAGTGCCCAACACTGGTGGCATGCTACTGTAAAAAAGTTTGACTGCCCTGAAAAAGCTTATCATTTATTGAACAGTATGTAATAATTTTATATTTAAAGTACTTTCAGCAGTTTTAATTCTGATTTTGACCGGACTTCTCCTTTAACACTTGGAGCATCGATAGTTATGACTGCAAACAGCCTACATGCTATGAGGTGAACCAGAAGTAGCAGATAACGCCCTGAACTCACACCTACGTCACTTCCTGATAGCAGCCAAACCAACATCACAAACAAAGAATGTCCGAGCCTTTTATACAGCTGGGTTGGTTGGGGGACCAAGGCCCTGGGAAAGTAAATCATGGGTAAATGATATATATATATATATATATATATATATATATATATATATATATATATATATATATATATATATATATATATATATGTCTTTGTGTATGTTTGGCATATGTATATAATAATGATTGAACTTTATTGATCTCACAATGGAGAAATTCACTTCTGCATCTTAACCCATCCCCTTGGGGAGCAGTGGGCTGCCACTGTGTGGCACCTGGGGAGCAATCTGGGGATAAGGGTCTTCCTCAGGGACCCAGAGTGGCAGTCAGTGGGAGTTGAACTTATAACCTCTGGGCCACCACTCCCCACAATATATTTGTGTATAAATGTGTTTGTGTATATAGTAATAAAAAATGTATGAGTGGCTGTGTTTTGCAACATACATACATTTATCAGAATATTCTTTTACCTTTAACCCCACTAAGAATATTTACATGCACTAAACCCTTTGTTATAATAACTATAGTTTTAAGGTTTTCAGCAAAAAAAAAGTGAAAATTTGTTTAATATTCAGCAAGTTATAGTTGATTCAAATTGATTCTGCGCCTCCTCTATAACACTTAGCAGAGCTGTTGACCTCCCGAAGATGGCGCCCCCAAATCTCGTCAGCGCCCATAGGCGAAAGCGGTCGATGCGAGGTCTACTCTTTATATTATGTCTATGGTTGCACCGGCAGGCCCAGCCCCTGCACCCGAAACCCAACCCAGCGTGATTGGATTAGACACGCCCTTCCAGCCAACATCCAGCTTCAAATTAAAGCCACTGAAAAATTTAACGAGCATGAAAGATCAGAGTTGCACAATACAAGTCAATACAAGTTGGCTGCTTTGGATGACGTCTCCATTAGACCCTTGGTAGTTGTCTGTAACGTCTGTAAAGTGAAGCTGAACATAAACACGATCTGCCAGGACTTTGTTGGATCTAGTGTCACTAGAAGAAGTACATTTGGTTTATTCGCTTAGAGAATTGCTGCTTTTTTAGTTGTTAGCTGCAAATGTTTTAGTGTGGTTGACAGAAACTTTTTTACAGACAGATAACATGCAGCAGATAAGCTGATGAAGGGATGGTTAAAACATTTTATTTACATGCTTAATTTTACAGTCTATAACTTCAAAGCGCTGCGTATTTATAAGTTTTCATAGTTTATGGGATAGTTGTAATATTTTGTTGAATTTTGTTTGTTGACACAAACGTGTGTGTGTGTGTGTGTGTGTGTGTGTGTGTGTGTGTGTGTGTGTGTGTGTGTGTGTGTGTGTATATATATATATATATACACACACACGCCCGCTCACAGGGGGGGACAAAAGGGTCAATTGTCCCGGGCCCAGGACGGAGGGGGCGCCCAAAACTGACACTCTGACCTATAGACATAATATAAGAGTAGACCCTGCATCGACCGCTTCGGTTGCTGACGGGATTTGGTGGCGCCATCTGGCGGTCGACAGCTCAGCTCAGTGTAATGTGTTGACCAGGCGCAGAATCGATTTTAATCAAATATAACTCGTTGAATAATATTTTTTTTGTTGCTTAAAACTTTAAAACTATAGCTATTATAACAAATGGTCCAGTGTGTTTAAATAATCTTAGTGGGGTTAAAAGTAATAGAATATTCTGACAGGATGTATGTATGTTTCAAAACACAGCCACTCATACATTTTTATAAGTTTTTTATTACTATATAAACAAACACATTTGCACATGTACACATATACTGTATATGTACATTCCAAAAAGAACCTGTGATAGGCGAAATCCGTGAAGTAGTAACTTTATTTTTTTTTTACAATTATTAAAAAAACTATCTGCAGATTTGCCACATTCAACATGGCGGACGCTCTGACGCATCCGCAGCATAGGCAGAACCCGCCCGACGAGGCGTCTACATATATGATGTCTATGGTTCTGTCTAGCATTTTTTTTTCAAGGTTTTAAACTGAAGCTGCTCTCAACCAATGAAACCTGGCAGAGACGGGACATTAGCCAATCAGAAAGAGAGTAGGGCGGGTCTTTGCAAAGCGGACATCTGCCAGTCTGAGTTTTGTCGGTGCTCATCTTTTTAACTTTTGGAAGAACATCTCAAATTGACCACAGATGGTATGAATGAAAGTAGCGGTGGTCAAAGGTTTTCTTTGGATTTATGAACCAGCTGGTCAGAAAGTTCAGCGGATTGAACAGCTGACAACAACTTCCCTGGTAAGCGTGTCTGTCGCTGCTCCTGCAGTTAATGAGTTATTTCCACCTGTGGGCATGTCGCCTGTCAGCGTTTATTCCCTCGCTGCCAGTAACTTGGCTGATAAACGCCGGCGACCAACCAGGGATCTCCTCATGATTCACTGTTATGTTTTTTTTAACCATGGTAAATAAGCCTGAGATAGCGCGTTACTCTTTGAGTTTAAAAAAAACATAAAAGTGAATCATGAGGAGATCCCTGGTTGGTCGCCGTCTTTTTTTTTTTCCTGAAGGGTCGGGATGTGAAACAATGTTCCGTATTTGACTGGGTCTGATTTGGAAAAGTTAAAAAACAAAATAAATTCGACCTGCGCTTGTCTGAAGAAAGAAGGCAGAGCTGCAGTCAGAGCGGCTGTCAGTCAACATGCAGCAGCTCCACCCGATGAGCTGCTGCGCACCAGGACACTCCTTAAATGATGAGGATTTAGATGCTGGTGACTCTCCAGCAGTCAGTGAGCAAGAGGCGGGGACTCAGGGTCCATCCTGGACAGGTTTCCAGTCACAGGACTAAAAGTTAGCAGTTTTATTACACTTTAAAATAGTTAAGTGATACCTTTTTATGAACTCAGGAGTTGTGATAATTAATTGCTGTGCAATAACGGGCAAAGCAGAGACTGATTATTGTAATGTGAGATATGTGTTAAATTAAAATGTATGACGTGATCATAGTGTTGGTTATGTGAGATGGATCACCCCGTTAATTTCAATGATCCCACCTTATGGCCAACCAAAATGACTAATTGAGTGAATGTTGTGCATTTAATGGCAAAAAGGAAGCCATTCTCAGGGATGGCAAATGAACCGCCAGCAGATTCAGAGGGCAGAGAATTCCCAAAGTATCTAACATATTCTACCTCCTGCAATGGAAGGGAAAAATTGTTATGGGCTGGCTGATATACAGCAGGTCAAAAAAGGCCATATTTTGGCTGCAGTGCTTCCTGTTCTCTTATGAAGAAAAGATCAACTAGTGCACTAAATTCAATAGCTGGGTTGAAAATATCCAATATAAATTTTACAGATTTCCAGAGCATGAAGTATACAGTTAAGTTGACTTTTTAGGTGTGTGTGTTTGTGCGTGTGTGTGGTGTGGTGGTGGCAGGTGTAGAGGGGGGGGGGGGTGCAAAAAGATATATATATACGTACTTCGATGGACTATTGTGAAAATTACAGCAGCATGGAAATAAATGTTAGATGAATTCAAAAAGTTGGACCTTCCACCTAATACCATTGTTGACATTGTTGAGCAGGTATAAAAATCTGTAAATGGGTAAAATATGGACTAATAAAGAATAATGATAAAACTACTAATTATTACTTTTAATAACATAATTTAAGATATTGAGGGCTCAACCCTCAAGAAAAGTTGCAAAGGTGCAGGAAAGAGATGGAGAGCTTTTTTTTTCATGCCCCCGCCCAGAAATCACTCCGTGAAATTATTCAGTTTATTGTCCCCCCAAAAATGAAATGGGATTTTCACCCCTGTTTGTACTCAATTTTAACAACAACAGACCAAAGTCCACCAAAGACCATTTTTGTCCATCGGTTCAGCTTTAGAAGAAAAAAAAAATGCAGTGAAGCTAAAACTCTTCATTTCTCAAAACAGAACCAGATTTAACAGAGCAGCCAAGATGTCCTCCACCTCCTGCATCTCCTCCACCTCCTCCGCCTCCTAAAGCAAAAAGTAAGTCCAGCATTTGGTCTTTGTCCAATTTCTGCCCTCTAATGATGTTAAGAAGACATTGATGGACTGACAGGAAACTAGATACTGCTGGACGGAAGATGCCTCCAGCTGCGTCCAAATCAAACAAACATCTAGAGATTTCTTCCACCTGACTCAGTCTTTGTTCTGATCTGTTTAAAGGTGAGATCCCCTTGAAGAAAAGACCAGACTGGGAGAACTATAAAGAACGTCTTTATTTTTTCTCCACCGATAAGTCCTCCTGGAATGAGAGCCGAGATTCCTGCCAAGGTCTGGGAGGAGACCTGGTGAAGATAGACAGCAGAGAGGAGCAGGTATGAAACTCTGCTGCAGGTTCATGTTCTCACAGATTTCATCACATCATCATGTTTCTTCATCTCAGCACAGAAACGTCTCTCAGAGTAATTTGAATCACCTTCTTCTGATCAGGTGTTCCTGGAGATCAGGCTGAGAGGTTTGATGGAGGAAGCAGAGGACAGGTTCTGGATCGGACTGACAGACTCCGAGGAAGAAGGAAGATGGTTCTGGGTGGACGGATCACCGCTGAATAAAAGGTTTAAGATCATTTGGGACCATTGCTAGAATCAGAGCCAGTGGTTTTATTTAACTGGGTTCTCCTGTTCTGTGTTTCCCCAGTTTGAGTTTTTGGAGCGACGGAGAGCCCAACAACCACGCAGGGAGAACTCCAGCTGGAGAGGACTGTGTGAGGATGGGGAAGAAAGGAGGAGCTGATGATCTGAAGTGTTGGTTTGATCATTCCTGCGATGTTCTTCAGAAAAGTATCTGTGAAAAAGCTAAACCTCGCCCTAAACCACCTGTCAGTCACCAGTCACGCTACTTTTATTGTAAGTCTCCCGGTCAGGATCGCCCACTCCTCACTGGTTATTGTCCACCTTTTTAAAACTCGCCAAGGCAAGAATAAAAACCTCTGTATCTATGACGTCATTACACAGCATAGTTTGTATCTGAAATAGATGTTTCTTCAACACGCAGTGAAGCGTGAAGCTGACCGACATGTTCTACCCTGACATCGTTTCACCATAACAAACAGGAATAAGATCAGAAAAGAGCAGAACATTAACATTTCGTTTAATATTTCAAACAACTTGAGGAAAATAGTCATAGATCATGTTCATTTCAGTTTAACATTGGAAAAAAAAACATAATTCTCAAAATTATACCTGAAGGTCATTAATTAAAGGTTTTTACATAAGTTTTCATTTTCTGTAACAAATACTCATGGCATGGAGTAGCTGAGGTGTTTATTTAAAAAAAAAAAAGTTTTGTCTGTCTAGATTTGGGGAAAATAGTTGTGTGCTTGGACTTTTCTGTGGTTCAAGTTTACAAATGTCACATTAATGAAACTCTGTTTTCCTGTTTCCTCGCGGTAACCATATTCTGCCTAGTGGTTTTGATGTTTCACTCTTATCTTGTTTTTATCGGTTCGCCACTGTAGCACTTTGAGGTTTGATGTCAAATGTGAAGTGCATTCTAATTATTTATTAATATTATTATCATTATTGTTATGATTTGTCTTCGTGAACCCGGACAGAGCACGCACACACAGAGCTTGTTCTTTTGCAGTTTATTGAAAGTAATGAGTTGTGGATGAGATGAGTTAGTTACCGGACAGGAGATGATGGGTGCAGAAGCAGGCTGACTGGAAGAGACAGGAGAACTCAGAGCTGGATCTCATCACGAGTATTTGGAGGTGCTAGGACAACCAGAAAAGTAGTGAGAGAGAGCTCTTGGAGATGCAGGATTGGAGCACAGAGGTAGCAGGAGATCCAGCAACAAACAGGGAGTGAGTGGAGACTGATGAGAGCAGGACCTAACAGGCGTGGTGTTGGTAGAGACTGAAGACGAGCCGGTGACCAGGAGCAAACAGAGGTGAGCTTATATAGAGAGGCTGGCAGGTGGAGTGAGTTCTGACTGATTAGTGCCTAACAGGTGTGACTGATTGCTGAGGGAGTGGAGGATGAGCTGGGTGAGAGGAGGAGGTAACTGGAAAATAACAGGAAAAACAGCCAGGCCATGACTATTATTATTATTATTATTATTATTATTATTATTATTATTATTATTATTATTGGAGAGACAATGAGCATCAGAACAGGAGTGGAAAACTTCCAGATAATGTTGATTCCTGTTGATTCCAGTCTTCTGATCTGTGTTGTCTTGATAAATCTTGTGATGTTCAAAGTTAACATCACAAACATATAAAGTGTAATTTAGACTGACTTAAAGAAGTAAAAAATAATTCTGTTTAAACTGTCTCGTCTTATTTGTTTCATCCACTCATCTCGAACAACAGGGCCAGCCATGTTTTTACCCATACTAGTGATTTAGTTGGTGTCTTGACCGTGTTCTCTATCTTATCTCCTTTGTAAACAAACCCAGATTAGCTGGCATTTGATTTTGGGTCATTATTATTAGGGACTCACGATATATCGGCATTAACGTCGGCACTGGCTGATGTTGGTAATTTTTTTAAGCAATAGGCATTGGCCAGATAAGGAAAAGTTGGCCGATGTTGGCTTCCGATGTTCATTTCCTGCTTGTTGTGTTCCGGGAGGGAGGGGAGGGGGTTGGTCGAGCGAGCCGTAGCTGTTTGATCACATGATAGAGACTTGCGTAGCCAAGAATAGCAGGAGCAGAGAGCCATGTCAGCAGTCTGGTCGTTCATTACAATTGCAAAAGTAGACACATGAAAAGTGATATGTAATACTTGCAAGGCCGAGGTAATGCGAGGCGGATGCCTGGTCAAGTCATATAACACCCCCAATTTGATATGCCATTTGAAAAAACCCCACCCAGACGTTCACAAAGAATGGCAGGAAGCTAGCTGTGCTAAAATTAGCCAACAGGCTAAAACCAAAGTCGACGGAGCAGCGAAGGAGATAATTAACAAACTAAATAATCACGTCAAAAAAGAGGTCATTCATATTTAATTATATTCACGTTACATTTTTTACTCATCACCTGAAAAAGCTGCTTGAGGACATTTAAACATCTGTGCCTTAACCACACTGGTGGTCTCAAAGGTTTCTCTGTGTCAACAATAACCATGACCACCATATTTGGAGAATACAGTGGCAGTCCCTTAAAGGAGAAGTCCGGTCAAAATCAGAATTTAAACTGCAGAAAGTACTTAGAATATAAAGTTGTTGCAGACTTTTCAATAAATGATAATTTTTTTTAATTAAGAGTAATTTTCATTTGAATATGCCTTGCTGGGGCCAGCCATCTTGGTGAAAAACAGTACTGCCACCTCCCAGTTAGTGACGTCACGGTGCAGGATCGGATGTTGAGCAAGTCCCAAGTGTATCTTTTTTTGGCTGCTATAAATAAATACCTGTTGTCATGCCGAAATATAATTTTTTGCCTCTTAAACAAAGAGACATGGTATTAAGCATTCACATTTAAAGTAATACTAATTTTACACTTTAGAGACATAAAAATACAACAAATAAGCATTAAAGTACGGTTTATGGATTGGGTTCTGCAATGTTGTCAGGGAGTAAAAACTCATCTCATCTAAAAACTCATCTTTAGAACTAATTTCTGCTCAAAATGGTGATCTGCCAAATCTACAGTTATTATTAGAAATAATATAATTAGAACCATATTCTTCTTCTCATATATAGATAGATAGATAGATATTTTGGCAGCAGTAAGTCGGACTCGTTTCCGGTGAGAGTTGGACTCCGCCAAGGTTGCCCTTTGTCACCAATTCTGTTCATAACTTTTATGGACAGAATTTCTAGGCGCAGCCAAGGTGTTGAGGGGATCCGTTTTGGTGGCCTTAGGATTGCGTCTCTGCTATTCGCGGATGACGTGGTCCTATTGGCTTCATCAGGGCGTGATCTACAGCTCTCACTGGAGCGGTTCGCAGCCGAGTGCGAAGCGGCCGGGATGAAAATCAGTGCCTCCAAATCTGAGACCATGGTCTTGAACCGGAAAAGGGTAGAGTGCCTTCTCCGGGTTGGGGAGGATGTGCTGCCCCTAGTGGAGGAGTTCAAGTATCTTGGGGTCTTGTTCATGAATGAGGGGAAGATGGAGCGGGAGATCGACAGGCGGATTGGTGCAGCGTCTGCTGTGAAGCGGGCGCTTGTGGTGAAGAGAGAGCTGAGCCAAAAGGCGAAGCTCTCGATTTACCGGTCGATCTACGTTCCTACCCTCATCTATGGTCACGAGCTTTGAGTCGTGACCGAAAGAACGAGATCCCGGATACAAGCGGCTGAAATGAGTTTTCTCCGTAGTGTGTCTGGGCTCTCCCTTAGAGATAGGGTGAGGAGCTCAGTCATCCGGGGAGGACTCAGAGTAGAGCCGCTGCTCCTTCACATTGAGAGGAGCCAGTTGAGGTGGCTCGGGCATCTGGTTTGGATGCCTCCTGGACGCCTCCCTGGTGAGGTGTTCCTGGCACGTCCCACCGGGAGGAGACCCAGAGGGAGACCCAGGACACGCTGGAGGGACTATGTCTCCCGGCTGGCCTGGGAACGCCTTGGGATTCCTCCTGAGGAGCTGGCCCAAGTGGCTGGAGAGAGGGACGTCTGGGCCTCCCTACTGAAGCTGCTACCCCCGCGACCCGACCCCGGATAAGAGGAAGAGAATGGATGGATGGATGGGTCTGCCAAATGCACGCAACAAAGTCAATTTTGAAATGTATGCTGATGATGCAGAATCTACAAAGACGAGCTTTAATCACATAAATGAAAACAGAAGCATGCATTAGGAGGCTGCAGAAAAAAAAACATCTTTCACGATCAACAGGAAGCTTCAGTAGATATGAAGCATGAAGGTGTTTGATAAATATTAGTTTTCTGCCTGCAGAGGAGAGAGGACACGTTTATGGTGAGTTTTAACAGTTTTCGTGCCAGAAAGTGTTCAAAATCAACCTGAGGGGTTTATTTTACTAAACTTTGTTGATTTATGTAAAATCTGATCAGGTTTAATCTGAAAATATCTCATTTAGGCTGAGGAAACTTTTAAAACTCTGAATAAACTGTTTTCATGTGAATTATCAACTATTAAAGCTACAAGCTAATACTTGTTATTTAAAGGTTGATTTCAAAATAGTATATCTCCATGAAAAGATATTTTAATGTATTTATAAAATATGCCTTTAATCAGCTTCATTATTTGACAGCTTGTGAGTTCTGGGTAATTATTTTAGGAGTTATGAAATATACCTGAATCTATTAGCCTGTCAGGCCTTGGTTAGATGTTGCATGTAGACCAAAATGTAGAAATAAACTTGGAAGTCACATGATGAGATGAAATGGTGGCTTATTAACAAACAACAACCTATCGACGGACACGAGGAGCAGGGACCAGGAACTGTCAAGATCGGAACAGAGGGACCCAGTTTTCAACCAGACAAGCAGGAAGTATGTTTAAGATGATTTATTTGCGGACAGGTTGTGTGCTGGAACCGGGATGATAGGCTGGCAGTGATATGAACAGGACAAGACAGAGCTTGTGGTCGATAACAGTGCTTAGTCAAAACACGGGTAAACAGAAGTGCAGAACAGTCCAAAGCAGAATCCGGCCTCAGAGTCAGGAAACAGATCCAGGTTCAGTACACAAGAGATCAAGGTAAACAGACAGGGGTGAGGCAAGCTCAGATAGTCCAGGAACAGGATAAGGTCAGGCACACAGGTTAGCAGTCAAAATCAGGCAGGAAAAAACAGGTATACAGGGGTCTGGCTGGCTCAGATATCATGAGGCAAATCGGGTCGGTATCAATAGGGCAATCAGAAATAATAACGCTGGATAAGACTCACCAATAGGCTCGTAATGATCTGGCCGAGTGCTGAGCGATGAGGTGGGTTTAAATAAGGAGGTGAACTGGCGAATGGAACTGAGTGCTGATTACAAGTGACAGGTGGAAATAATCAAAGGAAGGGTGGTGACTGAAAGTGAACCGAACTGATTGGCTGGTGACTAGTGGCTGGAAGGTGAACAGATCTGACTGGTTAGTGACTGGTGACAGGGGAGTGGCAGGCAAACAGATTGGGTGGTGAAGTGAGCTGAATAAATGCTGGCTGATGATTGAGAATAAAGTAAAGTGCAAAACAGAACCTAAAACTATGACAGGAACATGGGTTGCATAGTGGAGGTAATAGCTGAGCTGACAATATGTATAGGAAGGATGCAGGAGGAGCCAATCAGACAGCTGAGATGAGTTAGTCAGATTAACAGAGGGGAAAGAGGGGAGTGAGATGGCTGTGGAGTGAGAACTGAATTTTAACAGGGTAATGTGAAAATGCTCAAAGAGGTGAGTAACCGAACTAAACTTAGGAGAGCAGGCAAAAATTAAGATCTGACTCAAATACTGAAAAGATAAAACACAGAAACTAACTGAACAGGAAGTTCAGAATATATGTAAAACATAAATAGATAGAAACAAGGACATAAGGCTGAACAATACTAACGGTGACAAACATAAACAAAGTGCAGGATCCCCATGGAGCCACAAGAAGTTACCATACCCCTGGGACTGCTGACAGAGCCACACCAATAAGAGGATAATAAAACTACCTCTGCTTTTTTAGCGTATAACTTTCTTACGGAGCCCTCTAGGGGACATGGGGAATTTTTTTTTTTTGCGTTCACTCACAAAAACATTTGCGTTCCCTCGCAATACTTTTATGTTCTCTCGCAAAAACTTTTGCGTTCCCTCAGAAAAGTGCATGCCTGCCGAGATATGAATCCCCTGTCGCGGGAGCGCACCTCGCTCTGTACAACTGAATATTGACGAGGAAAACTCGTAAAATTTGACCAACGCAGTTACTTGTTCTTAAAATAATGATACCAAAATGTTTTAATATACCTCTTGTGGTAAAAAAAAACTGTGGTTATTTGGCAGATTCATTTACAAAAGTACGGGTGTTATGAACAACATTAAATCCAAAGATTTTATCCGATGTATGGCTGATTTATTCGTTGTGGTCTCGTCATTCACACACAACAGCTTGGTCTTAAGCGGAAGATCAAACGTGCATCTACACAGCACAGCGTTCACAGACCAGTGTGATGCATTCGTGAGCGTCAGAAAGCTATGGTGCATTCATGAGCATGGGACATTTCAAATTTACAAGGAAAGAGGCATAAAACGGAACAGAACTGAACTCATACAATAATGTGTTTATGCAGAAACAGTGTGGGCTTTCTTACGATACTGAATGCTCTATAGTTGTATTTCTGTTATTTTTTGATAATGCATATCTGCTAGCTTTTTATTCTGAAAAATCCAATGTCCCAAGCTCCTGAATGCACCATAGCTTTCTGACGCTCACGAATGCATCACACTGGTCTGTGAACGCTGTGCTGTGTAGATGCACGTTTGATCTTTCGCTTAAGACAAAGCTTTGCAGTTTCAAAACTCACGTCGGC